>OY856412.1:1079755298-1080405576 GCA_963693085.1 Alisma plantago-aquatica | reverse complement strand
CTTTGTATAATTAGGGTTTGAGAAAATATAAACCCTAGTCGGATGAAATTACGGTTTTCACCAAATAGGCTCATGATGGGGAGGAGTGAGAGAGGTAGGAAATGGACAATGAAATTAGTAGTTGAAGGATTGGATACAACAGATGTGGTGTGTAGCACGGTCGTATTAGGTTGTTGGTGGCACGGGCATTATAGGTCACACGACCATTTTGAAAGAATTGAACTGTTGACAAACTTTCATATTCAAATATGATGAAACCAATGCACCACATTCGTGGTAGGAAGAACGGTCGTGATGGATCCATCTTAGCACAGCCGTGGCATCTTGCATGGCCGTTCTAGGGAATTTTCTCTTCAACTGACTATTTTGTAGATTGATGGATAGCAGTGCACTATTATATTTTTATTTATTTAATGGTTACTCATAATAAACTAAAATTTTAGCTGAATATATGCAACTCAATTTTAAACCAAGTGATAAATTTTCATAATTTTAGGAGAAGGTTTGATCTAAAAAATAAATGAATTATAGTAACATTTTTTGTTATAGAAATTTGAACTAAAATAAGAGAAAGTATAGTGAGGGGTCAATGTGCAATTGACCCAACCAGCTCAATTTCTCTATATGGTCAACCTAACACACTAGGAGCTCTCATAATTCGTGATTCATTCTATAGAAACAAAATCCTAGAGAGAGAAGGAGAGTTAGGGTTTGAGAGGAGAAAGTGATGGAATTGCTGATCTAGGGTGTATCTATCCAAGATATGATGAAATCAAGAAATTTTATATTCTTTGCATAGAATTTCCTGGTGAATCTTCTCTCACAAGTAAAGATTTCGTACCTCCTCTTATTTGATTCAAAATGGTATCAAATCTTCCCCTTTTCTCACTTTTTCTTCATAATCCCTAATTTCTAGGGTTTTCGAGTTGAAAGGAAGAAGAATCTGGTTATTTGCTAGGGTTTTGATATGAGTTCAAGAATTTTAGAGATGGGTTGTGTTCTAAATGTGTTTTCACACTTTAGGGTGAGTGGGAACTTCCTTTAAATAGTAGATTGCACGAAAATGAGTTAAATCATCAATAATCTTCAATTGCTTAGTATGCGAGTACAACCCCTAAATTGCCTTTTTGATCTAGCTTTTGCAAAATGATATGAAATGGATTATTCCTCTATTTTGATGAATTTCATATGATAAAATCATATTATAAATGGATACAATCCATATTAATGAAAATTCCCTAAGTATTTGCAGAGGTTATAAGAGTAAACTGAATTTTAGGGGTTTCAACTATAGCTGAAATTGTTGTATAATTAGATAGAGAAATTTGTCTATCTGAATCTCATTGATTATGAATGATTGTTTATTTGAATGTGTAGTACATAATTGTTAGATACTATCTTGGATTTCATGTGATGTGAATAGTATTTGCTTGATATCTCTGTAAAGAGGGTGAAGCCCTAGATGGGTGGAAAGTTGGAAATTTGTGAATAAATATTGTGAAATACGTTTGAAGTGCTTTTCTTGACATCATAGACTTTATTTATTAAATGTTATTCTTGATTCATTATATCTCAATGAATGGCATGGAAATCCTAATTTAGCTCAATTCAAATATTTCATACAAATGTTGATTATATATGACTTGTTTAAGGCAATCCTTATTCATGTGATAAGTGGATGAGGTAAGTGATACCCTAAGTATAGGGTGTTCAGTGAATCAAGTATTGTGATATCAATGTTTCTCAGTATGAGATGTGATTATGCTTAACAGTTCAACTATGGTAAATGTTATTAGATGGTTTATGAAATGAACAGTTCACAAAGCTAAACTAAGATATGTTGATGTGATGATTGAATTGTGAATTTAAAGAGTGAATTAGACATATAGATACCCTGAACACTGTAGAATCCTCACAGGATGAGGCTTGCGTTGTGGGGAGGAAATAGTTTCCCGATTGGAGGTAGTCCAGATCGAGGTAAGCTAGAGCGCACCAGTAGGGTGTGGGGGTCTTGACAAGTAGGGCAGACTCCTTATATTTGTGTGGTACCCAACACCAACTGGGGATGTCAGTGGTACCTGTGTTACATGTCGTAGTGATCAATGTTCAGTATGTCCACTGATGCTCAATAAGCCTGAGGGCTTTGACTCACCGCCTGAGTACCCAGGTTGAGAGGTAGAATTTGAGATATCTGACTGCTCCCATTAGCTGTCGAGAGGCAGATGTGTCGAGGCCCGCTACAGACGGGGTCTTACTCGAGAGATAGGCTTAGGAACTCGAGCATGCTTCTAAACCTTGTACAGTGAGATTGTAGCTTTCTGCGATTCTTTCACATGTTGTGGTACACCTCATGTGGGTACAGGGCATAATAAGATGAATGAGAGGTTAAACAAGTGTGTGCAGTTATTCAATTATTCTTTGTATGTTTCTGAATTATTAGTTCTCTTTATGATCAATCAAGCATGTTCATATATTGATTCACTCTTGTAGATATCTATAGTATCATGCCATATTTATGATTGTGAATGATTAGACTCTTAAAAGTTTACTATTGTTATTATTGATATCAGTTGCTCAACAATATATATGATGTAATTATATAAGTGATTTAAACTGTTTATATGAAGTACTCATTCATTGAGCGAGTAGGCTCACCCCTATACTCACAATTTTTAGGGATAACTCGTGGACTGGAGATGTCATTGTATCAGTGTAGATCTACCACAGGAGTAGAATATGAGATTAGTTAAGTTTAGTCAGTCTCTATCTCTCTAGGTCCTTGTATAGAGTTGAGAGAGAGTTCTAAATGATGATTTGTATATATGTTTCTTTAAGAATAGAGTATATATCTTGTTATCATGTTGTATGTACATGGAAGTGTGAGAAATATAATGAATGTCTAGATGTGTATCATTAATGTTGAAATTATATTATAATAATCAAGGTTTATTTCCCTTGTAAAGTTTGTTATGTGATTGAATGTGAGGAAATAAAGAGTTTGAAATAAAGGAAAAAGGTCGGGAGTGATCTTTGTATTAAGTATAATCCTCAAACTTATACCCTAATCGTGGGATGTGTGTGTTATATTAATAGTTGTGCATGGTGATTCATCACTAAAGAAGAGAAAATAGTCCGATCAGAGTAGTTCGGGTAGTAAGAGTCTCGTAAGTTCCAACGAAGGACTCGGGTTCGAACCACACCAGAGACACTTTGTAAACGGCAACCTATGTTGATTTGATGTGAGAGGAGGGTGACTGAATCACACCCTCTCATGCTTGTTTACCATGTTTTGGTCATAATATTTGTTCTCCCTACACTGTTGTGACAGGTGATATCACTACAGCCCAAGTCAAGACCTGTAATTTTCTCTTTTTATAACATTAATTGAATGGCAACAAGATATATTCTACATCATCCTCATTCCGATGCCAGCCTGAAGGCCTCCGGATCTGTTATGTGTACAACACAAATTAAAAGGGACTCGCGCATGAGACAAGTATGGAAAAGCATATTTGAACGAACCCTCTTAAAAGGACCTCGTCCTCGACCCAAACGGGGTTGAATTCAGGATGGGGTTGAGTGAACAACCCTCAACATCGGATCCAAATTAAGTATTGATTGGATGGCATCTTTCATGTTTGTCTAACAGATTTGGTTGGAGAACAATAGTGATTAAATGGAAGGGTACATTCATGGCGATGTGATGTTATGGATTTTGGAGGCAGCAGCAGCAGCGGGTTCCGATTAACTACTAGAGGAGGGGCACATTGGAAAACGATTGTATTATAAACATAAAGATATACCACTTATCCACAATTGCATTGTCATTGCCTCAACCATTTTACATAATGCATTACAACAACCAACTTATGAAAGAAAAGTAAGTAATAGTTGGACATGGTAATTGTTCATAAATAAAAGAAAGCAGAGAAAGACCCTGTTGAAGATATACTACATGTCTTGACTTGAGCTGTACGGATTCATCCTTCACAACTGCATGTGCTTGCCTTGCAGAGATCGAGCTCACTTTGACCAACTGCGGCAGGATGAATTTCTACACCATCTTCATCAGTCCGGCGATCTCGGCTCCATCCCTCTTCTCGACGGTGACCTTGAGCCCGTGCTTCATGTACATGGTGAGCGCCAGCTTGGGCTCGATGGGGTGGCCTTCCACCACTTTAACGCGGTACCGGAGGAGGATGGAGGCGGCTACGAACTTCATTTGGTAGTAGGCCATCTCTTTTCCTAAGCACAGCCGTGGCCCGCCGTTGAATGCCGTGAACTTGTAAGCCGATTCGCCCAGGAACCTGCCGTCGCGGTTCAGCCACCGCTCCGGCTTGAAGTCCCGGCAGTCGGGGCCCCAGATGCTCTCCATCCTTCCCATGACGTAGATGGTGTAGAGGATTTTGGTTCCCTTCTTCAACACCGTGCCGTCTGGGAACTCCTCATCTTCGATCACCTGAATCGTCATATATTTATATATATGTTGGTCAGTGTAACGACGTCGTTATTAATGGGAAGTAGATGTGATTACAGATACAAATATTTCTTAGCTGCGTATATATGTATATACCTCTTTGTGGTCAACGGGGACAGATGGGTACAGCCTCAACGACTCAGACAGCGCAGCGTGCAAGTACTCCATCTTCTTCACCTCCTCAGGCCGAATCACCAGTTCCTCATCAACCTCCACAGTCCTTCCATCCTTTCTCGCCTTAAGTATCCCAACCACTTCCTCAAGCACCTTCCTCTCCACCTCCGGGTGTCGGTTAAGCAGCCAGAAGAACCAAGCGAGCGCAACGGACGACGTGTCCCTACCAGCCAATATGAAATTAACGCACACATCCCTCAAAAACTTATCCGAGTGGGGCATCCCTTCTTCATCCCTCAACCCCATGTACACCGTCAGAAGATCAGACCTCGCTGCTGCTGTAGGGTCACCGGACGCAAGCTCCTGCTTCCTCTTGTTGATGACCGAGTACGCGAACCCGTCGATCCCGTTCAGGCACCTCTTGAGCGTGCCCTCGCTGGCGAGCCCGAGTGTGCGGAGCGCCTTCCAGATAGCGGTCGGTGTCACGAATCGTATGATGGTGGACGTCGTTGCTTCCTCGAAGTCCCTTGCGAATGGGATCTCTGGTAGGCCCGGGCGGAGGCACCCTGGGTCAGCACCGAACGCGATCATGCACACATTGTCGAACGTCAGCCGGAGTAGTACGTCCTGGAAATCGAAGCTTGCCCCGGAGCTGCGGAAGGTCTCGAGGACAGGGAGCATCCGATTGTGGACGAGCTCGACGAGTGATCTGGCAGTGAGGCCGCGGAACTCGGCGGAGTGGAATAATACACTCGCCGGGCTGCGCTGTCTCCGCCACGGCTCGCCGTCGGCGGCGAAGATCCCGCCGCCGAGGAGGTCGGAGACTGTGCCTTGGAAGTACGGACCTTTCGGGAAGCTTGGGAACCGTTCCTTGAGGATGTGCTCGAGGTTGCGTGGGTCGGCAGTGACGACGCAGTGGAGGTTCGTGAACCATGGCCCGTGGAACGTGAACGTCCCGCCTTGCACGTGGAGCACGTCCGTGATCCACTCGTACATGTCGCCGCGGAGTGCCACGAGGAGTGAGGGGAGCATGCCAATTACTGGCCATGTTGAGAGACCCTCGCGGCGCTGCTGCCGGACGGCGCGGAAGATCATGTAGATGGAGATGGCTAGGAACACCTCGACGGCGTGGAACTCTCGGAAGAGATGTAGGACCACGGCGGTCAAGGACGGCGAGATGGCGGCCATGGCGGTTGCTTCTGCAGCGGCGGTTTGGTTGACGGTAGATGCTGGGATATTCATCGTGGAGACGGAGGAGGGTAGATGGTCTTGTGGGATGTGCATGAGATGTTGGATGGGTTTGGGATTGATTGGTGATGGGTTTTGTACGCACGTATATTTGTAGGTTGTCGTTGATTGAACTGATGGTTTCTATATCGAAAACAGGTTTGTTTGGTGAGCAGAAAAGAGAGTAAGCGAATCGAACCTTGGAGGACGTCACTGACAATCAGCTTCCGTAACAACCGTCGCTAGCAAGCAGGTGCTCTAGCTTCGCCAGTTAGCCAAAGTAGGTTTCGGATGATCGAATTGGATTATGGATGAAGTGGAATAGGACACGAGCAGCTAGCAATATGTATATATATATATATATACAGCGTACATGCCATTTCGTGTGTACCCGGCCCTTTATTATCCTATACCAGCCCCTGGAATCGAACATACAGTGGTCTGGAGACAACCATTGTCGACGTTTGGGGTTGAGCTGCTCTAACTAAGCTCCCGCCAGTTTAGGTGGCCAAACACCAACAAATATCGGGGATGCAAGGACATGCACAGCTCAAAGTTTCTCTTGTTTCACCTCTACCCCTCCCTGGCTGAGGGATTAAGGATTATTCTAGTGACGAGCTCGTACCAGACGAGGATTCTCTGACGCACGCATCCTAAAGCTTTTAAAAATTGATAATAATCATACACATCGGTTGACGGTTTATATAGTGGTGGGTGGGGCTTCAGTAATTTACTTGAATGTGGAGATTGTCATAAGGCTTTGGCGTTTCCTGAGTAAAGCTTGAGTAGATTGGAAGGTTCCTGTCAAAATCAGTTTATTGTTATCAATCGCATGGTGGGGCTTCAGTAATTTACTCGATGGCCGTTTGGACCGCCGTCCAATCAGTTCAGGCGTGGTGTAAATGTGACTATCCCAAACTCAATCCCCCTAAGTTGCCTACATCTAGAGGGCGAAGTATAAACGAAACATTATATATATATATATATATATATTTATATATATATATATATATATTGTCGAAGTTCAAACAGTCCGAACTGATAGACTGGTTGGTTTGCTCTAGTTTCTATGGACTTGTGGGTGCGGTTTCGAATTCCTGCTTTGGCAAAAATCTTGAATTAGCGTCTATTATTCAACTCATACATATACATTGATTTCAAAGGTTAAATAATAAGAAAAGTAGCTAAATTGACATATATTTCTATATTTCGTATTGGTGTTCGTTCAATTCTTTGTTATGACAATTTATATTGTCTTTGCCCCCCTCTAGTAGTTTTCTGGATCCGTCAATGCATATATATGATCTCAAAAAAATCAATTATGTAGGAATATATGTTGAGTTGACATAGTAAGATTTCTACAATTCAATAGGAATATATAGATTACTAAGTAAAAATTGGTGCAAACAATCAAGCTTGGTGTAATATGACAATCCCAAATCGGTCCCCTAGAGTGTCTTTACAATTTTAAATGCATATAATTTATTTTATCCAAACAAGATTCGTAAGCATGGTTAATAAAGTAAGATTTTTGGAATCTTTGGAGTGAAAAAAAAAATATCTATATATTAATTATCTCCTTTTTAAAAATAAATGGCATCGTTCTTCCTCTCGTTTCCAAATTGCTATTGTGTACACATTTTAATATGGATTTTTGATACAAGAAATTACATAATTTTTATCTTCAAAATTGAAAATAACTATGAAAGAATAGTCTTTGCAAAGTAGAGAGTCCATTGAATGGCTCGCATTGGTTAATTGACGTGGATATGACCTTTCCATGCAATCAAGGATCATTAGAGGAGTTGTTTGTTCTTGGTCGATAGATCAATTTGTAAATAGCTCGATACATTTAATTGCATGGCCTTCTTGGTCTTCATGCAAAAAAATATAACATTAGCATCAAGGAAAGAGGGAAGATAAAATGGATTGTGTTGAAAATAATTTATTTTCTCGAGTAAATTGCCAAATATAGCCCAACATACAATCCACAACCCAATTCCAACCCAACTAGTATGCCCACAACTACATTCCATCTCCCTTAGCAATGTCAGAGTATCCTTTATCATGGTCCACAACTTTAATGTGGTTGGGTTATCCTTCCCACCACTCCTCTAGACTTAGCTATTTGAACCCAAATAAAGAATCACATACTTCTATGTGTTGGTATGTATGGTATTGTCTTATATGAATATTATCAACATTTGAAGAAAAAGGAAGTTTAAATAATTCTATTAGGAGTGGGGATTGCATTATTCTCTTTATATTCCTATATTTTGATGGGCTAGAAGAAGGGGTTGGATGGTAGATGTATACATTAGGCTCCTTTGAGTTGAATGTCTATTATAGGAGAGTTAGAAGAGTAAGCATTACAACAATAGTTGCACCTACTCCACCCTGGTCTCCCTCACTCCACCTACTCATCTTACCGTCCCCCTATGCTCCTATCTTTCCTTGTTCCGTCCAACCCCAGAATAAGGTTTGTGATGGTGTGTAGAGGTAGATCACATGTTTCACATGGTTGTATTCATCAAATCTTGTGCATTAATAAGAGAAGGGATTGGGAGCTTGGAGTGCCCCCAAGCCTCAAGGAGGGTCAGAGTGGTAGTGTGATGGGGGTTGGTGCAGCTAACCCACCCCATGCATAGGGATTTGGGAGGCTGAGAAAATTTCATCGAACCCCACCTCCCCAAAATATCAAAAATGAGGCATGTGTGTGGGTTTGTAAGGAGATTTTTCACTATATGATATCATCGTTGAGATAAGTAAGGAAACAACCCTTGTCATCCACTTTCTGTATATGAAGGAGAGGATGAGAAAAGTTGTCTTCCACCTCATTTTTCTCCATCATGTCGTTGCCACGTACATTGACTAGTTATGTTGAGCCTTTCCTTTCCTTGGAAAAGGGAAGTCTTGGCTCCCTTCACCAAAATGGAGGTGGCATATTCCTTGGTTTCAAATACCATGGCTCAGGTGGTCACACCAGCTTAATGAAACCCCTTCTCACTACAGTTCCCTAGTGTAATGGGATCATACCAGAAGAAGAAGAAGGAGGAGGAGGAGGAGGAGGAGGGAAGAAGCATGAATTATATTGAGTGTAGTGTTGATATGGGACCCAATTCATATCTCTATCTATATATGTTGCAGCCATGCTTAGGTTTATTTTTCCCCTTCACCAACTTGAGAAGAATAAGAAGAAGAAGAAGGGAAGAAGAATGAATTACATTTGAGTGTAGTGTGGATATGGGACCCAACTCGTATCTCTATGTATATATGTTGTAGTTATTCTTGGAACTATTTGCCCCTTCCCAAGTGGGTAAGGTTTGGATCCATGCTTCCTAATCATTGGGTGCACCTATGAGGGAAGGATATGGATTACTTCAAGCACTAGATGCAAATGCCAATGGCCTACAATCACCAGGTAAAATGGTTATAAATCATGTACATTTGTAGGAAATATATGAGGCACTAGAAAAATACAAGTAATGCACTGTCTTAAAGCTTTTGATGTCCATTTTCTAGTTCAAGCCTTCATTCATCATATTCAATTAAATAGATACCAAAGTACCATAGATCTAAGTTTGAACTAGGATATAAGTTTAGAAATAGAAAATGATGTCCACTAATGAGGAAAAATACGTAGTGGGTCGGTAAAGAGATCTAACAAAATACTAACCTCTGACTTAACAATTTGATGAATAAGAATATTAAATAATGTTAGCACTTATTTAGTGCATTTTATCACAATAGATTATATTAATCAGTTTATCCCTAAAATGATGGAATATGGACTTGCACATATTATATTATGTTCTAATAGGTACTTAAACCAAAGTCTATATTGAGGTCAATAAATTATGTTTTCTAATCATTATGACCTTTGAACTAATCAATTAAGTAACTACTATTAGTGTATGTTGGTAATTAATCATCAAATACTCATGATAGGAATCAAATAGAACATGTAGTGATGACCTAGGACATTACTTCCACCGCATAAATATAATTTATGGTAATTGGTAACATGATTGAATCTTATTTGGTTAATGTAACATAAATGTCCTAATTAAACCTAACTAAAATGGCATATATAATAACTTTATCTCTAAGATTTACCTAAGGTTCTATTCTAATAAAGATACAGTTAATAAGCACCCTTGACCATTATAAGGGTGATTCTTTATGAGAATGTTGACCCTATAGTTACCTTAATAGATATGTCCTTTTATTTAGATAGGGTTAGCCTCATGAATATGTGAAAGGTTAGTGGTAAGGATTTTCATCTAGTCTTGGTACTAACCAAATCTAGTCCATCTATTAGTAGCTATATAGTTGCATACATGGTGATGTGGTTTTATGCTAGGGATCCTATGACGATCTTAGTAGCTAATGACCTTGTAGAAAGTTTTAGAATTAGGTCTAGTGAAAGGTAGATGGTGTATTGAATGATGTGGATATTGCAGACTTAGTTATTAATACAAGCAACATTATTAATATAGTATACAAGTAATGATCTATTTTAACCTAATTTTAGTTAAATTTAATGAAGTGCAGATTCCTAGAACTACATTTTCACACTACCATAATTTTTCTTAAGGGTAAGAACACTTAACAAGCTTAGATATTTTGGAAATTCTAGATTAGGGCTTGAAATGTGGTTATAGAATAAACACATAAATTTGATATCTAAATAATATATATCATTAATTTAATCAGTGTGACAAACTAATTACCATGTATGGAGGTTTGTTAATACTAATCTAACCCTAATAAAATTTCTATTTTATGTCCTAGATTGATCTGAGTAGACCAAGGAAACTTGGAGTCTTTGATACACTTGGAAAATTTTAAGATTATGTACAAACTTTTATTCTAGTTCTTCTTGATAATTTTTTAGCTCCCTGCACTTCTTGGCATTCCAATACTATTTGATCTCCTATTTACATATGATTTTGTTAATTTACTTATTGATGCCTCATATACAACAACTAATGTAGAATATATAGCATACTCAGCTAAAGATCTCCTCTTCAAATCTCAATCCTTACAAATACATGTATGCTTGCCTAAAGTTATTGTTAAGAATTTATGGCTCTATTTGGACAAGAAATACGTAAGTGGGCCTTAGTTGATAGGTACAATATGTTTTCTTTTTTCTTTTTTCTTTTGCTAAATGGAAGGCTCCTTAGCTTGTAATTGGTTCTTTACTTTGTTATAAACCTTTAAATCTTACAATTTTTTATGATTTATTATTTATACCATGTGACAATGCAATTTCTTTGACTTTTTCAATTTTATAATTTTAGCTACATGTGTGCATGTCAAGTCTAAGGATGAGATAAAGTGATGCAACAAAGTGTAGGCCTTCTCCCTATATTTAGCATCTACATAGGTCAAGTGTAATAGTTACTATGTATGTTATAATTTGTAAAATGGCATGCAACTATTTTAATTTCAATAAACATACAAAATCTCATACATGATTTATTTTATATGTAGACTTTCTTGAAAATGCATGTGATATTAATAAGGTAAAATCATAGGATTTTCCATACTTTGGATCAAATTGAATGGTGCCTATAAAATGAAACTTTTAGGTTTCCTCATGAGATTCAATTTGGCTCTAAACTTCAACTTTATTATGGATACACATAAAGTTTCAAACACAACAAAACACAAAATCTATGCACATTCTCAGAAGCTAAGTGTGCACAAACAATATAACAAATATCAATCTACATATAAACTAAACTCCTCAACACTCTACATCTCCTCGATAAAAACATAGAAGAAAACTTGTAAGTCTTATATGATTTTAATTCCTCATTAAGTGGATGATTTTCATAAATAAGATAATGGGAGTGTATCAAGTAGGCATAAAATACTAGTCATTAGAAAAAATGTACTATTATAAAATCAAAGTTCAAATCAAATATCTAAATGGAATTATTATTATTATATATATTTATTCTTTTTTTTCCTCATTTAAGTTCTCTTTTAACATGTATCTATCACCGTAGTAGGTTTATCCACTCATATAAACCTTGATCTCAAATAGAGACCCAAGAATGGTTTATTAACAAGGCTCATTCCTCCATTCCTAAAACAAGTTAAGCTACATAATGAGTAAGGGGATATGGATTAGGCCCAATTGTCTCATTCTAACATATAAACATCACAATGAGAAAGTGGATGTGGATAAGTCTCACTATCTCCTTTTCTACATTAAATGTGTTAGACTTAAGAGTTGTGGAAATAACTGGTTATACTCCTACCTAAACACTTAGTTTGTGGTACGAGTTGTGAAGTTTTCTACCTCATCTCCATACCAAACCAAAATAATGGATAGGAGTTCTGGCAATGATTCATTCTCACTCCCATCATACCTCACCAAACTAGGGGTGGAGAGTTGTGATCAAGACACATACTCATTGTACTTGGACAGTACCTGCCAACATCAAAAGGATAATTTTTGACCCATAATTCAATCTCAGTATCTCACCATACAAGATTTACACTTATTTCATACTTTTTGGATCACTTATCTACAAAATGGGGAAATAAATGATATCAATTCAATGTCCTTGTATGTAAGTTCATGTTAATTAATAGACTATATTACATCAAAGAGTATACCTTAATATAATGCAAGCATGAGACATGATTTAAGAGCAAGTGAGGCATAACCTTATTTCAATTTAGATGATAATCGTTAATGTAAGCTCACATATATTATTTAATAACAAGAATTAGTTCAAATACAATTATCAAACTTCATGATCATATTGCATATAAATTCATAATAGTGGCATAATAAACTTGATTATATTATGAATAAGGATTTTCCTCAAAATAATCTTAGGTAAGCATGTTCTGTTTATTTTTCTTAAATTTTCTATGGATACAATATTTTAACAATAATAAGTTGTTTAGCCTAATCAATCATTTTAAAATATTTATCATCTAATTATTCAACTATTTTTTCATTAGAAACTTGAATTAGATGTTACAAATATCATCCAAACTTAGCCAACAACATTACTCATCATGGAGTCACTATAAGTCAACTAATATCAAGTAAATGCATTCAAAATTTTGAATATATTCACATCCAAAAAATCACTCAAATAATTGTCCATCTCAATTCAATTTATTCAATTGTATGGGCTATCATCATAATACTCTAGATTTCACAAAAAATACCAATTAAAGCAAGTATGTACTCATTAAAATAATACTTACACTAATGTCAATATCCTCTCTATATGAATCACCACGAAATCTAATCAGACCCACAACTAGTCTCTTCATGTTACAACTAGTCAATTAGATGAGATAACATGGAAATAAGAGAAGAATCAGGATTTATTTTATGAAAACCAAAATCATTTGATCCCATGTGCCTATACATTTTAATATCTTGATAACTATACAAAATAGAAATAAAATTGGATTGTTTTCATTAAGATAATTTAAGTAGAAAGAAAGTTCTAGCTCCAACCTAAGTTCATTCTCCACAAAACCTAATTTAACATTCTTTATATGAAGTTTGAATGTTCAATATTAAAATAGTTGAAATGAAGTTGGATTCATGTGTAGAATCTATATATATGGTTGAATGGCTTACTAATTACCCTTTTCAATATTTTCCAAAATTATATATTTTTTAATTTGTAATTTATTTGACTAAACTTCCTAGGGGAGAGCCCATTTGACCCTAAACTTCATCTAAGATGAAACAGTCCCTAGAAGTTGTGTAAGAAACCAAAACATAGAATCTTATCCTATTCCATGATTAGAAATCTAGTAAGATTGGTTTCTTATATTTGACTAAATAAAGATAAAAATTAAAACACATTTACATAATGACTTCATTATGTGCCAACATATAAACAAAATCATGAAAATATGTTACATATAAATCCTTTGCTAACTAATTTTCACATAATGGTTTCATAAGAGTAATAATGTACTTAAAACATGAATTAGAATAGCAATTGAAATTTGCATATACAATCTTTTGAATTAAAGCGGAATTCATAGATAAATATGCCAAATGAGTAAAATGTGAAATTTCATGCACAACAATAATATATAACTCTTTTTGTAACAATGTGAGATTAATGAGACTCTAATTTAAGATTATCAATGTATATGTAGAAAAATTGTTTAAAACTATAATGGTGATATAACTCACAAAAAGAAATTCCAAAACCCAAATACAATGATAAAAAATGTGTTTTTGGTTCTCCACTAACTTGGGCACCAAGTTTCACATTATTTCAATAGTAATAATTACCCTAATATTATTTAGAAAATAAAATGTGAGTTTTACTCTAAATTATTAAATAATAAGTTTAATGACTTCATAAGTGGAAATAAATCCCAAACTTGAATTTCACATTGCAAAGTCGGTCTATGTGTGAACTTCCACATTAATTGGACGATCTTATTGTAAAGAATGGGACTCAGAAGCGAATATACTCAAATGGTACTATATAAAAAGCCTTGTCATGATAAAGCGGTGGAAACAAAACTACTACAAAGTTATATGATGTTTCATTTACATTTCTTCCTCACCTTAAAAGGTGGTATAGAAAATTAAAAAGGGTACACATCTAGTAAATCTAATAATGTGCATGACCCATTGCAGAGGGCAACCCAACTATCCCAAGCTATCCTCAACGTCCAACATCATGTATACGATCTTTAGGCAACCTTGTCTCTTAATGTACCTAGACTTGGGTGGAAAGGAACATCACCCAGAATATAGGAAACAAGGTAAAGGTCAACAAAGGTTGAGTATGTACATATAATAAACACTTTGGGCATTATATTGAATTAAAATTGTAAAAAGTGATGTTCCCATAAGAAGGGGGCTATGTACATTTAGGTAGTACGTGGGAAATATAACAACATAAATGAGGCATATTAAAATTCAAATTACAAGTATGAGAATAAAAGTTTCTTGCCGTAATAGTTATCCACAATATCAATATAATAAACATTTGTATGCATAACTATGTAGACTAAATATACCCAAAATAGGGCCATAACATCATAGGATCATTACCTAAAACAAATAAGGATGGAAACGCACATCCCATACCAATATGCATGCCGTTTATATGTATGGTTGTACATAAGTACCACTATTCTATATATTCTACTCAAACATGTAGCATGCATAAATAGAGTGGTAAGTCTAGCACTATAGTCAATTTCTCATAAAAGGCGGTCAAAGAAGGAGGGGGTCCAAGAACCCATATAAACATGATAATTAATCACCACAAGAATGTAATGAATTCATATCATGAACTACTAAATATCCAAGAATTTAGATTTCTAAAAGAATTAGCAATTCAAGAGATGCCTTATTAAAATGGATGCAGATTTCAGTCAAATAATGTCCAAAATAAAATAGAGGATGTACATACCTGATCTTCACCTCTAAGAAATAACTCTATTGGAGTAGTTTATCCCACAAAGTCAAGTTTCATCCTAGAAAAACATTTGGTGCATTAGTCAAACTGAATCAAATATGTTTATACACTCCTATTATAGTTATATATGTACCTCTTCCCCAAATTTGATTGTTGGATGGCATATTAGGATTTTTCAAACTTATTAGGTGTACATATGATTCCTTAGATATGTATTTTAGTTTTAATGTCTAGTTTCAATCACATAAGTCAAAGTGTGCTAAGTACATATATGAGTGTCTAATAATATGCATCCATTTAATTTAGGCCTTGTAATTCATTTACCTCTTTATATCATATATCTTAATTCGATCAACTAGGCCAAGGATGTGTTACATGAGATATTATTCAAATGCATACCCTAATATGTTGCTACTACTAATAAAGTTGAAAACATTAGTTTCATAGGAGTTGGACATACTGATATTCATCATTTCATTACACATACACCAGCATGTACCCATATAACCATTATTAAGTAGATTGTCAAATGATAAGGGCCATTCCTAAACCAAATAGTATACCATATATACTCCAATTACTATGGATATTAAGAGTATAAGTCTATATAAATGATTTCCTTCGAGGTTGTAATATCGGTATATCGTATATGTGTGTATACTAACATAATACAATAGTGTATGAAAAAATGACTTATCCAATGTATATGTATATTTTAATATTTAGATTATCTTCACAACATACTATGTAACCTATCATTATCTTATTAATTGATTTATTAAGAGATAAAATGCAGTAATGAATAGATTACTGACCTATGAGATGATGGATATGTTCCATATTGCCAGGTCTAGCTGTGTTGAACTATGACGCTGAGGTAGATGATGAAAGAAGGTCAAGTCGACATCACCAAGCCTTATGAACCTGTTGGCCATGCATTTCCAACATGAAGAGGAGGAGACGAGGCTGAGGAGAATTGAGGACATGGTTCAATCATATTTGGCGACTTGATTAGATTTTGGTGGCATGGTGGATCTACGTCTACTAGCTTATAGGTTTTATGGGAAGAAAGAAGGAGGAGAAGAAGTGGAGTAATGTTAGTCTATTTCAATCAATGTTGTAGCTGTTTTGAACCCCTGTGGTCAAGGCAGTTGCTGGTGGGCTCTACTGACTCAATGGCAGTGCGAAAAGAGAAGAGGAGAAGAAATAGTAGCACTTCTTGGATACCCTCCCACTATCTAGTGAGGCTTGACACTGCTTAGTGTTTCTTGGTGATGTTGGGCATAGGTGGAGGAGAAAGGAGGAGGAAAGGGAGTATTTAGAGTTTGACCCAGCTGTAGCAGTTACTAATGAACGGCATACATGGTGCCACTACCATTGGGCGCATAGGGTTGAACGGGTGGTGACCTCATGGTGGGCTAATGGAGCAAGGAAGAAGGAGACAAGGATGGTGGTTGGGGTTTAGGGTGATGATGGATAAGGAGGAGGGTGATAGTTGTATTTCAATGGTGGTGAAATTACTATTGGCTTGAATGTCTGATGGTTCCACTTTCAATCGTATCCACAGCAGTTCGTGGACCTTCTATGCCACTATTGGCCGCCAAGCCTAGTTGGGATGTTAAGATCGTGGTCCATGACGTGCTATCCAAGGATCTTCTCTAGAGTTTTAGGTCATGGGTAGTCTGGGAGGAAAGAAGAACAAGAAGAAGGTGTGAGGAGGTATGAAGGCTGGATCAACCTAGAGTGGTGGCGGCAGACATGAGAGGGCATCGAAGACACCTGGGTGGAGGTGAGGTCGGCATTGATAGTGTGGGAGGAGGTTGCAGTGTTGCAAGGTGGGTGATGACTTCGTGGCTGGTTGGTGGCCAAAGGTGTCGATGGCAGCCACATCACACGATGGTCTCAGTAGTGTCAAATCCCCTGGCGGTGAAGGAAAGTGGAAGAATAGAGGACCATAGGAAGTGAACCATGTCAGCGTCCCTATTAGGTTGTAGATGACGGTGGTAAGGAAAAGACAGTTGAGGGGCATCTAGGTTTTGGGTGTCAAAATAAAGAAGGAGAAGAAGATGTTTGTGGGTGAGGGGATGGAGGAAGAAATAGCTCAATAGAGGGAGAGGCACAACTATATGTGGCCTAGGGTTTGCGGAGCAATGAGAGAAGGAAGAGAAGGAGAAGAAGAGGAAAGATGAGCACTACTTACAATGAGAATAGATCGGCTATGGAGTGGAGAGCGTGAGGTGCGCGATGTGGAGAGAAAGAAGGTGGGGTGCCCTTGTAATCGGGTCAAAATGGGTTAAGAGAAACATTAAGGATTGACCATGCATTAAATTGGTTTACTAATGTGACACTATATCACTCACCTTAATCACTTTGAGGGGTGTATTTAATGTTCATTCAATATGAAATTTTCTATGTTAGTTAATTATAATATGAGGAAACAAATTTCACTTTAGTTTTACCATTTGACATTGATGTGTGAATTATTCTATTACTTACATTCTAATTACACAATAAATGCATATGTTGCCTGTCTCATTCAATTATTACATACAATGTCACATTTTCTCCATTTTCATCCACTCACTTCCCCGAAGAGGATACTAGACCTATAAGTCATATCCAAAACCTATTAAATGATGAATTTGCACATTTAATCTCCAGTTAAATACATAGACACTTAGTTTATCCTAAAACCTTATGAAATAGATATTTACAATTTTATGATGAACTTTGAGTCCAAAATTACTGATTCCCCTAAATCAAGGAAATTGACCCTAATTCTAATTATAATTGGAAAGGGGCCTAGAGAAAGGGAGGTTTAATCTGTGACCCTAGATTCGGGTATGTTACAACACTCCATCCCTTAAAGAGGATTTCATCCCAAAAATATGTTTATCACTAGCCATGAATACTAAGTCATACTTCTAAGCCAACCTAAGGGTTTCTAATTTCTCTCACTATAGTATATCATACCATACATCCAATATCACTCTTATAGTCCATTCAGAGGTGGAGCTATAATGCCCTTTACATCATGACATTATTGGTCTTCACATATAATATTTTGAACTAGGGAAATTATACTAAAATGTAGTCCCATCTAAATAGTATTTTATTGATTATGAAGGTGATTTCACCTTCCACTTATCATTTTTAACATCGCTTCCAAAGGTTATCATGATTTTTTTATGAAACCCACCTTATGTATGCTCACCATTTTGGATGAAGGAAGATAAATTTTAAACTTATATTAATTATGTAATTAATATTAATGGCATATAATTTTCAAGGATTACCCACCAACCCTAGTAAGGTGGTAGCTACATCTTCTTGATAATATTACTAGGAGTTATCCAAGTCTTACTTATTGCAACAATTATTAATTTTGATTAAGCCTAAAGGTAATCTATATTCTTAAAAGGATTAATCGATAATGTATCTAGTCATCTAGAGGGTAGTGAGGGTGGATCTAGGTCTTATATGTTCAAATCTTACTCTTAATACTCACTACTAAGCACTAGGCCTATGGTCGCATGTGTGATTATGCTAGTCAGGGATTGGTTGACTAAAGGATTTGTGTAGCATTCAGTCTTCCATGTGGTGGTGACTTCATTCCAAAAACCTTGATGAAATCTGATTTTATTACATCCAATTTAACAAAAAAAATAACCTTGATGATGAAAACTTTGCGATAAGAAAGTAAAATTGGCAGAAAAATAAAACTGAGAACCAAGTCAACCACCTTCCACAATACAACACATATACTAGTATTTTATCATCAATTTGTTCAACAAAAGGATCTAACTCTTCTAACACCCAAATAGGCAAGCGGCACCACCTTTAATATCTAAGCATAAGAGGGAGAAGGGTCTTTCATTATGTATTGTCAACTTCTATTAAACCTTAATAAGGCACAACAGTGCCATTACCCATGTCACCCTTAAATGTGATTTACACTGACTCATCTTGAGACCTATGGAAGTTATAAGATTATCCATTGCTATGGGAAGAGAACTAGGGTTTTCCTACAACTGGTTGGTTTACAACCATAGTGTATCCACAATGCAAGGTGATCTATATAGTCAAACTACTCATCTGAAATATTAAATAATGAAGTACACTATTGAAATTGAGAGTGGTGATAACTTAAGTATATCTACTAAAACTTATAACTTTTATCAACTAATTCTAATCCATGATCATAAAAATCCTAGTGATCATGGTATCCAGCCCTTAGATATATAAATTTATAGAGAGCTATGATGAGATACTCCATATTGATGTAAAGGCGTGATTTTCCATAACCAATTTTGTTATCACTTACTATCAGGGGAATCATCACCCTTCTAAAGCTTAAGTCAGGGTTCTATGTTTATTGTCGGTCCTAATAGTGGATGTATACAAGGTATCCTAGAGAAACCATAAATAAAGGGTATAAGATAGGAACATGTTTCAATCTAATTGTAGGTATTTAAGGCAGTATAATCCACTTCTATAGAGACAATATGGTAACTAGGGCTAAGAGTGTTCAACTCAACCTACACTTCATAGTTCTCAAGCTAACTTCCAAGAATAGGAGATGGGAATGAAACATTACAAGAGTCAAATCCTACCTTGCGACATTTCAACCTCCATAAATAGTTTAGTGTTGATTAGGATTGCTAAGATTTGAACATCAACTACATAGGTAGTTTGGGGAATGGAAGTGACCAACTTAGTCAGGGACTGAAACCCTAGTTGGTATTTCACAATGCAAGGATAGTCATATCAAAACATATATAGGGTTACTCTACCTAATTAGGGAACAACATGGGATAACTCAAAATAGTCAATTCACCAACTTCTTAGGCTTTGATACCATTTTTAAAGAGTGGGACCCGGAATGGGATCCATTCAAATGGTACAATATAAAGAGCCTTGTCATGATAAAGCAACGGAAACAAAACTATCAAAAAGTTACATGATGGTTCATTTACATTTGTTCCTCACCATAAAATGTGGTACAACAAATTAAAAAGGGTACACATCTAGTAAATCTAATAACATGCACGACTGGTTGCAAAGGGAACCCCAACTATCCCAAGCTATCCTCAACGTCCAACATCATGTATATGATCTTTGTGCAACCTTGACTCTTAATGTACCTACACTTGGGTGAAAGGAACATCACCTAGAATGTAGGAAACAAGGTAGAGGTCAGCAAAGGTTGAGTATGTACATATGATAAACACTTTGGACATTATATTGGGTTAAAAGTACAAAAAGAGATGTTCCTACAAGAAGGGGGCTATGTGCAGTTAGGTATCTCTAGAGAAATATAACAAGAGAAACAAGGCATATTAAAATTCAGATTACAAGTATGAGAATATAAGTGCCTTGCCATAACAGTTATCCATAATCTCAATATAATAATCATTTGGATGCATAACAATGTAGACTAAATATACCTAAAATAGGGCCATAACACCATAGGATCATGTCCTAAAAGAAATAAGGGTGGAAACGCACACCCTAGGAAGAATATGCATGCCCTTTATATGTATGGTTGTACATAAGTACCACTATTCTAGATATTCTAGTCAAACATGTATCATGCATAAATGGAGTGGAAAGACTAGCATTATAATCAATTTCTCATAAAAGCCAATCAAAGTAGGAGGGGTTCCAAGAACCCATATAAACATGATAATTTAATCACCACAAGAATATAATGAATTCAGATCAGGAACTATAAATATTTAAGAATTTTGATTACCAAAATAATTAGCAGTTCAATTGATGTTCCATTAAAATGGATGTAGATTTCAGTCAAATAATGCCCAAAATAAAATAGAGGATGTACATACATGATCTTTACCTTTGAGGAATAACTCTATCAGTAAAGTTTATCCCAAAAACTCATGTTTAATCCTAGAAACACATTTGGTGTGTTAGTTAAACTGAAACAATTATGTCTGTACACTCCTATTATACTTATATACGTACCTCTTCCCCTAATTTGATTTCCAGTGGCATATTATGGTTTTTTAAACTTATTAGGTGTACATATGATTCCTTAGATATGTATTTTAGTTTTAATGTCTAATTTCAATCACATAAGTCAAAGTGTGTTAAGGTTACATATATGAGTGTCTAATAATACACACCCATTTAATTTAGGTCTTGTAACTCATTTCCCTCTTTATATAATATATATTAATTCGGTCAACTAGTACAAGAATGTGTTACATGAGATATTATTCAAATCCATACCCTAATATGTTGCTACTATTAATAAAGTTGGCAATAGTAGATTCATAGGAATTGGACATATTGGTATTCATCTTTTCATTACACATACACCAACATGTACCCATATGACCATTGTTAAGTAAATTATCAAATGATAAGGATCATTTCCAAACCAAATATCATACCTTATATACTTCAATTACTATGGATATTAGGAGTCTAAGTCTAGATAAATTATTGTCTCCTAGGTTGTAATATCAGTAATTGTATATGTGTATATACTAAGATAATACAATAATGTATGACTAAATGACTTATTCAATGTGTATGTATATTTTAATATTTATATTATCTTCACAATATACTGCCTAACCTATCATTATCTTATTAATTGATTTACTAAGAGCCAAAATGCAGGAATAAATAAATTACTAACCTATGAGATGATGGATACATTCCGAATTTCCAGGTCTGGTTGCATTGAACTATGATGCTGAGGTAGATGATGAGGGAAGGCCAAGTCGACGCCACAACCTTTTGAACCTTTCGGCCATGCATTTCCAGCATGAAGAGGAGGAGGCAAGGTCGAGGAGAACTAAGGACATGGTCCAATCATGTTTAGCGGCTTGATTAGATTTTGATGTCCTGGTGGATATCCATCTACTGGCTTGCATGTTATATGGGAGGAAGAAGGAGGAGGAGGAGTAGAGGACAAGTGGAGTAACGTCGGTCTATTTCAATTGGTGGTGTACTTGTTGTGAACCCCTGCAGCCAGGGCAGTTGTTGGCGGGCTCTAGATTAACTTGATGGAAGCACGATTAAATAAGAGGAGAATAATCGACAGTGCTTCTTAGAGACCCTCCCACTGTCTGGAGAGGCTCAACATTGCTTATTGTTGCTTGGAAACACTGGGTGTAGGTGGAGGAGAAAGGAGGAGTAAAGGGAGTAGTCAGAGTTTGACCTGGACATAGCAGTTGTTGATGAATGGCATACATGGTGCCACAACTACTGGGCGCATATGGTTGAAGGGGTGGCGACCTCACTATGGGTTAATGGAGCAAGGAAAGAGGATATAAGGATGGTGACTGGTCTTAGGGAGACGAGGGGTAAGGAGGAGGGTGACGATTGGATTTTAATGGTGGTAGAATTACTATTGGGTTGAACATCTGATGGTTCCACTTTCAATCGTGTCCATAGGAGTCGGTTGACCTGTTGCACCACTGTTGGTCGCCAAGATTGGTTGTGGAGGCTAGGGTTGTGGTTAATGACGTGCAGTCCAAGGAGTTGCTATGGTGTTTCAGATCATAGGTAGTTAGGGAGGGAAGAAGAAGAAGATGTAAGGAGGTATGATATTTGGATCAACCTGGAGTGGTGGTGGTAGACGTGAGAGGGCATCGAGGAAACCTGGGAAGAGGTGAGGTTGGAAGTTATAGTGTTGGAGGAGGTTGTAGTGTTGCAAGGTGGAAGGCAACTCTGTGGCTGGTTGGTGGCCAAAGTTGTCGGCAGCAAATACATTACATGATGGTCTCAGTAGTGTCGGATGCCCCGGTGGTGAAGAAAAGTGGAAGAAGAGAGTTTTAGTAAATATGGGTATAGATCAGGAAGTCGAAACAAAAACTTTATCTACCAGTTTCCCTTAAGATAGTAGATCACATCAATAACTATAATGTAGAAAGGATGGTTTCGAGGATATACCTAGTCCTGGAGCAAGTCCAATGACAATCCTCATTGTGTTAGATGTGCAACTCTGAATCCTAATTGCACTGGGACTCATCTGACTATTGTGCCTCCTGGTCTGCACCACAGACTACAGTCATGAACGTTGTCATCTTCAGTAGCTCCTCTTATCATAGACGGCTAGTTGATGTTATCCTCCAAGGGGTAGAAAATGGCCTTCCACCTTTATGGTAGTCCACACGAACTTCCTAGAACTCCTTTCATCCTGATAGAATGATCAGGAAGGAGTCATCCCTCCCGTTAATGTACTAGTCACCAACTTGCTCTTCCACAAAAATAATTGTTCTCTCTCGTGGATATCCCTCCCTTATCAGGTAGGACTTATCTAGGCTCGCTTGGTTACCACAACCAGAGAGGATGACAGTTGTCAAAGGAACTGATTCTCAGTTATCAGTGTCGTGCTCTAGGAAGTCCCTAATACTCCTCTATTTATAAGTGGGGTTTGGGTCCAAGTTCCCAGTCTATGCGGAAGTGGAAGGGATTGTAAGATCTCAAATGAGATCTAGTCATCAACCAACTCACACTCTGATCTTATTTGTTATTGTTGTCTATCAACCTTCCACAATAACAACCGATCAGGGACATAATAAGAATATGTATATGTACACTCTTAACATCTGTATGATCTCATCCACAAGGTTAGTAACTTGAATACATATGTCATTGATTAATATAGTTTTCTAGATATTTATAATGTTACATCATTATCTCATAACTGAATTAAATAGAATAAATTGGAAGCTTGTCTTTTATTAATAATCAAATCATTTTTACATGATTTGCCTTTACAATCATCACATGATTGGCTCTCTGGAGATACATAACCAACAGATAGGACCAGAGGAAGTGAACCATGTCTGCATTGCTACTGGGTTGTGGGTGACAATGGTAAGGAAGATATGGTAGAGGGGCGGCTAGTGTAACAACCTCACTTTTAGCAACCCCCAATGAAGGAAGGACAAAAGGATGGGAGCCATTACTATATATATAGGATCGAGGTTTATCGAAGAACCAAAAATGATTAATGAATTTCTCTAAATCAAAATGAATTTGGTACAATATAAAATCTCCAACATGGTTTATAAGATATGGATTATCAAAAATTTGCAACACAAATTAACCTTCTACCATCTAAATCCTCAATCATTACATTAAATTCTTTCTTTTGGCATCTTCTTCTATGTGTATCCATATTTCATCATTAATTACAGGATATCAGTAGATTCACCTAGAACATCATCAATCCAAAACATGATCAGTATAACAAGTTATACAGGTATGTGGGGGAAACAAAAAATTTCATCTAGTTGTAACAACATAATCACAACAACTATTGTTACAAAAACAAAATTAGCATTTAATCATGAGTACTCAACCCTGATCTATCCAGCCTCTAAGAAACCCCTATGGTTATTATCCTTGTAGTAGATGCATGCCACCTTCTTGGTGCCATATCAGTCTTCCCCTATTCATGCGAATGACCTTTGATGTTTTCCCCTATTCAAGTAGATTACCTTTGACGTCTTCTCCTATTCATGCAGATGACCTTTGATGTCTTCTCCTATTCAGGTATATGACCTTTGATGATCCTCTTCCCCATGGGCTTAATCATCGTTTTCCATATATCATGCATCCACGGGAGGCTTAGGATTCGAGTTAGTCATGTTCATATAATGTGATATCCATAGTGACTTTATAGATTGTAGGAAATAAATAAACAAGCAAGCATGAATTGGCAATCCATGTGGAAAAACTTCAAGAAATTAATGGGAAACTAAAATGGTTAGTCTTAGGCATAGCCACATACCTATCTTAGAAGTACTTGGTGTCCAAGCAAACAATCAACATGAGAAACCAATCAAGCAACTATCCTGAAATTAAAGCATAACACCCAAATATTACTAACCTGACCATAATCCACTATTAGGACTGACTTAGGGTCCAAGATAGGAATTCGAGGTCAGCTTTAGGATTTCATTAGGGTAATGGCTTCCCAAACCTCAATTATCACTTTTCATGCCTTTTTTGTTTACAAACCCTAATCTTGTCATTACTTGCACTTTTAATCTCAAGGAAACCCTAGTTCATTAATTAATGGGTTACTAATCTCAAATTATTTCTGAGTCATCCTCTTTATCTAAAAGGGCCATTCTTTGATTAATAAGATCAATTGACCATAGTAAGATCATGAAAACCTACAAATTAGGGTTCTTATGCATTAAGCATATTAAATATGGAACTTTTAAGTACCTTTTGAACTAGAGGTAGATCTAGGTCCTAATTATATTTTTATTGCATTCCTTGCATTCTCCTGATCAATTTTCAAATATAAATTGTGTTGATCGAGTTACCAGATAATTTATAGAATTTTTGTAAATAAAACAATATTGGACCAATCGGTAAAGGTCTCGTCAGTGTTCATTGATTTATCTAGATGACCATGTGGGACCATGCTCAACTAATGGGCTTATTCCACCTCAGCAGCCTGTTCCACATGGGTAGGGTTCGAAACAGGGCCAAAGACACTTGTGCCCTTTTGTTGTGATTAGGGATGATCACACGGCTTGGGTCACTTAGGTAATTACACTCACAAAATTGATCGTCTCCTACGTTGGTCGAAGAGCTACTCCAGGTAGTCATGGAGGGAGTCAAGTGGAGAGTTGACTATCACCCCTAAGGCCTGGAAGCTCTATCCAAGACCATGGTCAGCCTCGGATGGACTCAAGGATCCCTTTTTTGGACACCATGGAGTATCCGAAGCGGGTGAGCAGGATCAGTGTCCCTAGACGAGATATAGTGCAAAAAGGAAGAATTAGCATAGTTATTTACCGTCTTTTATGTCGAGTCATAGCTGGGTTGGCTTCTTGAGGTCCCAGTGATTGCCTTTCACTCCTCACGACCTGACGTGATAAACTAAACCATCTTGTCCGACAAGATGTTCCTTGGTTGCAAAACCTATTTGTGGGAACTAGGACCAAGTTGACCTAGATCCATTCTAAGGTTGGGAACCCTTCGAGGTTTCCCAAGGTAACTATCATGCCAATGAATTTGGTAGGAAAACCCTGCATCATTGAACCATAATTGTCACCACTGGCGGTGATGATGAATCCTTGCGTCAATGCATAGAGGACAACATATGCAATTGGGAGAAGAGAAGAGTCGTAGGGACCAAGGGTGAAATGTCAATTGGCTTTTATAGGCATGGGTGATAGTTTTTAGGGGTTACCTACTAAGCCCTAATTCCTTGATGAGAGAGGGAATTGGGTACTCTCTAGATATGGCAAGAGACCATTGTTGGATGGCTCGATATCATAATTTCCCTCTCCCAAGACTAATGAGAAAGGAATCAGGGGAAGAGGTGGAGAGGGGAGAGAGGATATTGCGAGGGAAGGATGTGGCCCATGGGTGTTGTTACTTGAGTTTTCTTTCTTGGATGGAGGTAGAAGACGCAATTAGGGATGTCGATTCCTGATCTAACAGTCCAACACCATGTGATATGATAAAGGGGTGCGGATTTGTAACACTAAAGTCAAAAACATTAAATTGGTTTACCATTCTAAAACCAAATGCATTTATTGTACAAAGGTCCTTCTTTCTTCTCTAATTTCCCTAGATTACTAAGATACACCTATGGCTATGAAAATTTGAAGGGAACGCATTAAAGTATCTCTCAACATAATTCTAAATTTTGGGAGACATTGGAATAATTGAATCTTGCTCCTTTAGCAAATCCTTAAATTAATTATTCACACCACATGAAAGCTCGTTTTTCTCTCAAATTTTAAGGAAAAGTCTATAATGATTTTATCTATGTGTAGGAAAAGTTTGAGGCCAAAATTCGAAAATAGAAGATTATTTTCTTAATATCCAATTCTTCCTCTTATAAGGCACATTTTAAGCATTAATTCAATTCTTTTCTCTCCCTTATCTTTCTATATCATTTATTTTAATATTTTCTTATTAGGAACCTTGTGAAACTGAAATCCAACCACTAGTGGTCGTCCATATCACTTTGTAGAGAATTCCACACAATTCTCATAAGTACATATTACCCATTATTTTTGCCTTTTTCTTAATATTGGATTTTCTTCTTTTCCTTTTCCCTTATATCCATTATAGGATCCAAAAAATTCATAGCAAAGGAAATTTTGCAAGGGAAAACCATTATTTTAAAGCAAAGCATACAAATTGCCAATGTGTCCCACTTATTCAAATAATTGCATTTCAATTATGTAATTACATGGGAAACACTAGGTTATAACACCCTTACCTTCTTATAGGAACTTTGTCCTTAAAATTTGACTATCATGCAACAATTTAGGATGGGACTTTTCCCATGTTTGTCTTTAGCTCTCATGTGGCTTCATCCTCTCCATTGTGCTTCCAAATAACCTTTACCATCTCTATCTTTTATTCCTGAGATCTCTCACCTTGGTATCCAGTACCCTCATAGGTGACTCAAGGTATGTCAGGCTCCCTTGGAGTTCAATAGGTTCAATGCTCATCATATGGCTCGGATCCTTCACATAGCACTTCAGATTGGATACATGGAACACATCATGCATCATATTATATTGCAGGGGTAAGGCTAGATGATAAGAAACTTCACCAATCCTCTCTAGGATTTCAAATAGACCCATGCATCGGGGACTCCATTTTCCTCTGTTCTTAGCTATGGCTCAAAGGGCTCAAATTTTCAAAAACACATAGTCAACTACAGTGAAGTGCAAATCTATCTACTTCACATTAACATATGACTTATGTAAATCATGGGATCTCTTCATCCCCTTGATCGATCAAAGAAACCTTGTCATCATATAACTATAGTTCCTCTAACCTCAACAAGGTCCCCTCACCGACATCATCTCAGTGAAGTAGTGACTGACACAACCTCCATAAAGATCTTCATACGGAGGCATCCCAATATTGTCTTTGGTAGATAATATTATAGGTACACTCAGCTAAGGGCAAGTATTTCTCCCATGATCCACCTCAATCAAGCACACATGCTCTCAACAGGTCTTCTAATGCCTGAATCATTCTTTTAACTATCCATAAGTCTAGGGGTGATAGGTTGTATTGAATTTCAACCCTATATTGAGTTATTCATGCACTTTCTTCCATAATTTTGAAGTGAACTTAGGGTCACGATCAAAGATAATTGAACTCATAACACTATACAGGAGAACTATTTCCCTAACATATAGTTTAGCTAGGTATGTCACCTTGACAGTAATCTTTAAGGCAAGGAATATGATGATTTGGTTAGGTGGTCCACCATAACTCATATTGCATGATGACCTCTCTTTGTCTTGGTGAGACCCACCATGAAATCCATAATGTTCTGGTCCCATTTCCTCTTATGAATCTCAATTGGTTATAGTAACCTGTCGGGTCGTTGGTGTTCATCCTTCACCATCTGGAACGTGAGACAACTGTCTACATATGCTACTTAATCTCTATTCATCCCAAGCTACCAGAAATATCGTTGTAAGTCTTTAAACATCTTTGTGATGCCGGGGTGCACAGTAAACATAGACTAATGAACTTCTAAGTCCCTATGGGTGAATCCTTGGGAACCCAAATACAACTATCATTGACACCCATCGAGGTATGTGTCTGAGGTTTCTCCATCAGACCCTTGATCTCAACTAACTCTGGGTTATCTAACTGGGATGTTACAAGCTTGGTCAATAAGTTAGGCTTGATTTACCTTTATTTGGTACTTCAACTCTTGCATCCATCATTTTGATCACCAAATTTAATCTTATACCAATATAATTCAAATTACCACTTGATAACAGTATCCTCTTTTGATATTTTAATTTGGAGGTTACCTTGTTCACCTAGGTTTCCAAACCATTTATTCAATATCCTCTCATAAGGTTGTGGTAACACCTCAAATCCTCAATTATCCTAAAAGGATTTCAATTTAAGTATTTATTTCTCATATCATTTCTATTCCTAATATGACAGGTGTCTATCTAGTCTCTCACATTCATAACAAAATGAAATAAGCATTTGGTTGTAGTCCAAATTCAAAGCTCATCTCATTCCAAGAGTAGAGACGATGCATCCACACATTACCATTTTAATTTATATTTAGGTTGAATCCCTCTCAATATGACTCTAAACCATACATGCTTTTCATTTTGCAATATTCTTATATTCTTGAGGTCAAGAGCCTCCCTCACTCTAGGGTTTGTGCAATTTTATTATCACTTGGCTTCTTATAACTTTTCCCATTAGCCTTAGTCATCTCCTAAAAGTCTCTTGGGTGTCATTTCTTTTGGAGTGATCTCACCTTTATGCATCTAGAGAGCACCTCTCACATTTATCTTTGGGCCCCATGAACTCATGAAGTTGGACAACCTCCTAATCCATGGGCCTCGGGCAAACATAGTTGTAACCTCCCATCCATATGGTCTTGTGCATTCAAGAAACAATCAAATTCTACTCCCATCTGTCTCATCACTTCTTCACCTTAGGATTAACTTAGGGTTCTATTGAGATGTCATAACTTTATTATATTTTCAACTCACATTTTTCTTATAGTTTCTGTGACATTATACCCTTTCAAATTCTTTCACCCCAATTTCCTTCATCTCTAAGGGCATACATAGTTTTCTTCTATCCCTTACCTGGGTTCATGGTGACCTTCTTTTCTGGGCCTGGTCCCATTCTACGGATCACCTCCTAGTGACTTTTCCTCATGCCCCTTAGAGATGGTCATACATGGATCTAAGGAATCATACTCAACATATGTGTTTTTGCTCTTCATGCACTTAATATCTCAAGTTTTTAAGAGACCTTTAATGTTAACTCAATTTTTAAACCAATTTGTGAACTCACTCTTTTAGGACGGGTTCTATCCTAGGACAAGATAAAAATAATACTTAGTAGTACTAAGCATCACACAAAAACATACTTGGATCCAAAGTTCACATGCAGGCATATTTCCTATTATTCCACCCATGCATGTGTCTAGCAAGAAGAGAGTTTTTCAAACCATTTCAAAGTTTTCCATTATGTCATATCCACAACTCACCTCTCGAGGTTGGATCGGTTCATACGTATATATGATGTTATGGTGGCACTAACCCAACTTGTCTGAGTAACTTAGCAAACATATATCACAATCCAAGTGGGGTTTCCTTTAACCCAAAACTTGAGGGGAGGCCATGCTTAATCTCTATGAGCTTACTCAACCTTGTGAGCATTATATGTACTAGATACCACCACTTTCCCTCTCAGGTCTAGGAACCTAAGGTTTACCTCCTTAGCATTGTTCATCTAAACTACATGACTTAGCCACTCAAGCACGTACCAGACCAAAACATGATATGGCATTTCTTCCCCGCTTTCTTTCATGCAACCAACCCTTAGAGTTCTACACAAGGAATTACCAATCTGAGTATGAGGTGTTCACAACATATTACCATTTTGTACCTCTCTAGGATCTTGGGACTCTCTTTCCTTCACCTAGATGGTAGGTACTCATATCATTTACACATCTGTATAAGAATTCTCCTTCTCTATCTCTAGGTTTTGGTCCTTCTAAGGACATCTAGGATACAACAAGACTCTAGGGATCATGTGTATAGTAACTCAACTCATTCATTCAGGGGCAGTCTAGTTTAGGATATAACATACAAATATTTCTTGTAATTCATCATGTCTTGGAGTCTAGGTTTCCAACCTTCTCCTTTTGGGTCCCACTCTCTCAGGAGTTAACCCTATCATTGGTCCTAGCACTAGAGGTCCCCCTTTGTTGAAGAGGTTTAGGCTCCTATATATTCACATCTTATCTAGCTTATCTTATCCATAGAAGCGCACACACTCTTGTATTATCAAATCTTATTGTCCAAAATTCTAAAACTAAAGTCAAATTATCAAATCTGACTAAGGTCATCATAAATCATATTACCTCATTAATAATCCATGTCCATTCCATCTAGTATGTCTATCTCATAATCCAACAGACCTTAACCCTCTGTCTTATAACTAATCCCTTTTCCAGGAATGATGCCACTTGCTTTCACGTAGATGCATGTCTACCTCCTACTTGTATCTATTTGGGGACACACTTCCTATTACGGTTCCTACCAGAAGGAGTTTATACTTTCTGGTCATAACTCGATCTTAGGGTTTAACCCCTCATAGATCTTTTCTCCACTCTTGGGTTGACCCACCTTAGGTAGGGACATCTATACTAAAAGTTTCACTAAAGGGATTCATATTTCCCATTCTTTATATGGAAGTTCAACCCGCATCCAAATCATGCATACCTTATTTGACGTACCTGCATGCATGGATAAACTTCTTGTATTTTTTTCCTCTCTCTCCATTGTTTAAGATTAGGATTTAAGGTTAGGGTTAGTAATCATACCCCAACACCTTTAGGGTTTCTCTAAACACCCTAAAATTATGTCCATAACATCTTTTTACATGCATTTTATTATTTGATGGAGGATACCTTAATCCTTAATATCCATAATTGTAGTACTCAGAGAGTGGTTACTGGTACCTAGGGTTTATTGAGTGAAGGAGGTAGAAAGGTGATGAAAGTAGATGAGAAATCCTAGAGGTATTTTATTTCAAGTAAAATTGTAACATCCCAATCTTTTTATGCAAAAATTTCCAAATTATTTTAGTCCTTGCATGCTCTTTTCTAATTTAGATAATTGTTGAGGACTCAAATGCAATTTTCCCATAATTAGTTTTGCAAAATCATGTATTATGTCCAATTGCTCTATTATACTTGTTTTATTTAAAGAAAATGTCTTCATGTATATCTATGCCCTTCTTGTTGAAGAAAATGAGGATAAATGTTTTATGTCCAATTTTCTCTCTCTTATGATAATTAGTGATTTACTTGTTTAATTATTTGCTTAATGACCTCCATATTGTTAATTGAAATTAAATAAGGTTGAATGCACGTTTTCATGTTTTTCAATTCTTATTTGAGAGATTAATAGCTTATTATGCATTAATCATGGCCATTTAAGTATACATGAGGGTTTTGCTATTCTTAGGTCTAAATGGGTACAAAAACGAAATCTAACTCCACAGGAATATTCTAGACACTCTAGTGAACCTATGGTCAAAATTTGAATGCATTTGACCCATGTTTGACCCCTCAATTAAATTGAGAGAGATTTGAATATTATTTGATTTAGATTTTAATTCAATTTCATTTATGCATCCGATTTAAGGCAAAGTTCCAGTTTTATTCAGTGTCACGCGTTACTTCTCTATTTCTGTTTGGCGCGCGTAATAGCAGCAGTTGGATCAGGATCCAACGGCGCTCGCCTTTTCTTCCTCCTCCGCTTTTCTCGCGAGCTGAGGCCGTTTCACAGGCCGTTTTTCTCCAACTCGGTTCTCACTCCACCATGCATCATTGCTCACGATTCTTTCACCAGGTAAACGGCGAGATCAATCCGATCTGTTTGAGCCCTAACTTGTGCGCTCTCGTGCCCTATAGAAGAAACGCCCAAAGTAGGGCTCGCTGCCTTTTTTCACAGATGACCTCCTAGCCTTCTCCGCCGCCACCCAAACGCTCCGAGAGCATCACCGGCCCCCGAGAGATTCTCCTCGCCGCTCAATTTCACCGTCTATTCCCTTAGGTGCCCCGGCCTACTCCTCCTTGCTGCTTCGGTGACCCAAGCTTCGCCCCAGCTCCCTACGTCATCTCCGATCAATTGTACCTCCGGTGAGCATCTATGCGACCTCTCCTGCGTACCCGCATCCATAGTTTGCCGTGTAGGTCCTCGAATCATTGTGTCCTTGAGACCGGGTCTCGGACCCCGCTGGCACTAGTCGTCGTGGCTCCACAGGGCCTCCCCGACAGCGGAATTTGTTCTTTCGGCCTCGGTTTACCTTCACGAACATGCTCGGGACTTCGTCTGATGGGTTTCTAGTCGCGATCAGTGGCTTCGGCCTTGGCTCCTTCTTCTCTGTTTCCCGCCGCAATACTCTGTCCTCTGGACACAAAGGTTCTCTTGTCCTCTTCGACCCCAAAAACAACTCCACAGGTCCGGCCTTGGGCCCGGGTATGTATGTGGCCATCTACGGTTGCCTCTCGGTTAGGTTCCGGTTGTTATCTTTCCCCGACTTGTTTCCCCTGTCTTCAGTTCCAACCATGGCCAGAACCGGTTTCTGAGCTCCTAGGCTCTCCCGGCCCCGAGCTTAGGCTCTCTGAGCTCGCCTTCTCATCACGAACTCAACCGATGTGTCTCCTTCTCTCGGGTAGCAGCAAGCCAGGGTCCTTTCCCATGGCTGAGAAGCTCGCCCGTGGCGCTGGAGCCATGGCTCGCGCGGTGTGAGCAAGGATCAATCCCAGTTGGGAAATGACCAAGAGGGCCATCCGTTCCTTTTCGACATTTTTTCGCTTGTAGGGGTATTTTTGGGATTTTGCTGATCCTCCCTTCTTTGATCGCGAGTTCTCAGAGGCAATCTGTGCTGCTGAGTTGGCCAAACAGGATTGGTCCAACTCATCGCGGGCCCGATAGCTGTTAAATATGCCACATGGATTTTTCTCGATTTGCTATTGGTTTAATCTTGAGAAATTCGTAGCAAATCGCCTGATTATCAGAAAAATACGCAAAAATACATTTTGGAAAGGATTTTCGATGAGGAATTCGATTTTATGATTTTTATCGACTGATTCTACTATTTTAAGATGTCAAATTTTATATGAGCAAATTAGGGTTTAAATTGAATGACAATTGATAATTATGTTAATTTCAGGTGTTTTAGGGAATCCAATCAGTCAAACCAAGTTTGACTTAAGGTGATTTAGTTCAAGGTAAGCGGGCCATGCCTTTGGCATAGTAAATTTGAATTATTGAATGATTATGATATATTATGCATTTTTATGATGAAATCTTGAAAAGTACATGTTTTTCCTCAATATACATGATTATTGGATGTTGGTTGTTATAAGCTAAGTCTAAGAGTAGAAATCCCATTAAGATTATGGTTTATGATTAAGATTCAAGAAATTAAGATTTAAGAGGGAATGAGTTTCCCAATCTTGCTTAAGAGGGAGAAATCCCATTATGGTTATGGGGAGAAATCCCAATCATGTTCAAGAGGGAGACATCCCGATTAAGATTAAGTTTAAGATCTTAAGAAGATAAGTAGAGTTTAATAAAGACCATGAATAATAGAAATTTATTCAGATTTATATGCACCTTGTTATGGGCTTTCCGAGCAATTATGGGCTTTCCGAGCATTCATGGGCTCCTTATGGGGCATTAAGAGAGGAGCATATTTTTCTAGTAAATTTCTTTATGTAAAAGACAATAAGAAATGATTCATGATAAATGCATGTTCATGATTATGTTAATTCACTTGTATATTTATTTTTATGTCTTATAATATGCCAATGCCGCTTACTTACTATGTTTGTTTTCCTTTGCATGGCTGGGGACGAGATGTCCGCAGGAGTTGGAGCTAAGGAGAAGGAAACATCTTGAGAGTACCAAGGACCCAGAGATCCAAGGAGTTGTTGCCTGGTGGGACGTCCATCTATGGAGATCCTATCATTATCTAGTTTATGTTTAGTATATCTTTGGAAAACTGATGTAGCTTTTATTCCAAGAACTTATGTATGAATCTACATTTTCATAAAGCCAAGTGTTATTTGTTTCTTGTTATGAGATCATGCATGTAACATTTCCTCCCAAATATGCCAAGTACCCCACATTATGGATAATGTTGGGGATTAGGCTGTGCTTCCTCTGGTTACGTAAGAAACCCTAGGGAGGGGTGTTACATTAATGGTATCAAAGCAAGGAATAGATGGCCACTAAGGCAACAATAAAGATTCATGCAAGTCACCCTAGGATGAAGAAATAGAAGTAGAAAACATGATTATGTATCCTAGTATGTCTAGAGAACCCTAAAGATGACTAGATCCCTCACCTCAGTAGAGAAGTACATGTTAGCATGCTTAGGTAGTTGAAACCAAACCCTAGATGATGACATGTTTCTCCTTGTCTCAATGGTAAGGGCCATCCAATTGAGATTTGAGGAAAATGCCATTTAATGTGACTTTTTATGTGTCTTACCTTCATAATTGTATGTGTGGTATGGGACACATGTGCACATAAGTTGGGGAGATGTAGCATAAAAAGATCTAACATTTCTAAAATATGTGCTTGATCACCACATATAAAGAGATGAAGGATATATGACCTAAGGTTAGTCAACTAGGAAGATGTAGCCATGAAAGTGAGAGATAGATTCCCTAAGTATAATGAGTTAGGTGTAATGTTAAGGAGTAAGTATGAGACTTAGTAAGGGTAGTTAAGTAATTTATGTTGATTCATAATGCTTTGTTTATGCATGCTTCTTTTGTAATAAAATTTGTATGGAAAATTTGCAAGTTTATGTGAAACCCTTAAGGTGGGTAGAGCCCTAGGAAATTTCGAGGACGAAATTTATTTAAGGTGGGTAGTATTGTAACATCCCAATCTTTTTATGCAAAAATTTCCAAATTATTTTAGTCCTTGCATGCTCTTTTCTAATTTAGATAATTGTTGAGGACTCAAATGCAATTTTCCCATAATTAGTTTTGCAAAATCATGTATTATGTCCAATTGCTCTATTATACTTGTTTTATTTAAAGAAAATGTCTTCATGTATATCTATGCCCTTCTTGTTGAAGAAAATGAGGATAAATGTTTTATGTCCAATTTTCTCTCTCTTATGATAATTAGTGATTTACTTGTTTAATTATTTGCTTAATGACCTCCATATTGTTAATTGAAATTAAATAAGGTTGAATGCACGTTTTCATGTTTTTCAATTCTTATTTGAGAGATTAATAGCTTATTATGCATTAATCATGGCCATTTAAGTATACATGAGGGTTTTGCTATTCTTAGGTCTAAATGGGTACAAAAACGAAATCTAACTCCACAGGAATATTCTAGACACTCTAGTGAACCTATGGTCAAAATTTGAATGCATTTGACCCATGTTTGACCCCTCAATTAAATTGAGAGAGATTTGAATATTATTTGATTTAGATTTTAATTCAATTTCATTTATGCATCCGATTTAAGGCAAAGTTCCAGTTTTATTCAGTGTCACGCGTTACTTCTCTATTTCTGTTTGGCGCGCGTAATAGCAGCAGTTGGATCAGGATCCAACGGCGCTCGCCTTTTCTTCCTCCTCCGCTTTTCTCGCGAGCTGAGGCCGTTTCACAGGCCGTTTTTCTCCAACTCGGTTCTCACTCCACCATGCATCATTGCTCACGATTCTTTCACCAGGTAAACGGCGAGATCAATCCGATCTGTTTGAGCCCTAACTTGTGCGCTCTCGTGCCCTATAGAAGAAACGCCCAAAGTAGGGCTCGCTGCCTTTTTTCACAGATGACCTCCTAGCCTTCTCCGCCGCCACCCAAACGCTCCGAGAGCATCACCGGCCCCCGAGAGATTCTCCTCGCCGCTCAATTTCACCGTCTATTCCCTTAGGTGCCCCGGCCTACTCCTCCTTGCTGCTTCGGTGACCCAAGCTTCGCCCCAGCTCCCTACGTCATCTCCGATCAATTGTACCTCCGGTGAGCATCTATGCGACCTCTCCTGCGTACCCGCATCCATAGTTTGCCGTGTAGGTCCTCGAATCATTGTGTCCTTGAGACCGGGTCTCGGACCCCGCTGGCACTAGTCGTCGTGGCTCCACAGGGCCTCCCCGACAGCGGAATTTGTTCTTTCGGCCTCGGTTTACCTTCACGAACATGCTCGGGACTTCGTCTGATGGGTTTCTAGTCGCGATCAGTGGCTTCGGCCTTGGCTCCTTCTTCTCTGTTTCCCGCCGCAATACTCTGTCCTCTGGACACAAAGGTTCTCTTGTCCTCTTCGACCCCAAAAACAACTCCACAGGTCCGGCCTTGGGCCCGGGTATGTATGTGGCCATCTACGGTTGCCTCTCGGTCAGGTTCCGGTTGTTATCTTTCCCCGACTTGTTTCCCCTGTCTTCAGTTCCAACCATGGCCAGAACCGGTTTCTGAGCTCCTAGGCTCTCCCGGCCCCGAGCTTAGGCTCTCTGAGCTCGCCTTCTCATCACGAACTCAACCGATGTGTCTCCTTCTCTCGGGTAGCAGCAAGCCAGGGTCCTTTCCCATGGCTGAGAAGCTCGCCCGTGGCGCTGGAGCCATGGCTCGCGCGGTGTGAGCAAGGATCAATCCCAGTTGGGAAATGACCAAGAGGGCCATCCGTTCCTTTTCGACATTTTTTCGCTTGTAGGGGTATTTTTGGGATTTTGCTGATCCTCCCTTCTTTGATCGCGAGTTCTCAGAGGCAATCTGTGCTGCTGAGTTGGCCAAACAGGATTGGTCCAACTCATCGCGGGCCCGATAGCTGTTAAATATGCCACGTGGATTTTTCTCGATTTGCTATTGGTTTAATCTTGAGAAATTCGTAGAAAATCGCCTGATTATCAGAAAAATACGCAAAAATACATTTTGGAAAGGATTTTCGATGAGGAATTCGATTTTCTGATTTTTATCGACTGATTCTACTATTTTAACATGTCAAATTTTATATGAGCAAATTAGGGTTTAAATTGAATGACAATTGATAATTATGTTAATTTCAGGTGTTTTAGGGAATCCAATCAGTCAAACCAAGTTTGACTTAAGGTGATTTAGTTCAAGGTAAGCGGGCCATGCCTTTGGCATAGTAAATTTGAATTATTGAATGATTATGATATATTATGCATTTTTATGATGAAATCTTGAAAAGTACATGTTTTTCCTCAATATACATGATTATTGGATGTTGGTTGTTATAAGCTAAGTCTAAGAGTAGAAATCCCATTAAGATTATGGTTTATGATTAAGATTCAAGAAATTAAGATTTAAGAGGGAATGAGTTTCCCAATCTTGCTTAAGAGGGAGAAATCCCATTATGGTTATGGGGAGAAATCCCAATCATGTTCAAGAGGGAGACATCCCGATTAAGATTAAGTTTAAGATCTTAAGAAGATAAGTAGAGTTTAATAAAGACCATGAATAATAGAAATTTATTCAGATTTATATGCACCTTGTTATGGGCTTTCCGAGCAATTATGGGCTTTCCGAGCATTCATGGGCTCCTTATGGGGCATTAAGAGAGGAGCATATTTTTCTAGTAAATTTCTTTATGTAAAAGACAATAAGAAATGATTCATGATAAATGCATGTTCATGATTATGTTAATTCACTTGTATATTTATTTTTATGTCTTATAATATGCCAATGCCGCTTACTTACTATGTTTGTTTTCCTTTGCATGGCTGGGGACGAGATGTCCGCAGGAGTTGGAGCTAAGGAGAAGGAAACATCTTGAGAGTACCAAGGACCCAGAGATCCAAGGAGTTGTTGCCTGGTGGGACGTCCATCTATGGAGATCCTATCATTATCTAGTTTATGTTTAGTATATCTTTGGAAAACTGATGTAGCTTTTATTCCAAGAACTTATGTATGAATCTACATTTTCATAAAGCCAAGTGTTATTTGTTTCTTGTTATGAGATCATGCATGTAACATTTCCTCCCAAATATGCCAAGTACCCCACATTATGGATAATGTTGGGGATTAGGCTGTGCTTCCTCTGGTTACGTAAGAAACCCTAGGGAGGGGTGTTACAAAAATCCTCAGACTTTGGCCAGGTCAAATGCTCGATTCTGGGAGTCCTCGTAAGTCGATTAGCATATGCAGGAAAATCTTTCCAGCCCCCGAGTTGTGGTCATTTCTAGATACCATTACCTTTGCAAAACATTCTAATAATTCCCTTTGGGCTGTATAGAACTCTTTAAAATTTAATAATCATTAGAGGTTAAATGTTAAACCAGCTTTGATACCAAATGTAATGACCTCACTTTCTAGCAACCCCAAATTAATGAAGGCCAAAAAGATGAGAGACATTATTATATATACATGATCGAGGTTTATCAAATAACCAAAAATAATTAATGTATTTCACTAAATCAAAATGAGTTTGGTACAATATAAAATCTTCAAGATGGTTTACAAGATATGGATTATCTAAAATTTGCAACATGAAGCAAACCTTTTACTATCTAAATCCTCCATAAATACATTAAATTTTTTCTTTTGGTGTCTTATTCTCTATGTGTCCATCTTTCATCATTAGTTGCATGATATCATCAGATTCACCTAAAACGTCATGAATCCAAAACACTATCAATATAAAGGTTATACTGATATCCGGGGGGAAACGAAAGTTTGCATCTAGTTGTAACAACATAATCAAAACAATTATTGTGTAAAAAATCAAAATTACATTTTAATCATACCAACTCAACCTTGATCTATCAAACCTCTATGGAACCCCTCTGGGGTATTGTCCCTGTAGTGGATATAGGCCACCTTCTTGGTGCCATATCAGTCTTCCCCTATTCAGGTGGATGACCTATGATATCTTCCCCTATTCGGTAGGATGACCTTTGATGTCTTCTCCTATTCATGTGGATGACCTTTGATGTCTTCCCCTATTCATGAGGTTGTCCTTTGATGTCTTCCCCGATTCAGGCAGATGACCTTTGATGATCCACTGCCCCATGGGCTTAATCACCATTTTCCATATATATCATACATCGAGAGGAAGCTTAGGATTTGAGTTAGTCATGTCCATATAATGTGATATCCATAGTAACTCTATAGATTACTGGGAATAAATAAACAAGAAAGCATGTATTGGCAATCCATGTAGGAAAAAATCAAGAAAACCATGTGAAACTAAAGTTGTAGTCTTAGGCGTAGCCACATACATGTCTCATAAGTACTTGGTGTCCAAGCAAACAATCAACAAGAGAAACTAATCAAACAACTATCTTGAAATTAAAGCATAACATCCAAAAATTACTAACGTTTTAATAATCCACTATTAGGACTCAGGGTCCAAGATAGGGCTTTGAGGTCAACTTTAGGGTTTCATTAGGGTAATGGCTTTCCAAACCTCAATAATCACTTTTCATGACTTTTTGGTTTACAAACCCTAATCTTGTCATTACTTGAACTTTTAATCTCAAGGAAACCCTAATTCATTAATTAATAGGTTACTAATCTCAAATTTGGTCCAATTCATCCTCTTTATCAAAAAGGGTCAATCTTTGATTATCAAAATCAATTGAGCATAGTAAGATCATCCAAACCTAGAAATTAGGGTTCTTATGCATTAAACATATTAAAGATGGGAACTTTAATTATTTTTTGAACTAGATGTAGATTTAGGTCCTAGTTATATTTTTATTGAATTCCTTGTATTCTCCTAATCAATTTTAATTTATAATTTGTCTTGATTTGAGTTACCAATTAATTTCTACAATTTTTGTAAATTAAACCATATTGGACCAATCTAGAAAGTTCGTGTCAGTGCTAATTGATTTATCTAATTGGCCATGTGGGACTAGGCTCATCTAATGGGATTATGCCACCTCGACGGTCGGTTCCACATATGTGGGGTTTGAACCAGGGCCAAAGACACGTGTCCCTTTCACTATGGTCAAGGTTGATCATTCGGCTTGGGTTACTTAGGTAATTACAATAAAGGGATAGATCGTCTCCTACGCTGACCTAAGAGCTGCTCTAGGCTGTCATAAAGGGAGTCATCTAGAGAGTTGACTCTCTCCCCTAAGGCCTGGGAGCTATGTCCAATACCATGGCTAGCCTCGACCGGACTTAATAATCCCCTTTTAGACATCGTGGGGTATTCGAAGAAGCTAAGCAAGATCAGGGTCCATGGACAAGATATAGGGGGGAAAAGAAGAATTAGCTTACTTATTTATTGTCTTATGTGATGAGTCATGGCCAGCTGACTTCATGAGGTCCCAGTGGTTTCCTTTCACTCGCATCCTAAAGTGGCAAACTGAACCATCTTCTCTAGTGAGATGTTCCCTGGTTGAAAAACCTATTTGTGGGAACTGGGACCGAGTTGACCTTGATCCAGTCTTAGAGTTGGAAACCCTTTGAGGTTGTCTGAGGAAGCTATCATGCCAACAAATTTGGTCAGAAAAACCCTACATCACTAACCCCTGATTTTCATCACCGACGGTGGTGATGAAGCCTTTCCGTAGTGCACACAGGACAACGGGTGCAATTGGGAGAAGAGGAGAGTCGTAGGGATAAAGGTGAACTATCTATTGCCTTTTATAGACATGGGTGATAGTTTTGAGGGGTTCCCTACTAAGCCCTATTTTCCCAATGAGAGGGAATTGGGTACTCTCTAGATAAGGCAAGATACCATTAGTGGAGCAGCTTGATGTCAACATTTCCCTCTCCCAAGACTAATGGGTAAGGAACCATTGGAAAAGGTGGAGAGGGGAGAGAGGATATTGTGAGGGAAGGTCATAGTTATCGTTACTCGTGTATCCTTTCCTTGTTGGAGGTGGAAGATGCAATCAGGGGCATTGATTCCTGATATAACGGTCATGTACCATGTGACATGATAAAGGGGTACGGATTTGTCACACAAAACTCAAAAACATTAAATTGGTTTCCAATTCTAAAACTAAATGCATTTACTGCACAAATGTCCTTCTTTATTCTCTAATTTCCCTATATTACTAGGATACTCATATGGCTGTGAAACTTTGGAGGGGAATGCATTAAAGTCTCTCCCAACATAATTCTAAATTTTGGGAGCCATTGGAATGACTTAATTATTAAAATATTGCTCCTTTGGCAAATCCGTAAATTAATTACTCACACCAAATGGAAACTCTTTTTTCTCCCTAATTTTAAGGGAAAGTCTATAATGACTTTATCTATGTGTGGGAAAAGTTTGAGGACAAAACTCAAAAATACAAGATGCATTTATTAATATCCAAGTATTCCTCTTATAAGGCACGCTTTAAGCATTAATTCAATTATTTTTTCTTCCTTATCTTTTCTATAACCTTTATTTTAATTACTTTTCTTATTAGGAACCATTTGAAATAGAAATCCAACCATTAGTGGTCATCCATACCACTTTCTAGAGAATTCCATGCAACTCTCATAAGTACATTACTTATTACCCATTATCTTTTGCTTTTTTTCTTAATATTGGATTTTTGGAACCACATCAAGGTCATGGAGATTGATGGAGTTTTGAATAATAACCTTGTTAACTTAAGAAGTCATGTTTATGATTTCTATAATGCTCTTTTGAATAGTGATTCTACGATTTTTTTTATTCCATTGAAGATCTTTTGTTTCCCTCTATTTCTTCTGTCCAAAAAGCATGCCTAGATAGATCTATTAGTAGAGAAGAGGTTGTTACTATTATAGAAGATCTCAACATTGATAAGAGTCATGGACCTTATGGATTCAATGGTAAATTTATCAAATCTAATTAGTCTATTATTAATGATGATATTATAGTTGTTGTTTTGGATTTCTTTATTTCTAGGAGGCTCTTAAAGGAGGCAAATCATACTTTCATCACTCGTATCCCTAAGAATGATGATTGTCTTTTAAGAAGGAATTAGAGGCCCATTACCCTTTGCAATGTGGTATACAAAGTGATTTCTAAGGTTTTAACCAATAGGCTTTAAGATGGTTTACCTTCTGTCATCAACAACAATCAATGTGTGTTTGTGAGAGGTAGAAGTATTAAAGATGTGATTCTTCTCTCCAATGAAATGATTCATTATTTTAATAGGAGAAAAGGAAAAGGGAGAATGTGTGTTAAGGTGGATCTCACTAAAGCTTATGACACTATTTCTTGGGAGGCTCTTTTTAAGATTTTGGACCTTATGAATTTTTCTAATAAATGGATCATTTGGCTCAGAGAAATATTTAATATCATCTCTTATGAGATCCTCTTCAATGGTGAACCTATTTCCCCCTTCAAACTGACTAATGGGATTAGGAAGGAAGACCCTCTAGCTCCCTACTTATTCACCATTGTCATGCAAAGTTTCACCCAACTTATCAATAAGGAGGTTAGTATGGTTTCATTAAGCCTTTAAGTGAGTCAAAAGACATGAGCATCTCTCATCTCGCTTTTGTCAATGATCTCGTGGGATTCATGGAAGTTGATGTTGATGGATTTGTTTCTTTTAGAAGAGTTTTTGAGAATCTTGCTAGTATCACTAGTCTTAATATAAGTCATGAGAAAAGCTTAATTTTTGCAGTGTTCATGCTGACAGTAAGATTATTTTTTATGTATTGGGTATTCATGTGACACCCTTTGTCACACAAAGCAAGATTACTCAAAACCGAACACAAAATTAACACAGATCAAGAAGATTACCAAAAAACACAAGAAATTAAAACCAATTTCATAACCATGCATCAAGCTGAACTCATCATGTCAGAGGTCATAAACTGGAATCACTTGTATTTTATTCTTATCAAAAGGAGTTACATAACATTGTTCATTGGCTAACTAGACACAACCCATTACATGTGATCACCTTCTCATGTACATAAACCGTCTCTGTACCACCATTGTATAGACTCAAAAACTCAAACCAATGTACAACATCTATAAAACACCCCCAAGGACCTAAGTGTATAGGGACGACACATAGGGCTCTATTACTAGGCACTAGCTACATATCCATGATCCAACAGCTACAACATCTCATAATGTCTGTCTCAGCAACACGAGCTCTATCCCAACATGCACGTCCACCTAAAAGATGTGGAAACCCACAGGGTGAAACCAAAGTCCCAGCAAGAGTTATAACTCTCCACCAACATCAATTAAAAGCACAAATAGCTACACTAAAAGTTATATTATTAACAAATAAGTAGATTCAGCTAAATGACATAAGCAAAGAAATTAATATTCTAAAAAGGAATAAGAATAACATGTATATTTTCTATCCATAGAACTATACAAAAGCAAAGCAAGCCCTCAATCAATGTTTAGTATTTGATCCTAAGAAAATATGCTATGCAGATGATTATGTATTTTATTATGCCCTGAGGATTTGAGTCGTACCACCCAAATCCAACCGACCATTGCTAAGTAAAAATAGGTTCCATACAAGGTCTATGGAAGAGTCGGAATCCATGACCTCACCAAACCTCATGGTCAGTACACAAGTACACAATAGAGACATACCAGTCAACCGCAACCTGTGACATATAGTGAATAGTAAAAGTCATATCCCACCTTAGTACAGGTCACGGTGCTAGTAAAATTGAGCTACGGCCCGTAGTCGCACTCCTGCCAGGGTATGGCCCGTAGCCAATCATGTAAAACCACATAAGCAACATATCACTCAGCTACGGCCCGCATCCGCACTCTTCCCAGGGTATGGCCCGCAACCAATTCTGTGAATGCATATACTCAACAGTATATGACTCCGGGCTTCCTCTAAGGGAAAGCCCGTTTCACCATCCAGCAAGTGTTGACACTGAGATGGATCTATGGCATAGGGTAAAACTATATTATTAGGTTCCACTTGATTAGTTAAGTCAATTAAGTGTCTTTTAACATCAATCAAGTTACAACGTATAAAGTCATAACAAACTCTACAAAGATAAGGGCATAGTACACTTTAGAAAATATAAACATATAGGGTGTGAACGTGACGTGTCACACTTCCACCACATGATGCATGTATTATTGCCATTCACACCATCATCAAGAAGGCCGCATATCAGAGGATACCAATCCCTCAAATCATCATTGATAAAAAGCCATCTCATAACATGCAACAATGCACTTCTAGGTCATAGGACCAGTTCACATTATTCATGTTTCACAAATGCCTCAACATGCCTCACAAGGGCATATTCAACATGTATAATATCATAATCACTGTTGCCCGTACTAGGTATGATAACCAAGATTATAACACCTACATGGTTAGAAGTTCATAAACAAGAGAGATAATCACATATCCTCATAACCATTCCATGAAGGAGAAACAAACAACCCTCATTGCACATTATTAGGGTTAGGGTTTCTTCTTAGCCGATTAGGGCTTACAAAGCTAGGTTCCACCATCAACCCTAGATTCACTACCTCCCATAATCTTAGAGTATATTAGGATTAAATAACATCATCAGTTAACCATACAAGTTCATCATGTCAACAACACTAGCTGACACTATAATATACATGTACATGCAGACAATATCATGGTGTTATGCGCACATCACAACCACACACTAACTAGGCATCAGGACCTCACTTGACTAGGCATCGCAATCCTACATTGACTAGGTGTCGTGATCTCACACTGACTAGGCATCATGACCACCATCCCACCTAGTGTCGCAACTGCGATAGGGCATGGTGTTGTGATCAACAACAACACAGACGTCTCGACCAGAAACACTACATGGTGTCACGACCCCAACACAACACATCATTGTGATCACTACTATATAACAACATCGATCCCACGACAGAGCATGGAACAAATGGCATCAAAGCATGGCATTGCAATCAGTTACTTCGGCCAACGTCATGGTTAATATAAGAACCTGCAACCTGACCAGAATTGAAAACAGGGAAAGTTGACCCCAAAGCAGTAAGAAAGCACATGACTCAACCCTAAAAATCAAGGATCAAAACTATCTTGGTCGAAACAATATCCAACAATGGAAGACTGAGCACCATCAAGGTTTAAAACTCAAGGATCCAAGACTAGCAAACCCTAAAAAAAGCACCATGGAGATCATCTAATAAAAAACACTTAGAAAAGAGAAAGTCAAACCTCAACACATGAGGAAAACATCCAAAACACCAAAATAAACATAAAGGTTGAAACTTAGCATGGTGATAAAACCCAAGCTTATATTGCATGTATCAACATCACCTCAACTGACACATTATCAAATCATTTACATGAATTTTAGGGTTTAAGAAAAAGAGTAATCTACATGAGAATACTACAAAGTCTTGAACCCTAAATTCATGATAACCTCATATAGCATAATTAATATCAAATCTGGAGGTTAAATTGGTAGATTACAGTAAGAAAGACCACCATCCTCAAGGAGAGGAACTTCACTCAAAATCGATCACTAAAAACCTTAAAACTTGTATCATAAAATCATCGTGAAAATTCTTTATGCAAGAGAGAGAAGACCACATTTGACACCTCAAAATAGAATCTAGACTCCATGACACATCAAGGCACACGGACCTCGTGTGTGATCAAAACCAAGATCAAAACATGGGAATTAAACCACCATAACACATCCATCCTCCAATGCGGTTACTTAACATTAGGGTTTTGTAGCATATAACATCATCAAACCCTATATGTATTGTTTCCCACTTTCTTAGATCATATGAGAGTCAGGTATTAAGTATAGAGTCAAGCATTATGTTATCCAAATAGTATCACACATGTAGCATCATGAATTCAAGTACATGTGTTAACCACATATTATGTATAGGTGTTCCTCCATACCACCTACAAGTGTTGCGACCTGCTAACATCTAGGTCAAAACCATACATATAACCAAGGGTATTGACCTACCACTCAAGAGGCTAACATGTTACGACCATGTTGACCCAAATATAGGGTATCAACCACAACACTCAAGGGGTGGCGACCCCACAAGTTCAATACCTTCCCCAACACATCCCCAATGTCGAAATAGGAAGGAAACAGATCTAGAACAACAAGGAACACTATGGAACACCTCCATCATCAAGGTGGAAAACTCCACACAAGATGATCACCAAGAACCCTAAACTTTCATAAAGAGAACTCCATGAAAGCACCACATGAAAGGGTATAAAACCACGGATATCATCCTCAAAACATAATCTAAAACATCCTAAGGTATCAAGGTACACAAACCCTAAAGAACATGCTCAAGATCATAGCCCAAACAAGAAAGAAAACCACCATTATCTCATAGTTATCAAAAATCGGGCATACAATTAGGGTTTCTGATTCTTATCAAGCTAAATCATATTTTCTCCACCAACCAGATCTAGAGATCATCATTATCTACCAACATGCTAAGGGTGTTGGGTTTTGTGGAGAAAACATGTGCGGCGGAAGCAACAAAAATTCCACACAACCCAAAATAGGATCTTGTCGAGAACAACGTATTCAAAAAGAGTGTTTGCAGGATATATCTTATCGCGGAGCAAGTATGGTGATGTCCCGCTGCATGATGGTGTGCAACGATGTTGGCCTACACGGACGGAACTTCTCTCCCATTTATTAAGTGTGTCGTAGGAAGATCCGGTGGTGCTCCTTTCGAGCAGTGATGCACGCTGCTCGTAGCGCATACAGATGGTCATAGATGTCCTCTGAACGTGGGTGTCTTAGTGTCTACGTCTCTACTTCATCCACACGGATGGACTGGAAATCCATGTCACACTTCCTAAGCCGGTGGGAAGGAGTCATCTTTTTGCGGCGGCATGCTAGCATCATGATGCTCTCCTTTCTCTCCTGAGGATGGTGACGGCTAGGGTTTATGTACGTGAGTGTAAACTGAAAAGCCTCACTCAATATCTTATATAGATATCGTCCGTCAAGCTCCTTTAAATAGGAGATGAAGGGAAGTAGGGTTTCCTAACCCATCGGTAAACAGAAACATTGTGTTAATTGAAATGCTCGTGGATTAATTAGAATATTCTGGAATTCATTAACTAACCAAATAATCACATTAATTGATTAATTAATATCTGCCTCCATACAATCACTTGGGATGGCTCTATGGGCATATATAACAACAAAGGGAACATTTTAGAGAGGGAAAACAACAACATGCATATAAAATTAATAGTGCTAATAATAGAGGAGGGTAGAAAGTTATATGACTCGCCTTAAGAAGCTCAACACCAAGGATCCTTAAGCTCCAAGGTTCTAAGCTCCAAGCACATGATCCAAAGGTTGAAGAAGATCCAACAAAGGTCCCACTTTCGGCCACAACAGCACCTCCAAGAGAAGAAGATGCCAAGGTCAAGATAGCCCAAGAAAAGGAGAAAGAATAGAAACCCTAACCGAACCAAGGAAGAAGAAGGAGGAAAAGGTGAAAGAACTTCATCCCACCATGGGCCATGACCTTAGAGATGAGGGTTTCCTCCTAAAGAACGACCATCACATCCAAGAATGGTCCATAGTCGAGGAAAGGGAAGAAGATGGAGTAGAGATTCCAAGGAAAACATTGCAAAAGAAGAGGATATACTTACCAAGGTTGAAGATGAGAAAGGATCACCACATGCAAGGGATCCGATCACCAAAGATCCAAGGATCAACACTTCTTTGCTCCACCAAGATCCAAGGATGAGAAAAATAGAGGGAGGAAGAAGGAGGACTGAAAGGTTCACTTGTAAGAAGAAGAAAGGGTTTATATACCAAAGGAGGAGGGAGGGAGGTAGGGTGGAGATGAGGTTTCAACACCTAAAAGCACCAAAGAGACACTTGTCCACCCAAGAAACCAACATGCAACCACTTAAACCTTGCATGCACGAGATGGTGACAAAACCTATGTTGGGTATAGACATACTTAGGTCCCCAATAGGTGGTCCAGGTCACAAGACCTCCTAGAGGTTGAAACAAGAGCCAAACATCAAGGTTAGGTTGAAATAGGGTCATCACCTTCAAGGAGGTTGAAACACAAAAGAACAAGCCTCTAGGTCAAAACGCATGGTCCCAAATCATCACGATTGTAACAACATCACACCTAGGCAAGTGTTTCAGTTGTAACACAACCAAAACATCCCTAGGTTTCTACTAAGACCAAGACTCAAGCAAGGTCAAAACAAAAGGTCACCATACATGTAAGGTCAATACACTTCACAAAAAGACAAACCATTACGACCTAAGCCAAACAAGACCATCATGGTCAAAACCACAAAATCTAGGAAAGGTTTTTGGTTGTAATAAAACCAAAACACCTAATAGGGTCAAGACAAGGGCCACTACCCTCCAACTATGGTCATCCAGGTTGACACTCACAGAGCCCTATAGACCCTAATCACCTCTAGTGATGCCCCTACTCAACCAAGGCCCAAACAAGGCACCCACTTCTTCTTATTCTATCTTCTAGATGATGCCAAGGGATGGAAGACAAACTATAAAGGTGAAAAATTGCACACCAACCCCCTATTTTGGGTAAATTGCAATTTGTACCAAATCTAGCACACAAAGCACAAACATCATCCAAACAAGCTCAAACTTGAAATTTAAGCTCTCCACAAGTTCCAAGATCATATATAATGACTATATAAATATTCCAATCATATCATCAAGCCGAAGCAACTATGGTTAACCCAAAACCCAAGTTAAGGGCCTTACAATTCAAGCTGATTAAAACTCTATTAAAACTTGAAGACATAGAAACCACATCAAGGTCATGGAGATTGATGGAGTTTTCAATAATTACCTCATTGACATAAAAAGTCATCTTTATGATTTCTGTAATGATCTTTTCATAGGAATTCTACTATTTGTGTTGAAGCCATTGAAGATCTTTTGTTTCCCTCTATTTCTTCTTTTCATAAAGCATGCCTAGATAGATCTGTTAGTAGAGAAGAGATTGTTATTGTTATAGAAGATCTCAACATTGATAAGTGTCCTGAACCTGATGGATTCAATGGAAAATTTATTAAAGTTAGTTGGTCTTTATTTTAATAGTGATATTATAGCTACTATTTTGATATCTTTATTTCTCAAAGCCTCTTATAGGAGGCAAATTGAACTTTCATCACTCTTATCCCTAAGAATGATGGTTGTCTTCTGATCAGGAATTGGAAGCCCATTTCCCTTTGCAATGTGGTATACAAAGTGATTTATAAGATTTTAACCAATAGGCTTTCAGATGTTTTACCTTTTGTTATCAGCAACTATCAATGTGCGTTTGTGAGAGGTAGAAGTATTAAAGATGTGATTCTTCTCTCCAATGAAATGATTCATTATTTAATAGGAGAAAAGGAAAAGGGAGAATGTGTATTAAGATGGATCTCACTAAAGCATATGATACTATTTCGTGGTAGGCTCTTTTTAAGATTTTGGGCCTTATGAATTTTCCTAAATAATGGATTGTTTGGCTCAGAGAAATCTTTAATACCATATCTAATGAGATCCTATTGAATGGTGAACCTATTGCCCCCTTCAAGTTGACTAATGGGACTAGGCAAGGAGACCCTCTAGCTCCCTACTTATTCCCCATTGTCATGCAAACTTTCACCCAACTTATCAATAAGGAGGTTAGTAAGGGTTGCATTAAGCCTTTAAGTGCTTTGAAAGACATGAGCATCTTTCATCTTGCTTTTGCTGATGATCTCATGGGATTCATGGAAGTTGATGTTGATGGATATGTTTCTCTTAAAATAGTTTTTGACAGTCTTGCTAGTATCACTGGTCTTAATATAAGTCGAGAAAAGCTCAATTTTTGCAGTGTTGATCTGACAATAAGATGATTTCTGATATATTGGGTATTCAAGTTGATTAAAACTCTATTACAACTTGAAGACATAGAAACCCCATCAAGATCATGGAGATTAATGGATTTTCAATAATAACCTCATTGACATAAGAAGTCATGTTTATGACTTATGTAATGATCTTTTTAATAGTAATTCTACTATCTATGTTGAAACCATTGAAGATCTTTTGTTTCCCTCTATTTCTTCTATTCAGAAAGCATGAATGGATAGGCCTGTTCGTAGAGAAGAGTTTGTTACTATTGTAGAAGATCTCAGCATTGATAAGTGTCATGGACCTGATGGATTCAATGGAAAATTTATCAAAGTTAGTTGCTCTTTATTTTAATAATAATAATATAGTTGTTGTTTTGGATATATTTATTTCCAGGAGGCTCTTATAGGAGGAAAATTGTACTTTCATCACTCTTATCCCTAAGAATGATGGTTACCTTCTGATCAAGAATTGGAGGCCCATTCCCCTTTGCAATGTGGTATACAAAGTGATTTATAAGATTTTATCCAATAGGTTTCAGGATGTTTTACCTTCTGTTATTAGCAACAATCAATGTGTGTTTGTGAGAGGTAGAAGTATTAAAGATGTGATTCTTCTCTCCACTGAACGGATTCATGATTTAAATAGGATAAAAGGAAAAAAAGGAGAATTTGTGTTAAGGTGTATCTCACTAAAGCTTATGACAATGTTTTGTGGGAGGCTCTTTTTAAGATTTTGGACGTTATAATTTTCCCAAAAAATGGATTGTTTGGCTCAGAGAAATCTTTATTACCACCTATTATGAGATGGTCTTCAATGGCGAACCCATTGCCCCCTTCAATCCGACTAATGGGACTATGTATGGAAGGCCTCTAGCTCCCTACTTATTCACCATTGTCATGCAAACTTTCACCCAATTTATCAATAAGAAGGTTAGTATGGGTTGCATTAAGACTTTAAGTGCTTCAAAAGACATGAGAATCTCTCATCTTGATTTTTTTTATTATATCATGGTCTTCATTGAAGTTGATGTTGATGGAGTTGTTTCTCTTAAAATAGTTTTTGACAATCTAGCTAGTATCACTGGTCTTGATATAAGTCATGAGAAAATCTCAATTTTTTTCAATGTTGATGTTGACAGTAAGATGATTTTTGATATATTGTGCATTCAAGTTGTCTCTCTACCTCAGAGATATCTTGGGATCCCTTTATTCAATGGTAAATTAGAAAAAAAATCTCTGTTATTCTCTAATTAATAGTCTTAAAAAAAGTTGGATGGTTGGAAATCCAAGCAACTCTACTCTAGCAGCTATTCATCACCACTTCTGGTCGTCTTCTTTTCCTTTACCCAGTTCTACCTGTGAGAAGATTGAAAGAACTATTAGGAACTTTATTTGGGTTCAATCTGAGGGAAAGAATAATCTTCATCTTATTAAGTGTTCGAATGTTACTAAGGTCAAATCTGAAGGTGTTCTAGCCATCAAGAGAGTAAAAGATGTATGTAAGGCTGTTGTGATTTCAATATATGGAGAGTGTCTACAAATAAAGATAGTCTCTAGATCAAATGGATCCATGAGAAATATCTTTCTAAGGATTCCATTTGGAATATTGAGATCTCTGGTTAGTTGCCCTGGTAATGATTAGACATCTCAATGATTTTAAAAGATTGATCAGTTACAGAATTGGTAATGGGGAAAATACCTGGTTATGGCTTGATTCATGGACTCCTCAAAAAAAATCTTAGGGATTGCATTGGTTGTAAAGAAATCATAAGGTCTAGGCTACCTTTATCGAGTAAAGTTAGTTCTATTATTTCTAGTACTCAGTGGTATGTCTCCTCTTCTAGATTGTGTAATGTTTTGATTAACTTTCTTTATAGAATTCCAAATCCTATGGGGGGATGGATGATATTCTAATATGCAATGAAGTCAAGGTGAATCTGAACTTGATTCGGAGCCTTATTAGGGAAAGTTGAATGGTTGATCATGTGTTCTCTTGGATTTGGACATTTAACTACCCTAAATGATTTATCATCTCTACTTGGAAAGTTGTTCATGAAAGACTATCTACTACTGACTATGCAATAAGAACGGGAATCTCTACTCCTTCCTTCTACTTTTTGTGTAAATGTGACAGTGAAAATGTCCAACATATAATTTTTTATTGCTCTTATACTCTTTCTTTATGGAGATTTTCTCTTGAAGATAATCTTATGCACTTCATTCCAAAAAAGGAGGATCTTTCTGATTTGACGTGAAAATCTAGTCATCTTGTGGGTGTCGCCATTATGGACTTTGCTTCAATGGAGACAAATCTCAAAATGTATGAAAACAAATTCATGGATGAATATCTACTCTGGAATTTAGTGGTCTACTATCAAGAAGCTTCTTGATTAATCTTGTGGATTGTGCTTCTTCCTCTCTTGTATTGGTGATCTTAAATCTTTTAGGTTCTAATCACTTTCTTACATAGTTTTGTGTTTTCTTCTTCTCCTCCTTTCTTGTTGTTCTATAGCAATGTATAGTTAACTTGGTGAAATTGTTTTATTCTCACAAGTATTTTCTTTTTTGTTCTTATACAAAATTTACAAAAACAAAATTCAATACAGGTCTTGATTCACCAAAAAATATATTGGATTGTCTTCTTTTCCTTTTCCCTTATAAGTAAGAAACCACAAAATTCATAGCAAAGAAAATTTTGCAAGGGAAAACCATTCTTTTAAAGCAAAGCATACAAATTACCAATGTGTCCCACTTATTCAAATAATTGCATTACAATTATATAATTACATGGGAAAAACTAGGTTATTATAGCTAGGTTTTGGGTGTCTAAAGAAAGAAAGGGAAGAATATGTTTGGGGTGAGGGAACAGAGGAAGAAACATCGTAAAAGAAGGAGAGGCACAACTATATGCAGCCTAGGGTTTGTGGTGCAATGAGAGAAGGAAGAGAAGGAGAAGAAGAGGAAAGATGAGCAACGCTTACAATGACAACAGATCGTTTGTGGAGTGGAGAGTGTGAGATGCATAAAGTGGAGAGGAATAAGGTGGGGCGCCCTTGCGATTGGGTCAAAACGGGTTAAGTAGAACATTAAGGCTTGACCAAGCATTAAATTGGTTTACTAATGTGACACTATACCACTCACCTTCTTAATCACTTCAAGGGGTGTGTTTAATGTTCATTCAGTATGAAATTTTCTATGTTAGCTAATTATAATATAAGGAAACAATTTCATCTGAGTTTTACCATTTGACATTGATGTGTGTATTATTCTATTACTTACATTCCAATTACTCAATTAATGCATATGTTACCTATCTCATTCAATAATTAGATACTATGTCACATTTTCTTCATTTTCATCCACTCACTACCCTGAAGAGGATACTAGAGTTATAAGTCATATCCAAAACCTATTAAATGGTGAATTTGTATATTTAATCTCCAATTAAAGACGTAGACACTTAGTTCATCCTAAAACCTCATGAAAATAGATATTTACAATTTTATCATGAACTTCGACTCCAAAATTACTCATTACTCTAAATCAAGGGAAATGACCTAATTCTAATTATAATTGGAAAGGGGCCTCTAGAAAGGGAGGTTTGATCTGTGACCTAAGATTTAGGTATGTTACTTATTTATCCTAGTTTAGGTTAGAAGATAGAACATAACTTAAAGTCTAAAATATCAAATAAAATAGTAAATATTTCCAAAATGGAAAACTCATGGCAAATCTGACTCCTCAAGTTTTAGTTTTCTTATAGGCCAAGTTTTACATCTTTTGAGTGTTCCTATATGCCTCAAATTCATTAAGAAAATAAAATGAAAGATCAGGCCAAAAGTATTATATTTATCATTAAAAATAAAACATCTATTATATTAAATAAATAGTATAAACCAAAAAAATAAATAGTATAAACCAACTTGTATGGATTATATGTATGTAACTTATGTGAAGTTGTAATTAATAAAATTTTAGTGTAACATAAAGGGAAACAATGTTGTACATGCATGTTAAATATATGGAAAATTTATCATGCTGGAAAAAAATGTAAAAATGTATTCACTTTCCAAATACAATGTGACCAGGTAATTGCAACAATGTGGAATATGCGAGATATATCAATAAATTAGAAAAAACTTCAAAGAACTAAAGTCTCTCTATTTGAAGTTTTAATGCAATAACTAAATGAAAATAATCATGTTAACATATCATAAAGGAAAAAAATATTTTAACTTAAATATATATTTGTTTGGAAACAAATAAACATTATCAAATTTATATAATCAATTAGTTAATTCAAATGAGAAATAATAATAATCTTGACAAAATTATTTCCTTAGTAAACCTCACTATTACCTCCTAAAATTGTTAACAACAAGGAAATAAAAGAAAATTGGTTCGATGGATAATGTTTACACCCTTTTGATTTTAAATTCATGTGTCTATAATAATTAGTTTTGGCACCTATCTACTCCATAAATAATTAATGTAAAAAATGTTAGCAATATATATGGTTGCCTCAAATTTTGAATTTTGGATCTACCTTAATATTAATTACATAGATGTCTTTTGTCTAAACAAAGTTGTTAACATATATTTAATGACGCTAACGTGAGAAGAGAAACATTGTGAGAAAGTCATTTCATAATGGAATAAATAAGTGTAATGAGAGATTGATCATTAGAATAATAAAAAAGAAATTCAATAAGTATATCCTACCAATTTTACATTAACTTATTATATACACTTACATTGAGTAGATAATTACACAATGAGATATTTATAAGTCTCTTTACTGTAAACATAATACTCAATATTTATGTGATCAAGTTGTTTAAAAATGAGAAATATATGGTAAAACATATACATAAATAAATGGAACGGAAATTACAATTTTATTCTTTTCTATCATTTGTTAAAGAATGCTTAACTTTTCTCCTTTTCAATATATGCTGCATATTTTCTTAGTAAACAAAAATAGATACATTTCTTACTACCCAAGCCAAGTCCTATATATATAGACCCCTCCCCATGTCTTTTACACATATAGAAATCACTTGACCAATAGGACATGACTCCTAATGTTCTCTCTAATCCCTTGTATGGGTCGTCAAAGACTAATCTCATGGTGATATTTTCTCAACCATAGGTGTTACAAACCTTGGAGCTATTTCTAACCCTGACTTGGGTCTGAGATTTGTATTTTGACAATTTGACCAACTTCTTAAGGTATGTTGCATCCCCCATGAGTCATATTGAGAAATTATTTTCTTTACTATCTCTCTCTCTCGAGCCTCTTTGAGGTATTTTGGTGATAAATATTCTCTTTCTTGTCTTGATGATCTATTTGGGTCTAATATTAATGATTTTGAACTCTTGATCTATGTTGGACTCTTACTTATATTTTCATCATATTAATCCTTGTGGAATCCTAATTTGCAAGTTGAGTATTTTTGTGATCGTGTGAAGTATCTTAATTGTGGAAACAATTATATATTTGTTTATGGGTCATCTAACCCCACATGATAACTATTGGATGTTCTCATCTCTCATATGTTGATCTACACTTTCTCCTTCTTTTATATACACCATGTGGTGACTACTATAGAGTGTGACATGTGTGATTTTATGTGGATGTGTAAATTCCCACACTTGATAATACTTACGTGATAATTCATGTAAGTGATATTATTAGAGAAAATGTGTATCTTGTCATGCTCAGAGCATATGTGTGTATGGTAGATGTTAGGGCTGGTAAAACAAAACCCGACCTGAATGACCCGACCCAAACCTAAAATTTTAAGTGGGTTTAGGGTCTAAGATTTTTCAACCCAACCTAAAATTAACCCAAATATGATGAACCTGAAATTAATTTAGGGTCGGGTATGGTTTGGACTTTAGACCCAAATTGACCCAATTAACCCAAAATTCACAATTATATTTTAAAATAAAATTACAAATAATATATTTTAAGACATTCAATGGCCTATTAAATTACTAATCCATCACTCATAAAGTTTATTTTGGCAATTCTACATGGTTTTGCATTGATTAGTATGATTCATTATATTAATTATATCATGGATTTGTGTTTAAAACTCGGGAACAAACTACAATAGGCTTTATATGTGTTTCTCAATCACATTATAAGTTTATCATAATGAAATTTGTTAATTACACTTGGAAATATTTTATGATCATACAATACATAGACTTTTTTAAAAATTATTCTCTTGGTATTGGATTTACAGCTCATACCTGATAGACCCAAAATTATTTGTGGGTTGGGTTAGTGTCAAGGATTTTGACCCAAAAATCCTTCTTTTGTAAGTTTAGGGTCTAGCCAAAAAGTTATGACCCGAAATAAAACCCGCTCAACTCGAACTTGATTTCCACCCTTAGTAGATGTGTTATCTCTTACCAACATGTTTATATTGTTCTAGTACTGTAACGACCCCGCCTCCCAGTAACCCCCAATTAAGGGAGACCAAGAGGTCAGAGCCGTTATCCCAATTTCCGGATCAAAGGTTCGACAAATAATCTATAATAATTATCAAATTATACCAATTAAACTAAAAGGCTATAATAAAATTAAACTTTGCATACCTTTTTCAAAAACTGGGATATCTACTTTTATCTGCATCTGGGGTCTATTCTAAGTAATCCTCCTTTGTACTTTAATTCTCATTTAATTCCACATGTGCCACTATACTGTTTGTTCTTTTCACTTGAACCTAAAATGCCGACAAACAAAATGTCGGTCAGCATAAATGAATTATGCTGGTATGTGGGGGAAAACAATAATCGTGCAACTATCATAACAACATATTGCAGTCAATTACAGTTTAACAAACAACTTTATGTTTTAAATATAACTACGCGATCGATCCATACCCTATCCTCTGTGCTTTCCCTGCAGTGGACCTGGATGCTACCTTCCTTATGGTAGATCCCCATTAAACCCCTCATGCTCATACCTAATAGGTGAATCAATTTCTAGGGTTGAGTCACATGGCACTACCCGTAGGTAGCCCACTCCTTAACTCATGGTGTGCTAGAGAGTCTCATGGCACTACACGTAGGTACCCCAATTTCTAACTCATGATAGCCTAGACCTTGCTCTAGGTTACCCTTTTTAGCATTTGCAAAGCCACAGAGGAGGATCCGGATCTAAGCCAGTTATACACGTATTTATGGTGATAACCATAGCCACCTTATAGTTGCATGAAATAAAAGTCATCCAAGCAGTTTATTTCAAACAACTGATAAAATCTCTGGGAATCATCATGAAACTAAGGCAGTTAATCATAAATGTAACCACATACATGTCAGTCTGATTTGAGATAGAATAATCCAATCAAGATATCCAAATAAGCAAGCACATTATGAGATCCTGAAATATGCATACAATTTCCTATTATTAATCATGCCATCAAGATCTACTAAACCTAGCTTGTTTCCTAGGGTTTCTAGTCCACTTTTAGGGTTTTTATTGCAATTACTCACAAACCCTAATTATCTCATCTATTCTTCATGAAAGATATTAAGGTTACCTTTTAACAACATATAACCCTAATTTCAGAAAAAGCACAATTAACCATCCATTAAGTCCATTAAGCCTCTTTTACGTTAAACCAACCATTTGTATCCTTCTAATCCATTAGAAAACCCTAATTACTACATTAAGGGTATTTATCCACAATTAGGAACCTTTATACTAAAAATAGCTTAGAATCATCATATCTTAGCTTTATTCATGATTTTGAATGATTAAAACCATTAAGAGTCACATTTACTAATATTAAGGTTTCAAGGCTCATTAAAGAATATTTATGCGCAAGAAACTCTAAATTAAACTAATTATGTGCAAATTTCATTCTTTTTTATCTTAATGTATCTTTTTACAATTAATAGGTTAACATCAACTTTTATCATCCATTAAACCCTACTAAACACATTAATCATCTCACAATAGGGTTTCCTAATCTTTAATTCATTAAAGTTGATAAGTTATAATACTTTTTGAATTTCAAGAGGAATTAGCCTCTAAAACTATTTTTAATGAATTCTTCTCGTTTTTTTGAGTAATTTTCATATTTTATGTGTATCCATCTGAGCTACCTATATTTAAATATGATTTTTGCAAGATATTACTTACCAGAGCCAATCAGAGCACGCCACGTCGCCTATCTCATGCAACGTTGCTTGCTTCTTTGGAAACATAATCAAAAGTCGATTCTGCCCTCGATGAATGAATTGTTTCTTCAATACCCAGAGGGGTATTTTTGTCAAACGACCTAAAGGTTGTCTTCCTCCTCCAGATACCCCTACTGCGCCGACCTACAGCCCTAGGCGCAGCTCTGGCTCCTCATCCTCGATCTCGTCGACCTCTAGGGAAGTTTCCTCTACCTCCGTTGTTCCTCTATGCACGTGAGGACGCCGATGGGTCATGGCCAAGATGGCCACATCGAGCTCACTAACCCTACAACATGAGGACGGCTTGCTGCTCTCCTGCGGCCGCCGTGCAAGAACCAGGGCTCGGGAAAGATCGTTGCATTCCCCCTGAGGTGTCATGGGAGTATTGTGCTTCCCTCATACTCGTCTATTGGCCCCTCGTTGCTCATAGACGTGTTATTCCTCCACCTTATGGTTTTCTTACAAAGAAGGAGAAGAAGAAGAGAGGAATATGTGAAACTCCCTTAAACTCAACCCTGGGATCTTCCCCTTAAATAGGGGAGGGTATTCACACCCCAAGATGTGCATCCATGAGGACTTAAGTCCCTTTCCCAAAAGGAAACATATTTTCCTTAGTTAAGAAGAAACTTCTCGCTCTTCATTATCCCTTTAAATATACTTTGTTCTTTAGATATTAGGAATTCAAAATTCCTTTCACCTATTCTCTTTATTGCTTTATTTTTAACCCATTGGCACAAAATTCTATTTTCATTTAATAGAAAATACTTCCTTTTTAGCAATGCTACAAAATTCATTCACTATGCATCATATTATCCTCTTATTTCCTATTATTGGTATTTTCTCTTTCTTTCCTCTCCATTGGGGCTCCTTGGACCCCAAGAAACTCCAAGATTTTGAAATTCATTTTTAACGATACTTATTATCCTTATAGATGCATCTATATTCATTATTTCACATTATCTTGTTTATTTCTTATTAGAATATCTCTTTTTGAGGATTTATTTTTATCTTTTTTTTATTTTCCTCATTTTTCATTCTATTTAACATTAGGAATCCTTTGGATATGAAAATCCATCAAGGGTAACTCAATTATACATCTTTCCACTTATTTTCCACATTTTATCATTGTTTTCAATTTCTTTCTTAATAAAGAAATACTTAATTGATCTTTTCTTTTCTTGCAGCATTATCTTTGCAAAATTGGACTCCTTGGGCCCCAAGTAACCCAAGAGGCACGAAATCCACCTTTGGATTAAATTCTTTTGCCTTCTAGAGGTTTCTACGTTTTTCTTTTCTCCATTTCTTATTAATAATAGAGTTCCTTTTGTCTTTTCCTTGTTATTGGGCCCAATAGCCAATAAAGCCCACCAAAACAATCATCAAGGCTATTGTAAACGAAATCCATTTATTCAACATAGATTATATCATTATTTGTTGAAATAGGAGAAATTACATTTCTCACCACAGGAACCCAAAAAATGGGGTTGTAACATCTTTCCCCTCTTATAGGAATTTTGTCCTCAAAATTCCATCAAGCAAACAAACAGTTCAAGATAAGACTTTTCCATGTCCATCATTGGCCCCTATGTGGATTTACCTTATCCATGGCGCTCTCAAAGAACCTTTATCATAACATATTCTTTTCTTTGAGTTATTTCACCTTGGTATCTATAAATCTCACAGGTGACTCAGGTCATTTCAGCTTCCCTTGGGGCTCACTAGGTTCATTGTTGAGCACATGGCCCGGGTACCTCACATAGTGATCTAATTTGGACACATGGAACTCATCACACATTACTTTATCCTAAGGGGTAAGGTCAATCATAACCTTTTCCACCAAACCATCTCAAAAAGAACCCAGGTATCAGGGACTCAGCCTTCTCAGTGATATCTCGAAGGGGTTGGATTTTCATATCACATATTCTCCCACAGTGAACTGCATGTCAGTCTACTTTGCATCAGATCACGACTCATGTCATCTCTAGGCTCCTTTCAGCCATTGCACGATTAAAGTGACTTCATCTACACACATTGTGGCCCTTTTTCTGACCATTGTGAGGTCCCTTCACCAACATCACCTTAATGAAGTGGTGACCGACACAACTTCCCTCACAGAGCTTCTTTATATCCCAATATTGGCTATGGTGCTTATCATAACATCTTACCGAAGACAAGAACTATCTCCATGTATCACCCTGAATGTGCACACATGCTCTCATCAGACCCTCTAGTCTGGATCCTACTAACCATCAGTTAGGGGTGATAAGCGGTACTAACATCGAGTTCTTCATGTATCTACTTCCACGTTATGGAAGTGTATCTTTAGGTTATACTCAAGAACTTTTTAACTCACAACATAGTATAGTTGAACCATCTCTCTCATATGTAGTTCAACCAGATCTGTCCCTTGACAGTACTCTTTCTTTCTCATGTCATCTAAGTAAGGTGGTCTACCATAACCCATATTGCATGTTGACCTTCCTTGGTCTAGGGGAGACTAACCACCACATCCATAGTGATGAACTTGCATTCCTTCTCAGGGATTCTTAACTTCTATATCATTACACTGGGTTACTGGCATTCGTCCTTCACCTCCTGTCATGCCTGGTAACAAACCACATACAACTTCATCTTAGGTATCCAAAGTACTATTGTCACTTATTATCTTTGTAGTACCAAGGTGTATCATGATCTCCGACATGTCATGATTCCTCAAGATTGATTCCTCAGAACCCGTAAACCACTCTAATTGGGGTTTCATCACCTTCTTTTTCAGAGAGGTGCATCTGAGGTTCTATAACCATCCTTTTATCATGATAAGCCCTAGTCTAGCTAACCAAACAACCATTAACTTGATCAACCGATATTGTTACATCTGAGTGTTAGCCAAACTTATCTCTTTTCCAATTGAGGGTTAACCTAACAACCTCTTCTAGCCTCCATCTAAACTAGGTAGCTGTATCTCATCCAGAGCATCCATTACCGCTTCACATCCTTAGGTATTAAATAATGTTGAAGACATACACCTCCATGTATTCCACTTATAATCTCAACTCAAAATCTAAGTCTATCTTCATCAAGAAAACTCTGAGCTTATTCTCTTGGTTTTTCGAACTCAAACTTGTATAACTCATAGCTCATGTTGAAAACATCATCATAAGATAACTACCTTGTTTCTCTTAATGTTTGTAATCCATCCATGTATCATGCGCTCCACCAGGGTATGTTATCATCTCTGTCCTCATACCTCATGGCAACATTCCAACTCACATCACCTTTTATCCTTGGTGTATGGCATGTGTATTTTCCTATCTCTCACTCCCATAACAAGAGGAAATAAGCATTTGGATGCAGTCCAAATACAAAGTTCTTCCTATTCCAAGAGTAGAGATGGTACATCCCACCTTGCCAGTACACCTTTAAATCTAAGTTGAAATGTGCCACATATGTCTCTACATCACAAACATCTTGATATCAAGGTTACTTCCGTGGAAAACTGGTCTCACACCGACGGGGGTTTACACACATTCCTTGGTCATCTCCTTTAGGTCTATAGGGTGCCGGAACTTTTGGGGTCATCCTTCTTCCCTTATGCATCCAGAGAGTGCCCTACTCATCTGCCCTTTGGGTCCCATGAGTTCATGAAGGTGATCAATCTCCTAACCCATGGCCCTCAGACAATGATAGTTGTTACCTCCCGACCCTATGGTCATGTGTAACTAGGGAATTAGGCAACTCCTACTTCCATTGGTCTTATCCCTATCTGACCCTAGGATAGACTTAGGATTCTATTATAGTACATGTCTAGCTTAGAACCTTACCCAAGCCTTCATCATCTCTTTCTCTGCATTCATGGGATGACTTCCATCCTTTCATAGGGGTCATGGCAACCTTCCTACCTTGGTCAGGCCCCATACCGGTTACCTCCATGGTAACACATCCACATGCACTTAGAGATGGTTATCTATGGGTCTACAGGCTCATTCTCATACCATGTACTTTTCACTTAGCTTCTCAAGATCCTATGAGACCTCTTTAGGTTACCTTAAACCAGCAAAATTGGTATACACTCTACGAAAAGGGTACCTCTCCCAGGATGGGAGGAAACTACAACTCTTGACAACAAGGTCACAAATATTCTTAGGGTTTATATTCACATGAGCATGCTTAACCCAGCATCTACTAAGGCACAAGAAGATCACCTGATAAACCATGCTAGGTCATATTTGTTCTCATCCTCAACATTGGATCAATATCATACCTTCCCATGTCATCCACTTAGATGTGAGGGTTTCATCAAACATACCTTAAACTTAAGGGGTTCCCTCTCCTCTAACCATAAGAAGTACCATGCTCGAATCTCAAATCTCATCATGAGCATTAGGTGCACCACTTCCCCTCTTAGGCCTAGGAACCCTAGGTTCACTTTTGGGTGTCCAACTGCATGCTCAACCTCTTAATCATGTATCAAGCACGTATAAGGCTTGGCATGCACTTCCTGTCATCCTTCTACTCAAGCAACACTTCAGAGTTGAGTCCTCCTAAAGGACAACCAACAAGGTACAAGGCCTCGAAACCTGTTACTAAACCTCTTTAGGGTCTACGGAACTCTTCTTTCTATCTCAGAAGGTAAACACCTATACCATATGCACATAGGTACCATAAGCCTCAATCTCTCTCTAAGGTTTGGTTCCTCTAATGGAAACCAAGATATCCCCATCCTCTAGGGATCAAGCATGAAGCAACCGCTATCATCCACTTAGGTCACATCATCCTCAACTCCCCACTTTTCCTCATATATCGGAGTCTAGGCTTCCGACCTTCTTTCATGAGTCATGCTCTCTCTCTCTAGAGCTAACTCTACAAATAGCCTCACTACCAGAGGTCCTCTCTCCATGAAGGTGGATCATTCTCACAAACATACCCCTACATGGATGATACCTATGTTCAAACTTATGTTTGCTCAAGGTTATCCATAGTTCTTTATGCTTATCTCATAAGGTATCCATCATACTCTCCTAGCCAGGGTTTTAGCCTACTGCTCACACCACTGACGTACTCTGGGTGCATGTTATGCCCTACTTGCATAAGCCCATGGGGTTTCTATAGGTTCTTCTCTAACCTCATCATTGAAGGAGCTTTCCTTCTCACTAACCATGCACGACCCTTTCCAGGGTTGGGTTGCCAAAGGCACTAGGTCATCCAACCTCATATGGCTCACAACGTCCTGGGCATCCAAAAGCATGTTCACTCACACACCTGGTCTATTATGACATCTACTCATCATCTCATCTCTCCCTCTAACCAACACTTAGGGTTAGGGTTGGCTTCATCCTCGGAGGAGGTGTTAGGTCTCTACTTTTAATAGAGATTTCTACCTCCAAGACTAACTCTCTTTACTTATCCTCCTGACAAGAAGGTCTAGCCTTAGGTCTCTCCTGAGGGCATGACAACTTATGTCATACAACCTAACCATGTATCTATTCCTTTACGCTTAATCTATTAAGCTTATGTCCATGACATCTTATTTACATACTTTTTATTAATTTGGCCTTATCAACCTTACCCATACCTCAAGAGGGTGAGGAAAAGAGAGAAAACCCTAATCCTTATAATTATTAATAGCATTTGAGTTGAGAAGGGATGAACAATATGAGAGAGTCCTAAAGGTATCTTATTTCGAGTCCAATCCTGAGACACTAGCCAGGAAATCACACTAATCTGGGAGTCCTCATATTCCGACTAGCGGTGCGGAGGAAAATCTTGCCAGCCCTCAGACGTGATCCTTTTCTAGACACCTCTGTCTTTCAGACATTCCTCTAATAACTCCCTTGGGTTCTATAGAGTTTGTAAAATTTAATAATTATTAAATATTAAATGAGGAACCTATGCTTTGATACCAAATGTAATGACCCTGCCTACCAATAACCCCCAATTAAGGGAGACCAAGAGGTCAAAGTCGTTATCCCAATTTCTGGATCAAAGGTTCAACAAATAATCTATAATAATTATCAAATTCTACCAACTAAACTGAAAGGTTGTAATAAAATTAAACTTTGCATACCTTTTTCAAAAATTGGGATATCTACTTTTATCAGCATCTGGAGTCTATTCTAACTAATCCTCCTTTGTACTTTAATTCTCATTCAATTCCACATGTGCCACTTTACTGTTTGTTCTTTTCACTTGAACCTAAAATGTCGACAAACAAAACGTCGGTTAGCATAAATGAATTATGCTGGTATGTGGGGGAAAACAATAATCGTGCAACTATGATAACAACATATTGCAGTCAATTACAGTTTAACAAACAACTTTACATTTTAAATATAACTACGTGATCCATCCATACCCTATCCTCTGCGATGTCCCTACAGTGGACTTGGATGCTACCTTCCTTATGGTAGATCCCCATTAAACCCCTCATGATCCTACCTAACAGGTGAATCAATTTCTAGGGTTGAGTCACATGGCACTACCCGTAGGTAGCCCACTCCTTAACTCATGGTGTGCTAGAGAGTCTCATGGCACTACACATAGATAGCCCAATTTCTAACTCATGATAGCCTAGACCTTGCTCTAGGTTACCCTTTTTAGTATTTGCAAAGCCATAGAGGAGGATCCGGATCTAATCTAGTTATACATGTATTTATGGTGATAACCATAGTCACTTTATAGTTGCATGAAATAAAAGTCATCCAAGCAGTTTATTTCAAACAATCGATAAAATCTCCAGGAATCATCATGAAACTAAGGCAGTTAATCATAAATGTAACCACATACCTGTCAGGCTGATTTGAGACAGAATAATCCAATCAAGAAATCCAAATAAGCAAGCACATTATGAGATCCTAAAATATGCATACAATTTCCTATTATTAATCATGCCATCAAGATCTACTAAACCTAGCTTGCTTCCTAGGGTTTCTAGTCCACTTTTAGGGTTTTCATTACAATTACTCACAAACCCTAATTATCTCATCTATACTTCATGAAAGATATTAAGGTTACCTTTTAACAACATATAACCCTACTTTCAGAAAAAAGCACAATTAACCATCCATTAAGTCCATTAAGCCTCTTTTACGTTAAAGCTACCATTTTTATCCTTCTAATTCATTAGAAAATCCTAATTACTACATTAAGGGCATTTATCCACAATTAGGAACCTTTATACTCAAAATAGCTTAGAATCATCATATCTTAGCTTTATTCACGATTTTGAATGATTAAAGCCATTAAGAGTCACATTTACTAATATTAAGGTTTCAAGGCTCATTAAAGCATATTTATGCATAAGAAACTCTAAATTAAACTAATTATGTGCAAAGTTCATTCTTTTTTATCTTACTATATCTTTTTATAATTAACAGGTTAATATCAACTTTTATCATCCATTAAGCCCTACTAAACACATTAATCATCTCACAATAGGGTTTCTTAATCTTTAATTCATTAAAGTTGATAAATTACACTACTTTTCGAATTGCAAGAGGAAATATCCTCTAAAACCATTTTATTGAATTACTCTCATTTTTCTGAGTAATTTTCATATTTTATGCATATCCATCCGAGCTACCGATATTTAAATATGATTTTTGCAAGATATTACTTACCAGAGCCAATCAGAGCACGCCACGTCGCCTATCCCATGCAATGTTGCTTGTTGCTTTGGAAACATAATCAAAAGTCGATTCTACCCTCTATAAGTGAATTGTTTCTTCAATACCCGGAGGGGTATTTTCGTCAAACGGCCAAAGGGTTGTCTTCCTCCTCTCGATACCCCTAGTGCGTCGACCTGCAGCCCTAGGCGCGGCTCTGACTCCTCATCCTCGACCCCGTCGACCTCCAGGGCAGTTTCCTCTGCCTCTGTCATGCCTCTGCGCATGTGAGGACGCCGCTGGGTCGTGGCCAAGATGGCCAGATCGAGCTCACTAACCCTGCAACACGAGGAGGGTCTGCTACTCTCCTGCGGCCTCCGTGCAAGAACCAGGGCTTGAGAAAGATGGTCGCGTTCCCCCTGAGGTGTCGTGGGAGTATTGTGCTTCCCTCGTACTCGTCTACTGGTCCCTCGTTGCTCATAGACGCGTTATTCCTCCACCTTATGGTTTTCTTACAAAGAAGGAGAAGAAGAAGAGAGGAATATGTGAAACTCCCTTAAACTCGACCTTGGGCTCTTCCCCTTAAATAGGGGAGGGTATTCACACCCCAAGATGTGCATCCACGAGGACTCAAGTCCCTTTCCCAAATGGAAACATATTTTCCTTAGTTAAGAAGAAACTTCTCTCTCTTTATTATCCCTTTAAATATACTTTGTTCTTTAGATATTAGGAATTCGAAATTCCTCTCACCTATTCTCTTTATTGCTTGATTTTTAACCCATTGGCACGAAATTCTATGTTCATTTAATAGAAAATACTTCCTTTTTAGCAATGCTACAAAATTCATTCATTATGCATCATATTATCCTCTTATATCCTATTATTGGTATTTTCTCTTTCTTTCCTCTCCATTGGGGCTCCTTGGACCCCAAGAAACTCCAAGATTTCGAAATTCCTTTTTAAGGATACTTATTATCCTTCTAGATGCATCTATATTCATTATTTCACATTATCTTGTTTATTTGTTATTAGAATATCTCTTTTTGAGGATTTCTCTTTATCTTTCTTTTTATTTTCCTCATTTGGCATTCTATTTAACATTAGGAATCCTTTCGATATGAAAATCCATCAAGGGTAACTCAATTATACCTCTTTCCACTTATTTTCCACATTTTATCATTGTTTTCAATTTCTTTCTTAATAAAGAAATACTTAATTGATCTTTTCTTTTCTTGTTGCATTATCTTTGCAACTTTGGACTCCTTGGGCCCCAAGGAACCCAACAGGAATGAAATCCACCTTTGGATTAAATTCTTTTTCCTTCTAGAGGTTTCTACATTTTTTTTCTCCATTTCTTATTAATAATGGAGTTCCTTTTGTCTTTTCCTTGTTATTGGGCCCAATAGACAATAAAGTCCACCAAAACAATCATTAAGGCTATTGTAAACGAAATCCATTTATTCAACACAGATTATATCATTATTTGTTCAAATAGGAGAAATTACATTTCTCACCACAGGAACCCAAAAATTGGGGTTGTAACAAGTACTATCACATATGAAACACATGGGTGTCTTTCTCTTATTTATCATTTTATTGAATTCATATTCATTTGATACCCGCTTGGGAAGTTCTTACCTATTCTATGAGAAGACTTATTTATTTCATATTATGTATTCCTTACATTTCTTGATTTATATTTAGTATGCACAAACCAGCGTTTATGTTGATGCATCTATTTTTTTTTCTTTTTGTGGGCTATGTTTCCAACCCCAGGTGTAGATCAAGGAGGAGAAAACCAAGCTTGACCAGAGCAAGTTCGAGAGAACCTTCTTGGGAAGATAGATTCAAGGTGGTTAGATGACCCTCTATTGATCCTATGTTTAGTTTAGTTTTTATATGTATATCCCTACCTCATGAAGGATAGTGATCATATCAAATATTGTAGTAGTTAGATATTTTTATATTCCGATGCTACATTTGGTATCTTGAATCATACTTTGAATAAATTGGTTATGATCCCATTTATGAAAAAAAGTGTTGTTTGTCTATGGGATGTTCCTTTTTATTTAATAAAGTAGGGAGTGGATCTCCTCTCAGGTCCCACTCTTTACAAGTCAATCCACCTTAGAGCCCTTTAAAAAAAAGAATCTATGGTTGGTTGCACTTATTTGGGGCAAGTCCAACTGATTTTGATTTTTTTCTTAGTTGTGTTTTGACTATCATTAAGGCAAATACACCCAAGCAAAAAGTCTAACAATTATGAAAGACTACTAACATATTACATAACATCAACTAAAATTACCAAAAAAATGATAAATTGTGTTTTCTTATCTTTATCATTCACTTTTCATAAGCACAACCTCATTTATCCTAAAATTCAAATATCTCATAAACTATAGTTTTTCTACTAGATCCCAAACTATATCTTTAGATATAACAATCATTCATTGAAGAAACTTTGGAATTTAAATCTTTACCAACATTATTTAGCTATTCCAAACACATATATATTTATCACCATGATAATTTCCATTAGAAAACATTATCAAATTTTAAAATTATTATTTAATGACACACTATTGGTATAGGATTATAGTTCAAGAAAAACAAGCAAAAAAAAATAAACAAAACTATCTAATCTGTGAATCATTCACTACAAACTAGAAGTAAAAAAGGGTATATTTCTAGAATGTGAAGCAAAGTAAATCTCTTGAAAAGGTACACCAACTGGAATTGGTGGTCCTATAGAAAGAATTCAATTTGGCAAGTTGCACATGAAGCTGTTTCAAATAGAATAAGAACAAATGTGGTAAATTCTTTCTATGTGTTATGATATTAGTCCATTGTGTGTCTATATGATCAGGAAGTCATCCACTAGAATAGGTGTAGTCTCCAATTGTGATACACCAGCTGAGATAAATTCAATGTATTTCAAAATGTACTATTTAGACACATATATGAGGCATGACTTATGTAATGCATTGATCATTGATCTTGGTAGGTGATATGGACTTGATAAGTGAATCAATTTCATTTGGAACTACTATGTATAAATATGAATATTGAGATCCAAAAATATGATTATACTATAAGGCCAATGTTCAATCAATTGAATGTGACACTTGATATTGATGCTAAGATTACACATAGCAATGGAGTTGGATAAATATTGAACAACAAAATTTTAGGAGTAATTCATTACATACTATATATGTTTTATCATACCCATGAATATCTATCATCACTATTTTTCAATATTGTACTTAACATCAATTATATAATTACTAGTATATAAGATTTTTAATCATACTGGTCATTTCTTTTTGCAAGTGCACCGTGTTGGTTGACTATCCAAACCATGCAAGGTATCATATAATTGCAATAGAATTGTACATTGTTACAACATAATTTCTAGTGAATGTATAAAGTATCACATTTTGAGATAAATATACAATCTTATAGGAAATTTCATTAGTACACATATGGTGGTGGCACATAGTAACTGAGGGTGTTGATCACATCATGGGTTTTCTCACATTATCAGTTTTTTCACCACACAAATCATACATGTAGATGCGTTGTGATCATGGTTTGTTTGATAAAACTAATTTCCCAACTAGATGCATGCCTCCTACATAGAGGCATAAGAACCACCCCATCCTACAATCACATTCAACACTTGTAGTAACCTCAACCCACCCTTCAACATACACACTATAACGTCTCATGATTTGAGACATCTAATAAAATGATCTTGAAGGAATGATTGGATTACGCATATCACCAAAGTGCACCTCCTTTTCAGAGAATCCATCACTAAGAACTCCATAGTTAAGCGTACTCATCTTGGAATAGTACTTGGATGGGCGACCAATCGAGAATTGTATCATGGTTTACGTGTGAGTGAGGACAAAGCACACAGTTAAGACTAGTGGTGGTTTTTGGGACCATTCGTCATTCTTAAAACTCTACTAGAGCCTTGGGCAGTGGGCCTGGGTGTTACAAACAATATCAGAGTCATAACCCATCTAGTAGGTGGGGGCCCAAATGGGCATGTGGTAGTCAGTCGTGAACCATGCAGTCCAGGCATGTTGGAAAGGGCTATCCGAGTGGATGGATCTACCATTACGCTGGTAGTGTCCAAGCATGTAGGAAAGGGCTATATGAGTTAATGGAGCCACCCTTCCATTGGTAACTATGATCGGGAGCTCGGGGTGCATGGGCCATTTGGGTCTGTACTAAAATGGGAGACCATATAGTTGAGTCTTGATGAGGACATCAACTGTCTAAGTGGTGAGATTGTAACGTCCTAGGATTTGAGGCCTCTGATAAAATGATCGTAAAGGAATGATTGAACTACCAATATCACTAAGGTGCACTTCCTTTTTAGGGAGCCCATCATTAAAGAACTTTGTGGTTAAGCATGCCCAGCCCAGAGTAGTACTAGGATGGGTAACTAGTCGGGAAGTTGACGTCGGCTTGTGCATGAGTGAGGATAAAATATGCATTTAAGGCCAGGATGGTATGTGGGGCCAATCGAAATTTTTAAAACTCTACTAGAGCCTCATGTGGTGGGCCCGGGTGTTACAAATAGTATCAGAGTCATAACCTCTCCAGTAGGTGGGGCCCACATGGGCATGTGATATGCCATTCATGAGTCGTGAGGTCCAAGCATGTTGGATTGGGCTATCCTAGTTGATACAGCCACCCTTACGCTGATAATTGTGATCGAGAGTTGGGTGTGCATGGGCCATTTCTGTCTGTACTGAAATGGAGAAATATTATGAGGTCATATCGTTGAGCTTTGACGAGGGCATCAAGTGTCTAACTGGAGGAGATTGCAATGTCCCAGGTTTTGAGACATCTGATAAAATGATCTTAAAGGAATGATTGGACTACCCATATCACCAATGTGCACCTCCCTTTCAGGGAGCCCATCACTAAGAACTCCATAGTTAAGCTTTCTTAGTTTTGAGTAGTACTAGGATGGGTGACCAATCGAGAAGTTTATGCAAGAAGTTTATAATGGCTTGCGCATGAGTGAGGACAAAGCATACAGTTAAGGCTAATGGTGGTCTGTGGGGCCAGTCGCCATTTTTGAAACTCTACTAGAGTCTTGGGCAATAGGCTCGGGTGTTACACACAACACATAGTTCTATAATGTCCTCTATGTTTGCATCATTTTATGTGTTCCCATTCAACCATGGTGGGGGGTAGTCCAATGGTTTTTAGATTTTTATGCACATAAATATCAAAATGATCATGTTCCAACATTCCTTTATTCATTCCAACGTCAAATTAATTATCATTAAGATCAAGAAAGGTTTCCATGATCATGTGATTCTACATTTTAGACAATTGTATACATTGTTTTGAACTGGAGTTGGTAACTAGAATAAACAATTGAAAGGATGGGTAATCCGTGTCCAATTCAATATATACTTTTGGAACACAGATGGATCATAAGATTTGAATTCAATATAATTATAGTAAGAGATGTTGATATTAGTTAAGGACTCTGTGAGACACAATGAATGAAAGGATACACTATTAAGACCAAAATTCACTTATCATATGAGCCGTCTAGTAGTGTCAAATGCACCATTGCCTTCAATCATTAGGTGGTGAACTCCCCACAACCTATGCATTTTACAATGGAAGAATAATAAACACTAAATTTTTATGTTCCTTCTTAGCAAAGAAGAAGTTCATGATTGTGATGAAGTGTAATTGATAATCCATGTTTCTTAGTATGTGTATTGTTTTCATAAGTGTTAGTTGCTAAATTGTAGGGTTCTTGGTGTAGCTTTGGTAATATTTGATGGTTGTAGTCGAAACAAAAGAAGAATCTGAGCAAACCTTCCAAAGATCCCAACAAGAGGTGAAATACTCGGTTGACACCTTACAATACCAATGAAGATACCTGAGATGGGCCCAATGTAACATCCCTAACCTGGGTTATGAACTAACCCCAGGTGTTTTGTTTAATCATGTGATTAAATTCTTGTGGTTATATGTTGATAATGTAATTAAAGCTTCTGAGGAACATATATTTCCCTTTCTGTCCTTTTTGAACAATGTTATAATATTGTTTTATTAATAGGGACTTATGTGAAAATTACCCAATTAAAAGGGGTTAACTTCAAAATTGCACATTTAATATGTTCCTATAGTGTTGAGACATCATGAGAATGAATATGATGAAGTATGATGGATTTCCCAAGCTTGGGCATCAAGATGCAGCTTGTGGGGCAATCCTTGTGCTTAAAAACCCTAATTTTGGTGTAAAGTGCAATTTACCCAAAATGTGGGGTGCAACTTGTATAATATACTTTTTAGAATATCCTTTATGACTCTTGGCATCATTTAGAGTAATAATGATGAAGATGGCACTTCTTTTGAATAATTATATAAGAGGGAACACCTTTGTGGTTAAAATCACCAAGTTGCAAGTAAGGAGACCCTTATATATGTGCACCTTAGTGATAAGTTGACCTTATTTGCCTTTAGTTTTTGGTCTTAGAAGGAGTTTTTCCTTAGAAATAAGGATAAGTTACGTGCAAAGAAGAAAGGAGGGACCTAGATGAGAAATGGAGAATTAGATGTCCTTATGTTGAAGTTTCACCCAAAGATATATATACAACTTTCCTTTGCAAACAAAGGAACGTTTCTCTTCTTTTATCACTTATCACCTTGATTGGACCGACTAAGGTAGAGCTTTGGAGCTCTGGAGCAGAGGATAACGACCAAGGAGAAGCTAGGTAAGCTTGGGTCATCTTATTGCTCGAAATCATGGAGGAAAGTGGATTACAAGGTTGGTTTCATGGTTATCTTACTTAGTTCTTTCTTCTAGCTGACTTTTCCCAACCTTTCGTTGGAGAAACACCTTTGGCCGACCTGTGGAGCTCAAGACGCCATTAAAGGCTTGAATCTTGGAATCTTGGAGCTCTATGAATGACCATAAGGTGGGTTTTATAACTCTAAACCTTTTGCTTTCTTATGCATATCTTTGTTCTTGCAATTAGTACTTAGTTCTTCTTCTTCCCCACTCTTCCTTGCTTTCCTGCAACTAAAACCACGAGGAACAGACCTTGATCTGGAGGTAGAAGAAGATGGATGTGATTACCAATGTTACTTTATCAAACGGTCTTGCCACCCCCCCTCCTATGGCCAAACGGTTTGCAAAACCGTTTGGGGCAAACAGTTTGCAAAACCGTTTGGGGCAAACAGTTTGCAAAACCGTTTGAAGGGCAAACGGTTTCACAAGGTCGGTTGGAGAAAACGGTCTCCAAGACCGTTTGGTTGAGTTGACCAAGCATTGACCGTTTGGTATTTCTGTTCATAATTATGTAGGTTGATAACCCTCCAAATTTGAGGGATTAACTCCCAAGGAATCATGAGTTAAAGGCTAATCAATTAGGTAAACCTAATTGGATTAAGTGCTGATTTTCAACTTGATTAACTTGACCTTTTTGAGAAAACGGTTTCAAAACCGTTTGAGTGAGTTGACCAAGAGTTGACCGTTTGGTATTCCTGTTCATAATTATGTTAGTTAATAACCCACCAAATTTTATAGGTTAACTCCCAAGGAATCATGAGTTAAAGGTTAATCAATTAGGCAAACCTAATTGGATTAAGTGCTAATTTTTCAGCTTGATTAATTGAACTTTTTGGGCAAACGGTTTAAAAACCGTTTGAGGGCGTTGACCAAGCGTTGACCGTTTGATATTACTGTTCATAATTATGTTGTTTAATAACTCACCAAATTTTATAGGTTAACTCCCAAGGAATCATGAGTTAAAGGCTAATCAATTAGGTAAACCCTAATTGGATTAAGTACTGACTTTCAACTTGATTGATTTGACTTTTTCGGTTTTCTTGACCAAACGGTCTCAATACCGTTTGGGGATCATCCAAACGGTCTCAAGACCGTTTGTGGGTCACACAAGACCATTTGAAGGTCTAGGGTCAAGTATGGATATGTGTTTGAAGATCCAAAGATGTGGTATGAACCCTAATCGGCTAAGTGCTGATTTTGCAAGTGACGAGTTGATTGTTTTGGGTTGATTGGCCCAAACGGTCTCAAGACCGTTTGGGGATCACCCAAACGGTCTCAATACCGTTTGGGGATCACCCAATACCGTTTGGAGGTCTGGGTTTAAGTATAGTTGACCAATTGAAGGTCCAAAGATACACAATTACAAAGCAATCAATTGCTGATTTGATGATCAACTCAATAGCTCAAACCCTAATGGTTTTTCACTAGAATCCAAGGGTTGGGTGATCCAAACGGTCTCAAGACCGTTTGGAACTCATCCAAACGGTCTCAAGACCGTTTGGAGGTCACCCAAGACCGTTTGGAGGTCTAGGGATGAGTATGGTTAAGCAATTGATGATCCAATGTTACTAAGTTAAAGTGTAATCAATTGCTGATTTGGTGATCAATCCAATGCTCCAAACCTTAATTGATTGACTTGGATTTTGATGATATGATGGGCAAACGGTCTCAAGACCGTTTGGAGGTCATCCAAACGACCTCAAGACCGTTTGGGGTCAGGTCATACCCAATTTGGATGATGGTTCTATGGTTTCAAAATAACTAGTCTTACATTGATTAGTATTGAAGGATCATCGATTCCAAACCCTAATTCAATTGAATCAAACCCTAATTGATGAACAATTGAGGGTTAATTAAGGGTCAAATCAGTTTAAGGTTGACCTATTAAACTCAATTGAGGTATGAGTATAGGTCCAATTGATGATTGGTTCCATGAATTCAATGATTGAAGTAATCAACATTGGAAACCTTAATTCAATTGGATACCTTATGTAATGGAGGTCCAATGTGATTGAATCTCTGAGAATTAAGATGATGAATGTTCTATTGATCCAATGATGATTAGTAATGATAATCAATGAAGGTACAAAGGTTGAAACCCTAATAGTACCTAAGTGACTAGTACCAATTAAAGGGAGAATTCTTAATTGCTTATAGGACTAATAACTTGATACACTATGTTAACCATAGTAGTATGTACTTGATTGAAGGGTTGATGTGACCTAATCAAGTTGAAAGAATGAAATATTAGAATACATATATTTATATATATATATATATATATATATGAATCATGTAATGATCTTATGTAGCACGATCGTGTAAGGGAGCACGGCCGTGGTAGCCTTAACTTGCACGACCGTGCAAGGGAGTACGGCTGTGGTAGCCTTACTTTGCATGACCGTGCAAGGAAGCACGGCCGTGGTGTTTTATAAAAGAATTTGAAAAGTGGAAACTTGGGTACTATGAGATGGTCTAAGACTTAATCTAGGGTAATGACAAGTAAATATAGATAGGACCCTAAATATGGTTTGTTAGCCAGTACATTAAAGAAAGGAGTGGCTAAAAGCAATTAGATAGAATGATTATGTCATAAACATAAGAAATAAGGCTAAAGAACCATGTTACTGATAAAGGCTTTAAGAGGAGAGATGATGCCTAGACCTTTGTATAAATACCTTTATAAATTAGAAGAAAGTGATACATCAAGATATGATAGATATCACATTCAATAATTCAGGGTAATATACCTTGATGAACCTTTAAAACCATTATACTTAGATAAGAGATACATGGAATGCATGATGAGTAATTGTTTACAATAAGATATAATGGGTTCAATTTACTTGATAAGTATTGATTAATATGCCTTGAGAATGGAATAAGTCAAATCAAAAAGTATGATGTAATCATAACATGATATGAAGAAGGAATGGGCTAATACTTAGAATTGAGGATAATTAATGACATTCAATAAGTATTGTAATCAAGAATAAACATTCATCATGTCCTTGTATGCTCCCAAGAGTGGTAAAACAGCATGCTAGGGTTGGACTGATAACATGAACAGGAAACCCTAACTATTGAGGGATGGAGTATGTTAACCCTAATCCCAGGTCATGCTTTCAAGCATGAAACCCTATGAACAAATTACAATATAAGGAATTCTTATGCCTTATAAGACAAAGAGATTCAATAACCTTAATTGAATAAGGATAATCCTTAAACTCTAAGTTATGCTTTTAAGCATGATGAATCTTCATGATTAAAGTATGAGATGAGGAATCATTATTCCTAATCATAATGAAAAGGATTGGATAACCCTATTTGATGTAATTAAGGGAACCTAGCCTTAGTGAAGGCATGAAGGTACATCCCTTGTATTGAAAGATTAATTCTGCTTTATAAATTGCTGATCTGGAAATAAATTTTTTACTATTGTGAATTGAATTAATCATGCAGGTTATTATAAGGGAATGATCATAGCCAGGTAAGGGTTATGATATCATATTCATTAAAAGCATACTATAGGCCTTATGAATAGTGATATATGCTATGTTGTCTAAACTTAAGTGGTAACATATGAGATTAATGGGCTGTAAGAGCCGTGAATAACATCAAGGTCATGATGATAAGATGACTTATGATGATTTAAGGGTTTGAACACCCTATTCTTTAATCATAGTAATGAAATGGATAAGATTTGATTTCCATATGATAACTGATGTGAGTTAGACTTGATACATTTAGTATTCTTTCTTTATAGCAGTTGTTTTGTTGATCTATGTTTGAAAACATGTATCATGTTAAAAAGAATACTGAAATGTACTTAAGTAATCAAGTATAATGATATCATGTAGGGCCCTGACCATAGATCCATCATTGTCAGAGACCAAATGATGGTGAAATAGGTTTTCCTAAGGGAACTCCTGGAACATATACTTTTGAGTATATGGGGGAAATGGACGCAAATATCCTTACATCCTAATGTAGAAATTGATGTAGGATGTATCTTTACCCTATCAATCCTTCATTACATATTTATGTCGGGATGATGTACCACTAATCTCCCGAGGAAAATCACCAATACCGTATTGATGAGAGATAAACAAGAGATCTTTTGATGACGAAGAGAGTACATAACATCACTGTAACTCTATAGCAAAGTTTCCAGAATACCTTGGATAGCTACTACAGCAGAGACACAAGATGTCCTGCAAGTAAATCCTCTTACTGACTGAGGAAGATGAGGTCATAAGAATCTGGCTCTTTTGATAACCTATGTATGGTACCGACACGATTTCATAATGGTCGGTTGGAGTATGAGCGGTATACCTCATCTCCGCAGGGCATAATAATGTTTGAGAAATATAATCAGCCGTGTAGCATAATTGCTTAGGTTGAACTACGAGAAACAAATGTTTGATGTTACATAGTTTATATATGTTCTTCATATTCTTTAATGAGATATGCTTTGATATCCAATTAGATTATAATTGAAATGTTGTTTTACTGACATTAAACCTGCTGTTAAATGTTAATAATCATACTGCTTAATGTTATTCCTTATTGCAATAACAAAGCTTCTGGAGGAGAGTTATAACTCTCGCTGGGACAATTGTTCAATTGTCTCACCCCGTGGGATTCTTCTTTTTAGGTAGACGCCGAGGACGAAGGAATCCATTTAAGAATGAGCAACAACAGCAGCAACAATATGAGGGGCAGCAGTGAATCTTAGGTGGAGATACTGACTGTCAAGTCTTGTAGATAGCATGTCTTATGTCGTCTCTGTACTCTCAGGTCCTAGGAGTCAGTAGGTCTGAGGTTTTTGGCTTTAAGCCTCGAGATTTTATTGTATCTTGCCTTGTACAGTTAGCAGGGCAATGGATGTATGTAATCACTCGAAAGGTGATTCCACATAGATGTAATGTTAAAACATGATGTAAACTGTTTATCCTATTTCTTATAAAGAAGTTTTATGGATTACAGATCTTTTCTTAAAAAAAGTTTTAATTTCTAGTAATTTTTCATTATTTCGCTGCCAGTAAACAATCGCTTCCGTAGAGTTTACCGCTTCTGCATTAGTTAACCATGTGTTCGCAAGACGGTCGCCACACCCAATCTCTGAGCAAAAGCTCAAATATCTCCTCAGCATCCGGGTAGGCGAGACGAACATACTGGTCTTCTGACCAATCGCTAGGCTCACGAACCCGGGAGATATAATCCCTAACTACCCCAATACGATAAGGGTCCACACAGCCTTCATCAGGCCAATGTATCCACAAATCAAAGGGGAGAGGGGTCAATCCTGTAGGCATACACATAAGCAAATAGTGTCGTAATCATCATTTAGTCTGTGGTGGTTACTACCACATTGGTAGTTCACGGATTATGGGATTATTCTTCTTTGTTTACAAACCAAAACATAAAATGTTGGCATAGTATTGAGACCATAGAATAGGTTGAACAATTCTGCATTTTTTTCCTATCTTAATAACAAAAACTAAAGCGAATGAAGAAACTAAAGATAATTATTTGTTTCCATGCATATAGGAGTGAATAAAGAAATCCCTAGTTATAGACAATTCCAACGGAACCATAATATAGCACTTCTTACATTTTAAAATTTTGAATTATATATATGTATATATAATAGGTTAGTGATTCAATGAGAACATCGTACAGTGAGAGCATGAGTGGCATTTAAATAATTAAAATGATATTTTATTTTTTAATGTCCAACCATATGGATGGGAAGAGCATCATTTCATTTGCATTCTCACAAAAATTACAACCGGATATTTTTTACCTATCTATATGTACAATATATACTTCCTACATCTAAAGAGTTGGAAATTCAATATAGAGCATTGAAAAGTATTCTAATATTGTGAGTGTTATAGAAATATGATGATAATGACATGTTATAGGAAAGTAAATATTAAAGTATACTTATAATCAATACGGTTGGATTATAAAAAGTTAATCACGAGATTCAAATACTTCTCACACTCTTACCAAGATCTGTTTCTCAAATATCATTGTAATATATATGCATATATGATAATAATAAAAACAAAAGCGAAAAAAGAGCAAAATTTGATTTTTCAATTAATTTTGATCAGCAACATGGATAATCTAACTAACGTCAAACTCAAAAGATAATCTATACAGCTGGCCAACGGTAGGTAAGTGAGAGAAAGCTCCAACTTCTCTCTAGAAACAACTCTCCGGTCCATCTCTGCTCGGTGCCATCTGCCCCTCCCGGTGTGATTCCACCTGCCCTTCGCCTCAAGTTATCTGCTCGGCTCATTGTCAGAGACGATCTCCCACGCTGTGTCAGCCGGCGTCTGACTCTCCTCATCCCGGAGTAAAAAAAACATTTTTAGGTTTTTCTTCCCTCGACCATCTCTCTGCATGTCGGCGGTGGTCGCCATCATACAGCCCTGCGATCCGATTTCCCTCTCTTGAGTGATTCCACTTTGCCTGACTTCTGTGCTATCCAGCAAGAACAAGGGATTCTCATGTACGAAAACAAAAATCGTCTCAGCATTTACTTGATTTGCTTTCCTGTGATCCCAAATCGAGTGTTTCATCTCCTACCTCCACCAAGTACCGCCTTATCTTCGCCTTCAGAAACCTGTCAAAGCGGCGCTTCAATAAAAGTAAAGGCTTTCCCCCTTTTCTTCTCCTTGTTCCACTACAGTCTGCAATAAATTCCGAGCATAACAACTCCCCTTGCGACACACCTTGGGTATCACAAAGGGCTTACAGAACCATGCATATGTTAATTCATTGATTACACCTTCCACATCTTCATAGATCGAGCATATCCTCTTGCTTCATACCAGTTAAGCAACAATCCTTACCTTCATACAAAAATCTAGCTTCAAAAGTCCAAATTTTTATTCTCCTTGTCGGCTATAGCTCTCCTTCCCAAGAACAACTTGGCTGTCAGATCAAATCAGAACAATATTTTGGCTCAGAGAACAGCATTTAAGACCCATCAAACGATCCGAAAACACCATGCGTACAGGAGGCGTGCTCACCCTTGCCTCATGCATAAATACACCTTGCATGCATAGAAATGGTAAGACTTCAGCTTTCTGCCGTGATTTAAGGGAAAAAATCATTGGTGATAAACGGTAACACAAAAACGTCGACATCTCTTGCCGACATGAACTCCCGTTTCTCCTTCATGGAAATCCCTCTCTCAGACCCCTCCTTTTCAGAGAGTATTCCATTACCACGAGCTTGGATCTATCACAAGTTCAACATCTCGTCGGGCACCTGCATGATAAACATTGGTCATTGCTCCTTCCAGGTGAAGGTCTCATGGTCCCTCCCCACCAATCCAACCTGGGGCAAAAAAACTCCCATCCTCCTCATATCTGAAGGCTGGAGCGACATGCGTGCCGAGCTGAAGCTCAACCCCGAGTGGTCAATCTTCATTCAACTGATGGAAAATCGTACATTTCGAGCCTGGGTGCGAGACTTCATCAATGATACTCCTCCAGAGTTAGCCTATCTTTACAAAAGACATGATCAAGCTAGCTCTTCATCATCAAACTCGGCGGACTAACTCTTCGTCAGGGATGAGTACCAACCCCTCATGGGTGCAAAATCATGGCCTATCTCCATCTCCTCAGGCTCTGAGGACGATGACGATGATGACACATCCACTATGGAACAACAACAAAGTTCAATCGCTGAAAGATACAAACTTTTCCCCTCCCCATCGTTTAAGGAAAAAAATAAGCCCAATTTGTCATCTTTACATAAAACCCTAAAACCCCGACCCTCCCTAGTCAAGGAGGTGATCATCCCCAAAGCCTTGTATCACCTAAACACATCCTTTCCAGTTCTAGGACATGCAAAATCATCCCTCCTTATAAACAATCTCCTAGATAAAACCCCCACTGCCCAAATCTGGACATCGGTCCCCCCCCCAAAAAAACCTTTTCGAGCTCTGCACTGTTCTCTTTGCCTCCGTAGCAACCACTCGACATCCAGATGCTTTTCTCGCCGCACATGTTTTGGATGTCACCAGATAGGTCACATAAAAAGATTCTACAAAGCTCGCCTCCCCCAAACCAGGACAAAACCCATGCAGATCCCACTTCCTCCTCCATGCACTACCACTCGGTTAGAAACCTGCCTTTTCATAAAACCTCCACAGTCCCAAAAAAGTCCATTACAGATCTCTGGAACAATACACACCCCCCCAACATCATTACCTTTCAAAAAACTCCTTTGCATGCCTCGCAAATCTCCCGCCTGAACATGCAGACGCTACCCCTTCACACCATCTGATCACAAACCCCAGTTCTCCTCCTATATCTAAACCCTATCACAAGCCAAAGAACCATACAATAACAACGCTCAAACCACAATCCAAAAACACTCCCCCTCCAACCCCATCACAAACGCATAACACAAACTATCCATCTGCCTCATCAAACATGAAAGTTCCAGATCACCTAGAATATGAGATCGCTCTTGACCTTCCTGTCAACTCAATGCGTCTTCTCAAGGTCCTCACCCTTAGAAGCATTCCCGTTTCAGTTGAAAACAACCTTGATAACAACCCCCATTAATGTCCTGGATATTACCCGTGCCTTAGCCCTACTCATTCCCGGTCAAACCATCCTTAAACCAAAAATTTTCTCTCCTACCCAGCTCATCTATATTGTCCCAGAAGGTACTAAGATAAACCACCTCTTCAATCAAGTTCTCACCATTCCCTGTGGATCGAGCTTCATCATGGCCAGACTATCAAAATGGTCTGCCAACTTAGGTTCTTTTCCTGCCCCCGTTGGTGGCTCCGACTGGGTCGCCATTTCAAATCTCCCTCCTCATCTTTGGGAAATTGAGATCTTCAGAGGCATTGCACATTCAATCGTGGCAACTCTTCAATACATCAGTCCTGAAACCTTACATCCTTCACAATACATCAAAGCATATTGTCTCTTTTCTGTCAAAGCCGCGATCTCCCTTCCTCCAACTATCAATATTAGAATTGGTGAATCCATCTACAATTTAAAACTTTCTGCTGAACATCCTACCGAGAACAGCTCCGCCTTCTCTGACCTCACAACACATCCACCATCTTAGTTTAGCCCAAACAAAGATAAAATGTCTTCCATGCATTCCAGGGCATCAAACGATCGAAATCATGTTTGGATCCGAAAAAACTCTAACCACTCCAAAAACTCATACCTCCAGCCAAGCAAGAAAAGAACCAGATCGCCTGAACCTTCATTCCATGATAACAAATACTTACCTAGAGGCTCCACTTTCCCATCTCCTTCCTCTACAAAGGAAAGCTACCCATCACAAAACCAAAAACATCAAGATACAAAGAACCAAACCTCTTCTCAGCATAAGAACGAAAATTCTTTGCAGAGTTCGGAGCAGGAGAGCCCACAACAAAGGCATACTTCCAGCTACCTCCAGAAGATCATGAAGCCAAATCACAAAGACTCAAAAAGTACTATCATCGTCAACAGAGCAATGACAGGTACTTCTCCAAATATCTCTCCCCGTTCATATAGAGACATAACTTCTGCTTATCCTTTATCATCAACTCCCCCTTTTAAAGACAAAAATAAAGATTTAGATTCTATTGATGATTTAGCATCTTGGTCAAACATAAACAGCTTCACTTCCTTTGCAAACAAGATTGGCATTCATCTATATGATGAAGAAAATGCTCATATAGTCCTAGATAACCTAGAAACCTTTATGGGTTGGACAAAAAAAAGACTCCCGACTGCTGTGAAAAAATCCTCGACCTTCTAAAAATCATATTAAGCGTAAATCATCCCAAGCATTAAAAATGAAAATCACTTCTTGGAACATAAGAGGAGCTGCAAACCTCCAAAGAAGAAAAAAAATATGCACTCACATATACAAAAACAAAATCGACATGATTACTATTCAAGAAACAAAAACCTATCTAACCCCTTTTGCTCTCAAAACAATATGGGGAAATAGAATCACCAACTGGATCCAATTACCTCCTGAGGGATTCAAAGGAGGCCTCTTAGTTGGTTTTAACAACCAATCTCTAGCTTCACAAAACACATCAATCCTTAATTTCTCAATAACCATTGAATTCAAAAACCTTTCCGATGGATATCTTTGGTCATTTTCTGGAATCTATGGGGAACCAGGACACAACAAATCCATCTATCTAGCCGAACTAAATCATCTCATTACAAAATTCCACTTGACTCCCTGGATTTTGGATGGCGATTTCAACCTGATCACTCAAGTCTCAGATAGGCTCAACTCCAACCACTCCCCACAAACTATGTCTGCAGCAGATAAAAAATTCAGTAAGATGCTTACAAACCACTCTTTGATCGACATCAAACCATCAAATGCTTTATACACCTGCTCTAGAAACTAGACATATGCCAGACTCGACCACTTCATTTGATCAAGCCTCTGGGAAGATAAACACCCTCTCTCATCTGTTCATATCTCCCACCGAACCATATCTGATCACTTCCCTCTAATCCTTGACACATCTTCTACCTCTTGGGGCAGGCGACCTTTCAAATTTGAAAATTTTTGGCTCTCCATAAACAACTTCTCCAGATCTTGTCTAGAACCATGGAAACTTGCTGACTCACAAACTGTTAACATAGGACTACATATCCAAAACAACACAAAAAATATTAAAACTCATATCAAAAAATGGAAACTCCAAAACCCAAAAAACTTATTCAAAATACAAAAAAATCTTGAAGAACAGTTCCTTTTTGTGGATAAGGACCCATATGCTGACCCTGCTCTTGTCCTTACCATCAAAGCCGATCTGGACCACATAAACAATTGTATTGACACCAAATGGAGACAAAGGGCAAAAATCACTTGGGCTAAAGAAGGTGACAAAAACACTAAATTTTATCACAAAATTTGTAACCAAAATTTTCGACATAATGCCATAACCCATCTAACAATAAATAGTAGACTCACATCACACAAACAAACCATCATAACTCACATAAATAACCATTTTAAAAATATCTTCAATAACAACCACAATCCCACATGCCTAAATAACTTATCATGGGACACCATTTGTCAAAAAAACATAAAAAATCCACAAGAACTCATCAAATCCTTCTCCCTTGAAGAATTGCTTGATGCCATCTCTGACCTAGGTAAAAATAAATCTCCCGGTCTAGATGGACTCAACACTGAATTCTACCTGGCAAATTGGGACCACTATAAAAAAGATTTCATAGCCTTTCTGTCTGCTTTCCATGCTAGTACAAACCCACATAACATCATAAAATTCATAAATAAAACTTTTATCACTCTAATTAAAAAAAAGTCAACATGACCACATTTCCCACTTCCGACCCATCAGCCTTATAAATACCTCATATAAAATCATTGCTAAAACACTAGCAAACAGGATTAAACCTCACTTGGAGGACATCATCCCGCTAAACCAAACTGCCTTCCTCAAAAATAGAAGTATACAAGATGCCTTCCTGATGGTCAATGAAACAATTCATCTTTGCCACAAAAACAAAACCCCCCTTCTAGCAATCAAACTAGATTTTGAAAAAGCTTTTGACTTTGTTAATTGGCAATGTCTAATTAAAACTCTAAAGGGTTTTGGTTTTCCTGACATATGGGTAAATTGGATCCATGCTTGCATATCTACAAATCACTTCTCAACTATCATAAATGGTGTTCCATTTAGTTATTTTCATAACTCAAATGGACTTAGACAAGGAGACCCTCTCTCTCCTTACATGTTCATCATCATTACAACGATCCTTTCCCGTATGATCAAATTGGGCAAACAAAATGGTCTTATATGTTCCCCTGGGGATTGCAAGGAGAACATCATTCAATTTGCGGATGATACCATTATCTTCTCCTCCCCGGATGAGTCCTCTCTTCTTAATATCTTCAAAATCATTGGCATCTTCTCATATATCTCAGGACTCAAAATAAATATGCAAAAATCTTCCATCTTTGGGGTAAACATAAATCAACCTTCATTGGAGCACTTTAGAGATCTCTTAATATGCAAGACAGAAGAATTTCCAATCAAGTATTTGGGTCTTCCCATTACTCTATACAACATAACAAATACTATCTGGACCCCTATCATATCAAAAATAAACACAAAACTCACAAATTGGACAAATAACTTCCTTAACCTCTCTGGAAGACTTACCCTACTAAACAGTGTCATCACTCCTATCACTACTCATTTCCTAAGTTGCGTTCCCCTGCCCTCAAAAACAAAATCCATTCTAGACAAAATCAGAAGAAATTTTCTTTGGAACAACTTTCACAAATTGGATAAATCAGGGAAACATTATCATCTTGTTAACTGGAAAACTATATCGGCTCCTATTGATCAAGGTGGTTGGGGCATCATCAACATTGAAACGCACTCACTTTGTCTTATAATTAAAATCATCGATAGTCTGCTCCAAAACAAACCAAAAATCTGGACCCAACTCATCCAATATAAATACTACCAATGCTCACCCCCTGGCATCATATCCCAAAAAAAAAGCTTCCCCTCTTTGGAAATATATCAACAAAAACATCCAAACGATCACTCAAATCATTAACACTCCCCCTCACTCTCACCAAAATATCTCCTTCTGGTTCGATCCTTGGTTCGAAAACAACTCAATCATCAATCTTCGACCAAATTGGACCATTCCAAATAGACTACTCAACATGAAGATAGACCAAGCTCTACCTCTTATCACCAGCAACAGATCAAATTCCCTTAAAAGATGCATTCAAACACAGATTAGCCAAAATGACTTCAGAAATGTAGCTCTCTCCTTGGAAAACAACACCTCAAATTCCATTACTTGGAAATGGGGCAGCAAATACTCGGTTAAACAAGCCTACACCCACCTTTCCTACAGAGGTCTATCCCCATCAACAACAAAAATATGGAAACAGAAATGGCCGCAAAAATATAAAATATTCCTTTGGCTTTTACTACAAAACAAACTTCTCACAGGCGAAAACATTACAAAAAAGGGATTTGTTGGCCCATTCAGATGTTCTCTTTGCGAAAAAAACAGTGACTCAGTTGATCACATCTTCTTCAAGTGTATCTTCTCACAAAATATCTTCACACATTTTTCACAAAACTGCCTTCCTGACCTCAAGGAAGCTACTTTCCCCTTACAAATCACACCGAATAGACATTACAAAAAATTCAAAAGCAGTGATATCTTCACCACAATCAGTTGGAATCTTTAGAAAGAAAGAAACAACAGAATTTTCAACAACAAAAAGAATCTGGAACAAAATATTATATCACAAATAGATGCAGATCTTTACATTCTAACAAAATGCAGGTAACCTAGTTGAAGGTGGACATGATGAATCTGACGAAGGAGAGTCTGAAGCAAAATTTCTGTGTGACCTCAAAGCTATGGTGGACGATGAAACAGGCGTCAGTATAGTTCAACAACAACTGTGATTCCATTCTCAGGCGGAAGCATTTTTTAACAAACTTGGGTTTATCTTCATTAATCATCTAGAGGCTTGTTAAGGGGTGTCTCCCCCACTTTATCAAAACATTACTTTATCCTTTCTAGGCTTGCATATTTTCAGTTTTTTTCTAGTCAAAACATTACTTTATCCTTTCTAGGCTTGCATATTTTCAACATCCTGTAAGGTACTCACATAAGGAGGTGTTTGCTTGCTTAATGTGCTTTCAATATATGACATAACCTTTCCTCAAAAAAAAAACGTCAAACTCAAGGTTGTCATACTTAAGACTAACACTCAAGAAGCAACCCTCATTCATCATTAAATTCATCTTGGCTACCACATGTGGGTGCACTAAAAAATCCGTCCACAAACAACTAGTAACCTAGCAATGATTCAATGAAGCATTTAATTAGCAGTATTCATTAAGACGTAGACATGCACCAGGAACAAAACATTTAAGACAACACTCGCTGTCAAAATAAAAAATAATGAACTATCGATGTGATGTTAAGTTTTGCCTTGACCGAATTTTGCTGCAGTTACAATCAAATACTCAGGCAGGGCGGGTAAAACTTAACGCGATGTGTGCCGGTTAACTATGCTACTTATTCGGACGGCGAGAAACGATTACCAGTTTGCCATGTGTGGGACTGCTCACAAGTTTTGACCAGCCTTTATTATATGTTACGCTTATTCATATAATTAGCGTATGATCTGCCACCACGTATGTAAAAGTTGACTTTCATGACAGTAATGTATTGTGGGAGTGTGTGGTCTAGAATCCCTAGATGGTGGCGCTATATGTAGTTTTTTAGTTGGTATCGTGGTTTACATCACCCATATATGGTGCTAGTATTAGTTTGTTGTTTGTTGTTAATGCTGAATTCTTGTTATATATTTGAGGTATTTCAAAACATCTTCCACCAGTTTTTGTCTTATCATGCCACTTTTAAAGTAAGGGACATCCAATTAAGTGTGGAATAATGCTACGTGGACATCATTTTAGTACCATAAAACCTAAGTCAATCTTTTCGACAAAACGAATGGTATAACAAATTTAATGTGTTATTTTATTTCAATACCCTTTGTTTTGTAGTGGAGAATAACTTAATTTCATTTTGAATAATAAAATGTGTCCGCACAGTAAATCCCTTAATTGTGAATAAAGTCAAATGCGGTATGCATTTTGTAGAGACATGGCGATTTAAGATTTGGTTCCATAATATATTATATATTTTGTCAAAATTAAAAGTATAGACATTTTATTTTTAAAAAGAAAACTATTTCCATTCTTTGATTTATAACATGTTGCCACTTTCATTCTACAATCCTGACGTTACACAGTGTTTGCTATTAATTCTCCACTGATGGTTATCATCGTAATCGTTTTTTAATTCATAGCCGCAACAAATTGAGTCAGTTACATGTCAATTAACTATACTCGAGTGAAGTTCAGCTGCTATCCAACTGTATGCATGGTCGGATACCTGAGTTGCTCGATTGGATATATATAGTCCTTTTGTCTACTCATTCGATTGGGTATTATTCATACTTGATTGAATACATTTTTTCGACTTCGCACTTGGTTAAATACATTTTTTCGACCGTTCCTAAACACACATGTATGCGACTGTACGTCTTCCTTTCTGATCAAATATGCTCGTTTGCTATGAGTTTTATGTCATTTACAAAATCCCTCTTAAGACTCTTATGTTTTGCTCGGACTGATTGATTTGTTGCTATTAGAAACTTATGAGGAGTTATTCTAAGAGGTAATCCTCTCTATATAAAGAGATTTGATCTTCTCATTTATACAATATAAGATGCACTTCATACATGTCAAGCACTTACGTTAATTCGATTGTTCATTGATGTGTTAATCTGATACTCAGATTTTCGTCCTTGCTTCTTACTTACTGTGTAACACCACATATGATCACCACCTTAAATATCATCTCTCTTCTTCCATCTCCCACAATACGTTGCATAATTAGTGGCTTCCAATGACGTACTTTTGTCTGATGACGTACAAGGGCCAATGGATAGTATGATCTTGCTCTCTTGCTAACACCGGGGGACATGACCTAACTTATGAGAGGTGATTGAATTTATGAAGCAAGCTAGCAATAAATCTATGCCTAAAATTAGAGTTTTTATGGACTATTAAGTAAACATAATGAACTGACCACAAAAATTTCTTTTCCTCCTCTCTCTTAGGTTATGATCGACGATGGTAATGTCAAGCCTTTATGTGGCCACAATGCCAAAATTTCAAAAGAAAAGCTTATTTTTGTCCTAAAAATGCTACTTTTAAGGGATTTTTTATACCATGTTGAGTAAAATCAGAATTTATAATTTTGTTTGTTGTTTAGATGATCATTAAGGAGGAAAAACATACTTACCTAACTATTAATTTTGAAATTTCATAGAACTTGAGTTTCAAACCCTAAGGTAGATCTTTTATGCCTAAAAATGACATCTTTATGGATATTATGGAGTTTGATAACAACATTTTTATGGAGTTTGATAACAAAAAAAAATATGGTGTTTTATTCCTATAATGTGAAGAGAAATGCATCCTTGGAGGTGAAGTTTTAACGTTTATGAAGGTGTGGCATTGTTATGACCGAAGACGGTAAATTGAACTAAGAATGGGCATTGTGATACATGATGTTAGCTTGCATATTTTCTAGGGTTTTTATACTTACTTTATTGTTGTAGTGCATCCTTATGCCCTGTCATCATCATGCTTGCTTCTTTAAAGATGAGAGATGACCTAAATAATGTAGCAAAACCCTAATCATCTAGTGTAGCATGACCGTAGGAACTATCTCAGTGTTAGAGAGGTTGGATATGAAATGGGAACCTTATAGAAGTCTTGTACTTTGAGAAGGTAATTCTAGTCATATACTTCTGAGTATAGAGGGTCATCGGGGGTAGGTTTTCTAGACACTCAAATGACAGATATGTACATGAGTGTGGTTGAGGTTGTTCCCCAATGATGTGTGACAATGAGAATGAGATCTATGATATGATGATAGATGGATTTGATACCCAATGCATATGGTGGCATGGCCCGAGTACCCAGAATGGAGCTAATATTGTAGGTTGTCTTCTAAGCCCCTATAGTAGGTTTTTGGTCGTAGAGCCCCTACTTGATTTATACTCATACTAATCGAGGTGTAGTAGAATCCTATAGATACCAACACGTCTATGATCTTTTAGGTGAGTTAGGGGACTTCACCATCAATAGCTAGTGTCTTTAGTAGTATACCTCAAACTACCCATGGCTTAATAATTAAATAAGTGATCAAGGCATGTACTAATTATCTGGTTAAGTATCTTGGCGATTCACTTGGCTGCTTTTATTGCTCTTCTACACCAACAAGTATTGCTTGTTTGCTCTTATACTCTATATACTATTGTTTCTATCTTGTGGAGATTTACTACTTATCATATAATTTTTGGTGATATGCCCTTAGAGCCAATAATATTATGACTGTAATGGCACATCTTGCAATTGATTTGATAATTAAAAAAGGCAATTCCAGTTATTATGCTTGTTTTGATATGGGATAAGGAATAAATATAATAATGTCCTTAGCATGTATGACTCAATGACATGTGAGTTTAGGTTGAGGATCTAAATATGAGATCATGTGTATGTTAAGAGTATTCATTCTTATCTTAGTCGCTAGTCAGATATAACATATCAAGACTAGTATGTGTGTTGATTGATGGCTATGTCTCATTAGTCATGATATTGGATATCAAATCAAACACATAGGTACTTGTTGTGAACAAGTGTATTAACAGACCCACCTTGAGTGTGATACATGAAAGTCAATGATAGCATTTAGAATCACATCTCAATGTGACAGTGGTGATTGTGGTCCTTAGAGCTAAAGTCGCTACAATCATTGTGTGTTGTTCAATGTGCTTTAACGCTACCCAATGTGACCTTTATAAGGGGTTGCTATACAGGTAGTGCTTAGGTGGATTGTAACACATGTGGATTAATGTAAGTGATGTAGGTGAAATTTGTTCCTCTCATTGGAGTGATATCCTGGCCACTTGATGAGCATGACTACAAATGCATGGCCATGATCATGTGAGTCAATATATTAAATTGAGATCATGTGTATCTCAGTGGTCTACTCTAGATCAAGGAACAAAGATAGAACATTAAGAGGATGATGTTTCCATGCCTCAAATTCAATTTGGATATTAGAGATAAAGGGATTATACAATCACTGTATCATTGGTCACAATACTTGGTTAAGTTGTTTGCCAACTTATCCAATTACTTGGGAGCAATGAAGTCTTGATAGATATCAATCTTTTCTTGTGAAATCATAATGTGGTTATGAATATCATTGCTAATGTAATTTGGAACCTACAGGATCACACACGTGGGATGTATTGGAATAGGAGTATAATTGGCATTTTGTTTTGAGTAATCCTAGTTTGATGTGGCGTGATTCCATATTTTTGTGGTGTTAGAGTTTAGATTAGTTGAGTTTATAAGGACATAAAATATCATGTGTGTTTTTTGTACCTATAATCGCTTATGGTTATGTATATATAGCTAAAAATTGTGAAGAGCATGAGGACAGTAGCATTATGCCATAGGATATGAAGATCAACAAAGGGTACCAAAAAGAGTGTACCCAAGGTGGGGATAACATAGCCTAATCAGACTCCCATGAACCCTACAACCCTGGTGGATTCAACATTCTAGTCTATATTTTGATAGCTTATGGTGACGATAGCACATATGGCACATAATGTACATATTCCCCCACCTACAACGCAATCCCCAAATACTAATTCTTCCCATGGTCTAAGGGAAAGTGTAACGGATCCGCCTCCCAGTAACCCCCACTTAAGGGAGACCAAAAGGTCAGATACGTTATCCCAATATTTCCGGATCAGTGGCTTGACATTTAATCAATAATAATTATCAAATTCTACTAAAACTAAACTAGAAAGATGGAATAAAGTAAATCTTTGTGCATACCTTGTAAAATTACGGATCTAGACTTCTATCCATAGTAAAAGACTAAGCTAACTAATCCTCCTTGCATAGGTTATTTGCATTTTCACAATATTTCAATTTATTGTTTGTCCATTTTCAGAATTGTACCTAAAATGCCGAAAAATAAAATGCGGTCAGTATATTTCTATATTGGTATCTAGGGGACAAACAAAATTTCCACAAATAGTTTCTGACAATCTAATTATCACAAATAAGTTATTAACAATCCAAATTACATTTTTAATGTGACATTCTCAACCGCTTTTTCCCTAAACCCTGGATTACCCTCTCTAGGGTTTTGTCCTTGCAAGGGACATAAGGCCACCTTCTCCATCCTGAGCTTGGTGCCCGGGGTCACCTCTCATGGTGCCCAATGGTCTTCCCTTTGGGGCTTGACTGATTAGACCTTCCCTCTGGGGCTTGGTCATGCAACGTACATCAGGGTGGCATGTAGGTTTGAGAATATACATATATACTTAATTGTGAACTATAGAGACTTATAGGATTTCAGAATTAAACATCCAATAGTTTAGGTTGCATCCAATCAATAAAACGTTCAGGAAATGCTGAGAAACTAAATCGATTATTCATAAATAACCACATACTTGTTCAGTCGAATCAAGATAGTAACATTCCAAGCAAGTATGAAATCCAGGCAAGCAAGCAATTCACACAACAAGGATCCTGAAATAACCATACAAATTCTGTCACTACTCATTTTATCAAGATCTCTTCAATCTAACTTGCTTCCTAGGGTTTCTACTTTTTAGGGTTTCACTTGCTATTAGGGTTTCACTATCACTTTTGTCACTACAACCCTAAATAAGTAAAGCTACTCATAAACCCTAATTATCTTGTCCTATCTCTCCTAACAGGCTTAGAATCAACAATTATCAACATATTTCCAAATATTTCGAATTCAACATATCAATCTCATTATTTAGCCTAAATGAGGGTTTCTACATGCATTAACATGGATTATTGGTTTAAAACCCTAAAACATGAAATTTCTCATCTAGATCAGATTCAAATCTTTTACTATCATCCAACAGGTTATTAGTACTCAAATTAACCCATTAAACATCATAGATTCAATCTTTAGTCACAATTAGGGTTTCTAACCTAAGTTTAATGCACTTTTCATCAACTTAATATACTTTTGCAATTAGGAACAAAATTATGTTCTAAGACTACTTTTATCAGGTTCCTCATATTTTTCTGATCAATTTTCATATATTAAGTTTATCCATCAGAGCTTCCTCGCAATTTCTACAAATTTTCTTAAATTAACTAGTGCTAGCCAATCAGGGCGCGCCACGCATCCCTGGCGACTCACTGAACCAAACAAAAGACTAAAAAGACCTTACCTCATCTGAAGGCATGAAGGGGCAAACTCATAAATCACTGAGCCAGTCATCTTCTACCTTGTGCCTGTCCAGCCGTGCGCCTGCGGTCAACCTCATCGTTGACTCTGAGGTCTCAGGCACCAGCAAGCAACCTAATAGGCTCAGAAGCTCTACCGCACTCGTCCGAAGTTGCCTGCCTCCTCAATTGCTCCTTTTTGTCATGCTTCCACCACCAATAGGTTTCCAGTTCTCCAGCGAGGGTGACGGGTCGAAGAGGGGGAAGGCCAGGGTCGTTTATCGAATTGAACTCACTAACAGGCTCGGTGTTGCTCTCCGAAGATGTGAGGGTACGTTTTAGATGTGTCGGTACCCTCGAGCACCCTCCCCTATATATAGGGTCGACTGCGAGTGTCCAGTGGTTTGGGGACTTTTGTGCTCGTCGATGAAACCACCCATAAATCGGGTCGAGAAGCTTCGGAACAGACTCCCGAAGATGATGGACTTGTCCACATCTCTACTTATTGCCTTAAACGCGAGTAAATCCCAGTTCTTTTCCCTCTCCCTTTCCTTTTGTGACTCAGAGTAGATGATGCACAGCCACCGTCCGATCTGTGGTCCTCTAGACCATGCGGGGATCTGATGGTTGTCATCGCCCCTGAGTTTCCCTTTTTCCTTTAAAATGAGAAAATCATGTATTATTTAATTCAATTCATTGGAAACTTGTAAAATCCATAACTCTCTCCTCGTTTATCCTTTTTCATTAAAATTTTAAAGTAAACTATGGATTGCATTATCTAGTTGTGTATCAAATTTGAAACCCAAATTCCAAAGGAAAAGGGTATTTCCTTCATAAGCAAATTATCCTTTAAATAAAGCCAATTTAATTGATATTTTCTCTTTCCTTTCTTATTATCTTGGCAACTTGGGCTCCTTAGAACCCAAGAAACCCTAAAGACATGAAATCTACCTTTGGAGGCTAACTATTAGCCTTCTAGAGGCTTCTACCTCTTTCTTTTCTCCCTTTCTTAAATATTCTTTTATTTACTGAGTTTCTTTTTTTCCTTTTTTTATTTTTCTTGTTATTGGGCCCAATAGCCAACAAGGTCTACGAAATCACACAACCAAGGCTATTTGTTAATGAAATCCATACATTCAAGTCAAATTAAAAAATTACATGTTCCTATATATTTAAAATGAGAAATTACATTTCCATTCTGAATTTGAAAAATTGAGGTTATAACATCCTCCCCTCCTTATAATAATTTTCCCTCGAAATTCAGCAATCAAACAAACAAGTCAGGATATGTTTTTTCCATGTCCGTCTTCAGCTCCCATGTGGCCTCATCCTCTCCATGGTGCTTCCATAGAACCTTTACCATCTCTATATTCTTACATCTGAGTTCTTTCACCTTGGTATCTAGAATCTGTAAAGGAGACTCAAGATATGTCAGCTTCCATTGAAGCTCAATAGGCTCAATGCTCAGCACATGGCTCGGATCTTGCACATATCGCTTCATATTATACACATGAAACACATCATGCATCATACTATACTGAGGGGGTAACGCCAAATGGTATGCAGCTTCACCAATCTGTTCTAACACCTCAAACGGACCCACGTATCGGGGACTCATCTTCCCTCTATTCTTAGTTATAGCTTAGAGCGGTCGGATTTTTAAGAACACATGCTCTCCCACAGTGAATTGTGTGTCAGTCCTCTTTGCATCAGCATACGACTTCTGTCGATCTTGGGCTCTCTTCAACCTCTTCTTGATCAAAGTGACTTTATCAATATACACTTGGAGCTCATCTGACCTCAGCAAGGTCCTCTCACCGACATCATCCCAATGAAGTGGTGACCGACACGGTCTCCCATAAAGAGCTTTATACAAGGGCATCCTGATACTTGCTTGGTAGCTATTGTTGTAGGCGAACTCGGCTAAAGGTAAGTACTGCTCCCATGATCCACCCCAATTGAGCACACAAGCTCTCAATGGATCTTCTAATGTCTAGATCATCCTCTCTGACTGACCATCCATCTGGGGGTGATAAGCAGTACTAAACTTTAACCTTATACCAAGTTCCTCCTGTACCAGCTTCCACAACTTGGAAGTGAACTTCGGGTCTCTATCAGAGATGATGGAATTGGGTACACCATGTAAATGTACTATCTCCATGATATACAGCTCAGCAAGGTCTGACACCTTGGCAGTGGTCTTTAGGGTAAGGAAGTGTGCTGACTTGGTATGGCGATCTACCACAACCCATATCGCATCATGACCTCTCTTGGTTTGGGTTAGACCCACCATGAAATCCATGGTGATCTGCTCCCATTTCCAATCTGGAATCTCTATCGATTGTAAATGTTCACCAGGTCATTGGTGTTCAAGATTCACCATCTGGAACATAAGACAACTGGCCACATATGTCGCAATGTCTCTCTTCATTCATGGCCAGCAGAAATACCTCTACAGGCCCTTAAACATCTGTGTAGTGCCCAGGTGTACCGTATACTTAGAACCATGAGCCTCTTGCAAGATACGTTCCTTCAACAGAGATTCTTCAGGAACCCATATACGGTTCTCGAATCTGATCCCTCCATCTATTCCCACCCTGAGACGGGTCTGTGGCTTCTTCATCAAGCCCTTCATCCTGTTGAGTTCTGAACTGGTCAATTGTGCCGCTACTATCTTGCTCAACAACTCTGACTGGATCTGGATGTTGTCCAATCGAACTCTGTCCTCTAATGGTTATGGAGTCCACTCCACCAGCTCCTCTAAGCTCTTCCACTGACTAGACAAAATAGTTGCACACCTGAGCTATTTCTGTCTCAGTGCATCAGTTACGACGTTTGCCTTCCCAGGATGGTAGGCGATGGTGAAGTTGTAATCCTTCATGTACTCCATCAATCATTATAGTCATAGGTTCAGGTCTCTCTGTGTCAGGTGGTACTTCAAGCTCTTATGGTCACTGAGGATCTCTAAGGTAACACCGTATAGGTAATGCCGCCATATCTTTAACGCATGAATGATAGCAGCCAGCTCTAAGTCATGTGTCAGGTAGTTCACTTCGTTGGGCTTGAGTTTTTAGGAGGCATATGCAACCACATGTCGATTCTGCTCCAACACACAGCCAAGTCCCATCTTTGAAGTGTCGATGAAGATCACAAAACCCTCATTGTCGGAAGGTAGAGTCAGCACTGGAGCAGAGGTCATCTTCTCTTTCAGCTCATGAAAATGAGCCTCGCATGCATCAGACCACATGAACTTCACATCCTTCCATGTCAACTTGGTAAGTGGCAAGGTTGTCTTCAAGAAATCCTTTATGAAACTCCGATAGTACCCGGCCAACCCCAAGAAGCTATGAATCTCAGAGGGGTTCTTTGGTGCAGGCTAGTCTCGAACTGTCGAGATGATGTGTCTGAGACATATGACTCGGTCTATCCAAAACTCACATTTTGAGAACTTTCCATAAAACTTCTGCTTTCTCAGGATATCAAGGACTCTACCCAGATGGTCACGGTGTTGAACTAGGTCATCAGAATACACTAAGATGTCATCTATGAACATGATCACAAAGGAGTCAAGGAAGGGTTGGAACACACTATTCATAAGGTTCATAAAGACACTGGGTGCATTGGACAACCCAAACGGCATGACCACAAACTCATAATGGCCATATCGGGTTCGGAAAGCCGTCTTAGGTATATCCTCACTCCTTACACTCACCTGATGGTATCCTAACCTCAAATCGATCTTGGAGAAGACTCAGGCTGATTATAGTTGGTCAAAAAGGTCGTCTATCCTAGGTAAGGGGTACTTGTTCGTAATGGTCACCTGGTTGATCATCTGGTAATCAATACACATCCAAAGTGATCCATCCTTCTTCTTCACAAAAAGGATTGGTGTTCCCCATGGTAACGTGATAGGTCATATGAAACCTTTATCTAACAACTCCTACAACTGAGTTTTCAACTCAACCAACTCAGTTGGGGCCATTCTATAGGGTTCCTTAGATATAGGGATAGTCCCGGGAGCTAACTCAATGGAACAATCTACCTCCCTCTCAGGGGGAATCCCTGGTAGATCATCTAGAAACACATCTGCATACTCCCAGACAACCTCTATCTCCTTTAAGGGTTGTACCTTAGCCTCAGGCTCAGTGACTATGGCTAGGTATGCTCGGCATCCTTTGGATATCATCTGCTCAACCTTCAAAGCCGAAGCATAAAGGATGGTAGTCTCATCTCTCCTAATCAAATGGTAAAGTGTGGATGACCAAGTTTCCTAATAAGGATTTTCTTCTCCCTAAAGTCAATATGTGCTCTATAGGTGTAAAGCCAATCCATACCAATGATTACATCAAAATCATTCATATCGAGGAGGATGAAGTCAATGGGAAGCTCATGGCTCAGGTACTTAACTGGAAAGACAGGGGTTTTTAAAAGAGATGTATATATCTGACCACTCAGGGTTGTGACATCCAAAACATAGCCTAAATCCTTGATGTCCAAATAAAGCATAGTTGCCAGATTTCTTGAAATAAAAGTATTAGTAGAACCATAATCAAAAAGATCTTTTACATTTTTTCCCATGATTTCAAGCATGCCTACATAGCTTCATATTGTATCAGACTTCTATTACATGATCAAACTAAACTAAAAGGAAAACTCTATGGGTTATTACCCTCGATTGACCTATTAGCATTCGCCTGGGCTTCTTCATTGTTGATGGCGAACACTCTAGCTTGCCTTCTCTCTCCAACACGTGGACCTCCAGCTGGTACTCCTCCTCCTGTTGGGGGTGCTGCTACCACTATTTGAGTTGCCATTAGACCTCTTGGATCAGGCAGAGGGAAATTGGTGATGAAATGTCCCTCTTGCAGGCAACGGTAGCACACCCTCTTATCAAAGCGGCACTTCCTAGGATGTGTCCATCCACAGGTACGACACTTCTGAAAGCGACTCTCACCATGTGGCTTTCCCTTGTGTTCATGCTTGCCCTTTTTGTGGTTACGCCCTTGTCCTTTCTTGTGATCATTCTTCTGTCCTTGAGTACCTTGAGTGAAACCCAGATATCCTTTGGGTGGGTTTTGAGTAGGCATTACTATCCTTTCCATGTCTAAGGTGGTGTTGTACGCTTCAGAGAAAGTTGTTGGCTTACTCACCATCACATGTGGTTTGATTGCAGGGTGAAGATGCTCCACAAAATGGTCCACTCGCCTTTCCTCACCCATCATGTGCCCAAAATGTTCCAGGATGCAGAACTTGCAGTCGAAATCTGCAATAGATAGATTACCCTGGATCATGTTGGTGAACTCTCTTTCCTTCTCTTTCTTAGCTGAGGTGGGGATGAATCTGGCAGTGAAGATAGTCCTAAATTCGGTCCATGCCATCATCTCCTCACTTAGATCTCATCCCATGATGTGGTTTTCCCACCAGATCTTGGTTGCTCCTTCCAAGAGATGAGCAGCAAAAAAAACCTTCTTATTTGGTTGTACCTCTAGCATGTGGAAACCATTCTCGACTGCCAACAGCCAAGCATCCACTTTGTCGACCACTTTGGTCATATCCTCTCCCCAGAATCTCTCGATGTTCAGTTTGATGAAGTCTAGAATGGTGACTCCGAGCCGAGGACAAACTGAAAGTGACTCACCATTTTCATCTCTGACTATATCCCTGAGGGCCAGGGCACTAATGGCCTCAATTAGCCTCTTCTGGTGTTCCATCCATAGGGCAGCAGGGGTGTGAACCACCATTTCCAGTCCTGGACCACCGGTTTGGTTCTCCTCAAATTTGACATCATCCTCAGACATGTGTTCCTCTTCTTGGTCCATCTCAGGGTTGTCGAAATGTATTGGCTTAGGATTGGGGAGTTCTTCAAAAGCTCCCTCGAGTCTCTTCCTCTTCCTTGAGGACTCACCACCATGGTTCCTCTTCATCTTCTAGGAAGATCCCTTTCCCTTACGAGGAGGCCAACCCTTAGCAGGGTTCTTGGTGGCCTCAGGGATAGCTACGGTCTTCACACGAGCCATCTACATAAGCATACAATCAAACTTTAGTTTACATTTAAACTAGTTATACTTATGTCGATGACATCTTGTTTATGCATCTTTTATTAATTTTATGGAGGATTCTTTAATCATTATCATACTTACCCTAACCTCTAGAGGGTGGGGAAGAGAGAGAAAAACCCTAAATCCTAGAATCCTTAATTGAATTAGGGTTGAGAAGGGATGAAATATATGAGAGAGTCCTAAAGGTATCTTATTTCGAGTCAGAACCGCAGACATTATCCAGGCAGTCACACTGCATCTGAGAGTCCTCGTGACTGACTAGCAGGGCGGAGGAAAAGATTTCCAGCCCCCAGACCGTGACCCTTTTCTAGACACCTCCGTCTTTTAGAAAATCCTCTAATAACTCCATGGGTTCTACAGAGTTTGTAAAATTTAATCATTACTATGGATTAAATGAGAAACCACGGCTGTGATACCAAATGTAACAGCACCGCCTCTCAGTAACCCCCACTTAAGGGAGATCAAAAGGTCAGAGACGTTATCCCAATATTTCTGGATTAGTGGTTCGACATTTAATTAATAATAATTATCAAATTCTACTAAAACTAAATTGGAAAGCTGGAATAAAGTAAATCTTTTTGCATACCTTGTAAAATTACAGATCTAGACTTCTATCCATGGTAAAAGTTTAAGCTAACTAATCCTCCTTGCACAGGTTATTTGCATCTTCACAATATTTCAATTTACTATTTGTCCATTTTCAGAATTGTACCTAAAATGCCGACAAATAAAATGTCAGTCAGTATATTTCTATACTGGTATGTGGGGGACAAACAAAATTTCCACAAATAGTTTCTAACAACCTAATTATCACAAATAAGTTATTAACAATCCTAATTACGTTTTCAATGTGACATTCTCAACCGCTTTTACCCTAAACCCTGGATTACCCTCTCTAGGGTTTTATCCTTGCAAGGGACATAAGGCCACCTTCTCCATCCTGAGCTTGGCTCCTGGGGTCACCTCTCATGGTGCCCAATGGTCTTCCCTCTGGGGATTGACCGATTAGACCTTCCCTCTGGGGCTTGGTCATGCAACGTACATCAATGTGGCATGTAGGTTTGAGAATACACAGATATACTTAATTGTGATAATCATAAAGACTTTATAGGATTGCAAAATTAAACATCCAATAGTTTAGGTTGCATCCAATCGATAAAACGTTCAGGAAATGTCGAGAAGATAAATCGATTATTCATAAATAACCACATACATGTTCAGCCAAATCAAGATAATAATATTCCAAGCAAGTATGAAATCCAGGCAAGCAAGCAATTCACACAACAAGGATCTTGAAATAACCATACAAATTCCTTCACTACTCATGTTATTAAGATCTATTCAATCTAACTTGCTTCCTAGGGTTTCTACTTTTTAGGGTTTCACTTTCTATTAGGGTTTCGTTATCACTTTTGTCACTACAACCCTAAATAAGTAAAACTGCTCATAAACCCTAATTATCTTGTCATATCTCTCCTAACAGGCTTAGGATCAACAATTATCAGCATATTTCCAAATATTTTGAATTAAACATATCAATCTCATCCTTTATCCTAAATAAGGGTTTTTACATGCATTAACATGGGTTCTTGGTTTAAAACCCTAAAACATGCAATTTCTCATCTAGATCAGATTCTAATCTTTTATTATCATCCAACAAGTTATTAGTAGTCAAATTAACCCATTAAACATCATAGATTCAATCTTTAATCACAATTAGGGTTTCTAACCTAAGTTTAATGCACTTTTCATCAACTTAATATACGTTTGCAATTAGGAACGAAATTGGGTTCTAAAACCATTTTTATCATGTTCCAAATATTTTTCTAATCAATTTTCATATATTAAGTTTATCCATCGGAGCTTCCTAGCAATTTCTATGAAATTTCTTAAATTAACTAGTTCTGGCCAATCAGGGCACGCCACGAGTCTCTGAGGAATCGCTGAACCAATCAAAAGACTAAAAAGACCTTACCTCATCTGAAGGCACAAAGGGGTAGACTTGTAAATCAATGGGATGTTCGTCGTCTACCTCACACTTGTCCAGTAGCGCACCTACGGTCAACCTCGTCGTTGACTTCAAGGTCTCGGCCACCAGAAAGCAACCTAATAGGCTCGGAAGCTCTGCCGCACTCGTCTGAAGTCGCCTGCCACCTCAATTGCTCCTTTGCATCACGCGTCCACCACCAACAGGTCACTGGCACTCCGGCGAGGGTGACAGGTCGAAGAGGGGGAAGGTCAGGGTCATTTATCGAATTGAACTCACTACCAGGCTCGGCGTTGCTCTTCGAAGATGTGAGGGTAGGTTTTAGATGTGCAGGTACCCTCGAGCGCCCTCCCCTGTATATAGGGTTGACTGTGAGTGTCTGGCAGTCTGGGGACTTCTGTGCTCGTTGATGAAACCACCCATAAATTGGGTCGAGAAGCTTCATAACAGACTCCCGAAGATGATGGACTTGTCCACATCTCTACTTATTGCCTTAAACGCGAGTAAATTCAGGTTCTTTCCCCTCTCCCTTTCCTTCTGTGACTCAAGGTAGATGATGTACAGCCACCATCAGATCTGTGGTCCTCTGGACCATGCAGGGATCCGATGGCTATCATTGACCCTGAGTTTCCCTTTTTCTTTTAAAATGAGAAAATCATGCATTATTTAATTCAATTCATTAGAAACTTGTAAAATCCATAACTCTCTCCTTGTTTATCATTTTTCAATAAAATTTTAAAGGAAACTCTGGATTGTCATTGTAACGACCCTGACCTGGGTTATGAGATAACCCTATTTGTTTGGTCTAAGTAAGTTGCTTAGAACTATAATATAATCCTCTAAGGTGTTTTGTTATCATGTGACACACTTATGTTTCAAGTTTGGTCTTGATTGAATGTTGTTTGAGCAATATTCCTTTATTTTGGACCAAAGTGCAATTTACCCAAGTTGAGGGGTTATATTGCAAAATGTCACATGTTGAACGTGCCTTATATGTTTTATCATTATAAGAGAGATAATGATTCAAGGTGGTAGCTTGTTTAAAGCCTAAATTCCAAGTTTGAACTTGTTTGAACAATGTTGGTACCTTGTGCACCAAATTTGGTACAAATTGTAATTTACCCAAAATGTGGGGTTGATATGCAAATTACCACCTATAGAGTGTTCCTACTTCCTATATGTATCATTTATAGGAGATATAATGAATGATTCACCATGTTTGATTCCATTATGAATGATGGTAATCTTGGTGATGAAATGACCAAGAAAAGGGTTGAATATGAAAGCTTAACTTGAGTTGTATCAAGTTGAAAAGCTTATATATGAGTTCCTATCAGCCAAGAAACCCAATTAGGTGTCCCATATAGTCTTTTGGACTCTTTTAAAAGTCCATATCGTGCAAATCACCTCAATGAGGTGAGGAGTGTCGGGTTACAACTTCCTTAGCAAAGTTGTGATGAGTTGTGAATAAAGTGGTGATTTTGTTGATATGTCTTATTCAAAGAGATAAGTAATGGACGAATCCTTATCCCTAGATCACTCTCAACTGTTTTTCATGTCAATATAAATGATTATGCATGCATGTACATGTGTCCCCCATGCATGGACACGTGGCACCTACTAGTTCAAAATGATGACACCTCATTTTCACCTTCCTTCATGAGCAACATGTATATATACCCCTAGTTTCACCCCTTAGTGGAATTTTTCGACCCTTAACACCCTCTTACCTTATGGTATAGTGCATAGACTCCTTGTATCGTGCATGAGTGTTGTGGTATCGTGCATGGGCCCTTGGGTATCGCCCATGGCAAGATCATATCGCCCAAGTAGGTGATATTGGCCATATAGAGTGTTATCGGCCATAGAGTGAAGAGTTGAGTGGCATATCGTGCAAGTGAGTGCAATATCGTGCAAGAGGGGTGTCATATCGTGCAATAACACTTGTGTATCATGCAAAGGTGTTAAGGAGCAAGAAGGAGCTCAAATCTTAACTCTAAGGTGAGCCATAGTTGTCTTCAAGCTTGAATTGAAGCATGAAACTAGGGTTATGATCTACCTTTCTTTTCTTCTTCACCAATTGCTTATCCATGGTGATTCCTTGTATATGAAGGAATTGTGAACGAGCCCTGGACTTTTGATAAAGTCATCTTCAACCTTAGGAACGTGTAGCTTTGGAGCTTGGAGCTTTGAAGTTGTTCTTAAGGCAGGTTATATAACTTGAACTCAACCATGTTATTATTCATCACCTAAATTGCAATACTTAATGAATTACTTTTAATTCCGCAATTTCCTGAAATAGTTGATGAAATTATGAGTTCTAGTAGTTTCTTTGACCTGTTTCCATGAACTATAACAGTTAGAACTACGGTCTAGAGCTTGAAGATGATGGTATCACTTTATAAAAGTGATTTTGGGTGCAAGCACATAAGCAAGCACCTCTAACCCGATATGATGATGTACCTACTTCACTAAAACAATATGGATATGATTGTATACCTTATTGCACGATATGGGGGTGTAGTATACACCTCTTTCATGTTAGGAAGTATATTATAGACTCCATGCACGATACAAGGTCAATTGTATACTTGTAAGTTGATAAGAAACCCTAATTTGGGTAACCCGATATAAGTGAAGAGTAACAAGTGCTAATGCACGGTATGATCATATGATACATCATTGGTACTTAGTATCATGAGTCCTACATGACCTTGCATGACATGGTTGCACGACACATGATCTTGCATGATAGGGTTGCACGATACACAACCCTAGACAATATGGTAACCCGACATGGTGATAAGTTGATACCTTTTCAGCATCATGGGCGACACATATATGTACCATGTGCCCGTCACAATCAACCCTAACCTGACATGGGTGTTGCAACCTAATGTTTGATGGTATAGCCCAATATGGTTTGGTACCTTACACTCCAATTGACTTGTATTTTGGGTTGAGTCCAATATGGCAAACCCTAATCTGTCACGGCCAACCCTAGATGGTGAGCCACCTGATATGGTGATTGAATGCACCTATAGTCTGACATGGTGATGGTTTAATACTTCATGCATGACATGGGTAACACATACAAACACCCCTAGCCCGATATGGATGATGGTCATATACATATAGCCTGATATGGTGAGTGCTCATACACCTCCAACCCGATATGGTGGTGCTTATACACCTACAACTTGATATGGTGACCATATGCACATCTTTAACCCTATACACCTTGTAAAGGTGAGAGTAAGACACTCTTAGGAGTGATGAGTGTGACACCAAGTAATGGTGTGGCTAGTACCTTGATAGGTGAAGCACCTAGAGTGGTTGATAATGGACAACTTTATATCAATAATGCCTTAACCCAAGATGAGTCCATATTATTGATGGTGATTGAATAATTCAAATGTGTGACTTATGACCAATACATTACACAATAAATGTGATGAGCTAGTGCATAAAGTATTAGGATGGGAAATACCCTAATACAATATAAGTTTATGAACTTAAGTAAGATAAAAGTGATGAGAGAAGTGATACATCAAGACATGATAGATATCATATCCAGCACCTCAAGGTTGATATACCTTGATGCACCTTAAGTCCAATATACTTGGATGAGTAACACATGTAGTGTGTCAGGTCAATTATTACATTGAGATGTAATGTACCTTGATAAGTGTAGGCTAATATGCCTTGAGAAGGGTTAAGCCAAGTTTATAAAGTATGATGTAATCATACTCTGGTAAGGATGAGAGATGAACTCATACCTTGTGTTGATAATCATTTAATGATAAATTATGAGAATTTATAAGTATGATTGAATACTTATGATATCAAAGTCTGCTCCTAGATGTGTGGAGTGATGAATTAGGGTTTTATCATTGATAATATGATCTTGAAAACTTGAATGGTTAATAATGGAAAACCCTAACCCTAATGAAGGGAGATGATATGTAAGAAAAACCCTAATCAATAAGAAAGGGAAACCCTAACCCTAATGATGGGAAGATTGTATTTCTCTTATTGCATAAGCCTTGTAAGGCATGTTAAATACTTGTATAAAAGTATAAAGATGTAATGGCCTTGTGAGCCATGTGAATAAGTTGTTGCCTAGTGAGAGGTGACAAGATGTAATGGCCTTGTGAGCCCTGTGATAAGTTGTTACCTAGTGAGAGATGATAAGATACTTAATGGGCCTTGTGAGCCATGTGATAATTTTTTGCCTAGTGAGAGGTGAAAAGATACTTAATGGGCCTTGTGAGCCATGTGATAATTTGTTGCCTAGTGAGAGGTGACAAGATACTTAATGGGCCTTGTGAGTCGTGTGAGATGCTTGTGTAACAAGTATCATGTATACCTTGGTCCTCAGACCTAGAGGTATTAGTTACCTGATAAGTGGTAATAGTATTCTGTGATGAACTAAGGGTTTGAATACCCAGATCCAGTAATCATGATAATGATGATGTGAAGAGATGAGAATTCCCAGTAATGTGATAAGGGACTGAGATCCCAAGTATCGTGTGTTTTAAAGATTTGAAAGTACTTGATATATGTATTATACCTTTCTTTGTAGCATCTGTTATAATAATTCTTGTTTGAAACTTGATTGATGCTAAAAGATATGGTAATGCACTTAATCAATCAAATGGAATCTTATCATGTAGTGCCCTGGCCATAGATCCATCATCGTCAGTAGTTGGTGATGGTGAAACAGGTTTTCCTATGGGATCTCTTGATGAACGCATATTGTTGAATATGTGGGGGTGATGGGCGTGAATACCTTACGCCCTAATGTGGGATTGACGTGAGATAAACATGAGATCTCTCAATCCTTCATTATAAAGGTCGGGATGGATGTATCATGAATCTCCCGATGATGATGATGAATGTCAGATGATGTGGAGATAAACATAAAATCTCTTGATTCCAAAGAGAGGCAGCTGACGTTGTAACTCTGTAGCAGTTGCCAGTATACCCTAGTAAGCTACGATAAGCAGTTGACATAGTCCTGCTTGTGGTCTCACACTGACCGAAACGTGGGAGGTCATAGCAGTCGGCTCTGCTAGATGACCTATTTATGGCACCGGCTTTGGGTTTTGCAACCGAAGGTTGGAGTATGAGCGGTATATCTCATCTCCTCAGGGCATAAGTGTGATTGTAAAATGTAATCAGCCGAGTATCATATCATCTTAAGGATCAAATATGGAAAACTTTGATTGATGCGTACTTCAGTTATAAATCTTAGTTGATAGATGTTATTTATGCTCTTTACATTCCTTGCAAAGCAGATAGATGATTTATAACTCTATCAGGGGTAGATACAATGTTCTCCTTAAGAAAGGAGAGTACTTCATTTTGTTTATATAGTGATTTATCCTTCCGGTTAATATAAAAAGAACCTCTGCTCAGTTTATAAATGCTTAATTTGTGATAATAATATGGTCAGCGAAGAGTTATATCTCTCGCTGAGACAATTGTCTCACCCGGTGGACCACATTTTTTAGGTGGACGTGCACGAGGTGGTGAAGATCTTTCTGCAGAGGTACATCAACAGCAGCAGGGACATCATTGACAACTCAAGTTGAGTGTACTATCTATCATGTCTTGTAGATAGAAGTCATATGTGTCGTCTTTGTACTCTCATGTCCTTGGTGTTGGTTCATTATGGTTTTATGATCAATCCGAGATTTTGGCTTGTATGCCTTGAGGTTTTATGTTTCTTATGTATAGTTTGGCAAAGCAACTGTTATATGTAACCCTCGAGATGAAGATGTACATCGCATGTACAAAGTGAACAATGATGTATATAAGGTTTTGGGATCTTTCAGTAAGATTTTTCCTAGAAATGGATCTCTTTGTAAAATGGTTTTAATTTTTAATGATTTTTGTTAATTTTTTGTTTATGTTTAATTCTGTTTAATTAGTAACGATTTGTTCGACTGTCGTTACAGTCATTATCTACTCGTGTATCAAATTTGAAACCCAAATTCCAAAGAAAAAGGGTATTTCCTTCATAAGAAAGTTATCCTTTAAATAAAGCCAACTTAATTGATATTTTCTCTTTCCTTTCTTATTATCTTGGCAACTTGAGCTCCTTAGAACCCAAGAAATCCCAAAGACACAAAATCTACCTTTGGAGGCTACCTCTTAGCCTTGTATAGGCTTCTACCTCTTTCTTTTCTCCCTTTCTTAAATATTCTTTTATTTACTGAGTTTCTTTTTTTTCCTTTTTTTCTTTTTCTTGTTATCGGGACCAATAGCCAATAAGGCCTATGAAATCACACAAGCAAGGCTATTTGTTAATGAAATCCGTACATTCAAGTCAAATCAAACAATTACATGTTCCTATATATTTAAAAGGAGAAATTACATTTCCATTCTGAATTTGAAAAATTGAGGTTATAACAGAAACCATTGAGTGGTTGAAGAGGATAAGATCAAGTGTGCTATCTACATGTTGAAGGGAGTGTTGGTCATTGGTGGGTCATGGAGGAGGAGAAGCATCCTAGAGAGATGATTACCTAGGTTAAGTTTTGTAATGAGTTTGAGGGTAAGTATTTCCCTCATCCTTATTTGGAGGAGAAGATGAATTGTTTAAGCACATGCAACAGAAAATTTTATTATTGAATGACTATAAGGCACAATTTATGTAGTTTTTAAGGTTTTTCCTCACTTAGCTACAAAAAAAAGGAGAGGATCAAGATGTATGAGAAGGGATTGAACATAGAGGCTTAGTTGGCATCAAATTAGGCTCATGTGATCTTATCATCCTTGTTAGAGGATATTAGGAGGATTTAGATGATGATAGTTACTCATCCTGGTACATAATCAACAAATAGGTTAGCTCAATCTCAAGGTCAACAATTCAGAGGCTACAAAAATCGAGGTATTTGGCATCGCAACAACAATATGATCAATAGTCATAACATAGGCTGGAAACATCAAAATCTAAGGCCACATGTATAGTATCAGGTCTCCCATCAGGGATAGAGGCCAAGGTTTTCTACCTCTCAAGTGAATAGTCAGGTTCTTTGTTAGTGACAGGGGCATATATAACACAATATGGGAGGCAATGTTTCTTTTGCAACAAAAGTCACACCGGTCCTTGTCGTTTTGAGATGAGGCACTGCTATTGGTGTGAGCATGTGAAAACGATAGGGTTTTAAGTGAAGGAAGAACAACAAAAATATATTTTTCCCTAAAAAATCCCTTACTTGATGGCTCTACCATAGCCATAAAACAATAATATAATTAATATAGAAGGAATGTCAAATTTACCTTAGAAAACACTAGTTTTCCAACAACTAGATGTGTATCATGTCAATGTAGAACTTGCACTTTGAGATCCACATTTGAAGTTGATGTTGTTGTTGTTGTCAATACCTTGTCCTCGTAGAAACCCTTGTCTTCTGCTTGGATAAGTTGCTCGTCCTCAAGAGTATGTACAAGGTCCTAGGCCTCTATGTCATACTCATGGATGTGAGATCTCTTATCACGCCATCCTAGTTTCCAAGAGGAAGTTGAACTCATAGTTGTTGACATGCTAGTGTCACTTATTCTCTTTATCCTCTTATTACAACATGTTATATGTGGAATGAGCTTTCCTTTCTCCAAGAGGTACTCTCTTAGACAACTTGTGTCTCAAAGTATATCAAGTGTGTCTCATCCCCTTAGATGTGCACCCATTATATAGGAGAGTCATGGGCTTAGATTTCTAATATCCAGTCTCGCTCCTAATTTCAAGTCAAAACAAAATCAACTAGGAAAACTCAAATAGACTTTCCAATCAACTAATTGGTTAACCAATAGACTGATTCGGTCACCCAATTGAGTTGTTGTATATCCAATCAACAGATTGTCTAGTCCTAGACCAATCTGATTGATGAGTTTGATTCAAAATTGAAAAAGTGCCCTTCTTCCTTGTCAGTTCTTGACAAGTATGTAATCGTTTGATCGAGTTATCTATAGGACAACTGACCAGTTTCCCTAACGGTAACCAATCAGTCAACTGATAATCAGTCGACCAATTATTTTGAACCATCATGTTGATGGATTGTCTTACCCATTCGACCAATTGGGTATAAAATCAACCTTTACATAATGAACCATTAATTCATGCATATGATTACAAAATTTATGTTTCTTAAGAATCCTTACACGTTTGAATCCCTAGGTTTCACATTACATTGGCAATGATTTCAGAGATCACATAAGAAAAGAACAGTATCTAGCAACACTTTATTGTTGCCCAAGTAATTGGAATAAGTTTAGAACAAGATTAACATGTATGTGACCAATGTTACCCAACTCACAATAATCCACAAGTATCCCAGTGCATCCAATCACTACATGTATGGTAACCCTTATTCAGATTCACATTGAACAATGTTAAAGTACATAGAAAACATGTGATCATTGTAATGACTTTAGGTCTAAGGATCACAATCACCATTGTGACATCAAGATATGACTCTGGCTTCCATGACATGACTTTTGTATGACACTCTCAAAGTAGGTTTGTCCAATAAAACTTGTTCTCTAAAAAGTACCCATGTACTTGAACTAATATTTAATATCATGGCTAAAGAGACATAGTTATCATTCAACATACATACTAGTCTCATGTGTAGTTTTTATCCTATAATTTCCATAATAATAACTAACTAAGGACATAACAAGAATGAATACTCTTGAGTATACATATGATCTCATGTTAAGGTCCTCACCCGAACTATATGCCATTGAGTCAAATAATTCTTAGGACATTATTGCATTTGTCCATTATGTTAATATGACAAACTTAATGTTATTAATAATCAAATCATATACATACCTATTAAAATCACCATTTGGTGTCTCTCAGGACATACAACTAATAGTCTCGTACTTGCACAACTGCCAATCACTCATGAATTGAATTTCTAGTGATCTAACATGACCATCATGCTTTTTCTATGGAAGTATTTTTTTAAGTGATCGACAATATTGCTTTCAATTAGTACTCTACAAATCCTTACATATCCTCATTGTATGATCACTCATATGAAATGATATCATCTCATTATCTACATGAAATGCTTATATAATATGGGTTCCTTAGTAAGTACAAAGGCTCCATTGTTGTCACGATAAACCTCTACAACATCCTCAATAGTTGTCCAAGTTCACAAATGAACTTCTTGATCCATACCACTTGTTTTGTTGCATTGGATGCAGAAATATACTTGACACTAGTTCTATAATCAACCAATTTTTCTTTCTTGGAACACCTCCTCTATCTTTCAGGTGAAATACAAATCTTGATTGCAATCAATAAATGTCCTAATAAGTTTGTAAGCTTGCATCATTGAACCCTTTACAATAGCCTATGTTTCATACATGTACATTAATAATTGCCTTTGTTCTTCTCAAGTACTTTAGGATATTCGCATTGCAATCCATTGATATTAATTTGGATGTGAATGATACCTACTTGTCATACTCAAAGCATATGAGACATCTAGGTATGGACATAAAATTTCATACTTGATAGATCCAATTGCACATGCATATGAAATCTTACTCATGAGTGTCTTCTCTTATAAAGAGTTGGGACATTGGGATTCTGAGAAACTTATTCCATGAGAAATGAGTAAGTTTTCTCTTTCACAATCATGCATGTTGCACCTTATCAACACTCTATCAATGTTATGTACTCTGGCTTAGGTCAAGAACCTTTTATATCTATCTCTATAGATCTTGATTCCTAGAATATATGATTCTTCTCTTAATCCTTCATGAAGAAGATAATTCCTAACTTAGTCTTATACAGTTGTGCAGAAGGTATGTCGTTTCTCATCAATAATATGTCACCATATATAATATGATTGTGGAAAATAATATGGAGGCTAGAAAGATACTTGTTATTGATAGTGGGCTAACTCCCCTCCTATATATAGGGGAGGATACAAGGAATCATAAGTTAAACCTAATGGGCCAAGATAATTAGGCCCATGTACATGATAAACTAAATAATCTAACACCCCCCTCAAGCTGGAGTATGGGAAAAATACATGTCCAGCTTGCCAATACATTAAAAAAGGTAAAATAGCCATTAAAATATTGAACTCTACTTACAAGAAATGTCTCACCCAGAATTTTATAACACAAAATTAAAGTACTTCAACACTCCCCCAGAAAAAGATAGCACGTAGAAGCAAATAAGTCTTCTCCCCTTGATGATGATAAGATTAATGTAGAAGTAGGGCAATTGTGTACTAGCAAAATGGCGCAGGCGAAAGAGAGCGCAGCCGCTGTGGGAGATTCTGGTCCTCCTGCGCAAGGTGCGGGTTCCCCTCCCACGCCCGATCCCATCCCTCCTCCACCCACTTCCCCCTCTATCCCACTTGCTGGAGCCGTGGGGGTGGCGGCTGGTTGGAATGATCCCAATGTTGATGTTACGGTGGGAAGAACCTGGGCAAACACTCTGAGGAAACCGATGACGGTTCCTAGAAGCTGTAGGCCGGTGATTGTTCCAGAGGACCCGAAGGAGCCCCACTTCAAGGAAGGAGACCATAGGCCGAGAACGAAGTTTGCTGGCCCGGTGCTGGAGGAAATGGACAAATTCAATAAGCACGCTATCATCGTCCAGGTGATGGGAAAGAAATTCAACCCGACCCAGTTGTATGGGTGGATGATCCGATCCTGGTGACCTAAAGGAGAAATTCTGATGGTGTCGATGAGTGAGGGGCTATTTCTTGTCAACTTTTCAAATGAGATGGACTTGAACGTGTCGCTGGACAGGGGTCCTTGGTTCTTCGACTCCCAGCTGGTGTTGACCCAAAAATGGTCACCTCAGGCTGACGTGAGGAGGGCGGCTTTGATGATGGCACCAGTCTGGGTGACGCTGCCGGACATTGGTCATCATTGGTCGAGAAGAGCGCTCACAATCATTGGGTTCGCTGACGGCGCACCCAGATCTTTCGATTTCTCCGGTGGTGGGAATATGATGGGCTCGGCGAGGATGTGTGTGGAGATCTCCGTGAAGAAGGACCCATCCCCGGTTGTGGTGGTGGAGTTTCCTGATGGAGAAGAGCTTGAGATTCGTGTTTAGTATGAAGTGTTGCCCGATAGGTGTGACGCCTATAAGGTGTTTGGTCACCGGTCTGGACAATGCCTGAAAGGCAGAAGTGAGAGAGCTCGCTCTCTAACGAGAAGGCGTGAGTCTAGCATGAGGCCCAGCAGAAGACGGAGACACTCCAAGACTGCCAGTGCTACTGATGTACAGAGTCAGGGGATGGGGACTAGGGTGTGCAGCCCCGTTCAGTAGATTGTCCCTGCACCTGTACCTATGGAACCGGACGTCAATCTGGGTGAACGTGAAGGCGAGAACCCGAAAGAGTTGGACTCTGGCTCTACGGGTGTTACGGTGGATGATGGTGAGTTCCATACAGTTGCTAAATCAGGTGCAAAAGGGTACTCCCCTGGTCATAAAGTGGGAAACCATAAGGATAAGCAAAAGGAGGTTATGGAGAATGAAGACTCGTTGGACACTTCCAACCCATTCTTGGTGCTGGATGATATGGGGGAGGACAGTGGACATGCCCCGATTACATGCAGTGTCGTGCGTGGGAGGACGGGAAGGGGGCAAGTGAGCAGAGGTAGAGGGGGTAGCTACACCCGTGGAAGGGGTGGAGCTTCTAGCTCTTTTACATTAAGGTGCTAGTCTGGAATGTGTGGGGTGCGTCAAGGCTGCACAAACAGAGGAAGGTCAGGGAAGTAATAAGAGATTTGAACATCTCAGTTGCGATTGTTCTGGAAACTCAGATCAAAAGGAGTAGTAAAGAGAGGATGGTAGGGTTGTTTCTGAATGGTTGGGAGTATACTTCTAATCATGATCAGATTGAGGGTGGATGCATTTTTGTGGGGTGGAATTCGGGCATTTGGGATATCCAACCCATTCATGCTATGGACCAGTTGATCACCTTGAGTTGTATTAACAGGGGAGGCTTTCACTGTGTCATTTCTGCTACGTGTGGTCTGAATGTGGAGGGTTGTCGCAGGAGGCTGTGGGATGTTCTGGCTGGCTCCAACCAACAGGCTCTTCCTCAACTGGTGATTGGTGACTTTAATCACATCCGCAGGACAAATGAGAAAGTAGGAGGGTTGTCGGTTACCAACTCTGTTCTTAACAGATTCAATGAGGCAGTTGATGCAGCTCATTTGATGGAGGTTAACATCAAGGGTGGGATTACCACTTGGCACAATAACAGAGCACCTCTGAATATAATTTCCAGTTTCCTTAATAGGGGCCTGGTTAATTCTTCTTGGTTGGATGTGTTTCTAAATCCTATGATTCAGTTAGGAGCCCATCCTAATAGTGATCACGCGTGGATGCTTATGAAGCTTTGTTCCTTTAAGGCTGAGCTGCGTCCTTTTAGTTTTCTCAATCATTGGACCAAGTGGCCGACGTTCCAGGTGTTAGCAGAGGAAGCCTAGAATATTAGGGTGGATGGCAACCCTATTTTCAGGATTATGGCTAAGCTTAAGAACACCAAAATCAAATTGAAGGAGTGGTCGAGGTGTCTGGTTGATCTTCCAAATCTAATCAAGGAGGCCAAAAATGGGTTTGATACTGTGGCGTTGGAGTTGAGGAGTAATTCGTCCTATTCCAGACTGATGGAGTGTGAATCGGTTGCTGCTACTAGGCTCCTCCAATTGGAGAAGGCTGAGGAGGTGTACCTTTGGCAAAGAAGTAGAATGAGGTGGATAAAGGATGGGGACCGTAACACCAAGGTCTATCACACTGCTATTAAAAGGAATGATATGCGTGATCACATCCATGCATTGATTGATGTTAATGGTGAGTTGGTTGACGAACCAGAGAGGATCGCTGAAACAGCTGTGACGTTCTTCAAGGAGCTGTATAATCAGGCTGCGATTCCAGTGATGGACTATCCCACGCTCCCTTCTAGTAAGGTCACCATTGAGATGAATAGATTGCTACTGAAATCTGTTACTGATGAGGAAATCAAAGACGCGGCTTTCTCTATTGGAGCGTCTAAGGCTCTCGGGCCTGACGGTTTCAACGCGAAGTTTTTTCACACGTGCTGGGAGATTGTCAAAGAGGATGTTGGGAGAGCGGTGAGATGGTTCTTGGTTGGTGGGAGGATCTTCGTCGGGCTAACCAGGCTTTCATTAGGCTCATCCCTAAGAGGAATGTTGATGTGTCCATGACTGATTTCAGGCCTATTTCCTATTGCTCAGTCATTTATAAGATCATTTCTAAGTTGTTGGCTAGAAGGCTTAAAGTGGTCCTTCCCCAAATTATTTGTAATGCCCAAGGAGCCTTTGTTGCTGGCAGATCTATTTCTGATAATGCACTCCTTGCTGCGGAGTTTCTGTTTGATTTTAATGTTAGGAGGTCACCTAAGAAAGCTTGCTTGAAGCTTGACAACACTAAGGCGTACGATCACCTGCGTTGGCCGGTGCTTTGGGGCATCATGAGATCCCTGGGTTTTGATGAAAGGTGGATCAAAATTATGAAGCAATGTGTGGAGACGACCTCTTTCTTTGTTCTTATCAATGGTGTTCCCAAAGGATTGTTCACTGCTAGCAATTGGTTGAGGCAGGGGGATCCTCTATCACCCCTGTTGTTCACTATTGCCATGGAGGGGCTGACAGCTATGATTGATGAAGTAGTTACCAGTGGAACCTTGAAGCCTTACAAAGTGCAGGGGGTCAAAGTTCTTCCACATTTGATCTTCGCTGACGACGTCCTTTTATTTATTCATGGTTATATGAAGTATATGAGAAGTTCTCGGTCGGTGCTCTATTGCTTTGGAAAACTCACAGGACTTTACATCAATGCTATAAAGTCGAAAGATTTCTTTTCCAGATCCTGTGACGAGAGAAGGGGGAGGCTGAAGGAGGAGTTGGGTATTCAGGTGGGCTCCTTCCCCACAAAATATTTGGGGATACCACTTTCTGGTGGGAGAGGTAAAGGGGAGGACTACTCTAAGGTGGTGTACGTTCTAAGAATGAAAGTGGATAGATGGACTGGTCTCAATATTTCTATGGCAGGTCGGGCGGTCCTCATCAGAAGTGTGTTGGTGTCCATGATTCATTTCTGGTGTAGGCAAACTTCTCTGCCATGGTTCATTTTAGACAAATGTAAATTTGTCTTGAGTGGTTTCTTATGGGGTGGGAAAGGTAGATCCATTGTTTGGGAGGTGGTAGCACGACCCTATGAAGAAGGGGGACTGAATGTCAAGAACCCCAAAGGTATAGCTCAATATGCAAACATGAAAAGAGTTGACAGGCTTTTACATAATCATGCTTGTAGCTGAGGCTGCTGGATGTGTAAGAGGTATGGGGAAGAATGCTTGGAGCTTGATACGAAGAAGAGTAACTTGTCAAGATGTATGTGGAGCATGATTAGTGGATGGAAGGAGATGAGAAGCAGTTATACTAGTCCTAATGGTGTTTGGGTACTAGTTGACCATGTTGTGCATCCTTGGGCCGTGAAGACGTTGCAGCCGATGGTGTCGTGGTATGATCTTTTATGGAGGATGGGACACCAACCCAAGTGGAGCTTTACGGCCTACAGAGCTCTTTTTGGGCGGTTGCCAACAATGGACAGATTGCTCAAATGGGGGTTGTCGGTTAACCCCATGTGCTTCCTGTGCAAGCTGCAGCAAGAGTCCGTTGGCCATGTTTTTTTGGAGTGTGAGTTTACGAAGTATTGCTGGAAGAGAAGCACTCTCAAGTGCGGTTTGGGTGGTTCACCGCCTTGTGAACTCCAGGCCGCCTTATTTTGGCTGCTTGACCATTTTGTGAACAACCATAGCTTTAGGATCTTTTGCGGGATGATTTTCTCTGTGATCATTTTTCATGTATGGGGCGAGAGAAATGCTAGGCTTCATGGTAAAGGGGAGCGAGACCCCCTTGTATTTTTTGATACCATTGTTTATAGAGTCAATGGGGTGATTAGTTCTAAACCCGCCTGGCTCGGTGGGGTTGATCCTCATGTTCTCCGGATGTGGAGTGCTTGAGCTTGTTTGTACAGTACACGGGTCTAACCCTATACTTTTCCTTTTCTCTTCTTTCAAGTAATGAGAAATATTTTACCGGATCAAAAAAAAAGATTAATGTAGAAGTAGTAATTGTAGGGTGCACTCACTCTGAATTTGAAAACCGCCAAACTTGTAGAAGTAATCACAAATTATTTTCTAAAATTTTGTCGAGCATCCAAAGTTGTAGATGGTGGATAATATGGGTAGAAGTCATCTGATTCACCATTTTTATCGAACTATTTCTGCACAAGAAGTATCAATATTGGAATAATGCACAGTAGTTGGGATAAGAGCATTGCTATAGGAATATTATGCCATAGTAGGTGGACACTTGTTTGAGACACACTACTATAGGAATATGTGCTACAGTAGTGTTGACCTAGAGGTTATACATTGTTCATATTTTGATAATGACTCAACCATTCCATTCATATGTATCTATGTGTATTCAAGATTGATCTTAGGTGTTAGGTACATGAAAAGAATCAATTTACACAAGCCCTAGCTTGTCAAAGTTCAAGTCAAAAGCAATGCAAGTGTGCTAATAAGGAAATACACGTAAATGACCTTAGAAGAATTTTGTAATCACTTGTTTTGATGATATGACTTGTAACTAAGATGATAAAATTATCTAGGACACTTAAGTACCAAGTTTTAATCACTTTTTAATGACTTCAGAAAATTGATCACAGACTGCTGATCGGTCGATTTACAATCTCGACCGATCCCTTGGATCAATTTTCTAGAGAGTGCATCGATCGGTTTGTGCATTCACAGAACTCGACTGATCGGGTTACTGACCAAATATGATTTTAATTGATCGGTCGAGTTTCCTAGGACAAACTCGACCGATAGTTTGAAAATCGGGTTTGTCTTTTAGCTGATCGGACAAGAACCTTTATTGAATCTTGACTGAATGTACTGTACAGAAAATGCAGAAAAAGTGATTCTAACCATTGGTGACTTATTTGGACAAAAATAGATTTGTTGCCTTGTGCAAAAATGGCTATAATTTGACCATAAGTGTTCCCCAACTCAAGGGAGCACCCCCAGCTATAAATAGGACCACTTGGAGTTCATTCCAAGGTTTCTCATTCACTACACACAAGGTCTTTGCTATAGTTGAGTGTACTACCACCCCTTGAGCCCCTTTCTCTCTCTAGTTTACACTTCATTTTGTGATTTGTGAGTGAGTTAGGATTATTGTAAGAGAGATCCACCTTTGTGCATGTAAAGCTCTCAATCTTCCACTACTTCCCTAAACTCTTCTTCCATGAAGAAAAGTTGAAGGAAGAAAGCTCCATCGAGTGAAGGAGTTGTAGTTGGTCCTCTTCAAGGTTGATGAAGAGGTGGTGATCTTCTCCAGGTGAAGGAGAAGGCAAAGGTAAAAGATCCAAAAGGAGAAGAAAAGTCCTTCAAGGCAGAAGACTTGAGCTTGAATGGGTAAGACCTAGGTGAAGGTTGAAGATTCAAGTTAAGTGGGTAAATTTCTTGTGAAGGTGGAGATCTCCTTGTGTTTGGATGGGTAAGTCCTTTGGTGGTCTATTGATGTAATCTCTATGGGGATTAATAGAGAAAAGCACTTGCAAAGTCTTAGAGGTTGGCCTCTCTAGGTAGTGGACTGACTCACTTCTAGTTTGAAGTGTGGAACCACTCTACATCCCTTTGTCAAGTGCTTGATATCAATCTCTCTCATCCTTACTATGCTTGTTAGTTAGGACTTTAAATTGCTATTAAGCTATTGCTCCTAATTGATATCATTTGAAGGTTTAATATGTTTGGTAAGAAATTGTGTAGCTCTATTCACTCCCCCTCTAGAGCCCTTAGATCCAACAAGTGGTATCAGAGATGAGGATCTTCTCCAACAATCTCCTACAAGATGAGAAGATGGGTGACAACCTACTTGGTTCACACAACCTAGAGGGAGGCTTCTCCATCCGTCCTTCGATCTTTGACGGGACCAACTTTCTCTATTGGAAGAGAAGGATGTAGTTCTACATTCAAGGGATGAACTTTGACATGTGGAAGGTGATGGTCACACCTTACACAGAGCCAACTGGATCTGTTGCAACATGGAGTGAAGTTGCTCTCAAAGAAGCTCAACTAAATGTAAAGGCCAATAGCATCCTCTATGCAGCCCTCACTTCTACAGAGTTCAATCGGATCTCATAATGGGACACCGCCTATGAGATTTAGGACAAGATGTGCATCGCATATGAAGGCACAAAGCAAGTCAAGGAGGCAAAGATCTACATGTTGGGCAGCCTCCTAGAGAACTTCAAGATGGGAAAGAAAGAAGGCATTGCGGAGATGTATTCAAGATTGAATGACGTCATCAATTCTAAGATCTTGAGAACTCTTCCAAAGAGATGGGAGTCAAAGGTCACCTCCATTAAAGAAATGAGGAGCCTTGCAGACATCTCAACTGAAGAACTCATTGGAAATCTTCAAGCCCATGAGCCAAGACTTGACAAGCAAGAAGAAGAAGCTAAGCAAGAAGAGAAGGAAGCCAAGAAGATCAAAGATGGTACTTTCAAAGCACAAGTGGAGTTTGTCATCCTTCAACAACAAATTTCTTGCCAGACTCCCTCCTCTAGTGAAGATGAAGGCCCTAGTGAGCATGAAGCCAACTACATCAAGGGCAAGCACTTCAAGGGAAAGCCATCCTCCTCCTCCTCTACTCTGAGATGCTACAAGTGTGGTCAAAAGGGGCACTACAAGAGTGAATGTCCAAAGTCAAGAAAGTCTCACCACAAGGGCATCTCAAGGAAAGATGAGGATTACAAGTAGGAGAGCAAGCACAAGAGGAAGTACAAGAAGAAAAAGAGATGCAAGAATATAGCAAATGCAGCTTGGGAAGCTTCATCTTCAAGTAGCTCTAGCTCTAAAGAAGATGGTGAGTGCCACCTTGCCCTCATGGCCTCTACAAGTGAAGACATTGGTGAGGTAAGTGAGGTAAGTGAGGTAAGTGAGGTAAGCTTGCATGAACTGCCTAAAGAATCTATTATTTACATGCTTGTTACTACCCATTCTTCTTTTGCTAAATGTAAATCTAAAAAGAAAATGGTTAGGAAAAATCATTGATGATCTTTATGCTAAGCTTGAAATTTTGGAATTGAATGAGAAAATCAATCTTGAGAGTATTGATAACTTGCAAGGGCAATACCTTGATCTTGAACTCCAATACAATGGGGTTGAAGTTCAGAATGGTGTCTACCTTAAGAAGATGGAAAATATTAAGAAAGAGAACCAAAATTGCCTAAAAGAATTTGAATTGCTTAAATCTGAAAATGTTGAATTTAGGTTGCTTATTGATGCTCGTAGAGAAGAGAGAGATGTTTATCTCAAGATTCAAATGCTAAAATCTAAAAATGCTAGGTTGCTTAGTCAAGTAAATGATTTATCTTCTAGACCTTTATTGTCTAGTGTTAATATGGTTGCTATCTCTCTTGAAAAGGATTCATATCTTACTAAATCTTTATGTCTTGAGGCTGAACTTGTGCATGCTAGGGATGATATATCTAGTTTATATTCTACTATTGTTTCTTTGAATGATGATAACCATAGATTAAGAGCATCCATGTAGAAATTCCTCAAAGGGAAGAACTCCCTAAATGAAATCATTGATCATTCTACACAACAAAGGGGTACTAGTGGTTTGGGATTTGAAGGGGGAGCCTCAAAGAGCAAAAGTAAGGCCAAATGTAAGAAAAAGAGCAAGGAGATCGCTTTCTTTGTAGGAGAATCTTTGGGAACTAAGAATCCTATGGTTTGTTCTTATTGCAAATGTGATTATCATTATTCTACTTATTGTCCTTACAAGCCTAAGGGGACCAACCCAAAGATGAAATGGGTCCCCAAGCTAACTCCAGATCCCAAAGTTTGAGTTGGGAACCGACATTATCCTTTCTTGCAGGGAAAAATAGATGGATTGTTGATAGTGGCTGCATAAAGCACATGACGGGTGTTGTAAGCCATTTCAACAATTTCACAAAGAAGAAAGGAGGATCCATCACCTTTGGGGACAACAAGAAAGGTAAAGTCAAAGGTGAGGGTGATGTAGGTGAATCCTTATGCATCAAGAATGTTCTTTTTGTGTATGGCCTACATCACAATTTAATAAGTGTTAGTCAACTTTGTAATAATGGTTACCTTGTTCTATTTACTTCTTTTGAATGTTTGATTCTAGATTCCCTCACCTACCAAGTTATATATAAGGGAACTAGAAGTGGTAATCTTTATGTTATTATTCTTAACTCTATTAATCATGTGGTTTGTAGATTCCTTGTAGCCAATTCAAATGATGTTTATCTTTGGCACTGCCAGCTTGGTCATGTAAATATGCATCAATTAAAGAAGTTGAGCAAAAAGGACTTAGTCAAGGGACTTCCTAAATTGGATTTTGAAAAGGATGAGGAATGCCAACCTTGTATACAAGGAAAGTAAACCAAGTCCTTCTTCAAATCCAAAGGAGTCCTTAGCAATAAGAGAGCTCTTGAGCTTCTTCATATTGATCTATTTGGACCAATGAGAATGCAATAGCTTCGTGGTTCCAAGTATTGCCTTATTATTGTCGATGATTTATATAGATATACTTGGACCTTCTTTCTCATTTCAAAGAGTGATACACTTGATGTTTTCTCTAGCTTTTGCAAACGAGTTGAGAATGACGCTTCTTGCCAGATTGTTTCCATCTGTAGTGACCATGGGGGAGAATTTGAAAATGAGCTTTTTGAGCATTTTTGTCAAGAATCGGGTTATGCACACAACTTTTCTTCACCTCGAACACCTTAACAGAATGGGGTTGTAGAGAGGAAGAATAGGTCTCTATAGTAGATGGATAGGACCATGCTTCTTGAATTTCATACTCCTAAGAAGTTTTGGGCTGACGTTGTCACTCTTGTTATGTGAAAAATCATATTTTCACACATCCTTCACTTAAGAAAAACCCCTATGAACTATGGTGTGGTAGGAAGCCTTCTATCGAGTATTTCCATGTTTTCAGATGTCCATGTTTTGTTTTGAATATGAAAGATTCTCTTGACAAGTTTGATCTGAAATCATATAAGGATTTTTTTTCTTGGCTACAGCACTACTAGCAAGGCATATATAATTTATAATGTTGATCTTGCTAAAGTAGAAGAATCTATAAATGTAAAGTTTATTGAGACTAACCCCTCTATTCCTAAATATATTGTTTCAAATGATGATGTTGAAGATGAAGTAATTCCTATTCTTAAAGAACTCAACATCACCCAAAAGGGAAAAGAGGTGGATGCTCAAGAAGAAGAAAAAGATGATGAAAAGAAGGATCCAACTCCCTGGTTTGCAAAGAATAATCCTAAGGAGATGATTTTAGGTGATCCATTTGAAAGAGTGAAGGTGCGGGCTGATTTCAACAAAGAACAAGCCAACAGCACCTTCATCTCACAACTAGAGCCTAAAGATGTCAAGGAAGCTCTTGGGGATGAAGAATGGATCCTAGATATGCAAGAGGAGCTGGAACAATTTGAGAAGAACAAAGTTTGGACCCTTGTGCCAAGACCAAGTGATAGAAAGATTATTGGCACCAAATCGGTCTACCACAACAAGCTAGATGAAAGTGACAAAGTGGTAAGAAACAAAGCAAGGTTAGTGGCTCAAGGCTACAATTAACAAGAAGGTATTTACTTTGATGAAACTTATGCACCTGTAGCTAGATTTGAGTCCATTTGTATGTTTATTGTCTTTTCTAGTCATAAAAACTTTCTTTTATATCAAATGGATGTTAAAAGTGTGTTTTTGAATGGTACAATTGAGGAGGAAGTGTATGTTGCACAACCTCGGGGCTTTGAACATTATAATCTACCTAACCATGTTTATTTGTTGCAAAAAGTCCTCTATGGACTCAAACAAGCACCAAGGGCTTAGTATGAGAAATTAAAGAACTTTTTGTTAGATCATGGTTACATCATGGGAAAAGTGGATTCTACCTTGTTTCTAAAGCACACTTCTAACCATTTTCTTATCATTCAAATATATGTTGATGATATCATTTTTGGCGGAACTAACCTTGATCTTTGCAAAGAATTTAGTGATCTTATGCAGAGTGAATTTGAAATGAGTATGATGGGTGATCTCACATCCTTCCTCGACTTTCAAATCAAGCAAACAAAAGATGGGAACTTCATCAACCAAGGCAAGTACACAAGTGAACTACTTAAGCTCTTTGGGATGGAGAATACCAAGCCGATAGACACACCCATGTCAAACACAACCAAACTCAATAAAGATGAAGAAGGTGAAAAGGTAGATGAGAATCTCTATAGAGTTATGATTGGAAGTTTACTTTACTTAACTGCCTCTAGACCTGACATAATGTTTAGCGTTGGCCTGTGTGCTAGATTTCAATCAAATCCTAAGAAATCTCATCTTATAGCTATCAAGAGAATTGTAAGGTACCTAGCTAAAACTCAAAATTTTGGACTATGGTATCCCAAGTCAAGGGACTTTACTCTTATTGCCTATAGTGATGCCGATTATGCAGGCTGCTTGATTGATAGAAAGTGCACAAGTGGCACTTGTTTCCTCCTAGGACCATGCTTGGTGTCTTGGTTCTCCAAGAAATGGAGCATCGTGTCATTATCAATCACCGAGGCTGTGTTGGCTAAATGGACATCTGTAAATCCCTTCGTTTTGATAATGACAAACATTTCATTCTTGTTGATCTAACGTGCTACTTTAGTGTTGTAGGAATAAGGTGAATGACAAAGCACTAGGGAATCTATATGCTTGAATGATTGTAAATGTCATGAAATGTAATCAATTGTAAACTTGTACAAATATATAATGTATAAGTACTTAGACTTCATGTAAATCAAGCGTTAGATCTTCCCTAGCTAAACACCACATTTAGATAGGTCATCTCCTTCAATAGTGTCACATATGCACACTCATACACACACTTAATGTCTTTATTTGAAACATTGAAACATGGTCTATCTCGGTCGAAAAAATCATCGACCGAGACACTCTCGATCGACAAACTTCTCAACCGAGAAAGACCCAAGTAGCTGTTAGACACAGCTGACAAGGTAGTTGGCAGTTGGAGATAAACGTTGCAAAACACTTGATCCAGAGAGCCTGTCGGTCGACAAAACTTCGACCGAGTAGGTATCTCGGTTGACCATTTCTCGACCGAGATGGACTCTGACAGCAACTGCAGAATTAATTAACTAGTTGTTGTTAAAGCAACTAACTTATACCTAACGGCTATTTAAGCACTTAGAAACCCCTAGAAAGTGTCTAGAACGTCCTTAAGCACTTGTAGGACATTCCTATAAATAGGACATGCCTTAGGACACCTAAACTCACTTGTTTTACACTTGAGCAATCTTTGAGCATACACTTACATTGAGCAACCTATTTTGTGAGCAATTGAGCATATTGACAATTGGCTATTTCTTCTCTCAGCTCAGATTTCGTGTCCTATAGGCTAGCATCTCCTATCCACAGTAATCACAATTCCATACACATTGGTTAGGAGATCTACACGCTTGATCTAGGCAAATCAAGCCTTGTGCTTCAAAGGATAAGTTGTAATTTCCATTTTCCTTTCTTTTTCACTATTATTGTTTGTACTCTCCTTGCTACTCCTAGGTTGGAGGCTGCGGATTGGAGAGGTTGGAAATCTTCTTGGTGAAGAAGGGGACCTTGAGCTACTTCAAGAAGGCTGGTGCAATGGGAGGTTACTTCTAAAGTGGAAGGCTACTTCAAGGGGGAGCTTGGAGTTACTTCAAGAAGGTTACCTCGGGTTGGTGCATCTACTTCAAGTGAAGGTTGTTCAAGGGGTGTAAGAAAGTATTGTATTTTGTGTAATTCCTTGTGAAGGTAATAAAATTGATACTTTCAAAATCCCGGTTGGGTAAGCAACCGGGTAGTGGACTGACAACCTTAGTATTTGCTAAGGTTGGAACCACTCTAAACCCCTTGTCTCCTTCTTTATTTCTCATTTGTGGTTGTTTGAGTTAAATTATTGTTAAATTAGTTTAAAAACCTATTCACCCCCCTCTAGTGGTTTTTCAATTGGTATCAGAGCAGGCTTCAAGGAGCTCTAATCGAGTCTTGAAGAATGGAGGGTGATGGTGATTACAACCGCAATAAAAGGAGCAACATGGACCAATCTACAACATGTTGCAATTGGCGCTTAGGAACAAGCCACACAACATCTAGCTGCCCATGGAGATCAAAGAAGGAAGATGAGCACAAAGATTGTCTTATTGCTACAACAAGTGAAGAAGAAGAAGAGGTAAGTCTTTTTTATTTAACTAAAGATGAGCTAGTTGCTAGTCTTGAAGAGACACATAATAAATATATTAAGTGCAAGAAGAAATTAAAGAAATCTAATAAAGCAAATGATGAATTACATGCTAAGCTTCTTATTATTACATCTGAAAATGAAGATCTTAAAAAGATCATTGAAGATCATAATATTAAGATAAAATCTATAGAGGCAGATTGCAAACTTCTCTCATTAGAAAAGATTAATTTGCAAACTCAAGTGAACGATCTTCAAAAACAACCCATCTTGTGCTCACATCTAGATTATGATACTATCGTGAAAGAAAGAAATTCATTATCATCTAATCTAGAATAAGCAAAGCTATATATCAAGAAAAGAATGGAGGAAATTTCTAAGCTACAATAAGAAGTTTGTAGTCTAAGTAACAATGGCATTCTTGATAAAATCCTAAATGATCCTTATCGTCAAATTGGAAGGAGAGGACTAGGTTACAAGCCTAAAGGAAAATCTTATCAACAACCTAGTAAGGGAAGAACACAAGCGCCAAAGAGTCAATCTATGTATGTACCTAAAGGTACAAATACATACGTACCCAAGAACAACCTAGAACAAAATCATAGAAAGAGATATGAAGTTGATTCTATATGTTGTCATTACTGCTTGCGTCTTGGTCACTATTCCTTTTCATGTCCTTACAAGAAAAAGGATGTCGAGTTAGTTTGGGTCCCAAAAACCCCCAAACTAAATGAGCAAAAATAAGTTGAGATATGACCAAGGACCCAAATTGCATATTTATATGTCTATCTCAACTTAACAAATTAATTCAAGTATTTAAACATCTAATATATAATTCCTTTAAATCTACAAAAACAATTCTGATTTACTTACTGAAAACAGCTCTGAAATAGTACATAACCTTTCTCGGTCGAGAATCTGTCGACCGAGAAAGACATTCGGTCGAAGACATGGTCGACCGATCCAGTCTCTGATAAATCTGCTGAATGTGTTTTCAAATTGATCAAATTGCTATCGATTTATTGTTAATGACTGATCTTACAAGTTGAAGACCATCATGTGTTATGACATCTAGTATAAATGATCACTGTATTTTATGAAATTATTATTATATGTTGTTCATTACATCGTGGACATGCTTTCACTATTCAGCTCATAAAGATGATAGAAAATGATTATTGTATGCATGGATCCTTGATGACACATTGGCAAGCAAAATGATTCATTTGTGATATGAAAAAGAACTTTAAGGCTTGCAACACATAAGATAAAAATTTCTCAATTAAGAACGTGAGATATTGCTTTCAAGGATATATATTTTCTTGGAGAATCTTACATGAAAACAAGGGTACAAGAAGAAATAGAAATTGATATTTATGTACCTAAAACAAAGCTTATATAAATATTCTAGGAGAATTACGAACAGAAATCTTCATATTGACTATCACTCAAAATTTCCTCTTGGTTAAAATCAAGCTTGACCAAGGGGCGCTATGGTCGTAGTCAAAGTCGACCTAAAATAAGTTTGGCACAATAATTATTTGAATATCATTCTCTATATAAAAATTGTGATCAAAAGACCAATTAAAATTATGACCACAAAATTGTTCAAAGATTGGTAATAATAATCACAATATTACTCCCTTAGAAAACATATATATGCTCTACAAATTCAGTCTATCATTTGAATTAAGAATCCACTTATAAATTCATCCACAGTAAGTTTGTCGGTCGACGAATTCCTCGACCAAAAACATCTCGGTCAACCTATCTCTCTCGACCGACAGACTTCAAATAAAAATTACATCGGCAAAACTCAGACACACATTCGGTCGACAATTATTCGACGGAGCCAAAGTCGGTCGACAATTGCTCGACCGAGAATTGATCGTTGGGATATGACCGTTGGAATTTGACCGTTTGAATATAACTGTTGCCGGTCGACCATTGGGCGACCGAGTGGCGCGCCTAGGATATGACCGTTGTCGGTCGTCGGTCGACAATTTGTCGACCGACCAGGTTACTGGATTGCTAAAAAAAGGACCAAAAACGGGTCATTGTATTACACCTTCACATTCTTACTTCCTTGGCTTCCTTCTAGTGTATTTGTGTGCAACTCTTTAGCCTCTCCATCTCCAAGACTTTCTTGCTTCTTCTCCACCTCAAAGACAAGAAATGGCTTCATCATCAACACGTGGAAAGAAGAAAGTTGCTAGCAGGAAAGAAAGGGCGGCTACTCCACCATTGACGATCATCAACGACATCCCCTTCATCGACGCAGATGCTGGTGATCGCTATCTCAGGCTCTCCTCCAAAACTCCTCTTCCACGACGGCCGGTTGACGTCATGGACTTCCTCAGCATCGTCGACCTGGAGGATCTTTTTGAGGTGCAAAATTTGAAAGAATTTCTTAACCCTTCCTTCCCTTCCTACTCTTCCAAAGTGGTAAATGAGTTCTATGCAAACCTAATCTCCCATTCCAAAAATGAAAATAACTTCTTCTACTCTATGGTCAATGGGCATAGCTTTCGATTTACTGAGGAGGATATTCTTGACATGCTCAACATAGACTCAGAAGAATACCAAGACACTCTTGACCTTACCACTGGAAATCCACTCAATACTCTTTCCCAAAATGACAATACCGTCAATCTTAGTGAGATTAAACGAACCATTTTTCAATCTAATACAACTTGTCACAAAGATAGGGGTACCTGCTATGCCATTAACCTCAAACCTGCAACTAGGATTATCAACCTTATTGTTTCCACAAATATACATCCTAGAGCAAATAAGTCTGAAGTCCCTACCTTTCGCATGTATCTAATCTATGCCATCATCAAACGCATTCCCATAAACTTTATCTGCATCATCATTAAGAATATGCTTGAGTTTTCTGGCAATCCCCCATATGCTGATTTCGTATGCCAAATCACTCAACACTTTCTTAAGACACAAATTGAGGACATGGGATACACATGGGAAAGAAGACCACAAAAAATAAGCAAAAACACAGTAGAGAAGATGGGAATTGATTTTGGTCACAAGAGGGCTAGGACGGGAGGTGAGACATCTAGTCAAGACATACCACCACCACCTCCTACTACTAACCCATCCTATGATCCCATCCAAAACACCCTAACCTATGTTGATGGGTCACAATATCATCTAAGCAGACAATTAGATTATAGCCACCATGCCATGACCTACCTAAATCAAAGGATGCAAACCCTCTCTCCAAATCAACCAGATGAATATCCTTATTCTTTAAATCCTGGCATGCTCAACCCATATAATCCCTCTTACAACTACTACCAAACTCCACCTCCACCATCTACAGATCTCACACATACTCAGTTTTCCTCAATACAATTACAAGACATTGCTGCTCATTTCCACTTTGATCGTGTTCCTACCTTCTTGGAAGCATATGCCTTAACCAAGACAGGTGCTTTGGAGTGGCAAACTTTAGTCAAGTATTATGGAGCTGAGCCATTTCTTGGAAAAGACCCTGATATTGATGTAATACTTAAGTCTTTCCAGTGAAATTTGGAGTGTCCGTTGTATTAGTTGTAATGAAATGGTTATCTTTGCATGATTGTAATGAAATGGTTATCTTTGCATGACTTGGTTTCTTTGCATGATTGTAATAATTCCATGATTCTAATGAATTGGTTATCTTTACTGATTATAATGGATATTCCTCTATGGCATCATTTGAACATGGCTTATAAGACTATTCTAGTAGAGCATACAAAGTAAGGGGAGTAATAAATATGTCATAAATCAAAAAGGATGAAATCTTTGCAAATACCTAAAAAATATAAAATTGTGGCTATTGAAGAAGGATATCTATTTAAGGGGGAGCAATACTTTTCATATAATATTTCTTTTTAAACGGATATTTTTTTTGAAATGACAAAGGGGGAGAAATAAATATAAATGCAAAACTCAATCAATGAGTTTCATAAACAAACTCTTGTCTTTACATTGAAATTTGGCTATGTTCCATAATTCATGGGGAATAATAAGCACACATTTTATAAATAAGAGAAGAAATTTACAAAGGTAATCTTCAGGTATGAAACTCACATGTTTTATATTTTCTTATTTTATATTTAGGAAATGTTTGTCATCTTCAAAAGGGGGGAGATTGTTGGCTAAATGGACATCTGTAAATCCCTTTGTTTTGATAATGACAAACATTTCATTCTTGTTGATCTAACGTGCTACTTGAGTGTTGCAGGAATAAGGTGAATGACAAAGCACTAGGGAATCTATATGCTTGAATGATTGTAAATGTCATGAAATGTAATCAATTGTAAACTTGTACAAATATATAATGTACAAGTACTTAGACTTCATGTAAATCAAGCGTTAGATCTTCCCTAGCTAAACACCACATTTAGATAGGTCATCTCCTTCAATAGTGTCACATATGCACACTCATACACACACTTAATGTCTTTATTTGAAACATTGAAACATGGTCTATCTCGGTCGAAAAAATCATCGACCGAGACACTCTCGGTCGACAAACTTCTCAACCGAGAAAGACCCAAGTAGCCGTTAGACACAGCTGACAAGGTAGTTGGCAGTTGGAGATAAACGTTGCAAAACACTTGATCCAGAGAGCCTGTCGGTCGACAAAACTTCGACCGAGTAGGTATCTCGGTCGACCATTTCTCGACTGAGATGGACTCTGATAGCAACTGCAGAATTAATTAACTAGCCGTTGTTAAAGCAACTAACTTATACCTAACGGCTAGTTAAGCACTTAGAAACCCCTAGAAAGTGTCTAGAACATCCTTAAGCACTTGTAGGACATTCCTATAAATAGGACATGCCTTAGGACACCTAAACTCACTTGTTTTACACTTGAGCAATCTTTGAGCATACACTTACATTGAGCAACCTGTTTGTGAGCAATTGAGCATATTGACAATTGGCTATTTCTTCTCTTAGCTCAAATTCCGTGTCCTATAGGCTAGCATCTCCTATCCACAGCAATCACAATTCCATACACATTGGTTAGGAGATCTACACGCTTGATCTAGGCAAATCAAGCCTTGTGCTTCAAAGGATAAGTTGTAATTTCCATTTTCCTTTCTTGTTCACTATTATTGTTTGTACTCTCTTTGCTACTCCTAGGTTGGAGGCTGTGGATTGGAGAGGTTGGAAATCTTCTTGGTGAAGAAGGGGACCTTGAGCTACTTCAAGAAGGCTGGTGCAACGGGAGGTTACTTCTAAAGAGGAAGGCTACTTCAAGGGAGAGCTTGGAGTTACTTCAAGAAGGTTACCTCGGGTTGGTGCATCTACTTCAAGTGAAGGTTGTTCAAGGGGTGTAAGAAAGTATTGTATTTTGTGTAATTCCTTGTGAAGGTAATAAAATTGATACTTTCAAAATCCCTGTTGGGTAAGCAACCGGGTAGTGGACTGACAACCTTAGTATTTGCTAAGGTTGGAACCACTCTAAACCCCTTGTCTCCTTCTTGATTTCTCATTTGTGGTTGTTTGAGTTAAATTATTGTTAAATTAGTTTAAAACCCTATTCACCCCCCCCCCCCTCTAGTGGTTTTTCAGGCTGAGTACATTGCAGCTGGGAGTTGTTGTGCCCAGGTCCTATGGATGAAGCAAATGCTCCAAGACTTAAACATTCATTTTGATGCTTCTCCTATCTTTTGTGATAATACTAGTGCAATTAACTTGTCTTAAAATCCTATATTACATAGTAGAGCTAAATATATAGAGGTTCGCCATCACTTTCTTCATGATCACATTGCCAAGAAGGATATTTATATCACGCATGTGGACACAGAAAATCAGTTAGCGGACATTTTCACTAAACTCCTAGCTAGAGAGCAATTTAACTTTATTAGATCAAAATTGTTTATAACTACTTTGGATGAATCCGATATGCCTTCTATCTATTAGTCATCTATCTTATATGTTTTGCATCTTTCTTGATCATGTTTGAGTGATTATATGCTTAAAATTGCTTTTTGATGTTCATTTTACCTTTTTTTCTCTTGTTTTTGGGTATTTTTCATAAATGCTTGTTTTATCGCAAAATAGTACCCAATGATGAGTGATATGTGCCTAAGTATGTTCAATATACATAATGTACTTGAAAAATAAATTTAATTAACATTCAAATGGCTGGAAATTAAGTTTTATGGTTTTAGGTCAGGTTGACCATCGGTCGAGTTTCTCCTAGGACAAAGTCGACTGATCTATGGCCGAGATCTATTCTGAATGGACCAATCGGTCGAGTTTCTGACTCTTAAAACTCAACCGATCCGCGGGCTAAACCCAACTTAAGTTGGATTAGGCCGACTATTCTCCCTCTCAACTAGAGAATAGTCAATTTATTTCCCTTCTTCTAGCCCTAAGCTCTCTACCCTAGACCTTACCTTCCCTATCCTAGCCCTAATCTGACCTAGATAGACCATCCTAGACCTTCCCCCTTGCTCTACCTTGGTGTGTGAATAGTTTTTGTGGTTTGTTTTGTGTGTTTTCTCTCTTCTTATCCTTCTTTGTGCCTCCATGGCTTTTCATAGAAGAAAGAGACCTGGTCCTAGCAATGTGTCATCCTCTTCTTCATCCTCTCACTTGATTCCATTTGATGAGGCCATCTTTGTCTCAATAGAGGTTTTAAATAGGTATAAGGACCTTCTTCCTAGGAGTCCTTTCCCTTTTAGAGCCTTGTTTGAGCCTAACCCTAGACGTCAAGCTATCATAGATCAAGTGGCGAGGTTGCTATTTGTTTATCACATATCCGCCCTGGATGTTGAGCGAGATTGCTTTCATAATTCGATGTCTAGCACGAAAGCAGTTCAAGAATGCTACACAAATTTGTGTTGGAATTATGACTCCCTTGTACCCCCTCCAAATACTCAAGTAATCCTTACTTCCATGATCACGGATAAGAAATTACAAATCTCTGAGGATATCCTAAATGTTTTCTTTTTAGGAGCCAATGAGAATGACACCTGACGTAAGGACTATGGTGCATATTTTTACCATTTGGGCCCTGAAGGTTTCTATAAGCAAAATGAGATCACTCTTCCCGATATCCATCGCTATCTAAAGAAACATGATTATTCCCTATAAGAAGAAGAGCACCCTACCCTCCTCCTTAGATCTCAAGCGTATATTAGCCTTAGTGGTCAACTGCAACATCCACCCAAAGAAAAATAAAATGGATATTGCAGAGAACACTACGGTTCTCATTACTGCATTCTAGAGAATGTTGGAGTCAAGTGATCTAGATATATCCTCCACCATATGACTTGCTTTGACTCTGGCAAGAACACTCATGGCACCCATCCACCTTATCCTGCCCTGATTTGTGGTCTTTTCTAGTTCGCCGCTGAAAAATAAGTCTTCTCTAACTTCAACTACAGACCTGTCAGGAAGGGATTGTGCATTAGTCAGACCACAATTCAAAAATGTGTGTCTATCATATCCTTCTCCACACCCGGTGCTTCACCCTCTGCCTCTGTTTCAACTTCCCCTACCTCAACCTATACTCGAGCTCCACCTCCTCAGCCACCCCGACCTAGTCATGCCTCGTTTCATGTATCCAATGAAGTTCTCATGGGTTACATGATGCACCAACAGGCATACAACCTCCAGGTCCAGGAGCATCTGTACCAAGATTTATGTTCAATCATGTCATATATGAACTTATCATGTGCACACCCATACCCCACCTACCAGCCTTACCCCTATAGTGATTATGCATCTTATGCATACCATCACTTCTACCCTAACCCTGAGCCTACTGATGCTGCTCCGACACCCTCTATTGTTGGTGGTTCTGCTCCCGTCTTCCTGCCATTTCCTGCTGGCCCCTTGGCCACCCTGCTTGCCAGTATGGGTGATTCTGCTCCCTCCATCCCTCAATCCAATGAGCTCTATGCTCTTGGTATGACTTGGGATGAGCAGAATGCTCGTTGGCCCAGTCGTGGCTTCGGTCCTTTTGTAGACGAGGAGATGCCTGACCAGGATGATGTTGAGACTGTTGTTGATGATGGTGATGGTGAGGATGCATCTGATGATGGTGATGGCTCTGACAGCTTCACTGGTGACTTCGGTGATGAAGGTACTACTGCTGATGCACCTTCAGATGGAGACGATGACTACAAGCCTGATGATGAGGATGATTATGATGATGATGATGTAGACATAGACAGTCTAGATGTCTAGTTGTTTCTTAGTTTTTAGTCTAGTTTGTTGATCATATATATCTTTCTAGGCTATTTTGTATTTAGAAACATTTGGGCACATTATCTGAGATGTATTGTTTTATCTTCAGTTTTCATCATTTCTTGCTTGTAGTTGTCTTTATGAGAATACGCTTCATGGGTTGTAATCTATCTTTTATGCACTCTTACTCTTTGATCAGTTATATCTTATGCGTTGGTGCCATATTTCACCATATTTTGATTATGACCTAGCTTGTGTGTTTCTCTCGTCTCTATTTGATATATGTTATGAGCTTGCATGTATGAATATCTGCTTGGTTGTGTTTGGAGAAGATTGTTTGTATGCTCTTCTACCCCCCCTTCCTTTTTGATCATGTCAAAAGGGGGAGCGAAATTTCAATGTCTTGAAACTCAATCATATTGCTCAAGTGATTCTTTTCTTGTTCTTTATATGCTTTATCATCTGACTCGCTAAAGAATCATATAGTACATGCATGCTATATTGCTTTGTGTAGAAAGAGAAATTATGCAGGTTAAAGTAAGCATAGATTGAGGGGGAGCAATTCATGTTGTTTAAATCTTGATTCCCCCTAATTCCCAAGGCAAATGTATACTTTAAATATTCTTTTCAATATGTTTGAGGAATGGTTTGTCATTGTCAAAAAGGGGGAGAATGTTGACCTAGAGATTATACATTGTCCATATTTTGATAATGGCTCAACCATTCCATTCATATGTATCTAATATGTGTATTCAAGATTGATCTCAGGTGTTAGGTACATGAAAAGAATAAATTTACACAAGCCCTAGCTTGTAAAAGTTCAAGTCAAAAGCAATGCAAGTGTGCTAATTAGGAAATCCATATAAATGACCTTAGAAGAATTTTGTAATCACTTGTATTGATAATATGACTTGTATCTAAGATGAGAAAATTATGTGGGAGACTTAGTACCAAGTTTTAATCACTTTTTAATGATTTCAGAAAATTGATCACAGACTGCTGATCGGTCAAGTTACAATCTCGATCGATCCCTTAGATCATTTTTTTGGAGAGTGCATCGGTCAAATTATGCATTCACAAAACTCGACCGATTGGGTTACTGACCAAATGTGATTTTAACTGATCGGTCAAGTTTCACAGGACAAACTCGAATGATAGTTTGAAAATTAGGTTTGTCTTTTAGCCGATCGGTCGAGTTACCTTTATTAAATCTCGACCGAATGTACTATACGGAAAATGCAGAAAAAGTGATTCTAACCATTGGTGACTTGTTTGGATGAAAATAGATATGTTACCTTACGTGAAAATGGCTATAATTTGACCCTAAGTGTTCCCCAACTCAAGGGAGCACCCCCAACTATAAATAGGACCATTTGGAGTTCATTCCAAGGTTGCTCATTCACTACGCACAAGGTCCTTGCTATAGTTGAGTGTGCTACCACCCTTTGAGCCCCTTTCTCTCTCTAGTTTACACTTCATTTCATGATTTGTGAGTGAGTTAGGATTATTGTAAGAGAGCTCCACCTTTGTGCATGTAAAGCTCTCAATCTTCCACTACTTCCCTACCCCCTTCTTCCATGAAGAAAAGTTGAAGGAAGCAAGCTCCATCGAGTGAAGGAGTTGTAGTTGGTCCTATTCAAGGTTGATGAATAGGTGGTGATATTCTCCAGGTGAAGTAGAAGGCAAAGTCAGAAGATCCAAGAAGAGAAGAAAAGTCCTTCAAGGCAGAAGACTTGAGCTTGAATGGGTAAGACCTAGGTGAAGGTTGAAGATTCAAGCTAAGTGGGTAAGTTCCTTGTGAAGGTGGAGATCTCCTTGTGTTTGGATGGGTAAGTCCTTTGGTGGTCTATTGTAGTAATCTCTGTGGTGATTAATAGTGAAAAGCACTTGTAAAGTCCTAGATATTAGCCTCTCTAGGTAGTGGACTGACTCACTTCTAGTTTGAAGTGTGGAACCACTCTACATCCCTTTGTCAAGTGCTTGCTATCAATCTCTCTCATCCTTGTTGTGCTTGTTAGTTAGGACTTCAAATTGCTATTAAGCTATTGCTCCTAATTGATATAATTTGAAGGTGTGATTTGTTTGGTGAGAAATTTTGTAGCTCTATTCACACCCCCCTCTAGAGCCCTTAGATCCCACAAGTAGGTGCCAGCAACACAGGTGGATATGCAGAAATTGTACAACATGGTCAGGTGGCATGTTTTCTTCTCTTCATATTCTCTCCTCCATCTCATCTCATTCCTCTACTCATCTTCCTCTATTCACCCCCTCACTCCAACCATTATAAGATCATAAGAGTAGCTGGGTGGTGAGTCATAAATATTGGTAATGAAACAAAAATAAAAGCACTACCGGTATAAATGTGTAGTAGGAAGAACAAAGCACTACCAAAATAAGCACGGTATAACATAACAAAAAATACTACCAGAATAAAAACTCAGTAGAAAGAGGAATGGCACTACCATAATGGAACTCAGTAGGAAAAAAATAAAAATAAATCACTACTGGAATAAGAACGGTATGAAGAAAAATTGATACATTACCCCATTTTTTATTTGTGTGCCTTATAAACTAGCATTGGGTCTTTTGTTTCTTTTTTCAATTTGGTAATCTTTTTTTAGTTCAGTGATATGACTATTTTTGGTTCTGTTTCCTTTTTCTTGGTTCACCAACTCCTCTGACCAGGCCAATGATTATTAATTAGAATGGGAGAAACAATCGCAGTGTTCATGGAGAAATAACAAGACAATTATTTAATACATCATCATGAACCAGCGAATACACATGACTTACTTTCAAATTAGAACAACCCCATTGGTCATTAGTTGTTGGATGAATGCACAATAGTGGAAGAATGGGAGGTTATTTTCATGGTTGCGTAGTTGACTGAGTCAAACTAGTGAAGAAACTCCCTTTACATGGAAGTATTCGGAGATCTAGGCTCCTTTAAATGACTATGTGGGGCATAAATCTGGAAAGGACAAGGGGGTAGGATTCATGCAAACTAGAATTATGGGGGAACACACTTGCAAAAAGATAACTTCTTGCGAGAACCATGAGATGTAAAGTGTGATGGGCAGATAACATGGGAGGAAGGTTGTATGATGCTCCAATACAAACCAGACTACTGCTTGATAAAAGTCCTAGGAAAACAACTCTAGATAGATCTCACATGAAGGATCTTAACGGTGTGAAGATGAATTTGATGAGGATGGGTATCGGTGAAGACTTGTGGAGGAATGAATCATTGGCTATGGCTGAGAAGGAGAACGCTGACAAAAGATAGAAATTTTAAAAATAATATGAAGAAAGAAGGCCATGGATGTCGAGATGATGCATGGCGGGCGAACGGCTTTAGCCACAGAAACGGAGGCTGACCATAGGTGGTGCTTTCTCATTGTTGTTCTCTCTAGGAGAGAGAGGTGGCAGCTAGGGCAGCAGAGAACGCAAAGAAGAGAGGGAAGTGGTGATGGTGGCTTGGGCTAGGTTCTTAGAGCATGCTCTGATACCATGTGGAAAATAATATGGAGGCTAGAAAGATATTTGTTATTTATAGTGGGAAAACTCCCCTCCTATATGTAGGAGAGGGGGAAAGTACAAGGATGCATAAGTTAACCCTAATGGGCCAAGACAATTAGGCCCATGTACATGATAAACTAAATAATCTAACAATGATAAATACAATGAATCCCCCACTAACCTTTATGTAAACAAAAGGTTCATATTTTATTTTGATAAAGCCAAACTCTTTTATTGTCTCCTCAACACAAAGATTCTAGTTTCTTGATGCTTTCTTCAATCTATAGATTGAACTTAGTAGCTTATAGACTTCATTGACCTCATTTGGAGTGATAAAACCTTTGCACTATGTCATATAGATATTAGTAAGAATATTACTATTAAGGAAAGAAGTTTAACGTCCATTTTCCAAATCACATAGTCACGATAAGCCTCAACAGAAAGCAAGATCTTGATTGATTTTACAATGAGAACTATTGATTTTTTTCTTGTCAAAGTCATATTGAAATTGTATAAAACCTTTTGCAAGCAAATGACATCATCCCTTATATGATTGTACATTGTCATCCATGTTAGCCTTCTTCTTGAAGACCCATCTGCACTCTATGGGTTTTATCCCTTCAGGTGCATCCACCAAATTCCATGCTTTGTCGATGTACATAGAGCCCATCTCATATCTCATGGCCTCAAGCTATTTACTAGAAGTTGTTCCCTTAATATCCTCATATAGTTTGTTGTCTCATCATCATTCATGACTAATAAATTTCATGACTAAGTCATGAGAAATCAAAATTTCTCAGTCTCCAGATATGTCTTACCAGACCTTTGAGGTTTTTATGCTATATGAGGAATTTGAGATTCCATAGCGGATTGTAATTCTCTTTGTTCCTATTATACATCTATAGTTTTAATGTTATCTTGTTTACCTCTCACTTCTTTGAGAGCTAGTTTTCTCCCAAAGGTTCCTTGGAAGTGAATTACCTTTCGCAAAATGAAACAATTATAGCAACAATCACTTTGTTATATGATGGATATAAAAGTAGTAACTCTTGGTTTCCTTAGGGTATCTAACAAAGAAATATTTATTGGATTTAGGTCCAAACCTTTGACAGAACTATTTCTTGACATAAACTTCACATCCTCAAATCTTCTTAAGATACATATTGGGATGTTTCCATTCCATTTCTCATATGGTGCCTTTTCTGATTTAGAAGGTATGAACTTAACTATGAATGTGGAATTTTCAAGAGAATATACCCATAAGTAAGTCAAATGACTAGCTAAACTCATTATTGATCGTACCATGTCATATAATGTGTGGTTCCTTCTTTCTAACACACTATTATGTTTTGGTGTTCCAGGTGGATCTAATTGTGATACAATACCAAAGTCCCTTAGATGGTTCTAAAAATCTTAGCTTAGATATTCTCCACCACAATCACATTGTAGTTCTTTATATTCTTGACAAGTTGGTCTTCTAATTCATTCCTGAATTCCTTGAACTTTTCAAATGATTATAAGATACACATATCCATATTTATTGAATTAATAAATAAATGTGATGGAAGTATTGACACTCACCTGTAGAACATGTGGTAAAAGATCCTCACACATCATAATGTATGAGTCCTAGTAGGTCACCTACCCTCTCACTGTTACTAGTGAAGGGTTCTCTTGTCACCTTGTCATGAAAAAAATCCACATGTCTTTATTGATTCAAAATTAAATGAGTCCAGATAACCATATTTATGGAGTCTAGTATAACATTTCTCATATATGTTCCCTAAATGATAGTATCAAAGATACGTTTTATTTGAATCATTGAGTTTCAACTTCTTTGTATTTATGTTATATACACTTCTCTCAAGATCCTATAAATAAATACCATAAAATGTTGGAGCAATGTCATAAAAGATATCATCTTTTGAAATAGAAATTTGACCATTCTTATTAGAAATTCGAATTGTTCTTATCCAAACAAGATACACAAATATTCTTTATTTATGGATGGTACATAATAATAGTTCCCTAACTCTATTACAATCCTAGTGGAAAAGATAAACTATAGCTTCCTACATATGTGGCAACAACTCTTGCTCCATCAACGTCTTGTAGATCCACCTCACCCTTCACTAAACAACTCTTGCTTCATTATCATCTTGTATATCCAACTCTCCCTTCACTCAGCATTCACTTGTTTTCAGATCCAAAATATTAGAGCATAGGACTAATTTTGTTGGACTACAAATCAATGTATGTAGTTCCAACCTCATGTAATTTTTAACACGTTACATTTGGTTCCATATAGATGCAACCGGCGCAGCTAGAAAATCAACCGCACTGTCATGCTAGTTCTTATAGGAAAATGGGGAAAATGAACTGCACTCCATTCAGGTGCAGTCCATTTCCTCCTCAACTGTTTCTGTTAGGCGCTACTTGTGTTTAATCTTCTAGCAGCAACACTCATTCTGACAACTTTCATTTTTAGTTTGTTATGCTAAAGAAGTTGTTGCAAATCTACTCTTTGCCAAATAAATGTAAATGAAAATGAAAATTCAAGCTCACTCCAACCAAATGAATCGTTGTGTAATCAATTTTCAGACCACTGCATTTCTTGCTTTTAAACACATGCATGACAAACCAACTACATGCAACCAGATGTGCCCATATGTGATACTCACATTCGGTATCCAATACCCAAGATGAAAATGTTGATAAGTTTATCTCTATAACATATACCTAAAATGAATAACTCTATCCCCACCCTCTTATTTTTTTAATTCCTCAAGTTAAAGAGGGAAATTTACACACATACACATAGAACTCTTGAAAGTTTCCTAGGGTATATGGGAGGCTCTAGAGATCATTGGCGACCAACAAGGTGACATACTCCCTTTCCTTGGGAATGGGGTTCCCCCTCTCCACTATGAGTACCTAACATGATTCAGCGGTGACTGATACATATCTAATTAGCACATATTTATAATATGTATCATATGCATACTATATCCACAAACGAAACATAAAATTATAAAATATGAGTGATGGTTATGGACATAGTAATGCAATTCTTTGGAGCCACAAAGAATTTCTATCCACCTAAGGCACAACATCACATGTTACAACCTACAAAGAAAAATTATGTTGGAAACAATTCGGTCGGTCGATTGGGCTCTTCCATTCGACCATTTTTTCCGCCTATCAGGAAATTGGCCTCCGTCAATCGATTAACTGGCTCCTGGCTCAAGCAGTTGTCTAGACTTCTCTAGTTGGTCCATTGGGCCTCCATTTAATTGATTCACCTCTTTGTTAAGTAGCATCTTTTGTCCTCCAATCACTTGACTCGACACCTAGTCAATCGACTCGCTTAGTATAAAACATCTTCTCTTTTATCGAAATAGAAACTAAAACTATTTGTTTATGTATTACATTATACAAGTGAAACCTCGAGTTACATTTAAGGGGGGTATATGGAGGAAAGTATTAGCATACATATGAAGAAAGAGAGAGAGGCTTGATATGCAAATTGAATTTAAAAGGCATGAATTAAACTATTCAACCAAACACACATCCATGGGGTATTGGTCATAACCACACATACATCCACCATCAAAATGATTTCAAGATGACCCGTATAAATTTCACATGTATCATATATATATATATATATATATATATATATATATATATATATATATATATAGAGAGAGAGAGAGAGAGAGAGAGAGAGAGAGTCAGGCTAGAATACACTCGAGTGTACGGATCGTATGAATACACTCAAGTGTGTTTTCATATCAAGACTATTTTTTGCAAAATGTAAACCATTGATCTTCATCCTCATACTATAAATAGGCTACATACAAATTTTGAGCCCATTTGGATGAGTGTAAGTCACTCATCCGAGGGCAACAAAATCGACGCACGAAACTAATTTGAAATGTATAATTTTTGCGGTCATCATAACATGAGCTATACATATCCAAATGTGCTCAAATTTTGTGTATGAGTTGTTCACAATATGTTTAAGAAGATCAACGGATTAGATTTTCAAAAAAAAATATTGCATCATGAAAAACTACTTGAGTGTATTCTGCTCCGGATACACTCGAGTGTATTCTAGCCTGACTCTATATATATATATATATATATATATATATATATATATATATATAATATATATATATGATTTATGGGACATTTCATAGTGTATATGGCATTTAATTGGATATGCACATTAATCATTTAAATATTTACATTACTTTAATAAAATAAAACCGATCATATCGATTAAATCTCAAAATATAGTAAATTGGCATGGCTCTGATACCATTCTAGGAAAATATGGTGATATATATGGCAGTGGAAACAAAAAAATCTCGCCATATTTCCCATAACCAGTAGATTGCATCAATAACTATGAACTAGGACAGAAGGTTGCAAGGCATATACTTGGTCCTGGAGCAAGTCTAGTGAAAATCCTTACGACATGCTTCTTTCTCAAGCAGCACCCGGTCCATTTTCGACAGCTCCCTCCTAGTGTAGCACCAAGGACAGTGGGTGACGGCATTCTCCTAGCATGGTGGCAATGGTCGTTTGATATAGGGCTCTAGAGGGGGGTGAATATAGCTTTAAAACTTGCACAAGAATAGTTAGACCTTCAAATTATATCAACTGAAACCAAATGATAAAATGAATTTGAGGTCCTATCTAAAAAAGCATGGCAAGGATGAGAGAGATTGAAACAAAAACTTGCACAAGGTGTTTAGAGTGGTTCCAATCTCTAAACTAGGAGACTGTCAATCATCTACATGTATAGGTCAACCTCTAGGACTTTGCAACCCCTGTATACTTATATTCCATTATAAAATATACAATAAGACCACCTTACATCCAAGGACTTACCTATCCAAGAGCTAGTCTTCTACCTCACAACAAGTCTTACCCACTCTTGCAAGTAGCTCGATTCCTTCTCCTAGGACATCTCCTCCTTGCAACAAGTCTTCAGCCTTGAGGATTTACCCACCAAGCTCATTGGAGTTTCTGCCTTGTCTTTCTCCTTCACTTGGAGAAGAACATCACATCTTCTTCATCCTTGATGAAGAACAGCAACTCCTCCTTCCCTCAGAGAAGATCACTCCATCTTTTCTCTTCCAGAAAGGGGATTGGGAAGATGGAAAGATGGAGATCTTTACAAGGTAACAATGAGGTAGCTCTCTTACAACATGCCTAACTCACTCATAATCACAAAATGCTTTGTAAATGAGAGAGAGAGAAAGGGGCTCAAAGGGTTGTAGCACACTCAGCTATAGTAATAACCAAGGATAGCATGAATGAGAAACCTTAGAATGAACTCCAAGAGGTCATATTTATAGTTGGGGGTGTTCCTTTGAGTGTGCTCCTGAGTGTGGGATCACTTAAGAATAAAAAATAGCTATTTTACAACTTGTAATGGATCTATTTTCATTTCTAACAACTCTCCAATGGTTGGAATCACTTATTCTGTATTTTTCATACAGTGGATTCAGTCAAGTTTCAATAAAGGTAACTCGACTAATCCACTATCCGACAAAGATAATTTTCAAACTATTGGTCGAGTTTGTCTTGGGATAACTCGACCGATCAGCTAAAATCAACTTTGGTTAGAAAGTTGGTCGGTTGAGTTTTGTAAGTGTACAACTCGACTGATGCAACCATTTCCAAAAATCTATCATAGATCGGTCAAGATTCAAACTCGATGATTAAAGGTTGTGACAAATTTTCCAAAATGATTTTTAGTTGATCAAATGATGGAATTAAGTGTTCCTAATTTTTTCTCATCTTATCTACAAGTCAAATCATCAATACAAATGATTATAAAATTATTCTAAGGTGGTTTGGAGTGTTTTCCACAAAAGTGCATTTGCATTGCTTTTGACTTGAACTTGGACAAGCTAAGGCTTGTGTAGTTTGATCCATTTTATGTACCTAATGCCTGAAATCAATCTTAAACAAACATATTAGATACATATTAATGGAATGGTTAAGTCAGTACAAAATATGGACAATGTATAACTCTCAAGTCAACATTCTCTGCCTTTTTGACAATGACAAACCATTCCTCGACATATTGAAAAGGATATGTAAAGTTATACCTTAGCCTTATGGATTGCAAGGGGGTTCATTCTTTGAACAATATAAATTTTTCCCCCTCAATCTATGCTCACTCTTACCTACATAATTAATCTTTCTACACAAATCTATATAACATGTATACTCCATGGTCCTTTAGCAAGTCACATGATAAAACATATTCTTAGACAAGAACATGATCACATACGCAATAAAAACAATATGATTGAGATTCAAAACATCAAACTTCACTCCCCCTTTTGGCATTATCAAAAATTAAGGGGGGTAGAAGAGCAAAAAAACATGTCTTCTCCAAGCACAACCAAAAACATGTAACCACAAGATAAAACATGCAACCACGTACCACACATCAAATAGAGACGAGAGATAAACAAGCAAATAGTGTCATAATCAAAATATAGAAAGCATACCATTAACTCACATGATAGAACATACATAGAGTTATGACATAGAAAATTGAGATTACAACACATAAGCATGTTCTCAAAGCAACTACAATCCAAAAGGATGAAAAGAACATGATGATAGAAATAGTACAGCTCAGATAATGTGCCCAGATGTATTAAGTAAAAAATAGTCTAGAAAGATATATATGATCAGTATCTAAAGACTAAAAACCAAAACATCTAAATGTCTAGGATATCTAAGTCTAAAGCATCATCATCGGCATCATCATTAGAAGATTCAGGCTTGTAGTCCTCATCTCCATTTTAAGGTGCAGTAGAGGCAACAGCTTTACCTTCATTACCAGAGTCACCAGCAAATCCATCATCATCAAAACCATCCTCATGGACATCATCATCAGAAGCCTCCTCATTAGCAATAGCAGCTTCCTCATCAACTTGGTTGGGCATCTCCACATTGGTAGAAGGACCGAAACCACGACCAGGCCACATGGCATTATGCTCGTACCAAGTCATGCCAAGATCATGGAGCTCCTTGGCTTGAGGGGAAGTGGGAGAAGAAGTGACAAGGCCTACAAGCAGGGTAGCTATGGGGCTAGTAGGGAGAGGTAGCACTCCAGAGGTAGGTGCAGGGATAAGTCCAACAACAGAGGGTGTATCAGCAGAAGCAATAGGTGGAGGGGCCAGGTAGAAGTGATTATATGCATAGGAAGCATAATCACCACCTGGGTAGGGCTGGTAGGTAGGGTAGGGATGGGTACAAGATAGGTTCATGGTGGACATGATCTGGAAAAGATCCTGATGTAGATACTCCTGAACCTATAGGTTGTACACTTGCCAATGCACCATGTAACCCATGAGGGTTTTATTGGATACATGAAACAAGGTGTGGGAAGGTCTAAAGGGTGGTGGAGGTGGAGGTTCCTGGGTGGAGGTAGAGACTCCAGGTGTGGTGGAAGAGGATGTAGGCAAAAAGGTTTTCTTGAGAGTGGTATCACTAATGAAGACTCCTTTTCTAGAAGGTTTTTAATGAAAAACATGGAAAAGAGACTTCTTAGTCACAAAGGTGAAGAGACCATAGATCAAGGTTGGGTAGGGTGGGTGGTGCCACAGGTATTCTTCTCGGAGTCAAAGTAGCTCATATGGTGGAGAATGTATCAAGACCACTTGACTCCTATGTTCTTCAAAATACAAAACATAATCAATGTGGTATTCTCTGCTATTTCAGATTGATTTTTTTTTTAGTGAATATTACATTTGACTACCAAAGTGGGTATGTGGTTTTTGAGACCTAAGGAAGAGGAGGGGATGGTGGATTTCTTCCTATAGGGTGTCTAAGCCTTCTTCAAGAACTTATGAATGTCAGGGAGAGTGGTATCATATTTTTTGTAGAAGGCCTTAAGGTCAAGAAGGTCAAAATACTCAGTATAGTCTTTCCTCCATGTGTCAGTTACCTCAGTACCATTGAAAAACATATTCCAGGTATCTTCTGAGAATTTGAATTTCTTACCAAAAATCATGGAAGTGATAATTACTTGAGTATTAGGAAGGGGTATAAGAGTATCATAATTCCATGATAGATTTGCATAGAATTCATGAACCGCTTTAGTGCTCCTCATGTAATTGTGGAAACACCGACGTTCAACACTCAGGACTGCAAGGTGATGGTCATAAACCAACTCAGCAACCTCATCTATAACCTCTTGTTTGCGTGAATGAGGATAAAATAAGTCACATAAAGGGAAAGGATTCCTAGAAAGGATCTCCTTGTACCTATTTAAAGCTTTGTTGGAAACAAAGAAGGTGTCATCAAAGGGAATGAGGTGAGAGTTGGAGGAAGATGATGGTGCTTCGAAAGGGGTGGCTCTCTTTCTTCTATTTGAGGCCATGGAGAAGAAATGAAAAGGATTGAGAGTCCAAATACACAATAAACACCATCAAAAGCCATCTAACCACCTAGGGCAGATAGGAAAATGGGCTAGGAAGGTCAAACAAGGGCTAGATATGGCTAGGAGAGGGAAGGTCAAAGCTAGGGTTGAGAGCTTGAGAGATCTAGAGGAGGAATGGGTTGACTTTTCTCTAGTTGAGAGGGAGAATAGTCGGTGAAACCTACTTAAGATTTGGTCCAGACTGGCCATCGATCGAGTTTTGTGAGAAAGAAACTTGACTGAATGGTTTTTTACAAAAGACCTCGGCCACCAATCGGTCGAGTTGGCAACTCGAGCGACAGAAGTTCTGTCCCAACTTTAGAAATCTTAGTTTTTATCCATTTGAGTGCTAATTAAATTTATTTTTCTGGTCCATTTTGCATTTTAGACATATTTATAGCGATAAAATAGGTGTTTGTCAAAAATACCCAAAACAAATGAAAAATAAGGCATAAGAACATGACATTTTTTTCATTTTAGCAAGAAAAGGTGATCAAAACATGAGCAAAGCCTATAGGATAGATGGAAACTAACTAGAAGGCATATCAGATTCATCAAAGCAGTTATGAGTAGTTTAGATCTAATAAAATTAAATTGCTCTCTATTTAGAGGTTTAGCAAAAATGTTTGCCAACTAATTGTTTGTGTCCACGTGCTTGATATAAATATCCTTTTTGGCAATGTGATCACAAAGAAAATAATGACAAACCTCTATATGCTTGGCTCTACTATGCAATATAGGAGTGTAAGATAAATTGATTGCACTAGTATTGTCACAAAAGATAGGAGAAGCATCAACATAAATGTTAAAGTCTTGGAGCATTTGCCTCATCCATAGAACTTGGGCACAAGAACTATCAGTTGTAATGTATTCAGCCTCAGTAGTTGATAGAGCCACTATGCTCTATTTTCTTAGAAAACCAAGACACCAAGCATGGTCCTAGGAGGAAGCAAGTGCCACTTGTGCACTTTTTATCAATCAAACATCATGTGTAATCATCATCACTATAAGTAGTAAGAGTAAAGTCCCTTGACTTAGGATACCATAGTCCAAAATTTTGGGTATTGGCTAAGTACCTTAAATTCTCTTAATAGTTATAAGATGTGATTTCGTGGGATTTGATTGAAAGAAAGCACACATGCTAACACTAAACATTATGTCAGGTCTAGAGGTAGTTAAATAAATTAAACTTTCAATCATACCTCTATAGAGATTCACATACACTTTCTCACCTTCTTCATCTCTATCAAGTTTGGCGGTATTTGACATGGGGGTGTCCATCGACTTGGTGTTCTCCATCCCAAAGCGCTTGAGTAGCTTACTTGTGTACTTACCTTGGTTGATGAAATTCCCATCTTTAGTTTGCTTGATTTGAAAGTCGAGGAAGAAAGTAAGCTCACGCATCATGCTCATCTCTAACTCATTCGGCATAAGATCACTAATCTTCTTGCAAAGATCAATATTAATTCAGCCAAAAATGATATCATCAACATAAATTTAAATGATAAGAAAATTGTTAGAAGTGTGTTTTAGAAACAAGGTAGACTCTACTTTGCCCATGATATAGCCATGATCTAACAAAAAGTTCTTTAGGTTCTCATATCAAACTCGAGGTGCTTGTTTGAGACCATAGAGATCTTTTTGCAATAGATAAACATGGTTAGGTAAACTGTCATGTTCAAAGCCCAGAGGTTGTGCAACATACACTTCCTCCTCAATTGTACCATTCAAAAATTCACTTTTAACATCCATTTGATATAGAAGGAAATTCTTATAACTATCAAAAGAAAGCAACATCTGAATGGACTCAAGTTTAGCTACAGGTGCATATGTTTCATCAAACTCTATACCTTCCCATTGATTGATGCCTTGAGCCACTAACCTTGTTTTGTTTCTTACCACCTTTCCGCTTTCATCTAGCTTATTTTGGTAGACTCACTTGGTGCCAATGATCTTTCTATATCATGGTCTTGGCACTAGAGTCCATACTTTTTTCTTCTCGAATTTCTCTAGTTCTTCCTACATGGCTAGGAACTACTCATCATCCCCAAGATCTTCTTTGACATTATTTAGCTCAAGTTGTGAGATGAAGGTGTTGTTGTCTTTCTCTTTGTTGTAGACATCACATATCTTCATTCTTGAAAGGGACCACCTATGATTATCTCTTTAGGATGATTCTCTGCAAAGCGGGGAGTTGGATCCTTCTTTTATTCATCTATCTCTTCTTCTTGAGTGGCCACAACTTTTCCTTTTTGGGTGATGTTGAGTTCTTTCAAGATAGGAATTACCTCATTTGCAACATCATCATTAGCAATATACTTTCTTGTTGTCCCTGAAAGTAACTGATCCTCCATTCTTCTTTGTAAAGTTGTTGAATTGGCTTATATCACCTATCATATGCTTTGTGAAGCCACTATCAACAACTCATTTTCCTTTTTCCTCTCTTACCTCACCAATATCTTCACTTATGGAGGCCATGAGTGCAAAGTGGCACTCTCCATCTTCATTGGATCTTGAGCCACTGGAGGATGATCCTTCCCGAGCTACATGAGTTGTGTCTTTGTGCCTCCTCTCCTTCTTGTCCTTCCTCTTGTATTTTCTATCTTTCTTGTACTCTTCCTCCTTCTTGGATATGCTCTTGTGGTGTGACTTTCTAGCCTTAGGACATTCACTATTGTAGTGTCCTTTTTTTATCACACTTGTAGCACCTTGGAGTAGATGAAGAAGATTGCTTTCCTTTAAAGTGATTTCCCATGGAGAAGTTGGTTTCATGCTCACTAGGGCCATCATCTTCACTAGAGGAGGAGGGAGAGGTCTGGCAAGCAAGTTGTTGTTGAAGGATGAGAGCCTCCACTTGAGCTTTGAAGGCACTATCTTTGATCTTCCTTGATTCTTTTTCTTCTTACTTTACTTCCTCTTCTTGTTTGTCAAGTCTTGGCTCATGAGCTTGTATATTGCCAATAATCTCCTCAGTTAGAAGATCATTGAGACTTCTTACTTCTTCAATGGAGGTCACCATTGACTCCCATCTCTTTGGAAGAGACCTCAAGATCTTTGAGTTGATTTCTCCTCTATCCAAAGTATGTCCCAAAGTAGCTAGGCCATTCATGATGATGTTGAGCCTTGATTACATCTTGACAACTCCTTCTTTTTTCCTCATCTTGAAGTTCTCTAGGAGGTTTTTCAACATGTATATCTTTTCCTCCTTCACTTGCTTTGTGCCTTCATATGTGATGCACAACTTGTCCCATATCTCATAGGTTGCATCCCATGAGGAGATGTGGTTGAACTCGGATGGAGTGAGGGATGCATACAGGATGCTAATTGCTTGTTGGTTATGTGTGCAAGTTTTAATATTTGTAAACTCAAAAACTACCCCGCAAGTATACGGGCACGTGTAGTATTATCGAGGGTGTCCAAGGAGCGGAGTATTATTAGGCGCAAGAGTATTAAACTTCAACAATCTAGATCTTTTTAACAAGATAGGTTTTGTTTAGTTAACTAAGCAATCAAAAGGAAATGAACTAAAACCAAAAATACTTGTATTAAGGATCAATTTGTATTAGGGATTCTTGACGATAGGGTTTCACATCAACATCATTACATGAAGAGCAACAATAATCAAGAATACTAGCAATAAAACCATGGAGGCATGTATCCTACACCCACCTCCTGGTAGTATAGAGTAGTCCTAACTTTGTATACCACTCTCGTGGATATACTTAAATTTGGACTACAAACCTTTGTTTCCTAACACATCCCAACCACTCCCGTGGTCAAGGTAGTGCAGCTAAGGTACATTTCCTTACTCCTATGCACATCTTCCTAGATTATACAAAGAGTAGAAATCATACATACAAAGTGGCCAGTAAAGCATGTAAGAGGAATTAAACACTGATGAACCTTAGAACAGTGAAACAACTAGCATTATATATGAAATTCGTATTCAATGATGTTATGACATGGGAGTTATTCCCCCATGTCTAAGAATAAGAGATCTACTCATCCATGGCTGTAGAGAGTAGATACAAATAGTAGAAAGTAGTGCTAGACATCATAATAGAAGGAAATAAACTTGGATGTATGTGGAAGAAGGAAGATAGACTTGGAACTCTAATCAAGGAGTCACAAATCTATCCTTGCTGCTAGAAACTCTCCAAAAAGTGTCACTTCTTAGTGGAGAGAAGAGAATGGCGGAGATCCTTGTTGTAATTGTTGGAGAAGAAGGAAGAAGAAGAAGTTTTCCTCCCGAGAAACTAACTTTTCTCCCTTGGAACACCTCCAACTCCTCCTTTCTCTCCCTTGCTTGAGTCTCGCTCCAAAAGGTCCCAAATAGTTTGTGATAATTGTCCCAAGACAACATGGGGTCATATATATAAGTGTGAGACAGTTATATTCATGTTTGAGTAAAATCTACATGTCACACGACATGTCTTTTATAAGACACATCACGTCTTATGCAATAGCTAAAGTTTGGATCGAGTTCTGGGAGGTTACATGACGTGTCTTTCATAAGACATGATGTGTCTTTAATAATACATGATGTATTTTTAATAATACTCGGTGTGTTGTTGCAAATCTGGAGTTCTGCGTTCAATTTCTGGACTGAGACACGGGGTGTCTTCAATAAGACATGTCATGTCTTTATTAAGACACGAGGTGTCTTTATCAATTTCATCAACATGATTTTCTAAATGTCTAGATGATTGGGGAATGTGTTAATGGTTGTTATGATGGCATTTTCTCCCTATTTTGATGTCAAATTGTTGTACCTACAAACCAAACCATAGAACAAGTAAATACAACAATAAAGATGGAAAATCTAGCATGATTAAGAGTAATTATTGGGTTAAAATGATTGGGAAATGCAACTAAAAGTGGTCCAAAAGATGATATAAAATGTGCACATCAATTGCTTTGGTGTTGACTTGTGCATTAGTTAGAGTTGCTTCATCCCAAGTTGATATGGATCTAGTTGGATCCTTGTAGGGTGCAATCATCACTTTCCACATATCAAAGTTCATTCCTTGAATGTAAAATTCCATATGCCGCTTCTAATAGAGGAAGTTGGTGTCATCAAAGAACGGGGGGCGCATGGAGAACCCTCCCTCTAGGTTGAGGGAACCAAGTAGGTTCTCACCCATATTCTCATCTCGTAAGAGATTTGTTGGAGAAGATCCTTGCTCTGATACCACTTATTGGATCTAGGGCTCTAGAGGGGGGTGATAAGAACTTCAAAACTTGCACAAGAATAGTTAGACCTTCAAATTATATGAATAGAAATCAAATCCTAAAAGTAAATTTGAGGCCCTATCTAAATAATCATATCAAGGATGAGAGAGATTGAAATAGATATTTGGACAAGGTGTTTAGATTGGTTCCAATTTCCAAACTAGGAGACTGACAATGCACTACCTAGAGAGGTCAACCTCTAGGACTTTACAATCCATGTATACTTATATTCCATTATAAGACATGTAAGAAGACCACCTTACATACAACGGCTTGCCTATCCAAGAGCCAGTCTTCTACCTCACAATAGGTCTTACCCACTCTTGCAAGTAGCTTGATTCCTTCTCCAAGGACATCTCCTCCTTGCAACAAGTCTTCAGTCTTGAGGATTTATCCACCAAGCTCCTTGGATCTTCCGCCTTGTCCTTCTCCTTCACTTGGAGAAAATTTTCACACCTTCTTTAGCCTTGAAGAAGAACAACAAATCTTCCTTCACTTCGGCCTTTTCTCTTTGAGAAATGGGATTGGGAAAATGGAAATATTAAGAGATTTATAAGATAACAATGAGGTATCTATCTTACAACATGCCTAACTCACTCATAATCACAAAATGCTTTATAAATAAGAGAGAGAAAGTGGCTCAAAGGATTTTATCACACTCAACTACAATAAGGACCACGGATAGAATGAATGAGCAACCATGGAATAAACTCTAAGAGGTCCAATTATAGCTGGGGGTTGATAAGTTATGCCCGTAGAGCCAATCATATGATGATTGACATGACATAATTACCTAAAAGGATTTGATTAATAATAATAATAAAATATAAAGGCAAGCTTCCAATTCATCTGTTTCACTCAGTTATGAGATAATGAGGATACAGAGTGAATATCTATAGAATTATATTACTCAATGATGTATGTTTTCAAGTTACTAACCTTGTGGAAGAAATCATACGGATGTTAAGAGTACATATACATATTCTCATTTTATCCCTGATCGGTAGTTATTATGGAAGGTTGATAGACAACAATAACACATAACATCAGAGTGTGAGTTGGTTGATGACTAAATCTCATTAGTCATGATATGGCAGTATCAAGCCAGCCACAGTACATGTTAGGGAATAGTGTATCAGATAGACCCACCTTGAGAATGATGATGTGGGATTTTATCGCACTAACAAACTCACTCGGGGTTGAAATCCCCGAGCTTTTACCAAAACCAAAGTGCAATAATACCACCCGCAAGTGGACGAGTCTTATCACAGTATAGTTAAGGATCGAACCCAAAGGACAACATTTTTAAGAATCTTGTCAGTCGAATCTAGTTCAAGTAAGACTAATATTTAGAATGATTGATTGGTTTGTGTTTGATTAACTAATTGCAATAAAGTAAAAGTTGTATTAAAGTTGGATTTAGATCAATGATATGGAATCACTGGGATGGTCTCGGGTTTCACCACCACTACACATGCAAACACGTCCGAACATCAAACATCCAGGCAAGATATAACTATCCAAATAGAGCTTCTACAAAACCCCCCATACAGGCGTTAGGCGTAAGCATCACCTTAGGCATCAGATCGCTCATCACCCTCTGGATCACATACTTACAACTCTGAAGATACAGAAATCCAACTAAGGATGTGGTCCTCCGTAAGGGATGTTTAGACTACAGAAGCATCACCGTAAGTTAGGTGGCTCGTCCCCTCACGGACCATTCACTTATGACCACAAGGAAACCCATTCGATTTCTAGTCAAGGTGTAAACCACACTAATCGATAAGCAAGCAGGTGTTTGATCTACAAACAAACATCGATGATAAACAAAGATGATACAAAATCCAGCTGAGGTTGTAGCCCTTCCGGAGGGATGTTTAGGCTACAGAAGTGTCACCGAAGGTTAGATGGCTCGTCCCCTTTGCAGATCATGCACTTACTACCTCAAGGAATCCTATCTTATTTCTAATCAAGGAGTCAAACTTTGTAAACCACCATTCCACCCTACATATAGAAGATTTCGCAATATAAGGAAGAACAAGATGAAAGCAAGTAGATAATCAACTACAAACATACCAATTAACAATGAAATGAAAAGTTATATACATTGACATGGAATGCTTAACAAAAGAACATGCTTTCATGGGCAGTGGGGCTAGTCCCCGCACCCCAACAAAAGTGGACTACTCGTTCATGATGTGAGAAATAAGAAGAATAAGAAAGAGAGAGAAATCTTCCATGAGCACGATGCAGAAGGTAGTCACAACTCGATGAAGATGATGTGGTCTTCTATGTCATGTCAGAGTAGATCTAGACGTGAAATGGGAGATGCCAAGACAGATCGGACAGTCTCTCTCGCTCTGTCTTCCTTCTCTTCTCGGTCTCTTTGATTGCAACATGGGAAGTAGGTGGAGTGAAACTGGCGTGGATGGAACTGGATCTAGATTGGACCTGTGTACAGGCAGCCTGTTGGCGTCCTAGAATCGATGCCAAAAATGAGGACCCTACTGGTCCTATTTATAGGCACTAGAGTGGCCCTCACGTTTTTGGTGTGATTCCAGCCCAAACGGTCTTGGTATTTACATATGTCCAAACAGTTTTGGTAAATATCTATTTCAAACGATTTCATTGCAACCACTTTATCAAACGGTTTGGTGATCATGTGGTTTGGTACAAACCAACCAAACAGTCTTGGATAGTTGAGCAGCAAATGGTCTTGATCAGTACATCTTCAAACGGTCTGCATGCTTAAACGGTCTTCACATTGCTTTGACTTTTCTATACGGTTTGGGAAATATGATAGCAAACGGTCTCACGATCAGATTTGAGCAAACAGTTTGGTCTCACAATTTCAAACGATTTTGTACTTCATTCGGTTTGCATGTAAACCAAGAGACCAAACAGTCTTGGAAGATGTGGCCATACAGTCAGTGATATCTTCCTCAAACGGTCTTGAGGTGCCAGCCATTCGGTCTTCACACTCCATTCGGTCTTCACACAGACAGCAAGAGACCAAACGGTCTCACGATGCTCATATGGTCTTGGCTGCTTGTTCAGTTTACAGTTGAGATCTCCATACGGTTTGCGACAGTGCTTTCATGCAACTGGTTTGCAGCTGAGAATCTATACAGTCTTGATAGAAACCTTACTCAAATGGTCTCTAGGATGTGCTCGTGCTGCAAACGGTTTGAAGCCCAGCCTCCATTCAGTTTGGGTTGTCGATGACCAAATGGTCTCACGCTGCTGGCCTGTTCAAACGGTCTATGTGACCCTGGCATCCAACTGGTCTGCTACCGAGTGTAGTGACAGGGGCTATGGGTCGCGTCGTCGGGCGAGTTATAAGAGTAGGGAGGTGCAGGTTGCTGGAGGTAGTGATCATGGCGACGGTGGCTGCTGGTGCGATTGAGCAGGTTGCAACGCCAGTGGTGGAGGTCACGGCAGCAGGGACTAGGGTTGCGGGAGGTAGGAGACGACGCGCCACGGCCATGTTGAGACAACATGGTCATGGTGAGGCTGCTGCCCCACGGTTGTGCTGCCTCGCACGGGCGTGGCAGGTGAGAAATGATAGGTGCTAAGGATGGTTCACCACGGTCATGGCCTCACCACACGGTCGTGGTGAGTACAGTGGAACACGGCCATGGTGGTTCAAAATAGTCGTGGTAAGGACTCTGCTTCATGGTCTTGAATTCATGCGGATGTCTAAACGGTCTCGCGGACAGGTTGTTGCAAATGGTCTTGAATGCGCTGCTCGATCCCTCACGGCTAAACGGTCCTGAAATGGAACTGTCCATTCGGTCTTAAGACCGAATGGATGAGACTGTTTGGTCAAGACCGTTTGGTGAGACCGATTGGTTGAAATCGAATGGTCAGACCGAATGGATGAAACTGTTTGGTCAGACCGAATGGATGAAACTATTTGGTCAGATCGATTCGTCAGAACCAAGGGTGAGTGAAGGTGGGCCCCAACTGATTGTTCAACTTCATCAAGACCTGCATCAAATCAACATAAATTTGATTAAAATCATGATAATTGGACCAATTAAGTAATTTTGCACATTTTGTTTTTAGTAAGTGAAATTTAAAAGCATTGAGTCAAATTTGACCCAAGATTGTAATTGAATTCCATGATGAATATGCATTCATCAAAATACCCCGAACTTAAATGTTGCTCATCCTCGAGTAACACAAAATCTGAAACAGTCACCAAATGAATACTTTCAATTCGTGTGATTGCCGCATCTTCACATCACGATTGTTTTCTTTCTTCTCAGTATGACTCAGTATCTCAACTTCCTGAGATCACTGAACACATCTTACCATATCTTCGTACCTGAGTTCACTTTCCAATATCACTACCTCCTCACTTTTTCCAACAACAAGTATGTCAAGGAGTTTTGTAAGAGTCCAGAGACACCCGCAGAACAACAAGTGTGCATTTGATCTGACACTGGTGTTTTTTTAGGATAGTGTAGGCATTCATTGTACCTTAGGTAGAAAAGGGAGTGAAGGGTGGTATGGAAGGAAGAAGTAAATCTCTCCTCTATTCGACTCAAGATTTTCTTTTTATTTGCTTTGTAATTTCATTTATTACATTTTTTGTGTGAATCTCTCCTCTATTCGATTGAGATTGAATTTCTTTTTGTGTGCGCTTTGGCATCTTTTTGTTTGCAAATCTCTCCTCTATTTGACTCGAGATTGCATTTTTTGTGGCACGCCCCTATTTATTTGCGAGGGGTATGGAAGAAGCGGATATAGAAGGAAGTGGCGTGCCACCCCGAACTTAGGGTTTGGTACTATTTTGGCTATTTTGTTTCTTTTTTATGGATGGAGGGGTAGGAAGATGATAGAAGAAGTGTAGAAGAGAGTTCAGATCAGAATGCAACTTGATTTACAATTCTGTGCATCGGGTCGTTCTCTTTATCGTACTCTGCTCAAATAATGACTTGATGAGGATCCAGTGGAGATTCCATGTTATTGTTCCACTAGTCAGTTAGGAAGCACGACGTGTTTGATCCCTATCAGTTTGAGAGACACTTATCATTTTTGTTAAGTTGTCATGATGTTAGGAATCATAAGCTTCACAAGATGATTTCAATCAAAAGGCTTGTTTCAAAAAGTGGTCCTTTTGAGGATTTACTTCGAATAAGGATGATATAATGATTCAAAATGCATAGCAAGTTAGTTAGTGACTTTTAATGAAAATTTTCATCAAGTATATGTTCAATTTCTTTGAAAAATTTTGAAAATTTTTATCAAAAATGTGACAGAGAAAACTTAAGTATGAAAAAAATGGGTGTAGGTGGAAAGTGAAGTACGTACCACCCACCCTCCACCCCGAACTTAGAAATTTGCTCGTCCCGAGCAAACTCTAAATCCAAGATGGAGGGGAAAGTTTGTGTCGGTTGGACCACGAGATGTGGTTGCATTCTAGACAACGTGCGTCCTCCATCTGAAAATCTAGAAAAGAAAGATCAATCAGAACTCAAAAGGCATCTCACGATGCACTTTTATTTGGTGTAAGATTATCTAAAAATTAAAAACAAATTTGAGGAAAAATTTCTAATTCAAAATTAAAACTAAATATGAATTTATTTATCGGGTTGCCTCCCGACAAGCGCCTTTGTTTTATGTCGATGGCTCGACTTGATATCTTCAACTTCACGGTGGTTCCTTTGGATTGGAGAGATCTATTATTGCTTCGGTGCTTATGTCGGCTATGGTGAAATATCTTTTCAAACGTTGACCATTCGCCATGAATTTACTCGACTTTTCGCTCCATATAGAGAATGCACCATGTGGGGAGATGCTTTTGACAATGTACGGTCCAGACCAGTGAGAGCAGAGTTTCCCTGGGAATAACTTCAACCTTGAGTTGAATAGCAGAACATGGTCTCCCACTTGTATGTCTTTTCTTTTCAAATGACCATCATGCCAAAGTTTGGTGTGTTATTTGTAGATTCATGCATTCTCATAAGTTGTCATCCTGAGTTCATCCAGCTCTTGGAGTTGTAGAATCCTGGCTTGGCCTGCTTCTTTCATATCAAAGTTCAGTTGTTTAATTGCCCACCATGCCTTGTGTTCCAGTTCGAATGGCAGGTGGCAAGCCTTTCCATATATTAATCGAAAAGGTGTAGTCCTGAGGGGAGTTTTATAAGCAGTTCGATAGGCCCATAATGCGTCGTTGATTTTCACTGACCAATCCTTTCGATTGCGGCCTACAGTTTTTTCCATAATAGCATTGAGTTGGCAATTAGAAACCTCTACCTGTCCACTCATTTGTGGATGGTAGGGTGAGTCTATCTTGTGTGTTACACCATACTTTCTCAATAACGCTTCAAAGCTTCTTTCTAGAAAATGTGACCCTCCATCGGATATCACAGTTCGTGGTACTCCAAAACAGGGGGAAACAATATCTTTGAATAATTTGATGACTGGTTTGGAATCACTAGTGACGGTTGGTATGGCTTCAACCCATTTTGAGACATAGTACACCACCACTAGGATGTATGAAAATCCATGAGAAAATGGAAATGGACCCATGTAGTCCACCCCCCAAACGTTGAATATCTCTACTTCTTTCCATAGATTCAGTGGCATCTCATCTCTCTTTGTTATATTATCTGATCTTTGATATTTGTCACATGATAAGACAAAGTCATAGGAATCTTTGGATATGGTGGGCCAAAAGAATCCACATTGCAAAATCTTTACGGCAATCTTTTTAGAGATCATATATCCTCCAATCGGTCCTGAGTAACATTGCTCCAAAATAACATGAGCTTCTTCTTCGGCGATACATCGTCTGTATAGACCATCAGCACATAGTTTGAAAAGGTACGGCTCATCCCAGTAGTACTGTTTTACATCATGCATAAATTTCTTTAGTGCATTTCCGGTGCATTGAGGATGGATAACCTCTGCAGCAAGGTAGTTCACATAATCTGAGTACCATGGTGTGGCTTCTGAGACCTTCATTAGTTGATCATCTGGAAGGGAATCGTTAATCAGGATATTCTCTGTGTCTAGAGTGTGGATGCAACTGAGGTGGTCTGCTACAACATTCTCTGTACCCTTTTTATCTTTTATCTCCAAATCAAATTCTTGCAATAGGAGAATCCATCTAATTAATCTAGGTTTTGTATCTTTCTTTGCCATAAGGTAATGAATGGCAGCGTGATCTGTGTAGACAATGACCTTTGAACCAATTAGGTAGGATTTGAACTTGTCAAAGTCATACATGATTGCCAGAAGTTCTTTCTCAGTAGTAGTGTAGTTCCTTTGAGTTTCATCGAGGGTCTTTGATGCATAATAGATCACATAATGTTTCTTTTCTATATATTGGCCCAAGACAGTACCTACAGCATAATCGCTTGCATCACACATGATTTCAAAAGGGTGGTCCCAATCAGGAGCTCTAATGATGGGTGTGGTTGTAAGGGCATGCTTCAGTGTGTTGAAGCTTTTAACACATTCTTCGTCAAAATTGAATTCAGTATCCTTTAGTAACAAATTCGTCATTGGCTTGGTTATCTTTGAGAAGTCCTTTATAAACCGTCTATAGAATCATGCATGGCCTAGGAATGCTCAAACTTCCTTTACATTTATAGGGATAGAGAGCTTGGAAATCACTTCAATATTTTCCTTATCTACTTTAATACCTTGGTTACTGACCCTATGGCCCGGGACAATGCCTTCCTTTACCATAAAATGACACTTCTCCCAATTCAGCACAAGATGTGCTTCTTCACATCGTTTGAGGACCAGGGAGAGGTGTTTTAGACATGAATTGAATGAATCGCCGTATATAGAAAAATCATCCATGAAAACTTCCATAATGGTTTTGGTGAGACCGGCAAAATATGGCAGCCATGCAACGCTGGAATGTTACAGGTGCATTGCAGAGGCCGAACGGCATTCTTCTAAATGTGTATGTTCTGAATGGGCAGGTGAAAGTGGTTTTCTCCTGGTCATCTGGATGTATAGGTATTTGGTAGAATCCATAGTAACCATCGAGATAACAAAAGTATTCTTGATGAGCCAGCCGTTCTAATACTTGATCAAGAAAGGGCATTGGAAAATGATCTTTTCGAGTTGCCTTGTTTAACTTCCTATAATCTATGCACATCCTCCACCCTGTGACTATTCGAGTGGGGATGAGTTCATTGTTTTCATTTTGTATAAAAATTGTTCCACCTTTCTTCGGGACTACATGCACTGGGCTCACCCATGGCGAGTCTGATATTGGATAGATTATTCCAGCAATGAGCAGTTTAATGACCTCGTGCCGGACTACTTCCTTCATATTTGGATTCAATTTCCATTGATGTTCAATAGTTGGCTTGTGATTTTCCATCATAGGGATCTTGTGCATACATGATGCTTGACTAACCCCAGTGAGGTCATTCATTTTGTAGCCAATCGCTTTCTTCCTCTCCTTCAATTCTTTCAGGAGTTTATCTTCTTGTTCGGTCGTAAGATTGGAATTTATTATTACTGGACAAACCTTGAGGTCATCCAAAAACACATACTTCAGTCCCTCAGGCAGGGGTTTCATTTCAGGGGCTTCTGGTTTTTCACATATTTTTTCAGTAGCTTCCTCAGCTTTGAGTTCCTCACAAGTGGCCTCAACATCTTCTTTTGCACAGTCGAGGGATTCGATGCAATCCTTTACTTATTTGTCAATAGGTTCATCAACTGATGGATCTGTTAGAGTGACTTCTAATGGATCGTCTGATTCATGATTCTCTTGAGTCAGAAGTGACATCTGCTCTATGTAATCAATCAGATAGACTTCTTCTTGCATATTTGGTCTTCTCATGCTTTCAAAAACTTTAAATTTGAGAGTTTTCTTGCCTAATCTAAGCAACAAGGTTCCTGCTTCAACGTCAATTAGAACTCTTGCAGTGGCAAGGAACAGATGTCCAAAGATGAGAGGATATCTGGTGTCCTCTTTTATATCCATGATGACAAAGTCACGCAGAACATAGGAATCTTTTCCTACCTTGACAGGTACATCCTCATTAATTCCTAATGGGCATTTTATCGAATTGTATGCTAGTTGTATGGTCATCCCAGTTGGAAGAAGTTCAGAAAACCCTAGCCTTTTGCAAAGGCTGAGTGGAATGATGGAGATGCTAGCACCAAGATCCGCCAGTCCTTTCTTGCATGAAGAATCGCCAATATGGCAGGAAATCCCAAAAGATCCTGGATCTTTCTACTTCTTTGGAATCTTATTTTGAATGATATCCGAAGTGGTTTTAGCTAACTTGACTGTCTCATATTGTTCATTTATATATTTCCTGGTCAGTAGTGACTTTATGTACTTTGCCCAAGCTGGTATCTCAGCCAGCGCATCCAAAAAGGGTATGTCAACATAAAGTTTCTTCATAGCTTCTTTAAACTTATTGAACCAAGTATCAAGCTTGGTTTGCCTTGAATGAGCAGGGAAAGGAATATGAGGCTTGTATACAAGGATATCAGGTTCTGGTATTTCAGTTTCTTCATCAATTGGTTTCTTAGGATTTTCCTTGTCTGTCTTATCAGCAGATACTGGTTCTTTCGGTTGAGATTCTGGTGTTGTTGAGTCTTGGACAATCACAGGTTCATCTTCATCTGTAACAACCACATGTGTCTTGATAGGAGGATCAGAATAGTCTTTTCTTGATCTGGTGGTGACTGCCTTCAATTGTTCAGGATGCTTAGGATTATTCTCGGGTTGTCCAGCAAAAACCCCAACTGGTGGCTTGATGCTAGCTGCAAGTTGAGCTAGTTGGGATTCAATAGCATTCTGCTGAGCTTGTTGGTTAGCTATCATAGCTTGTTGAGTTTGCAACATCTTTTCAATGGTTGATAGCTTGTCATCATGTGATACGGGACTTGCTTGTTGTCCTTGTTGTTGATAAGGAACTTGGTTAAGACTCTGGTACTGGGAATTGTTTTGATAATTATTTAAGTTCCTATTCTGGAAGTTTCCCTTGAAGTTTCCTTGATTTCCAAAATTCTGTTGTTGGTTATATTGAAATCCTGGTGGGCCTCGTGGTTGATTGTTCAAACCAAATTGATGTGAGTTCACTGCTCCAAAGGGGTTTCCATATTGAAAACTTGGATGATTCTTATTCTGATTCGGATTGTAATAACCTTGACTAGGGATGGTATTAACAGCATTCAGGTTCTCCATTTGATTGTTATCTCCTTGGCCACATACATTGCTTAGAACATCATAGAGAACATTGCATGCCAAAGTGGAATGATATGTGCCCTTACATGCTTCACAAAACCGTGTGGCATACCTAACCTGTTCTTGTTGTCGAGAGGGCGAACGTCCTCTTCCAATTGCAGCAACAGATGATTCTATATGGTCTTGCTTGGCAACTAAGAGTTTTAGGGTTTCAGCAATAGACTTGTACTAGGGAGTAGCTTCAGCCATAGCCACTTTTAACACTCCTTTACCTACAGATCTACCCCAATTTGCTTGATTTTTAGCTCCAAGGGTGACAACTCTTCATGCGCTGACATAACTTTGACGCATGAAGTTCCCTCCATATGAGGAATCTAAAAACCTTTTTATGTCATCGTTCACCCCCCTATAGAAAATTTTGATGAGTTGGTTCTTAGTAATTCCATGGTTTGGACACTTGAATAGAAGCTCTTTGTATCTATCACATGATTCTGCAAGGGTTTCTCCAGGGACTTGAGTGAAATTCGTTATCCGTCCCCTAATTTCATAGGTGAGAGAGGGAGGGTAGAACTTCTCCAAAAATACATTTTGAAGTTGTTCCCAAGTGGTGATGGGTTCACTTTGCAATGAATTGTACCAACTTATTGCTCTATCAGCAAGTGAATACTTGAAGAGACGGAGACGAATGGCATCGTCGGATACTCCATTTTTTCTTTGTCATAGCACATAGATCAATAAACCTCAAAAGAGGTTCCTCACTATCCTCTCCTTGTTTGCCATAGAATGGGCTGTTTTGAAGCAATGTGATCCAATGTGCCCTAATCTCAAAATTGGCAGCATTGATGGGAGGAGGTTGTATTGGATGATGAACATTAGCAGCTTTGGGGATTGAGAACTCTCTAAGATCCTTTTGTAGTTCTACTGCTTGTGTCGCTGCTTGTGTCGCTTGAATTTCTTCTTGAACTACAGCTCTAGCTTCTTGCATGAATCTTTCTCTTTGTGCATTAAGGGCTTGAGCTACCCTTCAAGTTATCTCCTCCTCTTGAGCCATTCTCTAGTTCTCTCTGATCTGACGATGAAAAGTTATATCTATCTCAGGATCAAAGCTCGCTGTGAGTCTGGGATTGTCCGAACGGTGCATACACTATGCTTTGGATTGTTCCTGAAATGGAAAGATCTTTCTGAAGTAAGGGTGGTGGAATATAAATGGATTCAAATAGATGATCAATTGTATCAAAAGAAAAAGCAAAATCCTAGATTAGCCTTAAAAGAACTAGATTAGACTAACTGATTCTGTTGTCCTCGGCAACGGTGCCAGAATTTGACGTGAGATTTTATCACACTAACAAACTCACTTGGGGTTGAAATCCCCGAGCTTTTACCAAAACCAATGTGCAATAATACCAACCGCAAGCGGAGGAGTCTTATCACTATCTAGTTAAGGATCGAACCCAAAGGACAACATTTTTAAGAATCTTGTCAGTCGAATCTAGTTCAAGTAAGACTAATATTTAGAACGATTGATTGGTTTGTGTTTGATTAACTAATTGTAATCAAGTAAAATTTGTGTTAAAGTTGGATTTAGATCAATGATATGGAATCGCTGGGATGGTCTCGGGTTTCACCACCACTACACATGCAAACACGTCCGAACATTAAACATCCAGGTAAGATATAACTATCCAAATAGAGCTACTGCAAAACCCCCCATACGGGCATTAGGTTCGTGTAAGCATCACCTTAGGCATCAGATGTCTCGTCACCCTCCGGATCACATACTTATGGCTCCGAAGATACAGAAATCCAACTAAGGTTGTGGTCCTCCCTGAGGGATGTTTAGACCGCAGAAGTGTCACCGTAGGTTAGATGGCTCGTCCCCTCACAGATCATTCACTTACGACCTCAAAGAAACCCATTCTATTTTTAGTCAAGGTGTCAACCGCGCTAATCGATAAGCAAGTAGGTGTTTGATCTACAAACAAACATCGATGATGAATAAAGACGATACAAAATCCAACTGAGGCTGTGGCCCTCCCGAAGGGATGTTTAGGCCACAGAAGTATCACCGAAGGTTAGATGGCTCGTCCCCTTTGCGGATCATGCACTTACTACCTCAAGGAATCCTATCTTATTTCTAATCAAGGAGTCAAACTTTGTAAACTGCCATTCCACCCTACATATAGAAGATTTCACAATATAGGGAAGAACAAGATGAAAGCAAGTAGATAATCAACTACAAACATACCAATTAACAATGAAATGAAAAGTTATATACATTGTCATGGAATGCTTAACAAAAGAACATGCTTGCATGGGCAGCGGGGCTAGTCCCCGCACCCCAGTGAAAGTGGACTACTCACTCATGATGCCAGAAACAAGAAGAATAAGAAAGAGAGAGAAATATGCCATTAGCATGGTGTAGAAGGTAGTCGCAGCTTGGTGAAGATGATGCGGTCTTCTACATCATGTCAGAGCAGATCTGGACGTGAAACGGGAGATGCCAAGACAGACCGGATAGTCTCTCTTGCTCCATCTTCCTTCTCTTCTCGGTCTCCTTGATTGCAACACAGGGAGTAGGTGGAGTGAAACTGGTGTGGATGGAACTAGATCTAGATCGGACTTGTGTACAGGCAGTCTGACGGCATCCCGGAACTGATGCCAAAAATGAAGACCATGCTGGTCCTATTTATAGGCACTGGAGTGGCCCTCACGTTTTTGGTATGATTCCAGCCCAAACGGTCTTGGTATTTACATATGTCCAAATGGTTTTGGTAAATATCTATTTCAAACGATTTCATTGCAACCACTTTATCAAACGGTTTGGTGATCATGCGGTTTGGTACAAACCGACCAAACAGTCTTGGATAGTTGAGCAGCAAACGGTCTTGATCAGTACATCTTCAAACGGTATGCATGCTTAAATGGTCTTCACATTGCTTTGACTTTTCTATACGGTCTACGAAATATGATTGCAAATGGTCTCACGATCAGATTTGAGCAAACGGTTTGGTCTCGCAGCCTCAGCAGCATCATACGATTTGCTGCTTCATTCAGTTTGCATGTAAACCAAGAGACCAAACGGTCTTGGCAGATGTGGCCATACGGTTAGTGATATCTTCCTCAAACGGTCTTGAGGTGCCATCCATTTGATCTTCACACTCCATTCGGTCTTCACGCAGCCAGCAAGAGACCAAACGGTCTCGCGATGCTCATACTGTCTTGGCTACTTGTTCGGTTTACAGCTGAGATCTCCATACGGTTTGCGGTAGTGCTTTCATGCAAACGGTTTGTAGCTGAGAATCCATACAGTCTTGATAGAAACCTTACTCGAACAGTCTCTAGGATGTGCTCGCACAACTAACGGTTTGAAGCCCAACCTCCATTCGGTTTGGGTTGCCGATGACCAAATGGTCTCGTGTTGCTAGCCTGCTCAAACGGTCAATGTGACCCCGGCATCCAACCGGTCTTCTGCTGAGTGTCATGACAGGGGCTATGGGTCACGCCGTCAGCGAGGTATAGGAGCAGGGAGGCAGAGGTGTAGGTTGTTGGAGGTGGTGATCATGGCAGCGGTGGCTGCTAGTGCGATTGAGCGGGTTGCAGCGCCAGTGGTGGAGGTCACAGCAGTAGGGACCAGGGTTGCAGGAGGTAGGAGATGACGCGCCACGGCCGTGTTGAGACAACATGGTCATGGTGAGGCTGCTGCCCCCACGGCCGTGCTGCCTCGCACGGGTGTGGCGGGTGAGAAAGGATAGGTGCTAAGGATGGTTCACCAGAGTTGTGGCCTCACTACACACTCATGGCGAGGACAGTGGAACACGACCATGGTGGCTCAAAACGGCCGTGGTAAGGACTCTACTTCATGGTCTTGAATTTATGCAGACGTCCAAACGGTCTCACGGACAGGATGCAGTAAACGGTCTTGAATGTGCTGCTCGATCCCTTGGAGCTAAACGGTCTTGAAATGGAACTGTCCATTCGGTCTTGAGACCGAATGGATGAGACCATTTGGTCAAGACCGTTTGGTGAGACCGATTGGTTAAAACTGAATGGTCAGACCGAATGGATGAAACCATTTGGTTAGATTGATTGGTCATTACCAAGGGTGAGTGAAGGTGGGCCCCAGCTGATTGTTCAACCTCATCAAGGCCTACATCAAATCAACATAAATTTGATTAAAATCATGATAAATGGACCAATTAAGTAATTTTGTACATTTTGTTATTTAGTAAGTGAAATTTAAAAGCATTGAGTCGAATTTGACCCAAGATGGTAATTGAATTCCATGATGAATATGCATTCATCAAGTGACACATGGTTTTGGTGGTCACGGTCATCTCTCATAGTGAAGGTGGTGATTGTGACTCTTATACCGAAAATCACTACACTCGTCAAATGTCATTGGGTATGCTTTGACATCATCAAACGCAGTCCTGGAACATGGGTTGTTATAATGGTAATGATGGGGTGACTTTGACACGTGGGGATAGACTGTGAGTGATAGATATGGGAATTGTCCCTTCTACTAGAGTATGATATCCTAGGCACTTGATAAGCGAGACTGAGAAATGCATGTGCATGCACATGTGAATCAATATATGATATTGAGGTCACATTCTCTTAGACAGTCTACTCTTGGTTCAAGAAACATGGATTGAACATTGAGAGGATGACCAACCATGCCTCGAGTTCATCTTGGATATCAGTGACAAAGGAATTACACAATCACTGCAACACCTTACATAGATTGTAGGTTGAAGTTGTTCTCTAACTTTCCATTTCACTTGGATAACACTAATGTGTGACTAGGCACCACTCTTTGTTTGTGATCTCATAGGCTAGTTATGGACACTCACTGCCAATGTGACATGGGACCTATAGGGTCACACACATAGGAACTCATCTAGAAGAGGAGTTCGATCTTGAACAACAATTGGATTGATTACTAAAGTGTTTAAGTATTCAATTCACACAACTAATTGCTCGATTGGTTGACTAGGTCTGCCAAACAACCATCTCATTGAGTGAGATGGCCGTTTGGGTAGCCAGAGGGGCGTCTCAAGTAGTTCAGATAGCCGCTTGGGGGTCAGGATGATTGAAGTCTAAATTGGCTTATTTTTGCCCTTGAACTGACCGGTTCAATATGATTGAACAGACCGGCTCAGCTCAACTCACCAAACGGTCATCTGGGTGAGAGAGACGCACGTCTCACTTGGGTGAGATGGCCCAGTTGGGACAAACAAAGGTTCGGTATGTTTTCTGAATGTTTTGATTGTTCTTTACTTGAGGAACAAAGAAATTAATATGAGATATTAATTGGATTCGAAATATACAAATTCGTTTCAGGTTGAAAACTGCCAAATGGCCATTTGGCGATGCAAGACGATCGTATGGCTATGTGAAATGGCCATTTCGGCTATTGCAGGTTGTTAAAATTCAAGATCTTCTGGTCCTTTTCACTCCCGCACATTAATCTCGTATTAGATAGCAACTGGGAACCTTGACTTTGGCCTCTACTATAAATAGAGGGGTACTGGGGGCTTCCCAGTTTACAACACAACACATCACAAACAACTTAGAATCAGTTCCTCTGAAAACTTTTATCCTCTTTGGTTGTAGTAACCAAGAGAGCTCAGGCAGGTCCTACCTAAAAAGGAGGGATAGATAGTGGGAGAGAACAACTGAGAAGTTTTCATTGTGGGAGAGTAGGTTGGTGACTAGTATACCAATAAGAGGAACAACTCCTTCTTGTCTGTTCATGGTGAATGATAGGATTTCTAGTTGATCTGTGTGGACTTCTCTAGAGGCAGGAGTCTGTTGGTTGTTGCTAGGAGGACAACTGCAACTTATAGTCTGTGGCCCGACTATAGGAGCACTACAGAAGCTATCTTATTCATTGTTCATGGTGAAGACCAGGAGTTGCACATTCTTCGTCCAAGAGCAACTTGTCAACAGTTGCAAAGAAGTGAATTTTGTCACTAGACTTGCTCCATGACCATGTATAACTCACTAAAACCATCATTCCTATTTCATAGTAGTTGACGCGATCTTGCTATTATAGGAATACGGATAGATTAAAAAAATCAGTTGCTATACTCTATGCCCATATTTCCCAACAGGTGTTCCTTTGAGTGTAGGATAACTTAAGAATGAAAAATAGTCATTTTACAACTTGCAATGGATCTATTTTCATTTATTACAACTCTCCAATGATTGGAATCACATTTTTTTTTATTTTTCGTACAGTGCATTCTGTCGACTTTCAATAAAGGTAACTCAACTGATCCACTATCCGACAAAGCCAATTTCCAAACTATCAATCAAGTTTGTCTTGGGATAACTCGGCCGATAAGGCAAAATCAACTTTGATTAGGAAGTTGGCCGGTCAAGTTCTGTGAGTGTACAACTCGACCAATGCAATTATTTCCAAAAATCCAATACAAATCGGTCGAGATTCAAAGTCGACGATTAAAGAGTTGTGAAAAAATTTCCAAAATGATTTTTAAGTGATCAAACGATGGAATTAGGTGTCCTTTATTTTTTTCTCATCTTAGTTACAAGTCATATCATCAATACAAATGATTACAAAATTATTCTAAGGTGGTTTGGACTGTTTTTCACAAAAGTGCATTTGCATTGTTTTTTACTTGAACTTAAACAAGTTAGGGCTTGTGTAATTTGATCCTTTTCATGTACCTTATGCTTGAAATCAATCTTAAACAAACATATTAGATACATATGAATGGAATGGTTAGGTCATTATCAAAATATGGACAATGTATAACTCTCATATCAATAACAGCCTCCATGCCTCTACATAGTCTACACGGACCACCTGGAACTCCTGACTTTCTACCATATTTTATGGGAAGGAGTTGTCCCTCGTGTTTTCAATGTGCTAGCGTCGACTTTCTCCCCTTTGTCTATCTCTCCCTTTTACGGGTAAGATGCCTCAAGCTCTCACGTTACCGCAACATTGAGATTAGGAGACTTATAGTGAGAACCTTGGCCACCACCACCCTATATAGGAGTGGATGGGTCATGGTTTCCACAAACGCAGAGACACAAGGAGACAAATTTCATGAACATGTGGCTGCTATAAATCATGAGTCAGACGATTGGGCTCCCAGTTGGTTTATTGGCATCCGGTTAGTCGACTAGACACTCCACTCATTCGATTGGGTATATTTCATATTCATAATCATATTGGCTTTTAATGTGACGATCAATGCATAACATAATGTCAGCATCAATCCTTGATCCGGTCTTACTGATCATCGAGTCAGACGACTGGACTTTTTAGTTGGTGGACTGGACACTCCAGTTGGTCGACTCACATTCCCAGTTAGTTGACTGGACACTCTAATCAGCCAACTATCACCCAATGTTGTTTAAGTTGATTACCTAAACACTTTAGTAACAAAATTAAGCCTTATGCATGAGTGAACCCCTATTGCAAGTAAATCCTATGTCTGTGATCCTATAGGTCCCAAGTTATGTTGGCAGTGTGCTACTTCTTTGATCATCATATTCATTTTCATTATTGATTCACATTATCTCCTCGGGCAGGAAGTCTCAAAGCTCTTTTTCCAGCATTGAGGAGGTCCATAACTAAACTATGACATTACATGCAATGAGCAGTTGGAAAGTTGGAGAAAAACTTCAACCTACATTCGTGATTAGTGTTATCATGATCATATAGTTCTTTTTTTCAGATATCCAAATTAAACTCGAGGTGTGGAATCATCATTCTCTCAATATTCAATCCAAGTTCCTTGATCTAGAGCAGGTTGTCTGAGATATATGTGAGCTCACATATCACATATTGATTCACGTGAGTATGGCCATACATTTCTTAGTTTCTCTTATCAAGTTGTCAGTATATCAACTCCTATAAGAGGGACAAATTCCATCTACATCACTCACATCCAATCCCCATGTGTCACAATGTACATGAGCACCACCTTTATGGCAACCCTTATTTAAAGTCACGGTGTATGGTGTAAAAGTACATCAAACAACATGTGATGAGTGTAGTGACTTAAGGTATAAGAACCATAATCACCACTATCACTTTGAGAGCTGATTATGAATACCATGCAATGGTTTCCATATATCAATCTTAGATGGGTCTGACCGATACACTATTCCCTAACAAGTACCTATGTGTTTGGCTTGATATCGCATATCATGATAAATGATATTTTATCATCAGTCAATACACATTCTAGTCTTATGTATTTTTTTTGTCTACATTTTTTTCCACAATAATATCTAACTAGGGACATGACAAGAATGTATATACTCTTGTCAAACATATGATCTCATTATTCAGGTCCTCAACCTGAATACATATGTCATCGAGTATCATCACTCTTTAGACATATATCATGTTATATCATTATCTCATGATTGAACAAGCATATAGATGAAAGATTGCCTTTATTATTAATCAAATCTATTACATGATGTCTCATTATAACCATTGTATGACTGGATCTTTGGGCATACATACTAACAATTACAACTAGGTATCACAAAAATTACTTCATGATTTTCGTTGATGATTTTTGTAAATATTGTTATGTCTATTTGCTTAAAATCAAATATGAGGCATTATACAAATTCATTTTTTAAAAAAGAAGTAGAAGCACAAACCGATAAGATACTAAAAAGATTAAGGTCTGATAAGAGAGGACAGTATACAGCAAACTTGTTTTTAGAATCTTGTCAATTCCATGGGATATCTCATGAGGTTAGTGCTTCTTATACTCTCAATCTAGTGTGATTGCATAATGTAAGAACTGAACCCTGATAGATATGGTATATACTTTTCTCCAATCTTCCAGATTGTCCAAGTTTATGTGAGAGGAAGCTTTGAATATGGAATGCCATATTCTGAATAGAGTTCCCCATAAACATAAAGATGGTAGTCCATTTGAGTTACAGAGAGGCTGAAAAGAAAGTCTCAAATATCTTCATGTGTGGGGGTGCCTTATAAAGGTACTTGTCCTTGAACACAAAAGGAAAAAATTGTGATAGAAAACACTAGATGTCATTTTCTTAGGTTATGTATATACAAGTTTTGCCTATAGATTCTTGATTGTAAAATCTGAAATCTATGTCATTGATGTCAATACAATTGTAGAGCTTTGTTGGTACAATATTTTTAAAGATGTCATTGTCATGAAGTCAGATGTTCCCAAGGAAATTTCTAAAGAGGAACCATTTACCACAGGTTCCATTCCCAAAAAAGTGGAAAGGATGATATATGTGGGGGATGGCTTAGAACATATCATTTCCGAATATGAAGATCTTGAAGAAATGGTAGAACCAAAGAGATGTAAATAGCATAGGATACCCAAGTACTTTGGAGATGAGTTTCGCACTTAGAATATTGTGGATAATCCTATAACCTTCAAACAAGTTATGACTTCCCCATAAGCTAAGTTTTGGAAGAAAGGCCTTAATGATGAAATCCAATTAATTCCTTTAAACAAAACTTGGGAGGTGGTGGATTTTCCTATTGGTTGTTCTGTAGTTGGATGTAAATAGGTATTTAAGAATAAACTCAATGAAGATGTAACATACTCGACTCTCGGTATACAGGCTAACCCTCCATACTCCTAGGCCCCTATTCAATTACCTAAATAACTAGTATTTTTTTACCCAATTTAAAATGTTTTAGGGATAGTTGTAGTCAAATAGTCCATATATCCATAAATATCCTTTAAAAATGATATTCAGAAGATATAATAACCATGTTACTTTCAACAGTAAGATTTGAGGTGTAAATATATGAAGTAATGGGTTTATGTTCAAGTTGACACTTTAGAATACACCTTAATTGTAAGATGAAGAAAATCAAATTAATATGTGTCCTAGAGTCACAATCAAGTAATTTAGGGGAGTGAATGGATTAAATGTAGGCTTAAATACACTAGTAATGAAATATATTATGAAACATATTAAGAATGCAAAAATGATGTCCAATTCAGACTCCTTGCATCTCAAATAGCCTACTTAATAAGTTTGACATTATTTATATAATGTTTACCTAACCAATTGAATTAGTAAATGAAAGATACATCTAATAACCTAAGACTAATGAGTATAATCAAGATAATGATTTATATCCCAAAAGGGGTTTGTGATTTTTCTGTGCACATTACATTGCCTTCTCCTCCATGTTTAGTGGACCCTAATCCACTTTGACCGGATCTGACGAAGCTTGATCTTCTCCTCCATCACGGCTGACCCGCCACTACAATCGGCCTTATGTGTTCTTAGGTGTATAGCTTTTATTTTATTTTTCATTCCACCTTTTATGGTGAGGAACAATTGTATAATGATACACACTGTAATTTTGTAATAGTTTTGTTTTTGTTGCTTAAATATTTCATGTCTCATGTTTGTACCATCGAGTGGGCCCACTAATGGGTCCCACTCTTTACAAAATGGTATTAGAGCCTAAGTAGTCAGTAACTTGACTATTTCAAGTTATCCTAGGTTGACCTTTATTAGGTACTTAGCTGATCCTTTACGTGTGAGTGATATACCTAATCCTGAGTAGTGGAATACCAAAACCGGTTCAATCCCTATATAATATGGTGATTTCCACTTGCAAGCCATCGTGTTGTCAAGACTCAAATTTTGGAAAGTTAACCCTACATCCTTATGGATATTTCCGCACATAGGGGTCGACTCTTCTAGTCATTAGGCATAATTTCCCTATATTAGGGAAAGATAGTTCATAACTAAAATGTAGATTGACTTGACTACTCATAATTAGTCTTAACCCTAACTCCTGTTAGGTACCTTTCCTTGTTGTTTTCTAGCATGTCTCAAATAAGTCCACTAGGAGGATTGAGCATGCATGAGTGATAAATGTAGAACTCTCACATAAGTTGTAGAAAGGTGGTGATTCCCTTGATAGTGGGGGAAGACCTGAATTAGCTATGTTATGGTTAGGCCTGCATTGCCTTCAACATGGAGTGTCTTCACATAGCTCTTCCTAAATACATCTATCAAGGAGATTGAATACCATCCTCATTGAGCTTGATAGACCTATTACATGGTGGTTAGTTGATGAAATATATGTTTTAGTATATATCCTTAAGTATTCACCTCTCTCATCTCTAATATTGTACTTGATATATCTGGTGATTGAGATGATTATATCGATTACGTAGGTTACCTTATCTTGTGAAGGCTCAATGGTTGTAAACCAGCTACTGATGGAAAATCCCTCAATCTCTTCTCAAAACTTTGGGTATTCTTATGACTTCATTAGATCTCGAGATTAGGCAATAGGGATTATGAGTAAGATTGAAAAGGGGAATGGTGGATGTTGTGCCTTATTAGGGTTTGGTAGATGTTGACCATGTGTACTAAGAAACCCTTCTCCCTCCTATGCTTATATGTTAGAGGTGTCATAGACCCTTTTATGTGCCTGAAAAATTAGACCCTTTTAGTGGAATGGAGTGATGATAGAATTATATGTGTTGTTTGTGGAATGTGATTGACTTGGTTCTTAGATCAATTTTAGTGCCAATTTTAAGAATTTCATCGCAATGTTTTCATCGTCAAACTTACTTTATTATTAAATTATATGTACAAAAGAAAAGCTTTCAAGATTTCATCAATGGTTTTGGGACCAAGTCACCACCACAGTGAAGTTTGTATTACTAGAGAAACTCCTTAGTGAAACCCTATGACTAGCTTGATCAACCCTAAGACCCTATGCCCAAGTGTGACATAGACAGTAAGAAGAAGTTTGGATATATATTTGTGACCCAGTTGATCTAGCCATGTTGACCCTTGCGATGGTTAGTTAGGGTATATCTTAATCCTTTAGAGGGGTGGAGTATTAATGTTTTTTCCTTTAAGATTGTAACTTAACTTAGGATTATCTAATGTAAATAATGGTTGTAGTAAGTAACACATGACTAACATCCTATGATAAGGTCATAGGTACGTAGCTACCATCTAACTAGGGTAGATGGGTAAACCTACAAATTTTACCACCGTGAACATTTCTTACATAATTAAAATAAGGACAAAAAAAATCTTCCCTTATCTAAAATGGTGAACATGAGGAAGGTAGGTTATAGAGTTAAAAAAATCATTATAAGTTGAATGTGAAATCACCATAATAATGAATATAATGCTATTAAGATAACACTAGGCTTGCTGTAACTTCCTTAGCTTAACATCTTATATGTGAAGAATCATGGAGACTTGACACATGAAATGATATAGTTCCACCTTAGAGTTTGGCTAAAAGTGTAACAAGCGGGTGGTATGATATGATCCACTAGGTTGATTCCCTTTAGTAACTTAGAAGCCTATATTTTGGGTAGGAGGTACATATGAGGTTCTAGGCTATATATGGATGGATTTCGGGGACGAAATCCTCTTTAAGGGGTGGAGTGTTGTAACATACTCGACTCTCGGTATACAGGCTAACCTTCCATACTCCTAGGCCCGTATTCAATTACCTAAATAACTAATTTTTTTACCCAGTTTAAAATGTTTTAGGGATATTTGTAGTCAAATAGTCCATATATCCATAAATATCCTTTAAAATGATATTCGGAAGATATAATAACCATGATACTTTCAACAGTAAGATTTGAGGTGTAAATATACGAAGTGATGGGTTTATGTCCAAGTTGACACTTTAGAATACACCTTAATTGTAAGATAAAGAAAATCAAATTAATATGTGTCCTAGAGTCACAATCAAGTAATTTAGGGGAGTGAATGGTTTAAATGTAGGCTTAAATACACTAGTAATAAAATATATTATGAAACATATTAAAAATGTAAAAACAATGTCCAATTCAGACTCCTTGCATCTCAAATAGCCTACTTAATAAGTTTGACATTATTTAGATAATGTTTACCTATCCAATTGAATTAGTAAAGGAAAGATACATCTAATAACCTAAGACTAATGAGTATAATCAAGATAGTGCTTTATATCCCAAAAGGGGTCTGTGATTTTTCTTTGCACATTACATCGCCTTCTCCTCCATGTTTAGTGGATCCCGATCCACTTTGACCGGTTCTGACGAAGCTCGATCTTCTCCTCCACCATGGCTGACCTGCCACTGCAACCGGCCTTATGTGTTCTTAGGTGTATAGCTTTTATTTTATTTTTCATTCCACCTTTTATGGTGAGGAACAATTATATAATGATACACACTGTAATTTTGTAATAGTTTTGTTTCTGTTTCTTAAATATTTTATGACTCATGTTTGTACCATTGAGTGGGCCCACTACTGGGTCCCACTATTTACAATAGACATGACAATCAATAAGTATAAGGCTAGACTGGTTGCCAAGGGGTACACAAAGGGAGGGAATAGACGATTTTGATACATATTCTCTTATTTGTCACATGACCACAATACATGTGCTCATATCACTAGCTTCCCTTTATAATCTCTCTATCAGTAGATGGATGTGAAGGTTGTGTTCTTACACGATGATCTTAAAGAGAAGATATATATGAAAAAACCTAAAGGTTTTATGGGATGTGACAATGATTCCAAAGTGTGGACATGTGTTAAGTTTTTGTATGGCCTAAAACAATCCCCTAAACAATGGCATGAAAAGTTTTATTATGTTATTTCATAGTTTGGTTTCATTTCTAATGAATTTGATAAGTGTGCTTACTACAAGATGATTCATGATAGATTTTTCATTTTATGCCTATATGTCAATGATATTTGCTTTTTGGTTCTGATATGAACGTAAAAATTAAGACAAGAGCATTATTGTGTAGAAAGTTTGAGATGAAAGATACGGGTATCTATGATGTGATTTTAGCGCTTAAAATAGCAATATATATTGATGGTATTACACTCTCTCAATCTCACTATGTTGAGAATATACTTGAGAGGTTTCAATACACATTACATAAACCTTCTAAGACTTCTTATGATTTATTCGGGCCCTTTTTATAGAATGAGAGTGTTGTTCTTGTGTCTCAATTATGATACTCTCATATTATCGTAATTTTAGTGTATATTGTGAACTACACAAGACCAGACATTATGTTTATTGTGAGCAAGTTGAGTAGAAACACCAATTGTCTTGACAAGACCCATTGGGAAACTCTTAATCGAGTGTTAAGGTATACCAAGGGAACTAGTTCACGTGGACTGAATTAATGTAAATATCCTTCTTTAGTCAAAGGATATAGTGATGCAAGTTATATTGTCATATATTATGGGAGCAATAGTGTCCAAAGATATGTATTCCTGTTGGGAGGAGGTGTTGTAGCCTGGAGGTCTAAGAAATAGACCATAATATCTTGGTCCACCTTTGAGGCTCAATTATGTATTTTAGATGAAATTGTATTGGAAGATGAGTGACTACATGGACCCATGTCATGTTTACCTATGGTAAAGAATTCACCTCCTATAATTTTAGCTCACTGTGATAGAACAACAACTATTGCCAAGATAAGGAGTTCAAGTACAATCGAAGATAGTGTACACACATCCAAGTCAGACTCAAGATTGTAAGGAAGCTCATGTCTAATGAGTTTATGGTTGTAGACTGCATAGCTACAAAAAAGTATAGTCGATCCTTTGACTAAAGGTCTTACTTTGACTTTAGTTAAGATAACCAAGTTAGGGATGGGACTGAAACCCCTTATGATTTGCAGGCAGTAGCAATCCAATCCAAAAAAAAGTAAATACCCCACAAATTGGTTTAATGTGGTAATAAAAAGTTATTGGGTGAATTGGTTGATACTATGTAACTTATTTGATGCTTTTAGCATTTGTGTATGTATCCTAAAAACATATTAGTGTCACGACTGCAAATTAGTAAGATATTAGTCTTTGAATGGTGTCGAGTACTAGGACAGGATGCTAGTAGTACATCCTTGGAGACTCCAACTAAATGATTAATGTTGCATGGGGAATAGGGTTGTTCTCTTATATCAATCATGATTCTTGATTTGGATGTATGGCCTTTAATGTATCATTTTTCTTTCTTGACATTGTCTTTATTGTGTTGCTACCAACTGATACTCTTATACCCAAGGTTCAGGTTCAAGATGTTAGTTCACTATGTTCCTGTGGGAGTATACGTTGGATAACTCATGCATGGTTCAAACTAAAAAGTACATATTGAAATCACATTATGGAAGGTTGGATGACAGACATTGCATTGGACTTTGTTTTGTTTGGGGGGGACTGTTAACTATATTATATTTGGACTAATGCTAATTGGCATGAGTTAAGTCCAATATAGATGAAGCTAGTACATATGGGATGTGGAGGAAAAAATAGTTTTAGTCTTTTGTGCAACCTAAGAATAGCATTGAGAAATTGTCTTTCGTATTCCTTCTCATTTTTGTGCAACAAAAAACTACTTATTAATTATTTCTTTATTTATCTATTTATTCATTTACTTTTGAATTAGAAAGGGACTCCACATATTCCTTCTGAATTGAAAAAGACTCCTTGTATTCTTTCTCATTTGGAAAGAGACTCATCATATTCTTTTTATGTATACAAGAGTGGTTGTGTGATCCGATGGCTTCCCGAGCTCCCGACGGCGCAGGCGGCAAGGCGAAGGGGAAGGCGACGGTGTTGCGTCGACTGTCTCCCTCAGGAGATCCTAGGCCTGCTGGAGGTTTACCAGTTGTTGTTGCTAGCGCCAGATCTGCGGCAACGGTGGATGATAGTCAGGATTATGTTTTGAATCCTCCGCTTGGTTGGGAGAAGCTAAGGCCTAGTTTCACCGGGAGTCCATCAAATCTGAAGACTGTGGAGGTTGTTTTGGTTGATGGTAAACTCATCTATCCCAAGAAGGAGGCAGACGAAAATGCAAGCAGATGGAACAAATGTCTCATTGGGTACATCGTCGACTTCTTTCCTAATGTCCCGTTGTTAACAAATCACTTTGACTATCTCTGGAATACATGAAGTTTCTTTGAAGTTTTTGATAGAGGAGATGGTTTCTTCTTAGTCAGGTTTGACGAGATGGAAGATATGGAGGATGCGTTGAAAGGGGAATGGTTGGTGAAAGGGAGGTTGGTTGTTCTTAAGAAATGGAAGCCTGGGGAGGAGTATAACAAAGTCGTTCTGTCTGACGTTCCTGTTTGGGTGGATATCTTGAATCTTCCGACTGAACTCTGGGATTGCAGATCCTTTAGTAGGATTGGATCACTCTTGGGAAAGCCTGTAAAGATGGATGATGACACTGTTAATTTGCAGCGTCTTGATGTTGCCATGATTCAAGTCTTGATGAACAAGGATGCCAAGTACCCAAAGAAGATCACTATGAGGAGTGACGTAGGGGAAGAACACATTATCTTTCTGGACTACGAGTGGATACCTTACAAATGTTCTGTGTGTGGATGTTTGGGGCATGGTGAATGTCAGTCTAAACAGCCTGCCAGGTCATTAAGTTCTAATGTTAATGTTAATCAAAGGAAGGTTTGGGAAGTCAGGAAAAAGTTTGTAGATGATATGTCTGACAAAAGACCTGTGATGCAGTTGGAGGAAGTTTCTGAGTTTGTGATTGAAGAAGTTACCGATGCAGCCGAAATCCTTAAGGGAAAGATGATAGTTGAATAGGATGAAGAAATTGCTGAAGATGAGGTTCTATCTAAATTAGTGAATGAAGGATTTGATGGCAGGAGCAGCTCTGTTGTTCCTTCGACACCTGTGGCGGCGCAGATGTGTAATATTGCTTCTCCAGATAGCTCGAATGTTGCTAAATATGTAGCTGAACCTATTGATAGAAGAAGAAACATTTTTCCTCCTGATCTACAAGCTAAATGTAGTACAGGAATATTTCATAGAATTGCTGAGGCAAATTTTTCCCCGATCTTCGCTCAAGTGGAGGAGCTGCATGTTATTTCTGATGATGCTGAGGCTGACAGCTCAACAGCCAAGGTATCCAAATGACTCCTTCCATTTTGATCTCCTGTTGGAATGTTAGAGGTCTTAGTAACAAGATTGGACATGTCCAAGAGGAATTAAGAAGGATGAATGGTGATATTGTTATCCTTGTAGAAACTAAAGTTAGAATAGAAAAAGTTAGTTCCCTGATGTCTAGATACTTTCGTGAGTATAGCTATATTTCTAACCACAACTCTCATTGTCTGGGTAGAGTGATTATTTTGTATAAAAATTGCTCTATTGTTGCTATTGAGGAAACTGATCAGTTTATTCTTGCTAAGGTGACTGTTAATGATTTCTCCTTTTTAATGTCTGCTGTGTATGGGCTTAATGGTGATGTGGAGAGGTCGAAGCTTTGGGAGGATATTGATACTCTCAGTTGTTCTATTAATGAGCCTTGGGTTCTTCTTGGAGACTTTAATGCGGTTAGATCTGAAGTTGAAAGAATTAGCATTCAACCTCCAACTAAGAAATCTATGGAAGACTTTAATAGTTGTCTACTTAATACTGGTCTTTATGACATGAATTTGGGAGGTCCTTTCTATTCCTGGGATAATAAGCAGAGTGGTGACAAGTTTATCACGTCAAAGATTGATCAGGTTTTGCATAATACTCTTTTCATTGCTAGTATTACTGACTTTTTTGGTGAGCTGGTTTCTACTTCTATTGGTGATCATAGGAGGATTGTCTTAAAGATTGGTAACCCAAGGATCATGAGAACCCCGTTCAGATTTGTTAATGCTTGGACTCAAAGGCAGGATTTTATTACCAAGGTTAAAGAAGCTTGGTCTGTTGATGTTGATGGTTATAGGAGTTATGTTCTGTATAGAAAGCTGGAATCGGTGAGGAAGGCCCTCTTGAAGTGGAACAAAGTTGTGGTTGGTGACCTTTATGAAAATGCTAAAAAGATTAGATTTCAGGCTAATGAAGCTCAAAGGGTGGCTGATTTGGATCCTATGAATGAGGGTAAAAGAGAGTATGCTAATCTTCTTAGAAAGGATGCTAATAAAGCTGAGTTGGCTGAAGAATCCCTTCTTAAACAGAAGTCGAGGGTTCTATGGCTGAAGGATGGCAATTCTAATTCGAAGTTTTTTTACTCCTCCCTTAAGACGAGGAGACACAAGAATAGCATGAAGAGCTTGATGGTTAATAATGTGACCTTGTCTAATTATGATGATATTAGGAGGGTTGTCAAGGAGTTTTATATGAATCTATTTAATAATAGTGAGTCTGTTGGAGACGTTTGGAGAGACAGTTGGAATGGTAATATCTTATCTATTGATCAAGCTAGAACGCTTATTGCTCCTATTACCAGGAAAGAGGTTGATGATATTGTGAGTAATTTTAACTCTGATAAAGCTCTGGGACCTGATGGGTTTAATGGTTGTTTCTATAAGGCTGCCTGGTGTGTTATTGGGGATGATACTTTTGAGGCTGTCAAGGAGTTCTTTTCGAGAGGTTCCATGCTTAAAGAAGCTAACAAATCCTTTATTACTCTGATTCCTAAAGGACAAGATTCTTCTCATATTACCAATTGGAGGCCTATAGCTTTATGTAATACTTTTTACAAGATTGTTTCTAAAATCATGGAGAATAGGTTGAAGCCTATCCTTCTGACTGTTGTTGATTGCAATCAGTGTGCTTTTGTTGGGGGCAGATCTATGAAGGATGCCATTCTTGTTACTAATGAGATTCTGAGTGATTTCAATAGAGAGTCTAATAGTATGTGCATTCAAGCAGATGTGACAAAGGCTTATGATTCGGTAAGTTGGAAGTTTCTGTTCTCAATTCTCTTTAAGATGGGGTTTCCTCTTAAGTGGATCAGTTGGATAGAAGCTATTTTTTATTCTACATCCTACCAAGTTCTTGTGAATGGTGAGCCTGCTGAGACTTTCTATCCTTCGAATGGGATTAGGCAAGGGGATCCTTTAGCTCCGTATCTCTTTGTTCTAGTGATGCAGGGGTTTTCTAACATGATGAAGAAAGGTGTACAATCTAAAGAGTTACAACCTATCAAAGCTCATAATTTGACGCCGATTTCTCATCTCATTTTTGCTGATGATTTGATGGTGTTCTTGAAGGCTACTACTGATAATGCTCAGAATATTTGCAAAGTTTTGAATGAGTTTGGCATGAAGTCTGGTCTAAAATTGAATGTTAATAAAAGTTCTGTTGTTTTTAGCAAGAAGGCTAAGACTGATCTTATTCTTGGGATCCTTGATACGCAAAAAAAGGATGTTAGTGAGTTGAAGTATCTGGGGATTCCTATGTTTATGGGCAAGCTTTCAAAGAAACATTGTTATAGTTTTATTGATAAGCTTAAGAAAAGATTAGATTCTTGGAAATCTAGGCTGCTGAGTTTGGCGGGGAGATTGGAGCTTATTTAGTCAACTCTTTCCTCTTTGTATCTGCACTGGATTGTCTCTTTTCCTATTCCTTCATCTGTTTCTGATTCTATTGATAAGATCATCAGGGATTTCTTATGGGGTCAATCTGAAGGTAGAAGCAATGTTCATCTGGTTTCCTGGGACAAAGTCTCTCTCCCCTTTTCGGAAGGCGGGCTTGGTATTAGGAAATGTAGAGATATGGTTCGTGCTTGTGTTCTTAAGAATGATTGGGATTTGAATAGTAGGAAAGAGAGCCTTTGTGTGAAATGGATTCATGCTAAATATTTTAAGAAAGATACTTTCTGGAATATTGAGCCTTCCCCTAATTACTCTTGGATGTTTAACAAAATTTTAGCTACTAAGTATACTCTTTTGAATCTTGTCAAGTTCAATATTGGGCTAAATTCTCAGTTTAAAGTTTGGAAAGTTCCTTGGGTTAGAGGCAAGTTTCTTTCGGAGTGTGATGTGAAGTTGAATCCTATTAACACTAGGATTGGTTCTGAAGCTAAGTTGTGTACCATCATGAAGCTGGATAAGTGGTGTTTTCCTTATTCTAGAGCTGCTGGTCTGGTAGCTAAGATTATTGAGGATAATAATATCAAGATTGGTAGTGTTGACTCCATTCTTTTTATGGATAATTCTGATGTTAATCTGAGAGTTGTTTGGGAAGCTATTAGATGTAAAGGTACGGATGTTCCTGTTCTGTTGTGGCTTTGGAAATGTAAAGCCCCTAAGTATCATTTGGTCCATGCTTGGAAAGTGTATCTTAATAAGCTCCCCACTCATGATTACAGTAGAAGAATGGGTCTTACTGTGGTCTCTAGGTGTTATTTGTGTGAAGCTGATTATGAAAATACTTCTCATGTCTCATTCCAGTGTGAGTTTTCTTATCATGTTTGGAAGCTTTGTTTGGAGGGGGTCTCATTAACTCTATTCCTAATGATATGAATGATGTGAGTCGTGTTAATCTTAAGACTCTATACATATCCTATTTTGCGGTGCTCTATCTTTTATGGAATGAAAGGAATAAGAGGGTGCACGTTAATTTTTCTAGAGAGCCTGGTGTTCTTTTGAAGTTGGTGAAGCAGATGGTGGCTGATTTGAGTTGATGTGGCAGTGTGCTCTTTGTTTGAGCCTGTTGGTTTCTATTTTCTGGATGCTGTTCTTGGTGTCTTTTTCTCCTGTATATGGGGCTCTGTTGGGGTGGTGATGATCGTTTTATGAGAGCCTATTTTGGTTGGTTGCTGCATGGATGGTTTCTCTCTGGTGATGGCAGAGTGGTCTGATGTTAGTGGCTGTTTTTTTTTGTGGTTCTTTCTTGTGATGGCAGAGTTTTTCCTAGTTTCTGTAAGCTATTCTTGGATCGGCTTTATCTGGATGATGGCTTGCTGTTGTCTGCTTGGTGGATTTGGTGCCTGATGGGGGAGGTTGTTGTTTGTTTTTCCATGGAGAAGGTTGCCTTTTTGATGGGTTGGTGATGGTCGGGCTTCTGAGAGTTTGGCTTTCTTTGTTCATCCTATCTGCTGTTAGTGGTTGCTTTTGTTATGGGCTTCTTTGAGGAGTGGAGCTGATTATGTATGGATGCTTGTCTTTTTTCTAATATGTGGTGGTCGAGTCTTGCTGCTTGTTTCAGTTTGCTTCTCCTCGGTTAGTTGCTGCTGGGGTTATGGCTTCTTTTTGGCTGCTGCAGTTTTTTCTTGGGTTTGCTGTGTTTTCCTTGTCTGCTCCCCTTTTGTGGTTGGCCTGAACAGTTTGATGTTTAGAGGATGGGGTTTCTGGTTATGCAATGAGGGTCGAGTTGTCTTATGCAGAAGGATGTGTTGGTTTCCTTTTCTGATTCGGATGCTGGTTGGACCTCTTATCTTTGGATGTTGTGCTGCTGAGTTCAAGTTGTAGGATGAGCTGTCATGACATCACTTCCTTAGCACCTGTTTCTTGGTTGTTTGGTCTGAACTATCACTGTTTTGTGATGTTGGAAGTGAGGGTCGAGTCACCATCATGTGGGATGTCGACGCTCCCCTCCCTCTTTATCATGTTGTGATGGTTGAAGTGAGGGTCGAGTCACCATCCTACGTGGATGTCGACGCTCCCCTCCCTTCCTATCATGGTGTTTGCTGAAGTTTGAGGTGTGATGTGACTTGAGGGTTGTTTGATGTGAGGGTCGAGTCACCATTCTTCGTGGATGTCGACGCTCCCCTCCATCATGGTGGTAACAAAAGCTTAATGGTTTCTAGTTATGCTGATATCTTCATGAAGATGTTGAAATCTAGTTTTGTTCCTGTTGAAGGGTGGATGTTTCTGGTTTCTTAGGTTGTTTCGATGGCTGGAATCTTTATGGAGGAGCAATCTAGTTGTGGCTGTCAGCTGTTCTAGTAGTTTGGTGTGGGTTCCTTCTGTTCTGTAGTGATGGCTTTGGTGCCTTTTGGTTGATGCTTTGCTGCTGTTGGGCGTGTTGATCATATCTTTGTTGTTTGGTTTTGGCTGTTTGATGTGAGGGTCGAGTCACCGTCCTTCGTGGATGTCGACGCTCCCCTCCATCATGGTGGCTTCATAGTTTCATTTCAGCGTGCTTTGGGAGTATAGTGAGGCTGTCAGTTATTCTGTATTTTGTGGATACTTGCTCCTTGGGTGTTCTTCTGCTGACATGTTGAAAGCTGCATGGTTGAGTCCTCTCTGCTGTTATGTTTTTTTGCTTCTTAGGAGTTCTTCTGCAGACATGAGGGTTGTTTGATGTGAGGGTTGAGTCACCATCCTTCGTGGATGTCGACGCTCCCCTCCATCATGGTGGTAACAAAAGCTTCCTTTCAATTTGCTTTGGGAGTACATATATTTTTTGCCTGTTGTTGCTGTGGCTGTCAATTGCTCTAGCAGATTTTTTTGTTGTTGTTGGACGTGATGATCAGAGCTTTGCTGTGATCTTTCTGCTGTTCTGTGGTTTTTTGCTTCTCGGGAGCTTTATGCAGACATGTTGAAGACTGGTTGATCTGCCTTTCTGTTCGGTTGTCCTTGATCTTCATGATTATGGTTCCTGGTGTTGCTGATATCTTCATGAAGATGTTGAAGACTGGATAGCTTTTTCTTTTTGTAGCTTTGGAGGAGTTGGAGTTTTTTCTGTTGCTTAGCTCTTTATCTCTCCTCTCTCATCCCTTTTTCGAGTTCACTGTATAGTTTCTTTCCTCTTTTGTTCTTTTTTCCATCTTCAGTTGGAGATGGATTGTTTTGTACAGAAACCAAAAAAGAAAATACAAAAAAAGCAACACGAGTTTTCGACCGACCAAAAAAGAGTGGTTGTGTGATTGCGTCGAACTGGGAATAGGATTGAGCATGAAATATTTATTAATAAGGCCCATGGGCTTAGGGTTAAACACAAATCATAAATCTTAAATATCAAATCAGACATATTTAAGACATGAGTCTTTCGTTTGTATTTTGCAAACCCAGCGCCTGCCGCCTAACGTAGTTGCTTATGTTGTTGTGGATTTCTCTTGTGGATTTCATCTCCTGTGCGAGAAAAATCCTTCCTCATCCTCTTTTCCTTGATGCAATCCATAGGGTGGTGATACCTAATAGCCGCTGAGCTGCATCAGTGGTGCTACTATTCGTAGGCTTTGTGCAAGCGAGACAATCTACCGCTAAATGTTCGTGAGCGGATCAACTAAAAGAACGTTATACGTCTAGAGGATAGTGGAGTGCTTATTTCTTTAATTAATGTCTCTCTTTTTCACAATTTTTCTAACTCGGTTTATTTATTTCTCATGTTATGTTTGTTCTGTTGTTTTTTATCAGATACTTAACTTGGCTTGTAAACATGTTAATTAAATTGCAATTGATTACTATTTCTTGGCGTTATAAAAAACAACGGTCTTAAAAAAATCTGAGTGGCCTTTATTAACATGGTTGGCCACAGATATTTACTGTCCTACAATTGACACTTCTTGTATGCTTGAAAATTTTAACAGCACCAACTTTACATGTTGGCAAAGTCGGATGGATAGTTAGCTTAGGATGATAGGACTTTGTGACTATATTGTTAATGATGAACCTAAATTTTATGAAAAAGATCCTAAGAATGCTAAGAAAATAACTAATTGGAAGGAGGATGATCAGTTGTGTAGATGATATGGCATCTTAGCGCTGACGAATAAGATGTGTGATCTTTACTCTAAACTTCATGTCACGACTAGCACGGTTCTATTGGAAAAATGAACTGACGCGCTAAGGATCGTTGACTAGAAGGAGGTTGACCAGTTGTGTAGAAGATGTATCATTTCAACAATGACGAATAAGATATATGATGTTTATTCTAAACCTCGTATCACGACTAGTAACATTCTATGGAAAAAATGAACAAAAACCATATTATCCCTGTTTTGAACAAAAGAAAAACGTACTGGCACTAGCTTTTAAAAAATACTTATATAATTGAAATGTGTTATGGTTTTTCTAATAAGCAATAAGCACATGCATAAACGTTGGTCTTGCAGTTTAGGCGGCCAACGTTTTCAATTCTAGATCCACTTGGATTGAGAGGACCCCGACTCAGTAACTCCTACGGGTCCCCAAGCCATTAAGGCTGTTATACCCCTATCCCCACAACTCAACGGAGCTTCTTCTTTCAAGAGGCAGTGATGATTCGATTAGTTAGGTGTTGGTAGTTGTGGTGTGGGTCGCGTCGGATTGAGACGCACGCGCGTTCTCTACCAACAAAGAAAAACCCTATCCCCACCAGTACTCTTCCGTCGTCGTATCCAGGTGGCATTAAAACCTGTGAGAGCGACATAGAACGTCCAACCCAACAAACCCCTCACGCCAGTCAGGATGACACTATACTTGCCAAGGCTCTCATTGGTTTCAGACGGGCGTCACCATCTTGCACACTGCTGCAGAGGAAGATAGAGAATCGCGGCCAGTGCAAAAACAAGCCTCGATACTTTGGTATCTATCCGAAGTTGAGGTATTTAGGGCACATTTGTTTTCCTGGATGTAGCCGGATTGTACATTATGCTCCAGCAAAGTAAAAATTATATTTGGTTTATTGAACCGGAGAAATGGAAGGACTCCTGCATTTTTAGACAAGTAACGGATGCGGGATAGGCCTTTCCTTCTCAAATTGGCCGGACGCCAAGAATCCAGCAAGGCCAACGTACTCTGTACCTGTTGCGTCGTACAAAAAAACGGCCAAAATACCCGGCGCATCTCACGGAAGTACAGACAAACCAAAGTTAATATTTGATATTACAGGAATTAGTGAAATAAGAAAACCCATGTACTGGGATTCTCAACCTACTGCATTTCTACAAATACATCTACATACAGCAATCCAAACGTGCCCTTATTAGAAGTGGAGAATGTGTCAACGTAGTTAGCTCAACTGCATCTCCTAAAATGCATGCTTGCGTTGCGTCGCTTTTGTTTATTTAAGCAAAATTCCCTTGCCTTGCCTTTGGTCCCCGGCCCGTACTGGGGAAACAAATGACGCCGGGGAGTGAGTAGTAACTGTCCATCGAGAACAAATAGGATATTATCTCTGATTATAACACCCATATGACCAGTTACTATGTATGGGTAATTAAAAATAGGAAGTCAAGTACACTGCAAAAGATTACAAAGTACGCTCTCAACATCAACACTTATTGGGTTTTTCTTCGGACGGTAGAGACCTAATTTCCTACTGTCCAATAACCGAACAAGTCACCTGATGTACAAGTGGGCAAACAGATCAGTAATACTTCACCTGCGATGAAAAGTAACCAATGATAGCTTTTGAAGTACATATGGGCATAATCGACGCATATGTCAATAGATATAGTGTTTCGTCTCAGTTATCTTCGTGTTCCTCTTCTTTTTGGGAAACAATGACACATAAAAGTGTCACATTCAGAATTCACTGTGGTTAGAGCACCAATGGGGTGAAAGGTGTTTGTACACAGCTATGGCGGTGGTCAAAAGTAATAGGTAGGCTTGGTGACGTCTACCTTTGTGCTACAGCAACGCAATGACTCTCTCCATCCGCTTCCCTGGTTCAGGTTCATGCACTCGCGAAAATGTTAACCCTTGGTCCGCTTAGTTACGTGATGGCAGCTTATGGATGGGGAAACGTTTCTAGGATTATTAAAGGAGCTTGCTGCCAAGCTCGGTAATTACACCCTTGTATGGACGCGTCCCAATCACGGATATGGCTAATTGATGCTTGGTTCAGTAGGGGGGAGCAATAGTGAGATGCCGTGGCTGAGTTGCGCCTGCCCTTGTTGCGTGGGTAGCGGTCCTTTCTACCATAAGACCTCCTGAGGCCATTTTCCATGCGTTGTAGACTGTGCATCTCACAGTCTAAGGAAATGGACATCTCGTCAACCGAAACTAAAAGAGCCCTAGACAGCGAATGAATACACACGTCCCTACACTGATTTAGCTTTGCCAGTTGGACCGCATTGCTAGTAGACACAATCTAAACGACGAAGCGCTCAAGAATTCAGTCATAAAAAAACAGCCGATAGAACAGCTGTATGCAATCTAGATATGGGACACACTTCATTCGATATATGTAATCATTCTACTATCTGTTTAAGTCTAGAGAAATTAGGATACTACAAATATGCAGGCACATTTTTCTGATCCAATACACAGAAACGAACAAGCACGAGCGCACACGCACACAATTATAAATAATATTTTTCTCTAGGCCATCTTTGGCCCGTTTAGTAGCTGACGAAACAAACGACCATATTTAAAGATCGAGATACAGATTAAAGCATAATAAGATCTATAGCACCATTTATACTCAATTTGCCTTCAGCTTGTCATCCAAATTAGTAGCTCACGTAGGCTCAAACGCATAACCAGGACAGCTAGCTAGCTGAAGTTTCACAAAGTTTCAAATTCAAGGCAGAATCAGATAATAGATGCGGGCAGGACAGATTAACTGTGAATACCCTTGCTTAAGTGTATTACAATCTCAAAACTCATTGATAAAAATAAATCAACCTGGAGGTCGAATTAATAATCTACAGAGAAGTTCCCCAGGTACTTATTCCTAAGTGGACAGTTGCAGGCAATACTCAACTCAAAGCTGGAACAATCTGAGCTAATGTCAGTGGTGCACGAAATCAGGTTTATATTAGACTTAACAAGAATCGCAATAATCAGCAAAAAAATCAGGCTGTCAAGAAATGTATTAGCAGGTCCTTCCCCTCGACTCACCTCATTCGTGAGGAGACAAAACACTTTCAACAAAGAAGAATCAACAGACGCCGTTAGGCGCAAGTACATTGTAAAGGTTGGATAAATAAAACATGAATGACTACGGGGAGCATATGTATAGTGGAACCAAAGTTCTAATTGGGTACTATTGCACGAGCCCCCGCTGTTTAAAGACCTCGAGCATGGCTGACCCAATCTTGGCCGGTGACTCAACCACAGTGACCCCTGCCTCTCTCAGTGTCTTGATTTTGTCCTGGGCAGTCCCCTTGCCACCGGAGACAATTGCTGAACAAGTAAAGCAAAAAATAATAATAAGATAATAACAACTAAAATGATTTAAGCTCCAATCACCAAAAATCACCCAAATACACCATCATTACTCCTCCCAAATAGAAACAACAGTCATTCTCATAAAAAATAATACATATGGCAGTATATAGCCCATCTCGGTCGATTTCGTGAAGAATGCATTTTACATTCAAACCTCCAAAACTCAAGAGGTATCCAAATAACTGTCGGTATCACTGAAATTTGTGTATTTATCGATAAGTTAGCCTGTTTCTATACATGATGCCACAAAAATCAATATTTTGGATGGCATGTCACCGATATCGTTAAAACTTCATTCCTTGATGGTAACATGATCAAATCCTTAAAATATTTAGGGTCCAAACTTCGAAACTAACAAATATTGACCATGATAACTAAAATTTAACTAAATGAAATCCAAACAACTTTGCAAACAAAATATCTAAAACAAAATCCAATCACCAAATATGCCTTTTAATCAAACATACAAAGCCTATAATATAAGCACAGAAAACAAGATGGATTGGGTGGTGCTGAACCGCATGGCTTACCAAAAGCGAACAAAGAATACAACACTCCATATAAAACAAGTAAAACGAGACTGGCCAATAAAGTTAGTAAACCTTTGTATGACAATGTTTGCATTCATATGTACACAAATGTGATGATTGTTGCATCGCCCTCTTAAACCCCACATGATTGATTCCCTCGATTCAAGTTCTTCTTTCTTGGTGGAGGGTGACTGCAATATACTTACTATGCTGAACAATTATCGAAAGAGTTCAATGTTAGACCCATTTAGCGGCCAAGCACAATGCATATGTAATCATACGCAAAGTATACTAGCACATGCGCCAATCCGAATTAAAGTTTTCAAGGAGGAAAATTATCTTATATGCATTACAACTCAATGAGAACATAACCCACAAAAGAGGGATCCATGCAGTTAAAACCCAGTATGGTTGGGTTTGAGACTTAGATTCAAGGGGACAAGAATAGTATGTCCAATTAAATGACAAGATGAACGAGATGTACTTAGCACACACCCTTACCTCATATTCAGTTTATGTAGATAAGGAAAGCACATGAAGTGGATCAACGGACCTTTTTCATCCATTTCGATGTATGAGAATGGACCACAAAATGTGTTGAATGAAGAAATTTGAGGAGTGGGTGCTCTATAGGAGCATTAAAAACAAGGTTTTCACGAACAAACAGGTGAAGCTTTCAGTTCACTGTTAATTGTTTCAACTGGTGGTTGGAAGTCATGTCAGCATGACATGATTAATAAAAGTTAAAAAAAACAGAGAAAGGAGGGAGCAATAAGTAAAAGAAGAACATTTACAAGGGGAATAGTACAGGAAGAAAAAATGGATTCAGGTTAAGAAGAAGAGTTTAGGGTTTAGAATCTAGGAAGAAGAATAAGAATGGAAATACAGATAGAGGATTGAAGAGCTGAGAAATTAGACAATAGAGGTGAGAGGGTAGAGGAGGGTTAAGGGGAAAACAAGAAGAGACAAGTAGAGATAGAGTAGAAAAAGATAAGGAGGCTTGCCTAATCACCAATAGAAGCAGCCATACCACACATCACCAAGAGGTGGAAGAAGTGGCACGAAATTGTTTCAACAGATGTGGCAAGTGAAGCAGAGGTGGAAGGTTGAATGATGCCAGCCACTGGAGAAACTGTGATAGCTACCGCCGTGAAGTTGGTGGCATACTTGCTAAGGTGATTTGCCTATGTGTGCAGTGCGCAAAGAGTGAGAACACCTTCAGACACATTAGATTCAAGGATGCAATAGAATCAGTTCTACGTGATAGATTTCTCTTCCGCGTCATGATATTATATATTCCCTTCAATTCAGTTCGAGATTTTCTCATGTGGAAATAACATGTTGGTGGTCTCACTGGTCATTTTGATAGGGAGATGACCATTACTCTAGTCAATGACAGATTTATTGGCTTTCTCTATGTCGTGATGTTGCCCGCGTTGTTTTGAGTATCATACTTGTCAAATGGCAAAAAAACAAAAGACAAAATAGGGGCTTTTACACTCAAGTCCATATTCCACATGAACCTTGGAAGGACCTGTGTATGGAATTCATTCCTGGCCTACACCGAACATCACGGGGCCACGATTTTGTGTTCGTGGTTGATCATCATTTTTCTAAGATGATCGACGTCATTCAGTTGTAAAATTTTGACGCCTCTCGTATAGTCTGTCTTTTCTTTGATGAGGTAGTCGAGCTAAATGGACTCCCCCCCCCCCACAAACCGTAGCAGGGGTTGGACACCCTAAGAGTGGTTAATTGAGGTGGCAGTTGTGAATGGAACCCAGGTCCCTTTGTTAGGGGACGCCATATGCTTGACCACTTAAACCACTCCTCACCGCTATGATGTCAAATTTCTTAGCTACTTTGGCAGACTGAAAATCTTTGGTACCCACCTCAAATTTTGTTCTTCCTTTAACCCTTAAAACTGATTGTTAAACTAAGGTGGTCAAGACTCAAGAGGTGTTTGGGTAGCCTTCTACAATGCAATATGGCCTATGAGTGAACACTTACGCAATTGGGACTTACTCTTAAGTACAGCTAAATTAGCTCAACAATTTGGTTAATCGATCCACAAGGAAGAGTCCTTTTCTAGTTCTTCATGGTTAAAAAACCCTCATTGATCTAGTACCTCTACTCATTGATGCTTGCCCTCCCTCATTATAGAGACCTTTGCTCTACACATTCATATTTTGCATAAGGAGATTCGCTAAAAACATACTGTCTTATGAAAATTATAAGCTCTCTGCATATGCACACTGTAAGTTTCAACTTAGTTATCAAGACGCCCGCCTAGGCGTTGGCTTAAGCCAGGCCGCCTCAAACTAGGCACCCAGCCTCCTTTCTGACCTAAGTGTCCACCTAAGGTGTTTTAGGCCCAAATTAAGCCACTTCAAGGCTAATTTAACATATATTGGGTCAGTATTTGATCAAATTGAGCCATTTTATGATTGAAATGGATCTAAATTATACCATTAAATTAGGTCTGATTTGGGAAAAACAGGCCTGATTTAGGGGAAATAGGTCTAGTTTGGGGAAATTAGGTCTGATTTGGCCATATAAGGTCTCGTTTAGATCAATATAGGGAAAATTAGGTCTAGTTAGGTTTGATTAAGTCATGTTATGCAAAATTAGGCTTGATTTTGGGCCAAGTGAAGTTATGTCAGATTTAAGCATATTGAGGCTGATTTGGTAAACAAGTCTGATTTGGAGGAAATGGGTCTCTCCAGTGAGATTAGGTCTGATTTAGCCAAATTAGATCTTGTTTAGGTTAATATAGGGAAAATTTGGGGAAGTTAGGTCTGATTGTTTCATAATATGCAAAATTAGGTTTGATTTAGGCCAAATCAAGTCAAATTTGGGTAACTTGCCTAATTTGGGGAAACATGTTTGGTTTCGTGGAAATTGTTTTACCTTGGGAAGATTAGGTCTGATTTGGCCAAATTTGATCTCATTGATGTCAATATACAAAAAATTTAGGGAAATTGGGTCTAAATAGGTCACGTTATGCAAAATTAGGTCTGGTTTAGACCAATTTGGGTAAACTATGTCAAATTTGGATCAAATGAGGTCAAATGAGGGTCAATCAATTCTAGTTTAGGTCATGTTAGGTGTAATTTAGCCTAAATTCCATGTAATACTATGTAATCATGTCATTATTTAATATTTATGTCTAAAATATGAATGTAAATGTAAAAAATCAACATTATAAAAAAAAACCAAAAATGTCTGGGTGCCCGCCTTAACAATCATGGGTTTCAAAAATTTAAAGAGATCATGTGTTACTATGTGTGCGTTTTGAAAGCTACCCAACAATTCTTTCAAGAAACTTCATGCTCGGAGCATCAGGATCATTCTAAATACTTCATCGACAAGAACTCAATGCCTATGTATTGCATTTGGCAACAGTGACACATTAGTGATGTATTTCGATGTGGATGATGGTACTTCTTGTCACGATACATTCGAGGCCCCTCTGCCACTGGTTGTAGCTTTCTTCATATCATCATAGTGCCTCACCATCTTCAACAACTCTACCTACTGTGCCTCGACTTCCTCAACAGTTACCCGAGCATTATGACATTGTCCTTGATGACCAGACCGTGCTCACCATTAGGGCATCGTACAACCTTGGTTTGTTGGCTTGATTGTTCTCTAGGAAATGCTCTGAGGATGACTTATGTTGCATCGATGCATATCTTCTTAAGCTCTAACTCGGTTGGTCTCGACGAAGTTGCGTCTCTTGTAGCAAAGGGGTGTTGTTGTAGGATAGGCGCCTTTGCGCACTTACAAGCGCAGACGTCGTCACGCCATCACTTCAACTTTATTTAGCTTGCTTTATTGATTTTGTTTCTCCCCTTTTATTGGGCTCTTGTAAAGTCAAGTAGTTTAGTCCCACATTGGCTATCGCATGTCCAATCTTTGTTTGGGGTGCCTAAATAAAACATATATTGCTTCGTCGTTTAGATATACTAGAAGAATATGAATTATTCCCTTTCGCCATTAGTTTTTTTTTATTATTTGTCCAATAGGGCTTACCTTAAAAAGCTTTTTGGCTAAGAAATTATATGAAATTATGATCTTACTTTTTTGGACACCACTGCTCAAGGTCATTGAACAACCTTGACAGACAATTGTTCCAATGATTTATAAATATACAAAAAAAAACCTTAAGCAAAGAATTGCTCCAACTGTTTGATATATGCAATAAGGTTAGCTAGATATCCTTGAGAATTCAATTGCTCAATTTGGATGCATGAGTAGGTAGTCATTTTTGTGCTCCTCACTCGGGAAATACCCTATAGGTTGCATAGACTTGGCAGATTATCATATCTGAGTGGGTATGTCTAGCAAAAGGCCTAGAAATGTACGCTGTCAGTTTCCTTTTGGGTTGGATATGATTTGTGGGTATAGATTTGGATGTGGCTCCTTATGACTGCAATGTTAATTATCCTTTGATGACATTCATCACCCTCTGTGATCCTTACTGGATAAGCCCCCTGGTCTTTTCTTCAAAGATATCCTAAAAACTAGATGAAGCCTTAATAAACAAATCCCCAAACAGAAAGAGAAAAATAAATACTACTCATTTTGTGTCAACATTTAACATCTAGAGTAGAAAAGAAGAGATTCCAGAGTAATCTCACTAACATCTACATAAGAAAAGCAATATCAGTGAGCATATCATCAACAACTTTAATATAAGATGTTTCACGCTACCCTAATACATAGCACTAAATATTTTCAGTAGCAGAGCTCCCTAGGTTTTAATACTTCTCAGGCAATTGTTACAGCAGCCACTCATAGGATAAAAAAGTACCTCCAGCATGCCCCATTCGACGCCCTGGAGGAGCTGTCAGACCAGCAATAAAGGCCACAATAGGCTTTTGAGTTCCACTCTCCTGTCAAAAGATCAAAATAGTGTATAGTTTAAAAAAGAGGTAGTAGATTCTTTGCAAAACAATTGATAGTCATATACAGTGTAAGGTATGTGTTTCAACAACCTGACCAACAACAGTAGGTCACGAAAAGAATAGTGCAGAAAGAATCCATTAAAAGAATCATCTTCAGCTCAAAATCTAGAAGAATGATTTGGTATTGTATGTTTACTTCTTTTTTGCATTTTAGCATCATAATGTCATGTAACACTAACATTTATTAATAATATAATTATTTAATATGGAATATGCTGCAGTTCACCAAACAGGGCCCACGATGGGGAACCAATTCCCTAAAACTGAAGTTTAATAAACCCCAAGGCTGTTATCAAATGTAGTTGCCACAACATATGCGGCTAGACACTGAATTATAACCAAATAAAATAGTAAGACCAACAAACTTGGAACTTACAAATAAATCACTCGGGTCCTGGGCGTCCCACCACCTGGGAACCCTTTAAAGCACACAGTGAGTCTGTCTGTGTGGCGAGTAAACAATCCGAGGATCCCTCCAGGGGTCAACGAACAAACTTCCATATCAATCACAACACTTACAAAAGGTGGAGATTAGCCATTAACACCCACCACTTCTCCATGCCTGCCCCTTCTCATCTTCAGTTCTACATCCACACCCCAACATTGCCCAATATCTCCTGTCCCCTAACCATGTTGATGAAGAACGGGTTATCTTCCAAAGGGAGGAAGATAGCCTCCTCAACCCCACCCTCACAAAGACCCAAAATGCTCGTCTACTACTAAACCTAATACATATGATTTCTTGGATACAGAGTCGTCAAGAAAAACTAAAATTATACACACAGGAATATTGTACGGACTGTTTTACCACCAAAATCTACAATAACAGTAGTGATAAACATTATATGAAAAACTACACTTATTTAGTAGCTAACTTGAAGGTATATGTCATATCAAGGTGTACGGGTTTTCTTACAGATATTGATTGATAGACCCAATATGGTCGTCAACAAACCTAATAGACGCAGAATTTCTTAGACAAAGGATCATCAAGAAAATGTGAGGTTAATAAAACAAAAGTATATTTGGAAATATTTTACCAGCTAAATTTACCCAATATTAATAATAAACATTGTGCGAAATTCCATTTATATGATAGCTAACATGAATGTATGCTATAAATTTGTATTCATTTTCTAAGCATATATATGCCCATAATTTACATATTTGTATAGTTCTTTACTTGACCGTTGGTAGAATTAAAATTTTGATTTATTTATTTTTACTTTAAATGGAAATTGTGATTCAAATCAATAGGTTAATTCAGATCTGAGCCCCATACCCAATCATAAAAAAGAAAATCTTACTTTTTTGGGTTTTAGCCCTTTTTTAGTCAAAAACACGACACAGCCGTCTTAAATTAAAATTGTGATTCAAGTAGGTTAATTCAGATCTGAACCCCATACCCAATCATAAAAAAGAAAATCTTACTTTTTTGGGTTTAAGCCCTTTTTTTAGTCAAAAACACGACACAGCCATCTTAAATTAGTTTACCTTCAGTCTGCAGTGGAGGGCCTGGTTTGCCAACAACATGCAAGACGGGTGCAACAGTGAGGACCAGCTAGTGCGAGTGTTATTGACACATAAGAGGCAAGGAACGAGGTATCCGATTTCGATACCGTTTCGACAGCATGGAAATCGAAATTTATGGAAATTTCGACAGAAATTTCGATAAATGCAATCGTGCCCGTTTCGACGCCAAAATGAATGAATTAATTTATGAAATTTTACAGGTGTGATCTCTACACCTAAATGCATCATTTTATGCAATAAAATTTTATGTGGGGGTAGGTTAGGGAAGGGGTCCTTCATGTGGGAGGTAAGGGAACTGTCATGTTTCTTGATGATTTCGATGAATGATTTCGATGACAAAATGTAGGAATTAAGTTATGCAATTTTGTAAGTATGAGCTATATACATGCATGTACTTGTTTGTGTTATAATATCAAATATTGGATATGTAGGGCATCCCACACATTTTACTTGGGTTTATAGTTTGTTGCTGATATTAACTCAATAGTCAACCATTTCATTGGTCCCAAGAATACTAGTGCAATGTTTCCAAGCTAAATCATCATTTGTTGGTGTGGTTGGCTTCCTAGCACCCTCATTGTCTAATAAATCGCCACTAGGATACATGTCATCCACATTGCAAAAACTAAAATAGCATGCATCACATAAGTATTTAATAATTTGAATAGAAAATATTAGGGAAATGCAATGCAATTATGATATACTAAAGTATATACTATGTATGAGTACTAAATGGTGAAATGACCCCAATCCCCCTTTGCTCCTCTTCAAAAATCAACAATAACAACAAGGATTGCAATTATCGAAATTTTCATCGAAATTTGGCGAAATTCATCGAAATTTGGCGAAATTCATCGAAATCGTCGAAATTTGGCGAAACTCGTCGAAATCATCGAAATCGAAACAGTCGCACGTTTCGGTACCAGATAGCATCGAAACCGAAATTTCGAGCGAAATTTCGATGATTTCGACGAAACCTCATTCCATGATAAGAGGTTGCCCTCAACACCTTGTGGTTGCTAGGGTTTTTGGGTCCTATCGAGGCAGCAAGGAAGCCTCTTCAATAGATGACTAAGTGGATTGATTTGATTTTTTTACACGAGACGTACGTAGATAACAGTTAAATGTTAATCATTGCAAGCATACAGTATTTTATAAAGCATCTTAAGTGGTTAATTGCATAAGCGGCCCACTGGATGCATAAAACAAGCCTTTGGTGCCCACCTGAGCCTCAAAAAAGCCTGAAGTACCCGCCTGAAGCCTGCCTAATTGCTCCAGTGTTCACCTATCAATTTGGGTGGGCGCTAGACGTTTTCTGTGAATAGCGTGGATCAGACCCTGTTTCAGCCCAAGATTAATTCGTTCTAGTTCAGCCAGCTTGTATAACACAAATTATATAATATTAAAAGAGGAAACAGAGGGATGACCCCCCCCCCGCTTCATATTAAACAACCCAAACTTTGAAATGAGTGATGAGAAAGTATATAGTTGACGGCCCATGATTCGATCCATTGGGCCATCTCCGCCATAGTTTATAATGTCAATTTCGATGCCGTTTCGGATAGTCCAAAAACAGAAATTTTGATATTTCCGCTTATTTCAACACAAGATTTCAACGCAAATTTTGACAATTTCGATGACTGAATAAAGGAATTAAGTCATAAAATTTTATCATGATGATCTACATACATAAATACACATAATTATGCAATAATATCATATGTTGGCATAAGGTGGGGGTCCTACATTTGTGAGTGAAAATATGCAAAATTGTTTCGATCACAATTTCGATCATGCAATGTGTACGCACATAAATTCTTATGCAATAACATGTTACATCTTATATTTTGGATTCAATTAACTCCGATTGGGTCTCCCACATTTTTAACGATTTTTCAAGATTTTTTTTTATGAAATTACAAATCAGAAATTTCACAATTGGACATGTCCATTTCGATGTCTGGTAGAGGTCGAAACGGAAATATCGACCGATCGAAATTTTAATCCATGATCTCCGCCCATTTATTATTTATGTACTATCATACTGCTATATAATATGGTGTAATATATAATACCGTTGCAATGTTAAACTATGCACTTATATATAATACAAGCCCAGTTAGGCTGCATATTACACTATTACATGGGTTGAAAACTTGACATCGGTATACAAGTTCAAAAATTATATGGCTAGTCATATATGTATGCACAAAAATATATAGAACCTTTTGTAACGTTATATTACAGCATAATACTAAGCCATGTGATCTATAATATTCCAGTACTGACAATTACTATGTATGTAATATCGTACTAGTATATTACTCTATTATGACAAAGTATGTACTTGTGTGTTGAAATTTATAGTAACTATAGCATAGTACTATGCTACAGTATTTGTGTATATTACTACTACATGGTAACTGCTTGTATTGATGTGTAGGCTGTATGGTAAACTATAACATGGGTTGACAACATGACGTCTGCATACAAGTTCAAAAATATTTGGTTGGTCATATATTTAGGCATAAATATATATAGAACTTTAGTAATTCACATATTAAAAAATTGTCCGCCTACGCACCAGCCTAGCACTCAAGTAATTCACTTATTAAAAAGTATCCGCTTAAGTGCCAGCATAGCACTTAACCGGCTACAAGGTCTTATTCGCCCTACATATTTAAATGGCTTCTGCTATTTATGCATAAAAATATATACTTATCGTGCTGTCTGAAACTACAAACATATGTCCCAACTACAACATGCTTCCATCTAAACTGGTTAAGGCATCGACGCAAACCACAAACAGTTTACTGAGACAGCCCATTTTCTTTCTTTCCCCTGAATGAGACCCATCATGCCGATATCATTGACCTCAAAAACCATGGTTAGACACAAGTTGTACAAGAACCCAAAACGACGTGTTAAAATTGTTAGAATATTAGCCTATTTAGTTAACATGCTAATTGGTCTATTCTGTACACGGGCCTGTTGCCCATGGCCCATTAGGGTTTAAGTACGCTTCCTTGTGCTTCCTTGTAATTGCCTCCTCTCCTATATATATAGGACATGGGTGTACATATCGATAGGACAACACAGTATCATCGTATACACTTGTTCACAAAATGTTATTTTATTAATAAAACATGTAATGTTGATGGGTTGGGCAGCTTCAAAAACAATGAGCTGCATAAGTATCATATAAAAGGTTGTTATATTAATCTATGGTGTTGACTTTAAAAAATTAAAGTAGTTTACAATTTCCAAAAAGCAACAAGTTAGTAAAAAAAATCTACAATTTAAGCAATATTAAGGCAACGAGGATAAAGCAGAGCCCAGTCTCTATATTGTAACAAAATATAGTGATTTCAAATATTAAGGATAACAGATATTGATGCCAACAACTTGGATGAATTGATTTAGCTTTGTGTTTTCATCATGATGAGTATTCATGAAGTAAGAAAACATGTATCTGGATACGTCTTTGTATACACTAGTTGAAAAATATAATAGCATGCAGTACAATCTACTAATTAAATCTTACAATAAAACACAATATCAGCTCACTTGAATATAAAATACCTTTATCAAAGCGGCAGCATCTTCTTCAGCTGTTCCTCCAATCTCACCAATAAGCACGATCCCTGAATTGCAAAGATAATAAGTTATCATAAAACTGCAGACTTGAACTGGGTTGAGTAACTCAAGAAATGGGTTAAATACAGTTGCTAGCTTATAGTGTCTTAGTTGAGAAGATGCAAAAGGAGTGCATTGCTCTATCGAGATTAATATTAGCATCAGATAAATCATTGATGTAAAATGTCCTCTATTATCTTTAAATGGACATCTAGAAACATTAAACAGCTTACTTCGAAAGGAAATAAAGAACAAAAGGTAGAAACTGGCAGACGTGTATAATCACAAAAACCTTAATCTGCCATAGCTGCAACTACGTTTGCAGTTATAACGGTTAGCAATGATGCAAATTGCACAGACAGTCGACTAGCCAATGTGTGATCACACAACGGAAGCATAACCATAATTGTTAAGCCGGCTAGGCGCTAGGCATTTGTTAGGGGCGCCTAGAGCGCCTAGGCGTTTCTAGGCGTTTTGCTTTTTTATAAATAATGCTGATGTTTTGATATTTATATTCATAACTTCAGATATGTGAATGCTTAAATAATGACATTATTACATAGTGTTTAATAGAGTTTAGGCTAAATCACACCTAACATGGCCTAAACTAGAACTGATTAGCTCTATATTGAACTCATTTGATTCAAATTTTATCTAATTTGACCTAGTTTGCTCTAATTTGGCCAAAAGCAGAACTAATTGTGTATAACATGACCCAATTGCCCTAAATTTTCCGTATATTGACCTAAAAAAGAACAAATTTGGCCAAATTCGACCTAATATTCCCAAGTTAGAACTATTTCCCCCAAATCATACTTGTTTTCCCCAAATCAGACCTAACATGGCCAAATTTGACATGATTTGGCCTAAATCATACATAATTTTGCATAATTGACCCAATCAGACCTAACTTCCCTAATTTTCTCTATGTTTACCTAAACAATACCTAATTTGGCCAAATCAGAACTAATCTCCCAAATCAGACTTGTTTTCCCCCAAATCGGACCTAAACCGTCCAAATTGGCATGGTTTGGCCTAAAACAAAGCCTAATCTTGCATTAACATGACCTAATCAAACCTAACTACCCTAATTCGCCCTATATTTTTCTAAATGAGGCCTAAAAAGTCAAATCAGACCTAATTTCCCCAAAAGACCTATTTCCCCCAAAATTAAGCATGTTTTCCCAAAATCAGACCTAATTTACCCTAATTTGATTTGATTTGGGATAAGTTAGACCCATTTCAACCATAAATGACTCATCTTGATCAGATTTAGACCTAACTTATGCTAAATTAGCCTTTAAGTGGCTTAATTTGGATCGAAAAGGCCTTAGGCGGCCACTTAGGCCACCTAAGGGGTTGGGTGTCCGGTTTGAGGCAAACGTCCAGAGCCTAGGCACGCATCTTGATAACTAAGAGCATAGCTGGAAGATATCAAAGCCATATGACCTTTTTTCGGGAAAACATTTGATTTACCTATCCTATCAGAGATAAAACGATGTATACGACCTTAACTTTAAGGATCTAACTTAATAATGAAACACAACATGAGAATGGAGCTCATACAAGCAACAAACAACATAAAAGAATTTGAAGGGCGGTTGCCAAGGTCTCAAAATGTACTAGGCGTAACAAGGTGTTTTTGTCATAGTGAGGTGAGGTGTAAGCCTCGAGGCATTCAAAGCATAAGCCATGATATATTTACGTGTTTGTCATCATCATCATCATCTAAGCCTCAATCCCAACTATGTTGCGGGTCGGCTACATGGATCCTTCGTTTCCATTCAGCTCTATCATGGGTCATATTCTGGTCGAGATGTAGAGATTCAAAATCTCTCTTCATAAGCTCTTCCCATGTTAATTTAAGCCTTCCTCTTCTTCTATTAATTGCGCTCAACTCGATAGCATTGCTTTGTATAGGTGCATTAGTCGGTCCGCATTGCACAAGTCCATACCGTCTGAGTCGGCCCTCGCACAACTTGTCCTCAATGCTTGCCACCCCCACTTTAATCCTGATATAGTCATTTCCAAGCGATCTTTTCTTGTCTTCCCATACATCCATCTCAGCATGCGCATTTCAGCCACATTCATCTTGTCGAGACCTTGTTTCTTCACGGCCCAACATTCACTCCCATAGAGTATGGTTGGTCGTATAGTTGTTTTATAAAACATTCTTTTTAATCTGAGAGGGGATCTTCCAATCAAACAAAACTCCAGTTGCACTCCTCCATTTCAATCATCATGTAGTGATCTTGTGACAAACGTCATTTTGGACATCACCATCTATTTGAATAATAGAACCTAAGTAACAAAATTTATCACATTTTGATATATCTACTCCGTCCAACTTGGGCTCCACCATTCACACTACAACATTGGCTGAAATTGCAATGCATAAACTCAGTTTAGCTCCTACTAATCATCAGTCCATTTGATTCTAATGCCTTTCTCCAAAGTTCAACTTTATCATTCAATCCATCTTTAGTTTTGTCAATCAATACAATATCATCAACAAATAACATACACCAAGGAATATCACCATGAACATTCTTTGTCAATTCATCCATAACAAGAACGAACAGATATGGGCTGAGTGTGGATCCTTGGTGTACCCCAACTGTGATAGGAAATATGGTGTCTCTCCTCTAGGAGTCTTCACTCTTGCAGTAGAGCTATCATACATGTCTTTAATCAAGTCAATGCATTGGATTGGCACACCCTTTTTCTTCAAAACCATCCACAACGCTTTCCTGGATACTCAATCATAAGCTTTTTTAAAATCAATGAAAACCTTATGAAGATCTTTTTTGCTTTCTCTATACTTCTCCGTAAGCCGCCTTATCAGAATAATAGCATTTGTTGATCTTCCAGGCATGAAACCAAATTGGTTATTTGATATTTGCATTATAGATCTTAGCCTCTGCTCAATAATCCTCTCCCAAAGCTTCATCGTGTGACTCAACAACTTAAAACCTTTGTAGTTTGTGACTTTGTGCAGCTCTGAACATCTCCTTTGTTTTTGTAGATGGGGACTATAGTACTATTTCTCCACTCATCCGGCATCTTCTTGGTCTTCATGATCTTTTTAAAGAAATTCGTTAACCGCATACTTCATCCCCCATACTCTTCCATACATCGATGAGAATACCATTAGGTTCGCATGCCTTTCTATTTTTCATCTTGTTCAAAGCATTCTTGACCTCAAATAGTGAAACTCGTCGTGTGTAAATGATATCTCTTGTATTCATATCACACGACTCTCTAACATTATTTACAATATCTCCATTGAAAACTTTTGGAAGTAATTTCTTCATTGGTTCTTGATATCATCGTCCTTCACTAGCACTCTACCACCTTCATTCTTGAAGCATTTTACTTGACTCAAGTCTCCTCCTTTCCTTTCTCTTATATGAGCCATTTTATATTTATCTTTTTCCCCTTCTCTTGTGTCCTGCTTCTTATAAGTCATCAAAGTTTGGACCTTGCCTCGTGAACAACATTTTTAGCTTCATTATGCCTGTCCTACAACAACACCCCTCGTGAACAACATTTTTAGCTTCTCTTGTGTCATGCTTCTTATAAATCATCAAAGTTAATAACAAAGACCACGGCCGAATAAATTTGGTAGCATAATGAGATATCAATCCTTTGAACAATTAGATCCTAATTTTGAAGTCTAGGTGGTGAGGCGATCCCTTTTTCCCAAGGCCAGCCCAGGGAGTTAGAAGTTTCTAGGTTTTTTCTATTTTTTATTTTTTTAACGCACATATAGTAACATTTACATATATATTTAGCTATATTTAAATAGATACATTACTATATACATATCTAATGGTTATATCTAAGTTATAACAATTATATTTGACCTATATCACACCTAACATGACCTAAAGCAGACCTGGTTGGCTCTAATTTGACCTATCTTGATCTAAATTGGAACAAATCTGACCTAAATCTAACCTCATTTTGCATAGCGTAAACTTTTTAGACCAGAGCTTTCCCTATTTTACCCTATATATTTACCTAAATGAGACCTAATTTGGCCAAATCAGATCAAATTTCCCCAATGCAGACCTATTTACCCAAATCAGACATGGTTTCCTCAAATCAGACCTAAATTGCTCAATTTTGACTTGATTTGGCCTAAATCAGACCTTATGCAAAACATGACCTAAACACACCTTACTTCCCCTATTTTATCCTATATTGACCTAAATGAGACCCAAGTTTAGCCAAATCTTACCTAATCTCCCCAGATCAAATGTATTTCCCCCAAATTAGACTTGTTTTCTCAAAATCAGACCTAATTTCCCCAAATTTGACCTAATTTGGCCTAAATTAGACCTGATTTTTCAAACATGACATAATTAGACCTTCCCCTAACTTACCCTATACTGACTTAAATGAGATCCAATATGGCCTAATCAGCCTCAGACCTATTTTCTCCAAATTAGAGGCATTTCTCCCCAAATCAGATCTGTTTTCCCCAAATGTTTACCTGAATTTGCCAAAAATTTAGTAATGACTGGCTGAGTTTCAAGATCAGTGGCACCATAAATAAAAAGGTAGCAGCACAAACATAAATTTTAGTAATGAAGATTAATAAATTTAAGATGTGACTTTGAGTTTTGATAATAGCAAATTGAATAAAGAGAGATAATCAACTACAACAGACCCAGAAAAAAAAATGTATCCAACAATCTCATAAATGAATACTTCGTGTCAAATTAGACATCACCATCCAGATCTAAGGCTTGCGCCTCGGTACCTTGAGGCAAGCACACATGTTGCGGCATAAGCCTCAATCTGAAACACTGAGGCTTATCCCAAAAGCACAAGTAAGATAGCCTCGTCTCATGGCATAAGCCTTGCCTCAAGGCGGGTTTTTATTACCATGGTGCTGGCAATTTGTGACAGTATTTAGATTACATAGGTCTGATACAATAAGGCTGAATATGAAACTTCACTACTGAAACGGCATTTTTTTTATTCATGAAGCATTAGCATGAGGTAACAACTACCTTCGGTCTGAGGATCTTCAAGAAACTTCTCGATGCAATCAACGAAATTGGTTCCATTGAATGGATCTCCACCAATACCCACACAAGTGGATTGACCAAGGCCAACAGCAGTAGTTTGGTAAACCTGTCCGATAAGGAATTATAAGACAAGTGCTCAAGGCACTGTAAGAAGGTAGTGAAGATAAGAAAACCATACCGCTTCATAGGTCAAAGTGCCTGATCGAGAAACTATTCCAATACGTCCCGGCTTGTGAATATAACCAGGCATAATACCAATTTTACATTCTCCAGGCTTAATAATTCCAGGACAGTTTGGACCGATTAGTCTAGTTTTAGTTTGTCTGTTCAGAGCAGCTTTCACACGAACCTGAGAGAAGACTTGTGGTTAAGAGATGCAACAAAGTAGAATGAAAGAGACGCATTGAAAAAAAAGTTATTACTGATTCTTGTTTTCAGTAAATCCCAAATATATCAATCTATATCATAGTTCACTCAGATGGATATGGTGCAACCACCAGTTAATATAACAACATGCCGACATTTTCTTTGTAAACTGGATCATGGTTTCTATGAAAGAAAAGATATTAGAAATTAAATTGGTGATAAACTATAGTAGTATACAGACTATAATGTCGCATCCAACCAGAAACATGTATGAAAAGCATGATCATTATATAAAAAAATTGTATGAAAAGCATGACATACAACAGAAAAAGCTTAACAGATTAATCGCTCACAGATATACAGGGATATGTGAACATACATTCTACAATTTGGCAATCAACACTCTACTAGTCGATGAAGGCAAAGCATGGGCATTAAATTTGAATTACACTACAGATATTCATGAACCTCTGTCAGCTACATGCCGGCAATGATGGCACGTGATAAGCCTTCACAATATGAAATGACAAGTGGGGCAAGTGACCCTACACTTCTTGGCAGAATCCAATTGTTTTTGGAGAAAATAATAAGCATGTGAGTTTAAATGAAAATAGTGGCAGCCTAAAGCCATTGAACCACTTGGTAGCCCTATCTTGAGATAGTAGCTTAAAATATTGACTAAATATTTCATTGCAATGCTTACAAGGCAGTAAACCACTTGGTAGCCCTACCTTCTGACCAAATACTGCCTTAATTATATATTCAGTACTGTAGTAACCTAAATATATGGAAAGTCTTAGCGTATAATATGAGAAAGACACCAAAATGACTACAGAGAAATATTAAGAACTTTGTGAATACGCATATTATAACCTAAGAAAAGCTGCACTACATCATCAAGAAGAATCTGGCTATTATGCAAGGCTTGCTATGCTCAAGATCAATGTTAGCATAAGGGATACCATATCATGCTGTGGAATTCCTTCCGTTATGCAGACGACAAGATCCAATTCAGCTTCCATGGCTTCCATAATAGCAGCGGCGGCAAACGAAGGTGGAACGTATATCACTGATGCATTGGCTTTAGTTTCTTTCTTTGCTTCTGCAACTGTATCAAAGACGGGCAATCCTAAATGCTCGGTTCCACCTTTCTTTGGGGTCACCCCACCAACCTACATGGACAAGAGTTGAAACTTAAAAAATAGAAAACTGCAGTTATAACAGCTCAAGAAATAAAAATTGAGACAGTTGAAAACTGAGCCATATAGCAAAATAGAATTGATCTGATGAGAGAAGGCAGAAGAGAAATGATGTCATTGTCACTAGTTACTCAAGCCATCTCAGGAAAATGATTCAGAAAAGAGATTTGAATGCTTACAAGAGGGCTACTAGTATGTCTTAAAATATAAGTTTGATATTAGAATTTCAGTCTGAATTTAGAATATAAGTTATGAGTCCATTCCCTAGTAGAGATGGAGGCCAGCCTAAAAGAGAAAAAATGAAAGTAGGGAGTTACTGAACAGCCCTAAAGGAGCATCCTTTATCATCTCAATTATAAAGAGTACAAAGGTCGTGTGTGCATTTCAGTACCATATCAGAAAGCACAAATGAGCTAACAAACATTCCTCGAACACCAAGAGTTAATAAGAATTTTTAATTGTTTTAGAAAAAAATCCCAAATACTGGAGGGGGAAAGGAGATACAAGTTCAGCAAAATAATGGCATCTATTTTTTTGTAATGCAATGAAAAAATAACTTCACAAACCTCTCTTTTGTTTTACACAGTGAAATGTTAATGGATCAAGGAAAATGGAAGGGAAAATAAAATTACAGTATTATAAACAAAATTTCAATTTATTGGAAACAGTGCATATACCAAAAAAGAAAGTCAACAAAAATGCATAGTAACAAAAGTCTCCAAATTTTACGAAAAATCGGCGATTTTTCACGATGTTATAGGTTCCCGAATATTCATCACGATTAATACGCCACTTGCCGATTTTTCACGACTTTTCACGATTTATCCCGCTTTTTCGTAATTTATACGATTTTTCACGATTGTTCATGACTTTTCACTAAGTTTCACGATTTTTCTCTTTTAAGTCGATGGCTCCTTTTTCACCAAACCATGTATACAAAATTTCTGATACACACTAAACCTCCAACCCCCCACTGCTCTGGACAGTTCATGTTATTACTCAACTATTTTTTACTTCTTTTCCTACTTTTTCACTCACAAAGATTGTATGTCTTGTGACCGTAATAGTTACACGCATCATACATACATACATACATACATACATTTATCTATATATATACACATACAAGCATACATACATGTACTTACATATATGTGTATATACTTATATAGCCGACTTATTCTCGACTATTTCCGAATAGTTGACCGAACTTTGGCCGATATTTATCGGTATTTTCACGACTTTTCTCGATTTTTTCCGAATTTCGATTTTTTCCAGCCAGCCGAAAAGTTGCTGAATCCTGAACTTGTTACTATGCAAAAATGCATAGCATCTTTCACACAAATAAGTTTTATCTTCTACAGCTATCTGCCCCATATATTGACACCAAGTATCAGTTAAGGAAAAATATCAGAACAAGCTTCAATTGCAGCATAGACAAAAGGGGTTTTGGCAGGCCCTCACATCTTCTATGGTAGACTGGTAAGCAAACAACTTTCCAACTTCTTTTCTCGAGGGAACCGATTTACAGGCAGGCCAATTAATAATCCATCCTGGCAGCGTAAACCTTCAAGCCCCCAACGTCCCGCCATCCAGGAACCATTTAAAGTGCAAAGAAGGCCGCCCCGGGCAATGGATAAACAATTCCAAGCAGCGCTCTCAGCAGGGTGAACCCAGGACCCTTTGTTCGGGAAACTGAGCCGCCTTTATACATCTATCATTCCCACCTAAACCCGACTTAAAATCCTTTGTTACATTTAAACTCTTTTACGGTTTTACAACTGAGATCGGAATAAATGAAGCGAACTTCAATATCCACATTAATGCTTGTGCGTGGCACATAGGAAATCTACTATTAGTTCAAATTATCAATAATTATCTTACTTCAAATGATGTAATTTTGATCATTAACTCTGACTATCATCTCTGGCGAAATTGACTTGCAGATACTCAGTTAAAGTGCATGCCTAGGCGGCAAAGTGCCCCTGGGGTGGACGATGTCAAGAATGCTGCATTGGGTTGGGTCATACATCATGCCAATGCCTTTTAATGTTCTTTTCAATTATCCTACTGTTCAACCACAACATGTGTGTGCGTGCCCGTATGTGTGTCCGTGCGTGAGCGTGCGTGTACGTGCAAGTGTGTGTGTATGTGTGTGTGTGTGTGCGGGCGCGAGTGTGTGTGTGTGTGTGTGCGCGCGAGCGTGCGCGCGTCATACTTGTCTAGGCGGCTAGGCGGTCCTTCCCACCTAGGGGAAGCCTAGGCGGAAGCCTAAGCGTTTCTAGGCGTTCTTCATAGTTGTTTATATTTTACATATATATAAATGGTTTTGTGTATACATTCAGTTATATTCAAATATGTACATCATTATGTACATTTGTATTGCTCATCCCTAAGCTTAATCAATCATAACTTCACCTACATCACACCTGTCATGACCTAAGATAGACCTATTTGGCCTTAATTTGATCTAACATGATCTAAATTGGACTCAGTTTTACCTAATTTAGCCAAAGCCAGACTGATTTTGGCATAACATGACCTAATCAGACGTAACTTCCCCTAGTTTGTCCTACATTGACATAAACGAGCCCAAATTTAGCGAAAAAAGATCTCATTCCCCCAAATAAGACATTTTACCCAAATCAGGCCTATTTCCCCCAAATCAGACCTAATCTGCCCAAATTAGATCTGATTTGGCCTATATGAGATCTATTTCTTCCCCAAAATAACTAAACATGATCTAATTTGACCAAATTCCATCCGACCTAATCTATGCTAATTTTGTCTTCAAATGTCTTAATTTGGGCCTAAAAGGCCTTAGGCGTCCACTTTAGATATCTAAAAGCCTAGGCGGACCACCTAGAGCCTAAGTGGCCTAGGTGAGCCGACGCGGAGCCCAGGCGGGAGACTGGATAACTATGGCACGCGTACGTGTGTGCATGGGGGTGTGTGTGTCTCGAGATAGATGTGAAATGCATCTGGCACTAGGGATCAGATATGAAGTTTAGAAGAAATCTTACTTGACCCAATGCCATTTACGATGTTATGCAATGGTTGAACCCAGATTTCAATACAATAGTCTGGGGTCAGCCGTGGAAGAGGAGCAATCTTTCACTATAAGATGAAGATGAATGTCAAGCAGGAGAGGGCAAAAACCGCCTTTAAACTTGAGAAGTGATGCGGATGATAGAGGGAAGAATGGTCCAGAGAATGAGGCGATCTTGGTTGTTATGGAGCAGTAAAGGCCTTGACATTCATTTATTCCAACTGCGAAAAGGTGGATCACCTACTAAATGATCACCTAGCCCAAAGATTCACCATGTTCAAATTTTGAAGTAATCATGAGATAGAACAATATATCATTCAATGCTTTCTACAGCTTACCGTTGATTAGAAAATACATATATTCTTTCTTTGTATGATCAATGAATATCAGATTGTTGTGATTTCTGATAAACATCTTATCTAATTGGTCGGATGGTTCAGTATAATGTTACAACCAACACAAATGAAGACATGTACATATAAGCTACATGTACTCAGGTACACAATTCTATTAGCCATACATATATACATATATATATAAATGTGTGTGTGCATGTATTATAGCCCATATAATATGCAAAATGCCATTTTTACTTGGGATTTATTAATCTTTTTGCAAGTTTCCTTATTTGTATGTTCTACTCTTCAATTTCATTTGTTTTGGGGGTAATGATATGAAAGACAAATATTACCTTGCTATAAACTTAGACCCAAGAAATTACCTTCATTATCTATCTCTTAAATATGGATATACAGCAGTCTTCGTGTTTTGGCACTAATGATACTTATACAACATTAGAAATGTAATTTGGTTATATTCATATCATGAGAATGTGTAAATGAGGGCATAACCATTAACTATATGTATACATAAATTATGACCAAAAATATATATATACATGAGGAGGGATTGTCATTGGGATTCAATAAAAGTTATGTATACACAGGTAAAGTATGTACTGAAATTAACTTATTTTAAGATGTTGAGGCATCAAGGAGCCAGGCCTTGCCACCTTTAACAAGTATGTACTCCCCCACATACTTGTCAAGATGACTAGGTAATGACCCTCACCTAAGGGGCGCCCAAGCACATGCAAAGGTACTCCTAGGTGTTTCCTTATAAATGCACGAAGTCTAATCACAATTGAATTGGCAATTGACATACACCACAATTTACATAACCGAAACTGGACTAAACTCACCTTATTTGACCTAACTCGACATAGCCTTGAGTCTTTGACCTAATTTAACCCAAGCACATGCCCCATTTGTTCTAAATTAGACCTAATGTGGCCTAGCATGTACAAGAAAAGTTAATTTAAAGAATTTTCCCAAAGTCAAGCCTAATTCCACCCTAGAATGACCTAAATTGGTCTATAGTACATGATTTAGACTTAGATCATGCTAATTTGGCCTTAGAGTAACTTGAATCGGGCCTAAAGCCCTAGGAGCCAACACAAGTCACTTGAATATGGATGGCAGAATTAACCACCCAAACCGGTCTAGAAAGATCGGGTTTGAGACTTCCATTCAAGTTTCGGTTCAGGCTGGATTAAAAACCAGTATTCATCTATTCAGTTCAGGCTCGCACTAACTTAGACAATATCCCCAAAACACCCAACACTCAAAGCAGCTAAATTCATTCTATCATAAACACTGACGACAGGGTTTTTGAGTCACCGCTCAGATCCTAGCCACTATATATCTTCTCTCACGATTTTGTGATGTCGTGACACCGATGCAGCGATGGTGCATGTCAAGGTCATCACTAAATGAGGAGATATGGAGCTTGTATCAGGTTTCTATGAAGCCGGCATTTCCTTCTGAAGATCATCGGGAATGTCGAATTCTTGAGGCTATCATGTTGTCTTTGCCAAAGCCAGTTTCATCGTGAGACGACGAGATTCTAGGGTCCTCTTGCTTCGGCGATGGATACTGCTAAAAGCTGGAAATAGTCGGCCTCCGACGTCGACCTGCTCGAGTCAACTAGTCGTTGCCCGAAGGGTTTATCGGCAGTGACCGCGTCAGATTTCCTGTACCAACAATAATCCAGGACCATACCTCAATGGCACCTCAACATCGGACTAAGGAAGGCAGTGTCTTTGACTTTGCCTATGAAAGGAGCCCCCGTCATAAAATCTTGAGGTTGATGTCAAGCGAGTCAAAATCACAGTAGAGGACGACGGCCATAGGGGATAAAGCTTCTTCCCCCTTACCACCACAACACCCTCTCAGTTGTGACGTCCCTTCATTCGCAGCCCCTCCCTCTGCCATATCCCTCTCTAGTCTCTACCCCTCCATCCCCCATGTCTATCCCTCTCTCTCCCTCCTCTCAGCCCACTTTGCATTTGTCTGTACTCCTTTCAGTTAAAAGCTGCAACCCATTTGGCAAAATAAAATCTTTTCCGCAAAGCAGGTAATTCCTTTTGCGGTTTTAGGGGGAGAGGAGAAAGTTGCAAATTGTTCCCTACTTTTAAAATGAAAATAAATGAGCCAAGAGGGAGAAAAAACAAGCAGTAGAAGGCTAAAAGTGAATACAGGGTCAGCCACAACTATAGAAAGACCATGAAGAGAGAGATAGAGGGATTCTCAGCCATATGGGAAGTGGTACCAAGCCTAACTGGAAATTCCCAGCTTGGAAAAAAATTAGGTTGCATGCTATTTGCAAATTCATGTATGTATGTGTGTGTGTATATATATATACACACACACACACACACACACATATATATATGTATGTATATATATGTATGTATATGTATGTATATAAGTTATATTTAATGTAGATATATGTACGTTCAAGTATGTACATTCACATAGGCATGCACAACTATACACATTTAAAAAATTATATATATAGATATATAGACATGTCAACATTTATATACATGTAAATCCATTACATATACACATAGACATATGCAAGTACATCTGATATACAAAAGAATACAAAATATCGACTTATATGTGTAAATCTTTACATGCCTTACGATTATATACATATGCAAGTACATCTGATATACAAAAGAATACAAAATATCGACTTATATGTGTAAATCTTTACATGCCTTACGATTATATACATATACACATGCATTCACAAATATATATGTAAATGTACATCATGTGTAGGGGTGTAAACGGTGTGGGTCTGGCCATACCCATACGCATACCCATCTAATAGTGAGTCTGGCTTCGGTTCTAAACCCGCATTATAAAAAATTAAACCCGCACCATACCCGTACCAGCAATAATAGCGGGTTTGCGGTGAGGGTAAGCGGTTCTATATAAACATGAAATTGTTTATGTAAGAAAAATTAATACTAATGTTCTATATGTTCTAATACAACAAAATATTGCTATTATCTAGGATATAAACATGCACTAGTTATATTAAATAATGTAATACTTTACATATTGAAGATCAGCTGAGTTAATTATTTACATTCTTATAGTCATTGTCATAGTGTTGTAATTATGTAACTATTTTGCTTTTAAGTTTACACATGTTGCTTATGATTGTAATTAGAGTAGTTAATTCTCAATTAGATGACTAGACTTCACCTTATTATCATTAGAGTAATATGTAATCTCAAGTATAAATTAATTAGACTAGAAAGTATGATATAATAACATGTTATTTGATTATTTTTTCATGTATAACGGGTATGCGGGCCTGCGGGTCTGAGTCTAAGCATACTCATTAGTGGACCCACTTATATGCGGGTCCACGGGTATGCGGATCCAAAAATTTAGACCTGTGACGGGTTTTTAAAAGGTCCGGATTTGCAGCTCTACCCATATCCATTTACAGCCCTAGCCATGTTTGTCATTACATGTATATGCATATACAGTATAGATACATACACAAATAAATAAATATATAAACACAAATATACATGTTTAGGTACATACATATGTATATATACACACATATATAGATTATACACACAATTTAGATACATATATATGTATATTTACACATATATATGGATTATACATGTGAATATGTGCTTAAATTTAGGTTTGAACTAAGGCTTACGCCTCGGAAACGCCTCAACGCCTTTTTACGCCTCATCAAAATGAGGTGCATGCCTCTTACCTAGACGGTGAGGCGCACACCTCGGAGCGCATTAAGGGTCGCCTCGCCTCAAGGCGTGCCTTCTTTTTCCATGCAACCGACCCATTGTCATGCCTACACTTGAAGACTTAGACACCTAGATTTCCCCCTCGTCTAGCGTTGAGTTAGGCACCTTGATAAGTATGGTCCTCTGAGGCTTTTTAGTTAAAGAGCTTCTTGTTTGTCACATCTTCTGGCATGACAGTCTTTTCGTTAGCTTGATATATTCCTTTTAAAGTCCCGGTCTCAATGTGTCAAGGAATAGCATGTTCCTTTCAACCATAGATGTTGAGGTGGATGCCTAGGCACAACCTAGTCAGGGGTCCGCCCAATATCTTGACGTTCTTGGGCGCCCGACTCGACAGCCTCCAAAGGAGTTGGGTGTGCACCTAATCGGTGGGTCAGCCCAATTTATTTTGTTATTTTTCTAATAATTGAAGGCCCGTTTAAATGTTTATTTCTTCATCATCTTAACTCTTAAGACTGCCATTTTTCTTCAATATGAAGTCTAAACATCGTACAATTTTGGAGTTTTAGACTCAGTTTACTTTTACTACATAGAATATTGTTGTATTACATGTGTAGTAATATGGCCTTATGTCCAGCAATGTTCTTTCTTTGACTTTACGTCTTTCATATTGGAACTTTGAATACGTTCTACATATCCAAGTTACCATGGTACGATCTCCGTTATTTCTTCATATGACTATAACTTTCGAAGTTTAATTTTGTATGTTTCATTATATATTAGGAAGCATGGATACTCCAAAATTGGTGTTGTACCCGTACCAGATACGTATTGGATACTAGTACTCCTTGGATACGCCTGGATATGTATTGATTACTTCTCCAGAAGTATCCAGATTTTTTTTTACTTTTTAAAGAGTGGATACTTCATGGATACAACCCAACCCATTTAATTAGGGATGCATACATAAATTTGATTTGATTTGTCAGTATGTGTGCATTGTTACTGTTAGCTCTATATTTATCATAATTTTTCTTTCTTGGTCGCTAATAAAAGTTGAGAGTTTTTAGACTACCATCAAAAAATAATTGTACGGTAATTATGGATCTAGACAGCACCGTTCCATATATATATATATATATATATATATATATATATATATATATCAATGTTTTAAAAAGCGGCCCATACCCTTGGCCGCTCAGAATGGGCTTTAGGCAGGCAGTCAGGCGGATCTCCATTAAGCGGCCGCTTCAGACCCGCTCAGCCCGCTTAAGCGCCCGCCTGAGCACTGCTTTTGGGCGCCCGCCTGAGGCCGCTTAAGTTAAAATCAGGTTCTATGCCCACTTCCTCATCCCAAAATGAAATATAATCAATTTGTTAGTATGTATCGACATTGTATAACATTATTTAACATGTTAATATAATACTATTGCGCTAAACAACTAAATATGTATCCAAATACTGTATAACAGTTAACTAGTGCATATATTACACTGATTTTGCTTTTTAAAACACAACTTATGTTTATAAATCAAGGTTAGTATGCGTTTCTCATTTTTAATTGAGTTGTACATGCATCAAAATCGTTCCTACTTCATATAAGCTCTGTATGTATGTACTGCTGCACCCATTTACATCTTTATGTATGAACTTCTGTACCTACATTACATATTTATCATCTGTACATACATTGCTGCTCTGCTATGAACTCAACCACTAATATTTACCGATACATTATACTTGTACCTATACATACATTCATACCTTTGTTTTTCTTGTATTGTTATGCGTTCAACTAATGTATTATCTATGTAGATGTACTTTGTAGTTTGCAATACATATAACGGTATAATGTACATATCATGTACTGTCTACTACTGTATAATGCATATTCTATACTATGTAGCATGTACCTCTAAAGCATAACGTATTACATATATCATGTACTGCCTGCTACTATATATTCATATACTATGTAGTATGTACCACTAGTGTATATATATCATCTATGGGCTACTTCTGTATATATTTAATTTAATATATTACTAGTTACTAGATTGAGTATGTTATAATTGAGTTAATGCAGTAATTCTATACTCATCACATGGTTTATATATGTATAATAATATATTATTCATATACATATATGTGTAATTTTCTATAAATTATATATGAATTTATGCTCCCGCTTTTTCAAAAAGCGCCCGCCTGGCGCTCAAGCGGCCACAAGGTGTTGTCCGCACGCCTCCCGCTTCCCGCTTTATAAAACATTGATATATATATATATATATATATATATATATATATATATATATATATATAAAAGAATTGTGTATCCGGATACATATAGCTTGCATGTACCCACCTTCATTTATGATGATTGTAAAATCAAATTGAACTATTCAACCTTATGGATGTAATGTATACCACTTAGATAAGATGTGTATCAAAAATCACCAAAAATCTGATATTGATATATCATCCAATGGAAGAATTTGTGTGTTATCTAATCAATGGTAAGTTGCAGAAACCGTTAGATGATATATTGCTATATTTCATGACGATATGATTATATTTTATTAAACACATATAATTCATATAATATTGAATCAATCCATATGGTTAGATTTTATTAAGATACTCCACATGTCCTATTTTAATGGCTGGTACACATAAGTTACATGTACCGGCCGGTACACACTTCCTAACCTATATATATACATATATATACATACATATATATACATATATATAGATAGATTGAGAGAGAGAGAGAGTCAGGTTGGAATACACTCGAGTCTATAGATCGCATTGTATACTCAAGTGGTGTTTACATATCTAGACCATTTTTTTGACAAATCCAAACTGTTAACATTCACTGTAATAACAAATTGACGAGTCGAAATAGCTCAATTATAATTGCCAAGGATCCTTAACCACCCTCTCACAATTCATAACCTACCCATTGCAAGCCCCACAAGGCTTTGCACCTAAAGAATTTTTCCTCAAAACATCACCTTTTTTATTTTGGATATTTGAAAACCTCAAAAAAGGTCACCAACATTTTTCATAATTCAGGATTACACATGAAAGAAATCCATACATGGATTGATCGTCTAAAATCGGCAACCTTGTACTTGATTTCCATTCTAGAGAAGTATCACAATTTTTGTAGGAAAGAGAGTATTCCAACCACAGTGTGCCACATACTTGTCAAGGCGCTCGCCTAGGCGGCCGCCTAAGCAGCAAGGCGCCCCAGGGCTGCGCCTAGGCAAGGACGCTTTATTTATAATGCTACAGTGACCTAGTTTTGTGGGTCTGGTTGTATATTCACTTATTTTAATGTTTGATATGGCTACACCAATGTTCAAAATTAATAGTGTTGCCTATTTTGTGTCAAATATCACTTTTAATTGGATCTAATACTCTTTTTAGGGTTTGATTGGATCTAATACTCTTTTTTTGTTTGACTGGATCTAATACTCTTAGTACACATTTGATTTTTCTTAGTTTGCACCTTCAATTCAGATTGTACTAAGTAGCTATGCTATGAAGGATAGTGATTACATTGCTTAATACTTGTAGCTATGTATGACAATAAATATATATTTATTTGTTCATCACTCTCTTACATTCTTTACAATAATTCTTTTCGTGTCCTTGACATTATTGTCAATGATAATATAATAGAAATGTAATTGGTTAATTTTTCATACAATAAAATATATATATATATATGGGGAGATCGACTATAAATATGTACATAACTACATATATAACTATACAATGTGTGCATATGAGTGGGGAAAAACCATGGCACATGTATATATACATAAAATATATACATAAATTATTTTTTTTAAAGGTCGCTTAGGCGACGCCTAGTCGCGCCTTGGCGCAAGGCGTCCAGCCCCAACGCCGTGTCGCCTTGCCGCCTTAACAAGTATGGTGTGCCATGTGTCATTTGTTAAATAATCTATAAAAGCCTTCACCACCAAGTTGCGGATAAAAAATCTTCCTATAAAAAAATATAAAGTCTCCTTTAAACTTTGATTTCAAATTGCACAGTCCCTTCAGTGATTCTAGCATAGACCTAACCAAGCATGCCACTCGATCCCTTCACCGAAAATGTCCCATGATAACAACATTAGTCAGTTCAATTTTGAGGCTAAGATGGTAATTTATTTCACTTCAGGACTAAAAGGGGTACGATCAGAAGGTTTCACTAAGACTGAAAGGTAAACTTTATATAACAACTACATGCTCAGCTACCTACATGGTAGCGAATATTGATCGATGAAGAAACAAACTAGTGAATGTTGGATTGTCACAAAAATCAGAATGCTAAAATGGACATATGGAAATACGAGGAAAGATCATGTAGAAATGATTATGTAAGAACTATTTTGGGAGTGAGTAGTATTGACAATGAACTAAGAGGATGTGATGGTTTGGATATGTGCAGTGTTTCAAAAAGCGGTATGCGTTATGCGTTCGGAGAGGTCACCTTGTAGAGTATATGCGGTATGCGGGAGTATATGCGGAAGTATATGCGGTTTTGGATTTTTTTAATTAATTATTATATATATATATTAATCATGATTTACATATTTAATTTGTGCAATTGTGTATCTAAACAGTACAATTACAAGAATAATGGATGCAATTATGCAAATATGCAATCATCACAACTTAAATAAATACAAACATGCACTATAATCTAAATTTAAACAAACATAAATGAATGTAAATGTATAAAAGAAGAAATCAGAATATCTCTAACTAAAAATCGGGGTATAATCGGCCTTGTATGCGGCCGTACAACCGATTATGCGGCTTGGACTGCTTTTTGGACCGATTTTGATTATGCGTTTTTTTGGAGGTCCGCACCTTGTATACGGCCGCTTATGCGGCCGCATACACCGATTTTTAAAACACTGGATATGTGCAATGAAGATTATTGAGATATTGACCAGCTCGGAGTATAATATTGAGCCAAACAAAGTTAACGGTAGACCTAGATGAATTTGGGGAGAGACGTTAAGGAGAGACCTATATTCTTTGCATCTCGATGAGAATAAACCCCAAAAGACCAAAAATGGAGCTGAATGGAAAAGAAAGATCCATGTGACCCACTATCAACTTGGTTGGGGTTAAGACTTCAGTGAAGATGATAATGATGGATAATGAAATTTTTAAATATAAGAGTTGCCTTGGCAAGTCAGGCCGGAATACAGTAGATAGTGTGTCAGTATTAACATCACTCAAGAGAACAATTCTTCTCAGCATTACATGTGTAAAAGTGGGTATAGCAAAATTGGTGAATCGTTTTTGTACATGATGAACTTCTCAAACAGCTGGATGGCAGTGAGAAAGTTAACTGATCGTTAGGCTTGCAGCTGATTCATACACTGGCGCGGTACTGTTCATCACAAAACATTACCCTGAAAGTAATGGAAGAATGCTTAATATGCTCACAGGCATAATTATCTTTGTACTTAGTTTGGAGTTGTGTCAGTGTCCTATATTTTGACAACAAGAGCATCATGTGTGTATGCCTGAATTTATGTTTGTGACTAGAAACAGAGGTCATGCTTCCTAAGTTGCCCAGCCAATCACCTCGATGTATATCTGTGCTTCCCGACATGGCGCCATAAAGTGTTTAGATTATCTAGAGAAACAGTTGCCGCTTATCGTGGTATGTCCTTGCAACATATTTTGGATTCAAACTTTAGGTTTAAAGCTAAATGATGTTGAGATTCAATTTACAAAACAAGAGTAAATATCAAACCCTACTGGTAGTTTGGCCAATATCACTCTGATATGATGAGGATCTAATACCATCGGTATTAAAACCTGGGGGTTAAAACATCCAGTTTATTACGGTGTAGTTTCAAAAGTTTTGTTTGTTGGTCTATGTATAATGTCTTTCTTATATCATCCTATACATTTAAGGATTTCTACATCTTTATGAAAACAGTATATCCAAATAATTATATTTTCCGTGGCCTGCAGAATATAATTAGAAAAAGGTCAGTGCAATGAAGGGCTTTAGTGGATGAAGCACTAAAGGAAGCTGTAGACCTCTCCTTTAATTTTTCCCTATATTCTTCTGACATCAGAGATTCTGGAAGGAAAAAAAAGTTCCACCAATATATAAGAGATAACAGAATAAGGGGAAGATATTAGTTGATTTTATCTTTCAGGCAGTTTTTAAGAAAATATTGATTGCTTCACACATAATTATTTCGACCCTTTGATCTTTCTAATGAAATGCCATAGGGGTCACATTACACATAGCTTTAGGCAACTGAATTTTCAAAAAGAAAGACGATGTTATATCGCATATTTCAGCACTATTTTATATTGAAATATCAAACATGGGGTACTAGTTGAACTCTTGTAACCCATGAAATACCAAACTAATAGGTTATATCAAAAGATGGAAAAATGAAAATGAACCACATTACAAGGAGGCTTTTTATATAATTCTGAAAATAGTAGACTGTTACCGAAAGGAACCAACATTAGAACTGGCCAATAAAAGTTCGCTCTTCCAGTGACGTGGTAATTGGTTATCACACCTATTTAACTTCATGAGAATTTTATATTCCATTTCGGGATTGGAAACCTTGAATGATCTAGGTTTCTGCGACATATCTTAGTTAGGGCATGTGGTATCCTTGAAAAAAAAATGGTATATATTCTCCTTGTTTCACTCATCAATTCCACCATTCCAATTCAGCCACCACCGCACTAATCACATTGGTGAAGTCAAAACGGTAATGCCAGTAGGTGGCGTGATATCACCATCTATTGTAATGTGTGACGCAACATCGCAATGAGTTAAAAACATGCAGAACTTCACTTAGGCACATTGAAGCACTGATAGAATCACAGAAAGCCATATGCATACAGGGTCGAAACATCTAAGCATTACAAGGAATGCCTACAAACTTTACAGAAATGAACGATCAAGCAGAATATAAATGCGCCGTATCGGGTGATTTTGCCGGATCACGCATATGCCTGATTGAAATTCATTACCGAAGCAGGATCCCTGACAGAAAAAGGAGTGGTTTACCATCTTAGTGCCATACTCGATGGCTTGCTCGGTGTGAAAGGTGCCGTTCTTTCCCGTAATGCCTTGGCAGATGACCCGAGTGTTGTGGTCGACGAACACTGCGGCGGGTGGATCAGCCGCATAGCTCCGAGTCTGAGAAGACAGATAGGGCAGAGGAGACCTCCTTTGGCTGCGGAGGCCGGAAGCGACGGATCCGAGCAACCTCGCCGTTTGCCGAATACCCATGGTGGCAGCCGACGGTGGTAACGGAGGGGCGGGCGGGGTCGCTGGGTCAGTGGAGCCAGGCTTGGAGTGGGAAAGCGAAGGGTGATGCGGTAGCCTAACTGAGTAACTGGCTATTTTCAACAACTATCCAACAAAAATCCATTTGTATATAGGCGACCTCTCAAAAGTTAGGTCTTGAAAATTAAAATTGAATTTATGTATTCATAGATCCTGAATAGTAAAGTGATTGATTTTGTTTGGGAATGCGCTAACTCGATAACGTTATTCCCATAACAAAGTAGAAGACGAGTTTGAATGGAAGTCTATGGCAGGACACCAAGTTGGACTAAGTATTTCGAAATGTTAGTCAATACGTTCCTCCCATAACAAAGTACAAGGCGAGTTTAAACGGAGTCGACACCAAGTTGGATTAAGGCTTTTTTTTTGTTGTGCCATCCTAGTGGCGGCAAGGCAATCAAATGTGATCGGGTATTTTAATCGATGTTTATTATGTGGGTTAAAAGATGAATAAGTTGTAGCACGGGTAAGTTGATCGAAAAATCTCCTGATAATCCGCCGCACTAAAGTTGTGTTTGGCATACCATCATGGTAAGTTTAGTAGTTGTGGATAAATTAACCAATGACATGTTAACTTTTCGTAAGATAATTGTCGTTTGAAACAATAACAAATAAACCTCATGGTAAAATGTGTGTTGTTTGGTGCACAAGTAAATTACCTTTTTGTTTATATACAAAGTTTATTATGCCCCGCTCATAATTATCGACGCATTTGTTGTGAAGTTGTTAGAGGGATTTTTTGGGAAATAGACATCCGCGGCAGATAAACATGCTTTCCGCCGTGAGGAATTTACACGGCGCGTTAATTGAGGATTTTCCGGTTAACTAAACCGTGCAGCATCTTATTCGTCATTCTAACAATTTAACAAACAACGGTTAATATACCACATCCAATTTATTTGTCGTGTCGTTGTTCTACTGACAGAACAAACATAGCCTAAATCTTTACGTCAGAAACAGGTTTCTTTGCCATGAATGTCAAATTTCTACAATACCCCTCTAACTGATTGATTAATGCATACGGCATCATTTATGTGTAGGGCATAATAGACTTTGTCCAAATAAGCGCAACTTATGTATGCATGTACCAAAAGACGGACATCTCTTGCCTATAAAGATGGGGAAGTGAAATCGATTGAGTTTGTCAGTTGGCGTGGAATAGGACTAGTGAGAGAAAGCTCCAACTTCTCACTAGAAACACCAACCAACTTCACCGTCTAGCCGCCCCCATCCTCCGATCACCTCTATAGGGCGGTTGCGCTGCCGACCACTGCCACATTGTAGCTCGGCGACATACAGACTCTGTGACACATCTCCTCCGTCACACAGCATACATTGTAGCGCATCTACGGAGACCGGTCTCTCGCAGCAACATCGAGTTAATAACACACCAGCGGGTGTTGTCTTTAGATTTCTCGATTACACCATTACGGCAGATTCCATCTGCATTGATAGCTACACCAACTAAACCAAAAAAACAACCTTACTTCCCAACCAGAACATCAGTGTTCTTCGGCGCAGGCAGTTTGATACTAACACATAAGGCGGCGTTGCAGCAGTCTTCTTCAACTCATGTGATTTAGCAGATATAATGTCCCCCAACATGAGAATAGGAGGACACCTTACGGTGGTCAAGAGCCAAAACAAACATCTCAAATGCAAGATTGGAACCACTATCCATCTCTACAAAACTTATAAGAACATGTTGATCAACGATCCATCAACCAAGCTCAACCCCATCACTACCTTTTCAAATATGACTTCTCGCTTCTCATACATGAACTACCCATTAGACGATCATGCTAACCATACCATCATTCAATTACCACGAGTATGGAAATACCATGAACATGACCTCCCACCAGGCATCAACAAGATCTAAATAGGGACAAAAGTTAAGATGTTGTCATAGACTATGATAAGAAATCCAACATCTACATAGAACATGCATGGGCAGATATGATAACATCATAAAAGTTGAAGCCAGAATGGACCGTCTTCATCAGGCCCATCGTTAATAGAACCATGATGGCCTGGGTTGCTAATCTCAACAATGAAACCCCGGTAGAGCTATACCCACTATTCTTTTCAAAAGATGAAAACATCTCCACCAGTTTAGACTCCGCAGAACAATTGTTTGTTCTAGATAAACACCAACCTACAGAAGGCACCAAAGTCAATCCCATTGAGATCACTTCCGCCCAGACATCACCGACAAGCTCTAAGGAAGATGACACAACATCATCAGTGCAATAGCTCGCCACGATCGCTGACAGGTGCCAACTGACAAACTCAACTGATTTCACTTCCCCATCTTCCATAGATTTAGGCAAACTTCCGAAACTACAACCACACAAGAAAACTACATCCCCACTTTTGTACAAACAAAACTTCCCACCACTCAGTCAGATATCATCCACTGACCTCACTATAGCAACTTTCAAACACAACACCACTCCATTTGCTTGGTGACGAGCTCCTCCTAAACACCACTTCCGTGCTCTGCATTGCACCAAATGCTTTAACAAAAAACACTCAAGGTCCCAATGCACTGCACCAAGGTGTTGTTACATCTGCAACAAACATGGTCACCTCTCATACAAATGCTACTATCGCAACACCCTTTCCCTAGAAGATCGCAATACCTTTATCAGGAAAAAGGCAAAACCTCATGCATCTGCTACATTTTCCAACAGATCTCAACGTAATACGAGATTTGACAAATCTAATTCCAGACCCAAACCCAATTTCAATGAGATTACCGCCCATGACTCTTTTGCTTGTCTCTTCTCAGCTGAGAAAACTGCAACACCATCTCACACTTCACATGCACATGTCCATCTCCACCATAAACATCCTTTAAAACCCTATATCTGTTTCAAACCAACACCATCTGTACCACCCAAGGATCTACATCATGATTGCACTTCCCTTAAACCCCCATCCCTTGTGATACCTTGTAGCCCCTCCCCCCCCCGCCCTTCACCATGGCTCCCACTGTACACCTGGAGAAGGAGTTCCCATTTGATCTTCCAGTCAATTCTATGAGACTCTTGAAAGTCTTCACTAGTAGAAGCATCCTTAACACCATCACCAATAACATTGACAACAATATTGTTAATATTCTCGATGTCACATGTGCCATTGCGCTACTTCTCCCTAGCCACACTGTCATGAAGCCTAAAATCCTCTCACCTTCCCAGCTTCTCTACTCAAACCTGGAAGGCACAAAGCTTGATCATCTTTTTGGTCAAGTTATGACTATTCCATGTGGCACCAGTTTTGTCCAAGCCAACATTACCCGATGGACACATGAACATAGATCATTACTAGTTGGATCTGGTGGCTTAGGTTGGGTTGCCATCACTGACATTCCACCACACCTATGGGAGGCTGAAGTTTTTAGAGCTATCACCCACTCCATAGGAGCTACACTCCAGTTTGTTAGCCAGGACACTCTCCAACCCATGAAATACATCAAAGCCTTCTGTGTCTTCTCTGTCAAACAAGCCATCACACTTCCTGCATCTCTTAGTATCCGCTTGGGTGAGAAAATCTATATGATCGAGCTTATGGCAAAAAACCCAGTTGCCATTAAAACCACCTTCTCCGACATTAATGTACACCCCCCTCCTGGTATTGCCCAGCAAACAACAAAAGATCCTTCCCAAACATCAGAAAACCATCTGACAGAAGCATGGTTTGGGAAAGAAAGAGAACCACCACCATGTCTGTAGAAGAAACCAACGGCTCAGTCAACAATAAAAGACCCAGAACCTCGTCACCATCTACATACAGTACAAACAACACTCTACATAACTCCTTCAAACCCTTCCCTTTTCACAACAAAGGCACAGACTCTGCTACAAATATCAATTCTGAAACTGTACAAAAATTGATGACTGCTATTATTGATGAGATCTGATCACCGCAGAGTCTGAAGCCAGAAAGCAAAGGAAAGGCTATGAGAACCATCCAATCCATCAACACCATGTCCACCACACAGGAAGGACTGACCATAAGAAACTACTTTGCTACAGAAGAGACGAGTACATCTTCACAACCCTCACCTATATTAGTGAATACTTCCAAGCCTATTTTATCAAGTTCTACATCTTCTAAGATTGATGATAACTCTATAGATAATATAGAAGATATAGCATCATGGCCTGACATACAATCTTTCACAAATTTGGTTGATAAATTAGGTATCACATTTGACTATGACACTCAAGCTCATAAGGCCCTCGATAACATAGAAAATGATATGAATTGGAGAAATCATAGACATATCCATGACTCATATACTCGCTTCGAAAACTTGCATATTTGAAAATAGCTAGTATACAGATTTGATCTGACCCATTTTGTTGCAAAATGAAGATTACTTCCTGGAATGTCTGCGGGCATCAAATCTCAATAGAAGAAAAGAAATCCATAGACACATTTACAAAAATAACATCAACACTATCACCATCCAGGAAACAAAATCACCATTGTCATCATTTGCACTCAAAACTATAGGAGGCAAACACATAAACTCTTGGCACTAAATCCCATCACTAGGTTTCAAGGGAGGTCTTCTCATAGGCCTTAATAGAAACCTCTTTGACATCACATACACTGAATTTCATAGGTACTCTATCACTCTCCACACCACAGACAACATCAGTTGGATCTTCACTAGCATTTACAAAGAGCCCAACACAAACAAATTTGATTATATGGCTGAGATTACACACATTATGAGCTTATATCATGATAAACCCTGGCTCATTGGAGGGGACCTCAACCTCACCACTCAACCATCAAATAGCCTTAATCTCACCTCTTCTTTAGGAACTATTCACCCTATGGACAATGCATTTCTTCAACTCATCACAAACCACCATATGATAAATATCCCACCATCCAACGCCCGCTACACCTGGAATCGAAATCATACTTGGGCTAGACTTGATCATTTAATCTGTTCCATATAATGGGAAGATCATTACCCCCATCCCTTCATCACAGTAGCTCATCGACCTATTTTAGATCACTTTCCCATCATAATCGATATGAAACAGGAAAGATGGGGACATAAACCATTTCATTTTGAAAACTTCTGGATCTCAGACCCCATTGTCTAGACATCTGCAAGAGGACTTGGGTATCTACTGATAATCACACTAAGAATGTTGGATACCATATTCATAACAACACCAAAATGTCAGTAGTATTTTGAAAAGATGGCAGAAAGAAAACTTTGGAAACTTCTCACATAAACTAGCTGACCTTAAACAACAACACATGTTTGTAGACAATGACCCATCAGCTGATCCGACCCTCGCTTTTACCATCAAAGCCGAATTAGAACATGTAATCAATGTTTGGACACCATTTGGAAACAACGTGTGAAAATCAAATGGACAAATGAGGGTGATAAAAATACCAAATCCTTCCACAAAACATGCAACAACAATGCTCGCAAAAATATCATCGCTAATCTGAGCATTAATGGTAGTACTACATCCAACAAGAACATGATCGTTGGCCACATTGTCCAACACTTCAACCGTGTCTTCAACACTGGACACAAGCCTTTGATACTTGACTCCATAAATTGGAAGTACATTTGTGGCAGCAATATTTCCTCACCTCAATATATTATCAGTCACTTCACCCCTGAAGAACTTGATGAGGCCATCCACTCGCTAGGAAAAAAACAAATCCCCTAGCCCTGATGGACTTAACATTGAATTTTACCTGGCCAATTGGAACCACAACAAGGGAGATTTTCAGCACCTACTCAGAGCTATCCACCTCAACACTAATGTTCACAATCTTATCAAATATATCAACCAAACAAACATAGCTCTAATCAAGAAAGTTACACATCCCGACATGATCTCTCAGTTCAGACCTATCAGACTCATCAACACTTCCTACAAAATCATTGCTAAGGTCCTTTCAAACCGCATCAAACCCCAATTAGAAAACATCATCCCTCACAATAAAAATGCTTTCCTAAAAAATCAAAGCATTCATGATGCCTTCATCATGGTGAATGAAACTATACACCTTTGTCACAAAAACAAAACTCCCATCCTAGCCATCAAACTAGACTTTGAGAAAGCCTTTGATTACATTAACGGGGACTGCCTTATCAAAGCTATGTCAGGATATGCCTTTCCAAACATCTAGAACAACTGGATCCATGCATGCATCTCCACAAACTTCTTCTCTACCATCATCAATGGATCTCCCTTCGGCTATTTTCACAACACCAATGGACTTAGACAAGGTGACCCCCTCTCCCCATACCTCTTCATCATTATTACATCGATTCTCACATACATGATCAAATTTGGTACTTTGAATGGTCTTATAGTCTCTCCCCCTGAATGCCACAAGAACATCATTCAATCCAAGGATGATACCATGATTCTTGTCAAACTCGAAGACTCTACTATCATCAACACTATTCGTAACATTGGTCTCTTCTCATATATTTTGGGTCTGAAGATCAACCTTTCTAAGCCTTCCATCTTTGGAGTCAACACCCGACTAGATCTTATCAACATATACAGAAACCTCCTCAAATGCAAAATTGAAAGCTTCCCCATCAACTACCTTAGATTACCCACTACGCCACACCCCATAACACACACAGTTTGGAGCCCCATCATTGATAAGATTCAGATGAAACTTAATTCATGGACCAATCACTTTCTCAACCTGACAGGCCAACTTATACTCATGAATAGTGTCATCACATCCATTACTACTCACTACCTCAGCTGCATTCCATTACCAAGCAAAACTCTCAAAACCATAGACTCAATTAGGAGAAATTTCCTTTGGAGCAACTACAAAGTAGAAAATCCACATAGAAATATCCATCTCATCAATTAGTGCACCATCACTGCATCGATCATATTTGTAGGGTGGGGCATCATCAATATAAAAATACATGCCGCCTGCCTTATCTCAAAAATCATAAACTGTGGTGAACCGTCTGAACAAATCATCATTAACTAAGAGGAAGTGATCCTTAACAGCAGATTAACCAAAAATCACTAAAAATTAAAACCTTTTGCAAAGAGATCCCATTCCAGGAAACTCTTAACAACAAGAACCAAAGTATTACATGTACATTTTGGTCCACAAGTACATACCATGTACCGTATCTTCTTGAGGATTGCATACATCAATTTCTCTGTTAAGTCTATACATGAGCAACCCAAAACCTCGAGGCATTCAAGCCAAAATCTCAGATCGATTATAAAAACACTAAGTACTAACTCCTAGGACCTGAGAGTAAAGAGATGACACATAGGACTCATATCTACAAGACATGACAGTCAGTATCTCCACCTAAGATGTTATTGTTGTCCCTGATGTTGCTGTCCTTTTTCCTGCTGTATGATTTCTACTTCTTCGTCCGCGTCCACCTAAAAATGTTGGATCCCACGGGGGTGAGACAATTGAAAATTGTCCCAGTGAGAGATATAACTCTCTGTCAGAAACATTATTATTGCAGTTTAATAGAATAAAACTGAGCAGAGGATAAGCAATTTAGAATATTCTCATCTTCTACAGCATTGCAACTATATATGATAGAGCAGTAAATCATCTATTCTCTTTATAAGGAATAGGAAGAACAGGTATATCATTTATCCATCATACTATATCAACATCTCAAGCTTATCTTGTGATACTCATTATCATGGTATGTCATTCATGAATCATTCTCATTTCTATATGTTGGCCTCAGCCATTCTACTGACCAAATATTGAATTGTATCAGTAATGTAAGTATACATCATCATACTTTGTTCAGGCATTGGACTATGCCAATCTTGTGCAACCATTCCAGGCATTGGACTATGCCAATCATGTGCAAACATTCCAGGCATTAGACTATACCAATCCTTTGCAAACATTCCAGGCATTAGACTATGACAATCATGTGCAACCATTCCAGGCATTGGACTATGTCAATCTTGTACCATTATTCCAGGTATTGGGTTATGACCAATCATCTGCAATTATTCTAGGTATTGGGTTATTACCAATCTTATGCAGTTATTCTAGGTATTGGGTTATTACCAATCCTGTGACATTATTCCAGGTATTAGGTTATTACCAATCCTATGCAATTCTTCCAGGTATTGGGTTATTACCAATCCTGTGCAGTTATTCCAGGTATTGGGTTATTACCAATCTTGTGACATTATTCCAGGTATTGAGTTATTACCAATCCTGTGCAATTATTCCAGGTATTGGGTTATTACCAATCATGTATAGTTATTCCAGGTATTGGGTTATTACCAATCATGTGCAGTTATTCTAGGTATTGGGTTATTACCAATCCTATGCAGTTATTCCAGATATTGGGTTATGACCAATCATGTGCAGTTATTCCAGGTATTCCTGTGTATCTATTCCAGGTATTGGACTATGCCAATCATGTGCATCATTCCAGGCATTGGACTATGCCAATCCCGTGCATCATTCCAGGCATTGAACTATGCCAATCTTGTGCATCATTATTGAATACTACATCACCTTTACTATGTATTAAATCTTGGTCAAGCCATTATACTTATTCACATCCTTTATGTAATTCAAGTATTTCTCTTATCTCCTTTAAGCTTATTCATAACACTATAGCCCTTATTTGGCTACAAACATAAAGCATGCATGATTAAGATTTCTTTATTATCATTGTATCCACTTATTATTATTATTATTATGTTACTAAGTTTCCATTTCCCAATTTACTTGAATATTATAATTGCTTTGATGATACTTTTATAAACATCTTGATACCTCTCACTAGGCAACAACCATCTACATGGCTCACAAAGCCCATTAAACATCTTGTCACCTCTTACTAGGCAACAACCATCCACATGGCTCCCAAAGCCCATTAAACATCTTGTCACCTCTTACTAGGAAACAACCATCCACATGGCTCTCAAAGCCCATTAAACATCTTGTCACCTCTTACTAGGCAACAAACATCCACATGGCTCTCAAAGCCCATTAAACATCTTATCACCTCTTACTTTGCTATCTTGGCTTAAACCTTTCTCAATGTATGTTAGCCTACACTTACCAAATTGCATTACATCTTAATGAAATAATTATCATAACACACTTCATGTGTTATTCATCCAAATATATTAGATTTAGGGTACATCAATGTGCATCATCTTTGAGGTGTTGAATGTGATATATATCACATCCTAATATTTCACTTTCCTCATCACCTTGATCTTACTTGAGTTCATAAACTTATCTTGTATTGGGGTAATTCTCATCCTAATACTCTATGCACAAGTTCATCACATACCATGTAATGTATTGGTCATAAGTTACTCATTCAATTTATTCAACCATTATTGATATAAGATTATCCATTGTCAGGAATAGGGTTCCCCTTCTTTATCAGTTAGGGTTTTGCATAATATCACTTTATGTTGGGGTTTCACATGACATCACCCTATATTAGGGTTAGGGTTTCCCAATTCATATCAATCAAGAATACTCATCCCCTTACACAAACTAGGGCTAGGTGTTCAAATTAGGATTTCATAATGCATAGCATCACCCTGGATTAGGGTTTCATATCACATTTCCCTATATCAGGGTTTCTCATTACACCCTTACCTTGAATTAAGGTTTCTTATAACAATTCCCCAAAAATTAGGGTTTCATGTAGCTTTATCCAAAATTAGGGTTTTTCATGAAGCATTCCCTTAAATTAGGGTTAGAGCACATCAACCTTCTCAATTAGGGGTTCATGATCTCATCATCATGGATCAAACCCTAATTACATATTTTATCCACGTTGACAGTGTTGAGGATTAATCACTACATGATTATCACTCATGTATAAGTTCCTCTCTCTCATCCTCTATAGGATATTAATTACTTTAATCTTGATTAGATTAGGTTGATTCAACTTGAATGAAGGGTTAACATAGTGTATTAAGTCATTGCTTCCATAAGTATCAAATGTTAACCACTCAAAAGGTACTAATCACTTAAGTACCTTGAAGGTACAACCATGTAATTACCTTTAATAGACACCATCAACAATCATGGGGTTAATTGTACTTACATGGTTTGAGTCAATTAGACCTTCAAACGGTCTTGAAGTACCTTGACCTTCAAACAGTCTTGAGGTACCTTGACCTTCAAACGGTCTTGACCTCAAGGCCTTCAATCGGTCTTAAGACCGTTAGACCCTCAAATGGTCTTGACCTCAAAGACTTAAATGGTTTGAGACCATTTGAATAAAATGTAATTAATCCCAAATGGTTTTGAAACCGTTAGACCTCCAAACAGTCAACTCTTCCAAACGGTCAACATGACCAAACGGTTTTGAATCAACACCTCAAACGGTTTTGAAACCGTTTAGACCTCCAAACGGTCAACATGACCAAATGGTTTGATGAAACCGTTTGAACCATCAATTAGAGTTTTGAAATCAAGAAACCATCAATTAGGGTTTTGAAATCAAGGAACTATCAATTGTTGACATTATTGGAACTAATTCAATTGAAACCATTAGATCACCATTCAACCATGACATAACCTGACCCCTAACGGTCTTGAGGTTGTTTGTCCCCAAACGGTCTCAAGACCGTTTGACACAAATGGCCAAACGGTCTTGAGACCGTTTGGTGTCAAATGATCATTTGACCTCAAATGGTCTTGAGGTCGTTTGACCTCAAACGGTCTTGAGACCGTTTGCTCACCAAACGATCTTGAGATTGTTTAGTCTCAAGAGTGAAACCATTTGCCAAATATATTCATTGAGGTGTGTGCTTATGATGATGTAATCATCATCAAACTTAGATCCTTAAAAATCTATTGCCATTCTTATGGAAGTTTCATCAATTATTTAAAGGAATTTCAAGAAGAACAAAAATGATCAACAAGTGATGAAGAATTGGATGTAATAATAACATTTAAGGGTTTAAGTTATATAACCCACCTTCAAAGTTGAAACCAAGATTCAAGCTTCACGTCCTCAATGGTGAATGAATCTTTTTCAACTGTCCAAGGCTCATCCTGAAGTCTTTGAGTGAAATGAATGGCCAAGGTTGAAGATTGAATGAAGAAAAGAAGAAATTAAGCATTGAATTTCAATTTCCACCATGAAATCAAGGTTGAAGATGACTATGGAGCTTACATACATGTTGGGGAATGTCCTCATGCTGCTCCTAAGCTCCCTTGTGTTCAACCAAAGCAAGGAAAGAAAATGGGATCGAAAAAGCCTTTCATGTGGGTTGAAAATGAGATGTTTATAAGGGAATGTCAAAGAGAGAGAAAGTGACAAACAATTCCTTCAACTCCCAAAATTGGCGCCACATACTCCCCTCAATCCCTTGTATACGAAGCCATCTCCCCCACCTTTTGATTACTCTTCATTATACATGAATTAAAAGAAATCAATTTAAGCACCTTAACCATTATAATAATAATATCCAAAAATTGAGTGGATATTACTTTTTAGTTAACTAATGTGAGTGGGCTCTCCACTTACTTTAGATATTTCGTGGCCTTTGCACAGAACAAGGACGTTCACACTTATGAAAATTCAACCATATCAATTTTGGTTGAAGGGCACTTCAATTAATATATTTATTTTTGCATTAAATTGAATTAGGGTTTCAATTATGCTTAAATCTTGATTATTTTAATATCAAGATTCTCTCTCCTGCAAAGAGATTCAAATGAGACGCCCCTCTGATTTTATTGTCTCTAATAAATACCAAGAAATATTAGGGACTCTCTAGAAGTGGTATTTTGCATATTGAACCCTAGGTTTTGGGTAAATTGTACATTACACCAAAACTAGGTTTTAATGCACAAACATTGCTTAATAAGCTCTTTCTTGGTGCTCAGACTTTCACAAGCCATAACTCTACATCATTTTCATTCTTATCATGCTTCAACACTTGAGGAACATTTTATCGTGTAACATTTGCAAGTTAACCCCTCAACTTGGGTAATTTGCACTTTAGTCCAAAACATGCAAAACATTGTTTCAACATTATTCAAAAAGGACTAAAATTTAAACATAAGTTCCTCTTGAGACTTAATTACTTTTCAAAAGATAAGATCAAGCATATAAATATCTTTCTTAAACAAAACATCTAGGGTTAAAGCATAACCCAGGTCAGTGATGTTACAAATTATAAATCCCTAATAAGGATTTCGTCCCCGAAATCCCAGGTAAAGGAAGACAAATATTTTTCATTCATCATATCATCAAGTCTCCACATAACATCTTAATGTCATGGAGATGCCATAGAACCTTGATCAATACAAAGTCCTTCTACAAAAGATTATCATAGAATTTGTCATACAGGACACATGCTCTATTGTTTCTTTTATTATTGACTGTAGAGTCAATTCTGTGTCAGCTATTACTTTTCTTAGTTAGAGAAACATTATACATACCTCATTTAATTTAGCATTTTACTTTCAAGATAAGTACAGTGTTACATTTGTCACCCCTTGTGACTACAAGTCTCTTCATACATCTTTGTTGATGTCATGTTTATGCGGGGCATAAACCCCTAACATATGGTATTCATACTACAATATGTAACTGGACAAATTTCAAAGTTGGCCCTTCTAGGCAACCAAACATTACTTCTTATGAGGAGTCATGTTCCCATTTTCTCATATTATTGAAAGTTCTTGGATACTAGGATTCTTTACCTTGGTATCCATTATGTGTGCTAAAAACACATCACATCATCATCACGATTACTAACTTTAGGTATTTAAACCCCCAGTCCATTATTGAACATTGTTACCTCTCATCATGTAACTGTTACCTCTAGGTCTGAGGACCAGGGTATACATTATACTAAACATCCTCTTTTGTTTATAAGTTGATATATGATTAACTCATATCTCTTCGTATATCAATTAGGATGTGGTAGAATTATCCATGCCACATCTCTAACTTCATTATACTCTTTAGATTGTCTCAAAATGACTACTTGATCAGAGTAATCAGAAAGATAGAAATCTAATAGTGGCATACTTACCTTATCTTCAATAGATGAATACCTGGCCAGGGTATTTAAGAACTAAAGTTAGGTAGTATGTATTGGTTTTTATATTATGTTTCATCTCTCTAAGTTTTACTACTTAGTATCTTAAACTTTCTATGGGTGTTTGTATTACATTTCTTCCTTTCATCATGAGGAGAGAAATTTCAAGACATACAAGAGAACATTGGGCTGAATATAAGTTCTCATCCTTCTTAGCTCTTCCTCATGTCCTCATAAGATTAATTAAAGGAAGCTCAACAACAACTACCCTTCTTATAATTAGTAGGCAGAGAGTAGAAAAAGAAAGATGATTTAGAATGAAAAGTTCTTTCTTGACATGTTACCTCTTACAATTTATCTAGTATCTTATCTGACTCAATACATGGAGTCAGTTGTCATCTTCTATTGCCTTTGTCCTCTACTACCAGAGGTAGATGGACCAAACTGTGACACTTGTCCTCGTCCTCGGCCTTCTGCTTCACTAAACTGGGGTTCTTGTGGGTTTTGTAGGTTATGCCTTTATTGTTGGGTCACCACATTATTTCTTCTTGGACATTGTTGCCTAAAATGTCCTATTTGTCCAAATTTATGGCAAGTTCATTTATTGACATGGTTCCCTGCCTAACCTTCTCAAACTGTGAGATCTTTTTGTCTAAATATGTTCTTGGAAAATACTTATTGACGAATTCTTGATGAAATTCCTCCCAACCAACCTCTTCATCATTCCTTTTTACTTCTTCTATGGCCCACCAATGGCCAAAACTACCCTTCAAAAGGTATACAACATGTTTGACTTTATCAACATCTGGAATACTAAGGAACTTAAAAGCCTTTTCTAACTCAGTGAGCCATAGATCAGCATCTGCTGGTTCAGTTGTCCCAGCATATTCTATAGCTCCTACATGACGTAGTCATTTAAAAGTCTTAGCAGACCCATGTCCCTCATTAGGAGTTGGTGCCCTAGGTACTGGTGCGGGCATCCGGTCTACCATATACCTCATTGTGGTCATGAATTCCCTAAATAGAGCATGAATATTTGGGTTTTCTATCATAGCCTCATCAAAATGGGGATTCTCAGGCACTGGTTCCTCTCTTTCCTGATCCCTTGCACCTCCTACTGGTGCAACAACATTGCTTTCAACAACGTGATCCTCATGTTCTCCAGACATCTTTAAGCTATCTCCTTTCTTCTACATAAGCAGAAGTTACTATAAGATATACTGGAGGACACTAGAACTGACTCAACACCTTAGTCCTATGTCTCTGTAGACTCAATGAACCTAGAGCTCTGATACCACTAAATTGTGGTGAACCGTCTGAACAAATCATCATTAACTAAGCGGAAGCGATCCTTAACAACGGATTAACCAAAAATCACTAAAAATTAAAACCTTTTGCAAGGAGATCCAAATCCAGGAAACTCTTAACAACAAGAACCAAAGAATTACACATACATTCTGGTCCACAAGTACATACCATGTACCGTATCTTCTTGAGGATTGCATACATCAATTGCTTTGTTAAGTCTATACATGAGCAACCTAAAACCTTGAGGCATTCAAGCCAAAATCTCAGATCGATTATAAAAACACTAAGTACTGACTCCTAGGACCTGAGAGTACAGAGACGACACATATGACTCATATCTAAAAGACACGAGAGTCAGTATCTCCACCTGAGATGTTACTGTTGTCCCTGATGCTGCTGTCCTTTTTCCTACTATATGATTTCTACTTCTTCGTCTGTGTCCACCTAAAAATATTGGATCCCACGGGGGGTGCGGCAATTGAAAATTGTCCCAGCGAGAGATATAACTCTCTGCCAGAAACATTATTATTGCAGTTTAATAGAATAAAACTGAGTAGAGGATAAGCAGTTTAGAATATTCTCATCTTTTAAAGCATTGCAACTATCTATAATAGAGCAGTAAATCATCTATTCTATTTATAAGGAATAGGAAGAACATGTATATCATTTATCCATCATACTATATCAACATCTCGAGCTTATCCTGTGATACTCATTATCATGGTACGTCATCCATGAATCATTCTCATTTCTATCTGTTAGCCTCAGCCATTCTACTGATCAGATATTGAATTGTATCAGTAATGTAAGTATACATCATCATATTTTGTTCAGGCATTGGACTATGCCAATCTTGTGCAACCATTCTAGGCATTGGACTATGTCAATCCTGTGCAAACATTCTAGGCATTGGACTATACCAATCATGTGCAAACATTATAGGCATTGGACTATGCCAATCCTATGCAACCATTCCAGGCATTGGACTATGCCAATCCTGTGCCATTATTCCAGGTATTGAGTTATGACCAATCCTATGCAATTATTCCAGGTATTGGGTTATTACCAATCTTGTGCAGTTATTCCAGGTATTGGGTTATTACCAATCCTGTGACATTATTCCAGGTATTGGGTTATTACCAATCCTATGCAATTATTCCAGGTATTGGGTTATTACCAATCCTGTGCAGTTATTCCAGGTATTGGGTTATTACTAATCTTGTGACATTATTCCAGGTATTGGGTTATTACCAATCATGTGTAATTATTCCAGGTATTGGGTTATTACCAATCCTGTGCAGTTATTCTAGGTATTGGGTTATTACCAATCTTGTGTAGTTATTCCAGGTATTAGGTTATTACCAATCCTGTGCAGTTATTCCAGGTATTGGGTTATGACATATCCTATGCAGTTATTCCAAGTATTCCTATGTATCTATTCCAGGTATTGGACTATGCCAATCCTGTGCATCATTCCAGGCATTGGACTATGCCAATCCTGTGCATCATTATTGAATACTACATCACCTTTACTAGGTATTAAATCTTGGCCAAGCCATCATACTTATTCACATCCTTTATGTAATTCAAGTATTTCTCTTATCTCCTTTAAGCTTATTCATAACACTATAACCCTTATTTGGCTATAAACATAAAGCATGCATGATTAAGATTTCTTTATTATCATTGTATCCACTTATTATTATTATTATGTTACTAAGTTTCCATTTCCCAGTTTACTTGAATATTATAATTGCTTTCATGATACTTTTATAAACATCTTGTTACCTCTCACTAGGCAACAACCATCCACATGGCTCACAAAGCCCATTAAACATCTTGTCACCTCTTACTAGGCAACAACTATCCACATGGCTCTCAAAGCCCATTAAACATCTTGTCACCTCTTACTAGGCAACAACCATCCACATGGCTCTCAAAGCCCATTAAACATCTTGTCACCTCTTACTAGGCAACAACCATCCACATGGCTCTCAAAGCCCATTAAACATCTTGTCACCTCTTACTTTGCTATCTTGGCTTAACCCTTTCTCAAGGTATGTTAGCCTACACTTACCAAAGTGCATTACATCTTAATGAAACAATTATCATAACACACTTCATGTGTTATTCATCCAAATATATTGGATTTAGGGTACATCAATGTGTATCATCTTTGAGGTGTTGAATGTGATATATATCACATCCTAATATTTCACTTTCATCATCACCTTGATCTTACTTGAGTTCATCAACTTATCTTGTATTAGGGTAATTCTCATCCTAATACTCTATGCACCAGTTCATCACATACCATGTAATGTATTGGTCATAAGTTACTCATTAAATTTATTCAACTATTATTGATATAAGATTATCCATTGTCAGGAATAGGGTTCCCCTTCTTTATCAGTTAGGGTTTTGCATAATCTCACTTTATGTTGGGGTTTCACATGACATCACCCTATATTAGGGTTAGGGTTTCCCAATTCATATCAATCAGAAATACTCATCCCCTTACACAAATTAGGGCTAGGTGTTCAAATTAGGGTTTCATAATGCATAACATCACCCTGGATTAGGGTTTCATATCACATTTCCCTATATCAGGGTTTCTCATTACATCCTTACCTTGAATTAAGGTTTCTTATTACAATTCCCCAAAAATTAGGGTTTCATGTAGCTTTATCCAAAATTAGGGTTTTTCATGAAGCATTCCCTTAAATTAGGGTTAGAGCACATCAACCTTCTCGATTAGGGTTTCATGATCTCATCATCATGGATCAAACCCTAATTACATATTTTATCCATGTTGACAGTGTTGAGGATTAATCATTACATGATTATCACTCATGTATAAGTTCCTCTCTCATCCTCTCTAGGATATTAATTACTTTAATCTTGATTAGATTAGGTTGATTCAACTTGAATGAAGGGTTGACATAGTGTATTAAGTCATTTCTTCCATAAGCATCAAAGGTTAACCACTCAAAAGGTACTAATCACTTAAGTACCTTGAAGGTACAACCATGTAATTACCTTTGATAGACATCATCAACAATCATGGGGTTAATTGTACTTACATGGTTTGAGTCAATTAGACCTTCAAACGATCTTGAGGTATTAGACCTTCAAACGGTCTTGAAGTACCTTGACCTTCAAACGGTCTTGAGGTACCTTGACATTCAAACGGTCTTGACCTCAAGGCCTTCAATCAGTCTTAAGACCGTTAGACCCTCAAACGGTCTTGACCTCAAAGCCTTAAACGGTTTGAGACCATTTGAATAAAATATAATTAATCCCAAATGGTTTTGAAACCATTAGACCTCCAAATGGTCAACTCTTCCAAATGGTCAACATGACCAAACGATTTTGAATCAACAACTCAAAAGGTTTTGAAACCGTTTAGACCTCCAAATGGTCAACTCTTCCAAATGGTCAACATGACCAAACAGTTTGATGAAACCGTTTGAACCATCAATTAGAGTTTTGAAATCAAGAAACCATCAATTATGGTTTTGAAATCAAGGAACTATCAATTGTTGACATTATTGGAACTAATTCAATTGAAACCATTGGATCACCATTCAACCATGACATAACCTGACCCCAAACGGTCTTGAGGTTGTTTTTCCCCAAACGGTCTTGAGACCATTTGACCCATCCAATCACTGAAATTGGTTGAATTCAATTAAGGTTTCTTCAATAACCCGATTTAGGGTTTGTACTCAAGGAACATTAAAGTGTTGAACCCTTTGAAATTAATTCAATTAAGTACTATTGGATCATCATCAATCTATGACATCATCTGACCTTAAATGGTCTTGAGATCATTTGACCTCAAACGGTCTTGAGACCGTTTGCTCACCAAACGATCTTGAGATCGTTTAGTCTCAAGAGTGAAACCGTTTGCCCAAGATATTCATTGAGGTGTGTGCTTATGATGATGTCATCATCATCAAGCTTAGATACTTCAAAATCTACTGCCATTCTTATGGAAATTTCATCAATTATTCAAAGGAATTTCAAGAAGAACAAAAATGATCAACAAGTGATGAAGAATTGAATGTAATAATAACATTTAAGGGTTTAAGTTATATAACCCGCCTTCAAAGTTGAAACCAAGCTTCAAGCTTCACGTCCTCAATGGTGAATGAATCTTTTTCAACTGTCCAAGGCTCATCCTCAAGTCTTTGAGTGAAATCAATGGCCAAGGTTGAAGATTGAATGAAGAAAAGAAGAAATTAAGCATTGAATTTCAATTTCCACCATGAAATCAAGGTTGAAGATGACTATGGAGCTTACCTACAGGTTGGGGAACGTCCTCATGTTTCTCCTAAGCTCCCTTGTGTTCAACCAAAGTAGGGAAAGAAAAGGGGATTGAAAAAGCCTTTCATGTGGGTTGAAAATGAGATGTTTATAAGGGAATTTCAAAGAGAGAGAAAGTGATAAACAATTCCTTCAACTCCCAAAATTGGTGCCACATACTCCCCTCAATACCTTGCATACGAAGCCATATCCCCCAATTTTTAATTCCTCTTCATTATCCATGAATTAAAAGAAAGCAATTTAAGCACCTTAACCATTATAATAATAATATCCAAAAATTGAGTGGATATTACTTTTTAGTTAACTAATGTGAGTGGGCTCTCCACTTACTTTAGATATTTCGTGGCCTTTGCAAGGCACAAGGACGTTCACAATTATGCAAATTCAACCATCTCAATTTTGGTTGAAGGGCACTTCAATTAATATATTTATTTTTGCATTAAATTGAATTAGGGTTTCAATAATGCTTAAATCTTGATTATTTTAATATCAAGATTCTCTCTCCTCCAAAGAGATTCAAATGAGACGCCCCTATGATTTTATTGTCTCTAATAAATACCAAAAAATATTAGGGACTCTCTAGAAGTGGTATTTTGCATATTGAACCCTAGGTTTTGGGTAAATTGCACATTACACCAAAACTAGGTTTTAATGCACAAACATTGCTTAATAAGCTCTTTCTTGGTGCTCAGACTTTCACAAGCCATACCTCTACATAATTTTCATTCTTATCATGCTTCAACACTTGAGGAACATTTTATCATGTAACATTTGCAAGTTAACCCCTCAACTTGGGTAATTTGCACTTTAGTCCAAAAGAGGCAAACCATTGTTTCAACAATATTCAAAAAGGACTAAAATTGAAACGTAAGTTCCTCTTGAGCCTTAATTACTTTTCAAAAGATAAGATCAAGCATATAATTATCTTTCTTAAACAAAATATCTAGGGTTAAAGCATAACCCAGGTCAGGGATGTTACATAAACATTCTCACCTTTGATACCAGTAAGGTCTGGAAAATTTTCATCATCAGAAATATTACAAAAACAAACCTCCCTGGCACCACACTACATACAACAGGTTTTCCGCACTATGGAAGTACATAAGTAAAAATCTGGATATTATAAAGAACCTCATCTTCACACCCCCACATGCACACTAAAATATCAACTTTTAGGTGGATACATGGTTCCATCAATACACCATACCAAATCTAAACACACACCTTTCGATACCAACATCACTGAATAGACTCAACATTGTCAAAGCTCTTAAACTCCTCACTAGCAACATGCAAAACTCTCTCAAAAATCATCTTCAAAATCATGTCAGCAACAACACCCTGAGAGATATAATCCATGAACTTGAATACAACACCAATAGTAGATTTTTTGGATTTAGGGACGACATTATACTCCAAAAGTAGCTTACACCCATCTTTCTCACATGGGACATATATCTAATATGGTTTACATTTATAAAACTAGATGGCTGCAAAAACTAAAACTTTTCTACTAGTCGTTCACTTACAACAGAATCCCCACAGACCAACATCTAACCAGCAGAGGATTTTTGGGACCTACCCGATGCTACCTCTGCAAGTTAGATGTAGAAACCACACAACATCTCTTCACCAGTTGCACTCACACGCTACATCTTTTATATACATTCTTTCCACTATTTTCAGACACTAGTAACGTCCTCCAACCTTTCTTCATCACTAGGTTAAAGCCCATATCACAACACTCTAGATTCTCCCCGAAAGACTTGGTCATTCATACCTTCTAGAATATTTGGCTAGAGAGAAACAATAGGAAGTTCAAAAACATTTCTAAATCCACCCATCTTATACTTATTAATATTGAACATTCCTTATTTGTACAATTGCACTGCAGAACATGCCTCTACATCAACTCGGGTGATACCTATTGAAGATGATCTGGGAAACATATTTGGTGACCATAATGGTGGTGGATGTTACTCCCTAGAGGATATTATCGCTGATGATACAGGCTTCTGAGGCTATGCTCATCATATGGACAAGATCTTTCTATCTTAGTTACATCCTTTTTAACTCCTACTGAGGTATATGTTAAGGGGTGACTCCCCCATGAACACCTTTATTTCTGCATTTCCTTGGTTGTTTCTCTATCTAGATCTTCTGCTTGGATAGTTGGGTCACATCCATGTCTGTTTCCCACCCTCTATTTTCTCTATAATTTGCTTGCAGAAATTTCGTTTGTAAGCAACATTTTATCATTAATGCATGGACTCTTTATCACAAAAAAAAGTTTCTTTGTCGTTGCTCCAAACAATAATCATCTTGCATAAAGTTAAGATATCACTGGTCAATTTACCTATGGTAAATAAACCTATCATGGTTGTACACCAAGCCTAAGTATTTCGAAATGTTGGTCAATGCAAACTCCTTTGGATAACCACTTCTTTGTGGGCCCCAACAACTCTTTCTATTCTTCCCTCCTTGCTCTACCTTCTCTCTACCTTCCTCTACATTGCACAATGTTATGTTGTTTTCCATAACTTCCCAGTAGCCTCCTCTTCTATACCTGCCCCATCATGACTTCAAGAGATAAAGTAGTCATCTCTATGATTAGGGGTGGGAAAAAATTGGCTCCTACTCTACCCGACCCGGGCCGACCTGATCTAAAAATTCAAATCCTTTTTAGGTTTGTTCCGTTTTGCATCGGAACCTTTCATGTCCATTTTAATTCGGGGCAGGTCGGGTCTTATCTAGTATGCATCAGGTCTGGTCTGGTCGGGTTTCAGGTCTGTCATAATTTTTTTGTAATTTTTTATAAGCGAGTATCTTTTATGATTTTAGGGTTTGGTTGATTTTCAGGTCAGGTATGTGTGGGTTCGGGTCCAATCGGGTCCTTTCAAGTATGGGTCTATTTCTCATGCGATTTATCTAGGTATGGGTCTAATCATGTCAGGTCCAACAAAACTCGACTCATTGTTTGGCCTACTGACTACATGTAAGCAACTTTCTATCTTCCTAGAGTGCCATTTGTGTTGATTAGTCTCTTCACAATACAATGGAGAGTCGGTGTGCTGTCTTCATCCCCTATACTTACTGTTGAAGTCGCTTGTTGGCCTTTGACGCCTCAAGATGATATGGTCTGTCTGGAATCTAGATAAGCCCTCCCCCCAAGCAAAGTGTTAGGATTTATCAACATGCATACTGATAACATACAAAATTTATGGATATTTAATTCCTAATTTTGTCCCTAACTTTCTTCTCTAATACAAATTTGCTTTAATTTTTCCACAATTTGTTTATATTTATCCTTTTTAACTTAATTAAGCACTAACCACCTCTTTTGTGGGAAAAACCATCAACCAATGACCTTAGCCAAAGAGGCCCACTCCCAACATGCACTCTGTCAATTCTCACAATCGACGGTCACTCCTTATCTAGCTCCTGAGGGTGCCAGCCATTCCATCAATCAGGAGTACCACAAGCTTGACCATCCCTAGAATGTCATGCTTAGTAGGCATTTCGGTGGCAGAACACATTTATAACCTGAAGGTGAGATGAGAATCCACGTATCAAAGGCTTGTTAAAGCCATTTCTTCCGATGGTGTGTCTGCCCGCCTCTACTAATGGCTCAGTTGAAAGTCATCAACTAAAGGATGCCAATTGGTCTCATCTACCGATGACTCAGTTCAACATCACCCTTTTGATGCTTGGTGGAGTACCACCCTTCCAAAGACCACTAATAATCCATATATTGATGATCCAACAATGTCCATCAACGGAGGGCTAGGCATGTCCCTGTCTCCCAATGCCATTTTTGTAGGTGACAACTGAAGATCAGGTAGACTGTACCAACTAATGGTTTTCCAACAACCTTCACCTACCAATGGTGGCGCTGCGTATACCAGTCATCATGTTAGTTAAGTGTGTGCTCAGAGGACTTGGGGTGTATGCAAAACTCATATATGTATGTCTTGTGCCCCACACTATACTCTATAAATAGTGCACCCCTTACTACGGAGAGGGGGTGGCTCATCATTGAAGTTGAGGATGAAGTGCTGCCATTGCGCCTTCTCACCTTCGACCCCCGTTCACAGCCATCAGTTCACCACAACCAAGGATGAAAGTCTAAGGTTCCAGGATACCTATGTCATCATGGAGCAGTACTTGAAGCCCTCTCAAAGAGAAGAATGACGATGGAGTTGAACCCATCATCCACCTCTTTGTCACTCTGACCAAGTTGAGGAGGAGGCCTTCCCCGAGCTTAAGTGACCCTTTATGTGGCTACTATATTCGAGTCTTCCTCCTTCTACTCTCCCTGCCTTCTTCCTCCAATCTTGTTTTCTATTCCGTCCACCTTCCATGGCTTCATTCCATTGTAACCCTGCCATGTCACTCACTATCATGAGTGGTTAGTCCTTTATCTCGGGTCAAGAGTAGCCACTAAGACTCTCTCAACATGTATATAATTACATTCATTAAATATATACTCTTAGCAATGTTTATCTCCATACTCTTATTCTTAATGCTTCACTTGCATGATAGCTACCATCTTGTGTTGTTAGATTGTTAATGTCTTGAAAGAGTAGTATCAACCTATATCTAAGAATTATGGAGTTGTATGAATGCATGAGAATGTTGGAATGCTTAAGCTAATGATTATATGATATTATGTTGATTGTTTATGTAAGGACCCATTCCTAAATTACTTTAATTCCTAGTTAGATCTTACTAAGCATCAATAGTTATTGATTTAATTTTCTCCTAATCATGTCAAATATTAATAAAAAAATATAAACCTTGTTTTTTTTTATTAATTTTGTGAATGATTAGGTTAGTAGGGTTATAAATTTAAAACCCTAGTTTCATGAAATCATCAATAGAGAATGTGGTGATGAATTTGGTGTTAAGTATAATAGTCTAGTAAAAGATTTTTATTATTTTGTGTGTGACTCATATTACATTGAATTTTTTATACGTATTGTATAACTCAATTATACATGTTATTGAAAAATTTCAGAATTTTTAGAGTTTCTTGGATCTATTGATTGGTCAAGTTTCCCCAGGAAAAACTCAGGCGATCATGCTATACAAGCTTAAGTATAGCAGTGTAGTATTTGATTTTTTTTTTTAATTTATTGGATTATCTAATTAATCTCAACTTTTAACTAAAGGTTTAATACTCAGTTTGCAACAACATATTAAATTTTCAAATTTTTTGGATAAGTTTTGTATCACAACAGAACCTTGTATCGGTCGAGTTCTGAGAGAGACAAACTCGACCGACCAGATTTTTCTGGAAAAATAAAAAAGACTGAAAATGTTTATAATTAATTACTCTAAGTACCTTAATGAGTATATAGGACTGTATTACGACCCAATCACATCTCAATTCCATCCAACACTTTAGAGCTTCGTAATTCTTGAGAGAGGAGGGGATTCTAGGGTTTGGAGAATCTAAAGTGGGAATTTCATATTTCTGGATTTTTTCTTTCCAAGGTTGGTAAATCCTGTATAGATCATTAATATTTACTAGGTTTATTTGCTTTTATTCTCTCCTATGTATAGAACTCGTCACTTCCCTGATTTGGATCAAAAGATTCCAAATTAATCTCTTCTTTCATTCTTTCTTCTTCAATTCTTCTTGTTCTAGGTTCTTGAGTGAAGAGGAGTAGGAAGATTTTATTTTCTTGAAGCAAGGACTTGATTCAAGAATTAGTAGTAGTAGTTGGGCTACGGATTTCAGGTGTTTCACACCTGAGGTGAGTGGTGTATGTTCATTTGAAAACTATTAGTGAATTATAATCCTAAATCTCCTCATCAAACTACAAATGGTGGAAATTGAGAACTCTAATAATGCATAGGACTGTTTGCTTATTTGACCTTGGATATGTTTCTTGTATTGATCCTTGCAATGAATCAAGTAGATGTTATATTATCTTGATCATGAATAATGTAAATTTAATTGAATTCAGATTTGCATATTCTTATTACATATACATTGCAAGTACCACATATTGTTTAAATATGGAGTGTTGTCTATGATATGTGAATTTTTGAGTTGTGATTGTTTCATGCAAATTTAAATGATAGAAAAAGGATATGTAAGGTATCTATAATATGAATTGAAACATATATATATCTCAAACCCTAATCCACATATCCTAGGATTAGAATGCGAAGTCACATATGTGCCATATAATAAACCCTATTTTCCTTAAAGTGAGTAAATGCACTTAATATCCATTATAACCTAATCATGTAGATAGGAGCCCTGAACACTGTGATTTTCCCCCGAGGTCTGCACTAGGGAAATGAAATGGATTCCTTAATTATAATAGTCCTTGGATTATGAAAAGGAATGTCGGAGTGTGATTCTAGACCTTGAGTCTAGGTCACCAGAATTTAGGAAAGATTTCAAGATGAGATGCTAACCTAAATTCTCTGTTGGAGAGTAAATGAAATGCATTGTATTTGAAACAATGTTATGGAAATTATGATCTTGATGTGAAAGGGATCAATAGGGATATCTTTGTTTAGTATCTCATATGTGATGCCCTAGCTTTGACATTTATGTCATTAAACCTATCTCATGTACCTGAGATGAGGTCTGTAAGGTAGAGAGGCTTTATGCTCTTACCTAGCCAGTGTTTGGCAACTCTGAGGTAGACCAGAATCTGTTGTTTATCTTAGGGTTTCCAGTTAACCCTAAAATGTGGATAGTGAGTCATTGACACGAGAACCTGGCGTGGCGACTTTTACTTGATTAGGTATAGATCAAGTAATTTCAGGGCAAACCTAACAATGAATCTTGATAAGCTGAGAACAAGATTTGATTATCAATATCTGATTACATGTTAGTTCTATTTGTTATTTCATATTCATCTTATGTAGTTTATATCTATCATTATCTGCATGATATTTAGAATTGTTTGATTAAATCTGAAATATACTTATCTCTGATAAAAAAATTAGTTCAATGCTAGTTTTATCTTGAACTTGTTCCACTCACTCAGTGTGCTGATAAGTGGTGGTTCAAATTTTTACAGGTACTGATTCAACTTCAATTCATCCAGGAACTTCTCATCCATAGTCATCTTTTCTTCACCATCTGAGGTGGAGAATTGTCTTCTTGTTGTAGGTTATATGTATAGGTTGTCCATGTACTAGGGAGTTTTGGGAGGGTGTGTGTGCTTGTAGTGATGTGCTTTATCTTGATCTAAGTTGCTTATGTGAATGTAATAGTGTAAATTTCTACTTCATGTTGTATTACAGTTTTATCTTGAATAATGCTTACATCTTGGGCTTGCTTATATATGATCTGTTGAAAATGAATAGTACTTAGTTTTTTGTGCTAGATATGGAATTAAATGGAAAAAGTTATTTGTGCTTTTCATATAATAGAATTTCTTGATTCCAAGTTTTCTTTGTTAATTTGAGATTTAGTGTGGTTAGTTTTGATAACATTGTGGGGTCTCAGAGGTGGGGTCCCACAGTTTGTTTGTCACTCAAGAGGGAGATGATGTTATAATCTAGATCTATCCTAAGCTCAAGACAGGAGGGAATAGACATTTGTGATGACTACTTGTAAACTTGACAAAGTGTACAATGGGTGAGAGTATTACATGTTGGTGAGAGATATTAGATGGTGAAACCCAGTCCCAGTCTCCTTCCATACTTATATTCAAAACTATTAAACATACTTGCTCCTTTCTGTTTGTTCATTGTTTACTTTACTTATTTGTAAGTTGTCCATCAGAGAACTATCGTTATGTTAGGAACACCTATCTTACCTTTTTTGGTTGGCCTAACTAAGCCAAGACATTAAGGATCTTGACACTTACCACCTCAGTCCTTGTGTTTGGTCCCTATTTACTACACCGGGACCCGTTATTACCATTGTGGGTTCCTAAGTGTCAGTTTATAAATTTATAGTTTGATTACTCTAGATCCGCTATTTTTAGACATGCGATTTTAGGTGATCAACTTTTAGCATCATTGTCGGGGACAAGAAAAACTCATATTGTTGAGAACCCAAGTCTTTGTAGCACACGTATGTGCCTTGTGTATATAAATAGACTTAACCACACTTTAAATCCGATAGCTCTTGCTTTCTTGGATACTTCGTATCACGTGTCTAGTTTTTAAATTCGGACATGCATTTATTTCAAGAAGTTAGCATGAACCAGACCACCATCAACCCCAACTAGGCGAGGATCATGCCTCCCTAAAGGAGATCATCTCTTATCAACCAGAACAATGAGGAAAACCTTGAGGAATTTACAAATATCATAATGAGGATTGCCATGAGGAAGAAGAGCACAAAGCACATTTCCATGAAGTAGAAGTGTAAGACCCCTAAACTTGCTTAATGAGTTGAATAAGCTTAATTATCATAATTGAATTATTTAACTCTAATATAACCTTTTTATATGCTTTGAAATCATAATACAAGCCTAAGTTTCAAATTTGATCCAAGTTGGACACTGTTTGAGCAAGTTATGCAATTTTATGCACATTTTGGACATTTCTGCAATTTACCCAATTGAGAGGTTTTCCTTGCAATTTATCACTTGCATTATGTTCCTTGGATATTCTCTCATCATTCTTGATCTTGTTTAGTCATATGTCACCAATTTAATCCTTGTTTTGGAGGTGTTTTCTCCAAGCGTATTTTAGGGTTTACCCCTTCATGGATGAGCTACCTTTAGTAGCTATCAACTAATGAATTATTTATTTTGCTTAAAAATTCAAGAAATGTGGGATAATAATGTCTATATGGACGATGGGGGAGCTTATTGTGTGTGTGCTTTTATATTCTTAATGGTTTAAGGCCATGGATACTTGGAAAGATACTAGAACTTCAACTTTTTCTTTTTCTTTATCTTAAAGTTTCATATACTTATCCCTAGGCACTAAAACGAGCCATTTTCCCTCCACCACTTCCCTCCTTATACAAATATATTCCTCCCTCTATGATTCTATGAATTTCTTGTCCAAGGAAGAAGAAAGAGGGGACCTTCTTGAAAAAATAATCTAGGGTTGCAATTGACTTCCTTTTTAGATTTAAAAAGTTTCCTTCTAGTGATCTTGACCTAAAAGAGTAAGAATCCCCTTATTTCCTCCATTTATTTCTTTTTAATCATTCATTCTACCTTTATCCATGTCGGAACCTTGTTGTTCCATTGTAGAAATTGCTCTAAAGCTCAAAAACCCTACCTTTCTTGCTCCTTATGCTTAGGGTTTGCGCATTTGATGAAGAAAGGTGCTAGATGGATGAGTTCATAGCTTATGCTTGGATTTTCTATACTAACTGCTCAAGTTTTCTTCTGTTTGGGATTTCATCTTCTCATTAGAGGCACATTTTATAACTTGCTCCAAGTTTATTTCTTACCATAAGCTTGCTAGCTCATGTTCTTGCTTGAAAATGATGATTCATGCACTAAAAAGCTATGCTTGACTTAGATTTCGATTTTTATAATGTTCCATGTTCTGATTTCAGTTCTAGATGAACTTGTGATCATGTGTACATTATTCCTAAGGTATAATATGACTTGGATCAAGTAGTTTTGACAACATATGGTGCTAAGCACCTATCAACCAATGGTCAATTTTAGGGTTTAAAGTTGATTTCTTCTATAAACACATGGCTCAATGGTGGTACCATTGGAACAATCGATGGTGTTGTCTTCATGACAACTGAAGGTGGTGAACAAGGGTGTCAACTGACATTCACCCTTTTAGGTCAGGTGTTGGCCTAATTATAAGCTTAGTGATTAACCACTAAGTACCCTAATGATGCTATCAATCAATGGTGATATTAGTTTGATATTCGAGGGTTATTAATGAATATAGTGTTGATCTCACAATCTATGGTTACTTAATGGTCACTAATGATGGTGTATCAGGTATCCACAATCTATGATGAGTTAATCATATATTTGTAGCATCAATTAAGCCTTATACCAATGGTTTCTTGGGTCACTTGATGCAATGGTCAAACCTATACTGTAATTGATGGTTTTAACATATGAACTTGACCCAATGGTCAATATGTAATGTTTATTCCTCCAATAAAGTGGAATAATGGCTAATGTAATATGTTGGTCCTAATAATGTGATTTAGATGGTTTCCTTTATATGATCAACGTAAGGAGTTTACTTGTTGACAATGGATGGCTTATTTTAAACGAACAATTGATTGTGGGTTTTACCCTACTCTCAATGGAACTTTTTGTGTTGTTAATCGAGAGATGTATAGGGTTAGATGGTGGATCTTTCTAGAGTACAAATTAAGTACTTCATTTGTGGTTTATCCAAGGTGTTTACTTATGTAAACAACCAATGGTCTTACTTTTTAAACATCTAATGGTTCTGGGTGACATTGTGGTATGGTGATATGGGTTGAATGATGTTGGAACAAATGGTGGGTTACCCTTACTAAGGTAGTCTTACCTATTCACTCATATGTATAGAAGGTATGATAACCATATTGTTTGGACATGTAACCCTAATGAGGTATAGCTTGTTATACCTAGCTTTAATATAACTAAATGATGGCAATTGGGTATGAATAGTCCTTGAATGACTAATACAATCATGGAGTACTCTATTACTATTGTTGAAACCTTAGTATGCTAAAACCCGATGGTTACACCTTGATTTATGTGTGGGTTCAAACTTGATAATGGTATGGAATGTGACGGTGATGCTTCACCTTATGCATCCATGATCCAATGGGGATGCCGTGAGTTAGGGTTTGGGTATGAGTGTTTATTAGTAACATTAATATAATTTATCTTGTGAACCTAACTCTAATGCAAATAGATAAAGATGAGTATTCATTTTTAACATTCTTATATGATGAAATGATGGTGGAATAACCTCCTTAATATGATCATAACCTTGATATGTTAATTGGTGGTTATCATAGCCACATGGTTGATACTTTCTTATGCTAAACATGTGCATTTTGAATATGATGAGGGTTAATCATACCTAGATTCCTTGCATGTTGATGTAATAAAGGAATGTTCTTAATGTTAATATAACCCTGCTATGATTGTTTATGAATATCTCCTAGCTCATTAATGCAATATTGTGTTGATTTGGTGTATTATATGTAAGTGATGGCGTTGAGCCTTATTATAAGGCATGCAAAGATAATGACGATCTTGCAGGGAATAATATGATGGTCTTAATGACCTTTGGGCATGGTTGAGCCCTAAATGAGGTGTAATCCTCTTGCGTTGATAAGGGTTGATAACTTGTGATATTGTGCAAAGAATTTTATATCATGTGATAGTATGATGGTCTTAATGACCTTTGGGCATGGTTGAGCCCTGAATGAGGTATAATCCTCTTGTGTTGATAAGGGTTGATACCCTATGATATTGTAAAAAGTATTTATATCTTGTGATAGTATGATGACTAGTGTAGCCTCATGCATGGTAAGTGAATAGTACCATGTGATGATGAGATGAGAAATTATGTTTCACATGTTTTATATCTTTTGAAGTTGTGATATTTATATGCTTGCTAGAAGTGAATTAGGGTTTGTATGTCCACTTGTTTGATGCAACCTCAATTCACCCAATTGGCATAACTAATAAATTGAAACTCTAATCATGTAGTGCCCTGTGCCATAGATCCATTTGAGTGTTAGAACTTGCCAGATGGTGAAACGAGTATTCCTAAGGGAAACTCAGAGCGCAAACTGATGAGTATTTGGGGTGCTTGTCATCCTAAATTCAAGTGTTTAGGGAGGATGATTGCGGTCATACCTAGCCCTTAGTTTGAGAACGGTTGCGGTCTTGTCTCAATGATTATATATGTGACGAGATTGGAGGACAACTGTGGTTGTGCCTCGGATGGTAGGGTATGCGTACCCACCTCCTTTCACTAGTGTTGTGACCTGTACCAAGGATGGACTAGGCTGTTAGTAGCTTGACCTTATGTGTCACTGTGGAGGACCCGTACTGACCGAGGGCAGAGAAGTTCCTAGGAGTCAGACTCTTCCTAGATCTTATATGGCACTGATTTTGACTTAGCAGTGGTCAGTTGGATTTTGAGTGATGTTCTCAAATTCCTCAGGGCATAATAAAAGATGTAAGACAACTGTGTAGCATATCTATTTAGGGTTATACACAATGCTTCATATTGGATGATAACCCTTGTTTGCTTTCTCTTCACTGAGATCATGTATAGTACAATAAGAGATAATAGATATGCTTATGTTGTAGTTATGCTCGTGTTGTAAACATGCTTATGTTGTCAAATATACTGACACCGATGGTTAAGATGTTGCTTCTAGCTATGTTTAACATTGCTAGCCATGCCTATTAATTAGAAATGCTTAAACCGCTAATCATGCTTATGCAGCTAATTGTGCTATGATGTTAGTTCTACGTATGATATATATATGTTCCCTTTATTTGAGATGCCAATATTGATAGCCATGTTATGTTACTAGACATATTCATGATGTTAGAATTGCTTATGCTACTAGATTGCTTGTGTTGTTAACAAGGAATATGATGATAGTCAGATTGATGATAATGATTGTTATTAGATGCAATGTGATGATGTTTGAGTAGATATCTATCCAAATAAATGGATTTATTTGTTATCTATATATGCATTGATGATCATACTTGTTGTTAAGATTAATTGCTTAATATGTTTAGCATACTTGAACTGTTCAATTGATTATTAAATACTCCAACTGCTTAGTTATCTACTATTTAAAATGTTGTATCAATAAGCATTGATGGAGGTTATATCTCTTGATGGGACATGGGTCTCACCCTTGTGGTTCGCCACATTTTTTTAGGTAATTGGAAGTGATGAAAACAAACATGTGGTAGCAAAGAGGAGCTATAGTAATGAATCTTTGAGAAAGTTGATTAGATGTTTAGTGTGTCCTAGAGTCATCCCTGTACTCTCAGGTCTGGGCAGGAAAAGTTTGTATATGGTGTTTCAAACAAATCAAAATTTTGTTAGCATGTTAATGCTTGTTGTGTGGCATATACAAATATTATTCTCCTGTGTATATATGTTGTGTCTAAGGTGATAGAACAATTTGTATCAATTTCTTGGCATTGTATGGATATAAGAAAGATGTTGGGCTCTTATGCAAATATTTTTGAGCTGGTGCTGACGTTGAAATCAGTTTTAATTTACTCATATTTTTAGTATGTGATTAATTAGTGATCGATTGTGCTTTATATTTTTAGTAATCTCGTTTAGTGTAACGAGTTCTCACAAGTTGGTATCAGAGCTTTAGGTTCACTTAGTCTACATGGACACTAGGACTTAAGACTAAGATGATGTCAAAATTAGGAATATGACATAAAAATATGGTGCCTAATCTCAGTATTTGGGTGCCCTGGCCAGGTATTCAATTATTGAAGAAAAGGTAAGTATGGAACTCTTAGATTGTTATCTTTCTGGTTACTCTGATCAAGTAGTCATTTTGAGACAATATAAAGAGCATAATGAATAAGAAATCATGGTGTGAATGTCTCAATCCTACCTTAAAGAAGATGATAATTGCATCATAATCTATCAAAACTTGAATGTTTGGTAGCTAAAGAGAAAGGCACAACACCAAGAAATCTAAATCTGAATACAAATAAGCAAAAGAGAAGTTCTTGAAGATGTGATTCAAGAAGATAATAAAGTAAAAGACAGATAAATCTATGCTTATAAAATGATTCAAGGCATGAAATCCACATAAGATGGAGAGAACTCCAACGATAAGAATATAACGAGAAGATAAATGAGAACAATGACAAAGGAATAAGGTGGAACCTAAGTTAATCTCAGGCCAATCTATGTGTGTAAGAAAGTGTTAATGTAAAATTAGCATGGCATGTGAAAGAAATTAAGGGAGATGATCCCTGTTTAATGAAGAAAATGAAGAATATGATGATTTACATGTTGATAAGTGGTTGAAAAACATAATAAAATAATAGAACATACACTAGTGGGATAAATAGTCATCAAGGAAGGAGCAATGATATATGTTAATCATGATGATTCCTATGCTAATGGCAAGGAACTCAAAATGAAAAAGGTAAAATGATACATAAGAAGTTGTAACCTGCATAATGAAAATAGAATTGGTTACCTTTTTGCTAGTGACCCTTGAAAAATACTACTATGGTATGGAAGTGTGTTTCACTTTGTGTCTTTCCTTTATAGGGCACAAGTTTCAAGTGGATCATTGCCACTTGGTACGTGTGGATTCACTACAAACATGAGGGTGGATAGCTTATTATAGCATAAGGTTGCTTGGACTATGGTTCCAAGATCATAAAGTTTGTGATGAGTTTGCTTTTGAGCCTTCCAATAATTTGGGAGACTCCTCTTATATGTTTTGGAATTTATTATGTTGGTAAAAGTAGATGAGATAAGGATGTGAGTTCCTTATAGCAGATGAGGTGGATGCCAAGGTAATGAATCCTAGTATCCAAGATGTATCAACAATATGGGAAGTATGTGAAGGTTGGAGATGTTTATGAAATGAACATATCAAGTATTCCTCCCCCTCAAAGAGACGGAGAGAGAGTTGATGATGACCCTCTAAATGTTGTTTGGAAGGAAAAACAAAAGTGATTCTATAATGTTGTGTATGGTTTAGTGATAGCTGGGCAAGACCACTATCAAGGATAGATGGTTTGTTGGTCAATAGATATGTGATACCATGTTCCTTTAAGATAAATCTATGATCAAATATCAATGCATAAAAGTTAGATTGGATGACATAATTCACAAGACCATGATAAGTTTAGAGTTATGTCCTTTAGACTAACCGATGTACAAATAGAATTTATGAATAGGATGAATGGAGTGTTCCAGTCATGTCATACAAGTTATATCAAGCTTTGAATGATGACATGTCAAAGTATTTCAAATATGGTAAAAAATATGATCAATATTTCTTCAAAAACCTTAGGGTTGCCGAAGCAGCAATAGCTATGAGACAAGTTGAATAAGAGTGAGATGGGGTTGATTAAATGTCTTTATGGGATCATGATATGTCTTCTAAGTAGGTTGTGTAAATCCTAGTAAGGTGAAGATAGTGTTGTTGTTTCATCCCTGACAAGGTTGAGTAGGTGTAAAAGAGTGAAATCACCCCTTTACTAAAAATTTGAAGAATTGACATCCATTCCAAACACTTTCAGAGGTATGATGGAATGGGCATAAATTTTCCAAACTTATTAAACATTGGTATACAAAAGACCATTAGAAAGCAGCGGAATAAAAAAAATAACTGACTATATTCAATTTCATAAAAGGTTTACAAAAATACATCAAATTCTCCCATTAGGGTTTACATCAAGACACACAATCAGGATCTAGATAGAGGGAAGTCTAGACTACTACAATCTTGTCTCCAAGTAACATCTCCATCAACTGAGTCCAAGCCAAAAGCTAAGATCTTCCTTGTCTTGTCCATCACCTTGCTCAACACCTGGGTGGTTGGGAAGGCACCCAACAAAAAGGGAAAGGGAAGAAAAGTATGTGTCACAAAACTAGTCTAGGATATCAAGATAAGTAAAGCAAATAAAAATAGGATAGGGTTCATCATATGATGAAGATAGCAAGAGTATGAGGCTATATTCAAAGAAGCTTGCCATTAACAATTATATCAAAAAGAATTTGCATGTAAGATAATTATGTCTACCTAACTAAGTAGGGTTGAGGCACCTACCGGACCTCTAACCTTAGGTAAGGAGAGAATAAGACATTCCCAGTCACCTACATTGTTATGGGGAGAATAAGACATTCCCCAGGGCGATTATTTACATGCCCTCTGTGGGTGGTTGTACATAAGTACCACTACTTTAAATTAAATAGAACATAAATCCACATGCTAGAAAAGTAGTCATGGCAAGAGTAGTCATGATATTCAATAAGCATGGCAGTGGGGTATAAGACCCAAACAAGAAGAAATTATAATCTAATTTGAGGCATGAACAACATTAGGATTCAAGAATAGAATATTTAGGGTTCATTTAAGCCTCATTAGGGAAATATAGGGTTGGGCTGCAATTATCCCCAGACAGGGTGTAAGGAATGCACATACATAAAGAGGGATTTCACATACATAGCACATACCTCTCTTATTTATATCAATTACTAACTTTCACCACATTAATTGAGTCCAAGTTCTACTTTGCCTATTTTTAATGTATTAACATGTATTAGAGTACATAGTGCACATTAATATATAGAAACCCTAATTTTAGAGATTTTTAGCAAAATTCGGATTTAGCTTTTTAAAATATCACCAATGAACTTATTAGGTTCTCTTGATCAAGAAAACATATTTTAATGTTAATTTTGGAGTTATGATGATTAAGATGTAATTTTTATGGATTTTATGCATTAAATTCGTTTTACAAAAATCACCCTTCGTCAAACCATAAAATAAGATCTTAACAATATTTTTATTGGATATAGATTAATTTTCCAATTCCAAAACATATTTATTCGTCAAATTTGGATAAGCGGTTTAGAAGATATGAATATTTTTCAATACTAACCAATAGGAAATTACCACATCATCAAACTGATCGAGATAATTGAAGAGAGAGGGAGAGGGAGAAAACACCATTTGACTCAAGATCAGGTTTGAAGTTGAATAGGTAACCAAACTAGAGCTTCTAGATAAGGTAAAACAGCAAGAAACCAAAACCTTAGAAGAACATGGTAAAAAGAGACGGAAATCATCGATTTTCAACATAGAAGCATGAGTTTTAAGCATGTACTAAGCAATATATGAGAACGGGGTTAACAAACTCACCTCTAGGAATGCAAGAAGGTCCAAATAGAAATGATCCCAAGATTATAAGGTATGGTTTCTCCAAGCTAAGCTCCTTTCTTGAGCAAAGATCACCTTCTCCACTTTAGAGGTGCAAACCCTAGCAAAAGAGCATGGAGAGGAGATGTTTTAGGGTTTTAGGTGGAGTTTTACCATGTATGGTCATGGTTCTGATCTAGAAGAAGGTGTAAGGAAGACTAACAGTATGAAAATAGGGAAGGAAGGGAGGAAACTTACTAGTTTTGGTCAAAATTACCAAGGAGGAGCTTTAGAAACCCTAATAGAGCAATTTGGAAGCCCTATGAGCCTTCTTCACCAAGGTAGGCTCCCTCTATTACCTTGGGACAGCAACTTCGTGGCCAAATACAGAAGAAACTATTATCTAAGCTAGAGGAAATAAAAGGAGAGAAAGAGTTTTGAATTGTGAGTTGGGAAGGGGTATACATGGCTATATAAAGAAAGAGGTGAAGAATGAGGTGTCTTAAGGGAATTTCCATGTGTCTTTAGCCTAGGGCTTGATGGCCATGCAAGAGGACAGCTCATGGACTCTTCTTGGATATCAAACGTCGGACCTAAGAGACCCTAGAGCCTTCTAGTCCATTCCCACTATTTTTCAAGAAAGAAATAACCTCATTGGTTGATAGCTTTTAAAGATAAGCACCTTTATAAAGAGGGTAATCCCTATAATGCCCTTGGAAAGAAATACCATCAAACCAAGGTGAAACTAGGTGCTCCAATGGTTTAAAATCTCGTTAATAGTAAGGGAATATCGAAAGATTAAAATTCAGTTGATAATTTGCAAAGAAAACCTCCCAATTGGGTAAATTGCATAAAAGTTCAGAATGTACCTAAAATTGCATAATTTGCACAAACAACATCCAAATCAAACCAAATTTGAAACTTAGCCTCATTGTATGTTTTCAAATCATATCAAAAAGTTATATTAATGTTTATAGAACTTAATTATGGTAATTAAGCTTTCATTGAGGTATTTGTGCATAAACCCTTGTATTGGTACAATTAGTGAATAAATGTTCACTAAACGACTATGAATTTCACTAATTAAATAGAAAGGCCAATAAGGATAGAAATAAAAGGAAAAGATGGAAAAGAGGGTCAAAAGACAAAATTCCAGAATTCGGTATGTTACAACACTCCACCCCTTAAAGAGGATTTTGTCCCTGAAATCATAAGCAAGAAGGGAAGGGTGAGTGTGTAACATCTCATCACAAAACTTCAGGTTATTTCTCCAACCTTAACTTCTACCAAACAAGTCATCAAAATATACTCCACAAGCATCTTGACATAGGTTTAGGTTCTCAAGGATCACCTAGGTTCCAATTTTACAATTTCTTTTTAATTTTTAATTTTTTGGCTTATTAGAATTATATTCATTAGGATATCACATTATCATTATTATTCTTTTAGTTGTGTCATGTCATATTTACTTTGTGCCCAAAAGAGTTATATTTCATTATTATGCTTGAAACCATATATATTTCTTATTTAACTCATTATGAGTTTTAGCGCAATTAGAGTTTCCTCAATTATCAATATACTTGATTATTATCCTTAATAATTTGAACTTCGACTTCATTATCCTTATACTATCACCACATTAAGTTATAACGAATTATTTTGCATGAAATATTCAATTTGACTTTAAATCTTCATTCAACACAAATTATGTCACATAAATTACATATATTTATATTAAACGTTATCTCATTACCACATTATGTTTATTTCTCACATTAATGTCATCATTAATCATTTTCTCATATTTATTTATATTATTGATTTGCACATGTATGTGAATCGAATCACTTCATATTCATATTGAAGCCATTCCATGTATTTTAATGATCAAGGTGAGGCATATTACGAATTGATTCACATTAAGTGACTAATTGTGTGTGTATTAGATAACAAGGTAACATACCATGCATTTCATATTGATGACTTGATTAATATGTGGTTAGATGATTATATATATCATTTATGTGTATCAAAGTATGTTAATTGATTATGACACCTAATGTATTAATGTATCATGAAAGGCATTAAGGGTGTATATGTTAAGGTTAGATGATTACAACTTAGGGTTTAGGTTAACATGATCATTATTCTTCATCTATACATTCTTAGTATGAATTGAATACAAGATTAGGTTACAATTATCTTGCTCTTAATTTCATTAGGGTTTATTGGTTTATGACATGGGCAACACCATGCATATCCATTAGGATTAATATGTGAGTTACTCATATTATGTGCATTAGGTATTCATTAGGGTTTGAACATATAAATTATTCCTCAGATGATCATTATATGTTCATTAATATATAAACAAGCATGTTAGGCTATAACTATAACTTGTTTGGACCCCAATAAGGCTTCAAGCACAACAACCTCCTAAGTATGGGGTTAGGGTTTCTAAAGATAGTGTAGATAGATTTCAAGATGTCATAGGGCTCCATCCCCTTAAAGAGGATTTCATCCTCAAAATCTAACCACCCAACATCATAAAACTAACTATACACCACCCCTTAAAGGGTTCAACCTATCAATCCAAACTACACTAGGGTTAAAGGATGAGTCTAACTAAACTATGTACAAGATCCATCACACTTCCACTGTGCACACTGATAGCTCACTTAACCCCAAACATCAAAGTCTATGTTCTAGGGATAAACTATCCAAGCATGTGGTCCTATGGGTCATAAGGAAACTAGTCTTGGTATCCATCCTCAAACAAGTCACCATAAACCTAAAACTTAGGGTTCCCAAAGATATACAACATAGATGTCTAAGGTCACTATTGCCTAAAAGCAAACTATTTCGGACAATCCATTTCAGCTTAGGCCAGGCCGGTATCATATGGATCTGGGAGTCCTTGTAAACCAAGCAAGTGGCGCGGAGGAAAATATTGCCAGCCCCCAGAACCTGATCCTTTCTAGACACCTTTGCTTCAACTTCATGCCCTAATAGTTGCCTAAAGGCAAACCTAAACAACATTAAGTTATGCATATTTTAGTTATGAGTATTTTAGGGTTTTATTCATTATGATACTAATGTGGAACTATAGGGTCCTAAATCAACCTTTCATCATTCATAGATCAATTGTAGGGCAACCATGTCACCTAAAGGAACTATGTAAGGTAGGGATTCTAATTAGGGAGATAAAACTAAAATAGTCAGATTTCGACTACCATGGGCTCTGATACCATGTTGTAAAAGAGTGAAATCACCCCTTTACTAAAAACTTGAAGAATTGACATCCATTCCAAACACTTTCAGAGGTATGATGGAATGGGCATAAATTTTCCAAACTTATTAAACATTGGTATACAAAAGACCATTAGAAAGCGGCAGAAAAAAAAACTGACTATATAAAATTTCATAAAAGGTTTACAAAAATACATCAAATTCTTCCATTAGGGTTTACATCAAGACACACAATCATGATCTAGATAGAGGGAAGTCTAGACTACTACAATCTTGTCTCTAAGCAACATCTCCATCAACTGAGTCCAAGCCAAAAGCTAAGATCTTCCTTGTCTTGTCCATCACCTTGCTCAGCACCTGGGTGGTTGGGAAGGCACCCAACAAAAAGGGAAAGGGAAGAAAAGTATGTGTCACAAAACTAGTCTAGGATATCAAGATAAGTAAAGCAAATAAAAATAGGATAGGGTTCATCATATGATGAAGATAACAAGAGTATGAGGCTATATTCAAAGAAGCTTGCCATTAACAATTATATCAAAAAGGATTTGCATGTAAGATAATTATGTCTACCTAACTAAGTAGGGTTGAGGCACCGACCGAACCTCTAACCTTAGGTAAGGGGAGAATAAGACATTCCCAGTCACCTACATTGTTATGGGGAGAATAAGACATTCCCCAGGGTGATTATTTACATGCCCTTTGTGGGTGGTTGTACATAAGTACCACTACTTTAAATTAAATAGAATATAAATCCACATGCTAGAAAAGTAGTCATGGCCAAAGTAGTCATAATATTCAATAAGCATGGCAGTGGGGTATAAGACCCAAACAAGAAGAAATTATAATCTAATTTGAGGCATGAACAACATTAGGATTCAAGAATAGAATATTTAGGGTTCATTTAAGCCTCATTAGGGAAATATAGGGTTGGGCTGCAATTATTCCCACATAGGGTGTAAGGAATGTACATACATAAAGAGGGATTTCACATACATAGCACATACCTCTCTTACTGATATCAATTACTAACTTTCACCACATTAATTGAGTCCAAGTTCTACTTTGCCTATTTTTAATGTATTAACATGTATTAGAGTACATAGTGCACATTAATATATAGAAACCCTAATTTTAGAGATTTTTAGCAAAATTCGGATTTATATTTTTAAAATATCACCAATGAACTTATTAGGTTCTCCTTATCAAGAAAACATATTTTTATGTTAATTTTAGAGTTATGATGATTAAGATGTAATTTTTATGGATTTTATGCATTAAATTCGTTTTACAAAATTCACCCTTCGTCAAACTATGAAATCAGACCTTAAAAATATTTTTATTAGATATAGATTAATTTTCCAATTCCAAAACATATTTATTCGTCAAATTTGGATAAGTGATTTAGAAGATATGAATATTTTTCAATACTAACCAATATGAAATTGCCACATCATCAAACAGATCGAGATAATTGAAGAGAGAGGGAGAGGGAGAAAACACCATTTGACTCAAGATCAGATTTTAAGTTAAATAGGTAACCAAACTAGAGCTTCTAGAGAAGGTAAAACAGCAAGAAACCAAAACCTTAGAAGAACATGGTAAAAAGAGATGGAAATCATCGATTTTCAACATAGAAGCATGAGTTTTAAGCATTTACTAAGAAATATATGAGAAGGGGGTTAAAAAACTCACCTATAGGAATGTAAGAAGGTCCAAACAGAAATTATCCCTATATTATAAGGTATGGTTTCTCCAGGCTAAGCTCCTTTCTTGAGCAAAGATCACCTTCTCCACTTTAGAGGTGCAAACCCTAGCAAAAGAGCATGGAGAGGAGATGTTTTAGGGTTTTCGGTGGAGTTTTACCATGTATGGTCATGGTTCCGACCTATAAGAAGGTGTAAGGAAGACTAACAGTATGAAAATAGGGAAGGAATGGAGGAAACTTACTAGTTTTGGTCGAAATTACCAAGGAGGATCTTTAGAAACCCTAATAGAGCAATTTGGAAGCCCTATGAGCCTTCTTCACCAAGGTAGGCTCCCTATATTACCTTGGGATAGCAACTTCATGGCCAAATATAGAAGGAACTATTATCTAAGCTATAGGAAAGAAAATGAGAGCAAGAGTTTTTGAATTGTGAGTTGGGAAGGGGTATACATGGCTATATAAAGAAAGAGGTGAAGCATGAGGTGTCTTAAGGGACTTTCCATGTGTCTTTAGCCTAGGGCTTGATGGCCATGCAAGAGGACAGATCATGGACTCTTATTGGATATCAAAAGTCGGTCCTAAGAGACCCTAGAGCCTTCTAGGCCATTCCCACCGTTTTTCAAGAAAGAAATAACCTCATCGGTTGATAGCTTTTAAAGATAAGCACCTTTATAAAGAGGGTAATCCCTATAATGCCCTTGGAAAGAAATACCATCAAACCAAGGTGAAACTAGGTGCTCCAATTGTTTAAAATCTCTTTAATAGTAAGGGAATATCTAAAGATTAAAATTCAGTTGATAATTTGCAAAGAAAACCTCCCAATTGGGTAAATTGCATAAAAGTCCAGAATGTACCTAAAATTGCATAACTTGCACATACAACATCCAAATCGAACCAAATTTGAAACTTAGCCTCATTTTATGTTTTCAAATCATATAAAAAGTTATATTAAGGTTTATAGTACTTAATTATGGTAATTAAGCTTTCACTGAGGTATTTGTGCATAAACCCTTGTATTGGTATAATTAGTGAATACATGTTCACTAAATGACTATGAATTCCACTAATTAAATAGAAAGGCCAATAAGGATAGAAATGAAAGGAAAAGATGGAAAGGAGGGTCAAAAGACAAAATTCTAGAATTCAGTATGTTACAGTAGGAATTATGTTTCCTTGTATGGAATGATAGGTGCCAGCGTCCGCATTTCTTTTGATGCTGAAAAAGAACTGACAAATGTTCCAATGTCAGTGTATCTAGAAAAAAAAGGATGGATACATTGCCTTTTTTTATGCTTCAAGGAATGGTATGGGACACATGCCATGATTGGTAAAAACCTAGCAAGTATGAATTTTGAGTAATGTTTTGATACAATAGATATATTTTCAAGATGATAGCTAGAATTTAAAGTTGAAAGTTACTATTAGATTTGTACATGTGGCATAAGAAGTTTCTATGTTCCATATTTGCAAATGTCTTCTTATGTGGGGGGGTTTTATGCTGAACTAAGATGAGATATGTATGAATGATGTGACATCACCATGATATGCAAGTAATAATGTGAAGGTAATAGGATGAGGTGCAAAAGAAGTACCCATCTTTGTTTACCTTGGATTTCGGCGGTGAAATTCCTGTTAGGGGTTTATAGTTGTAAGACCCCTAAACTTGCTTAATGAGTTGAATAAGCTTAATTATCATAATTGAATTCTTAAAACTCTAATATAACCTTATGATATGCTTTGAAATCATAATACAAGCTTTAGTTTCAAATTTGGTCCAAGTTGGACACTGTTTGAGCAAGTTATGCAATTTTATGCACATTTTGGACTTTTCTGCATTTTACCCAATTGAGAGATTTTCTTTGCAATTTATCATGTTCCTTGGATATTATATCATCATTATTGATCTTTTTGAGCCATAGGGAACCTATTTAATCCTTGGTTTGAAGGTGTTTTTTCCAAGAGTATTTTAGGGTTTACCCCTTCATGGATGAGCTACCTTTAGTAGCTATTAACTAATGAATTATTTGTTTTTCTTGTAAATTCAAGAAACGAGGGATAATCATGTATATATGGACGGTGGGGGAGCTTCTTGTATGTGTGCTTGTATATTCTTAATGGTTTAAGGCCACAGATACTTGGAAAGATACTAGGACTTCAACTTTTTCTTTTTCTTTATCTTAAAGTTTCATATACTTATCCCTAAGCACCAAAATGAGCCATTTGCTCTCCACCACTTCCCTCCTTCTACAAACCTCATCCTCCCTTTATTCTTCTGTGAATTTCCTATCCAAGGAAGAAGAAAGAGGGGACCTTCTTGGAAAAAGAATCTAGGGTTGCAATTGACTTCCTTTTTGGGTTTAAGAAGCTTCCTTCTAGTGATCTTGACCTAAAAAAGTAAGAATCCCCTTTTTTCCTCCGTTTATTTCTTTATTATCATACCTTTCTCCAGGTCAGAACCTTGATGTTCCATGGTATAAATTGCTCTAAAGCTCTAAAACCCTACCTTTCTTGCTCCTTATGCTTAGGGTTTGCTCATTTGATGAAGAAAGATGCTAGATGGATAAGTTCGTAGCTTTTGCTTGGATTTTCTACGCTACCTGCTTGAGTTTTCTTCTGTTTGGGATTTCATCTTCTCATTAGAGAAAAGTTTTATAACTTGCTCCATGTTTATTTCTCACCATATGCTTGCTAGCTCATGTTCTTGCTTGAAGATGATGATTCGTGCAATAAAAAGCTATGCTTGACTTGCATTTCGATTAAAATAATGTTCCCTGTTCTGATTTGAGTTCTAGATGAACTTGTGATCATGTGTACAGTATTCCTAAGGTATAATATGACTTGGATCAGGTTGGTTTGACAACCTATGGTGCTAAGCACCTATCAACCAATGGTCAATTTTAGGGTTTAAAGTTGATTTCTTTCATAAACACATGACTCAATGGTGGTACCATTGCAACAATCGATGGTGTTGTCTTCATGAAAACTGAAGGTGGTGAACAAGGGTGTCAACTGACGTTCACCCTTTAGTTCAGTTGTTGTCCTAATTATAAGCTTAGTGATTAACCACTAAGTACCCTAATGATGATATCAATCAATGGTGATATTAGTTTGATATTCGAGGGTGATTAATGAATATAGTGCTGATCTAACAACCTATGGTGACTTAATGGTCACTAATGATGGTGGATTAAGTATCCACAACCTATTGTAAGTTAATCATATAGTTGTAGAATCAATTAAGCCTTATACCAATGGTTTCTTGGGTCACTTGATGCAATGGTCGAACCTATACTGTAATTGATGGTTTTAACATATGAAGTTGACCCAATGGTCAAGATATAATGGTTATTCCTCCAATAAAGTGGAATGATGGCTAATGTAATATGTTGGTCCTAATAATGTGATTTAGATGGTTTCCTTTATATGATCAACTTAAGGAGCTTACTTATTGACAATGGATGGCTTGTTTTAAATGAACAGTCGATTGTGGGTTTTACCCTACACTCAATGGAACTTTTTGTGTTGTTAATCAAGGGATGTCTAGGGTTAGATGGTGACTCTTTCTAGAGAACAAATCAAGGACTTCATTGATGGTTTATCCAAGGTGTTTACTTATGTAAAAAACCAATGGTCTTACTTTTTAAACATCCAATGGTTCTGGGTGACATTGTGGTATGGTGATATGGGTTGAATGATGATGGAACAAATGGAGGGTTACCCTTAATAAGGCAATATTACCTATTCTCTCATATGAATAGAAGGGATGATAACCATATTGTGTTGATATGTAACCCTAATGAGGTATAGCTTGTTATACCTAGCTTTAATATAACTAAATGATGGTAATTGGGTATGAATAGTCCTTGAATGACTAATACAATCATGGAGTACTCTGTTACTGTTGTTGAAACCATAGTATGCTATAACCTGATGGTTACACCTTGATTTATGCGTGGGTTCAAACTTGAGAATGGTATGGAATGTGATGGTGATGCTTCACCTTATGCATCCATGATCCAATGGGGATGCCGTGAGTTAGGGTTTAGGTATTTGTGCTGATTAGTAACATTAATATAATTTATCTTGTGAACATAACTCTAATGCAAATAGATAAAGATGAGTATTCATGTTTAACATTCTTATATGATGGAATGATGGTGGAATAACCTCCTTAATATGATCATAACCTTGATATGTTAATTGGTGGTTATCATAGCCACATGGTTGATACTTTCTTATGCTAAACATGTGCATTATGAATATGATGAGGGTTAATCATACCTAGATTCCTTACATGTTGATGTAATAAAGGAATGTTCTTAATGTTAATATAACCCTGCTATGATTGTTTATGAATATCTCCTAGTTCATTAATGCAATATTGTGTTGATCTAGTGTATTATATATAAGTGATGTTTTTGAGCCTTGTTATAAGGCATGCAAAGATAATGATGATCTTGTAGGGAATAGTATGATGGTTTCAATGACCTTTGGGCATGGTTGAGCCCTAAATGAGGTGTAATCCTCTTGTGTTGATAAGGGTTGATACCCTATGATATTGTGAAAAGGATTTTATATCATGTGATAGTATGATGGTCTTAATGACCTTTGGGCATGGTTGAGCCCTGAATGAGGTGTAATCCTCTTGTGTTGATAAGGTTTGATACCCTGTGATATTGTGAAAAGGATTTATATATTGTGATAGTATGATGACTAGTGTAGCATCATGTATGGTAAGTGAATAGTACCATGTGATGATGGGATGAGAAATTATGTTTCACACGTTTTATATCTTTTGAAGTTGTGATATTTATATGCTTGCTAGAAGTGAATTAGGGTTTGTACGTCCACTTGTTTGATGCAGCCTTAATTCACCCAATTAGCATAACTAATCAAGTGAAACTCTAATCATGTAGTGCCATGTGCCATAGATCCATCTGAGTGTCAAAACTTGCCATATGGTGAAATGAGTATTCCTAAGGGAAACTCAGAGCACATATTTATGAGTATGCAGGGTGATTGCCATTCTGAATTCAAGTGTTTAGGGAGGATGGTTGCGGTCATACCTAGCCCTTAGTTTGAGAACGGATGCGGTCGTGTCTCAATGATTATATTTGTGAAGGATAGACTAGGCTATTAGCAGCTTGACCTTATGTGTTGTTGTGGTGGACCCGTACTGACTGGGGACGGATAAGATCTTAGGAGTGTGGCTCTTTGTAGATCTTGTATGGCATTGATTTCAACTTAGCAGTGGTCAGTTGGATTTTGAGTGGTGTCCTCAAATTCCTCAGGGCATAATAAAAGATGTAAGACAACCATGTAGCATATCTGTTTAGGGTTATACACAATACTTCATATTGGATGATAACCCTTGTTTGCTTTCTTTTCACTGAGATCATGTATAGTACAATAAGAGATAATAGATATGCTTATGTTGTAGTTATGCTCATGTTGTAAACATGCTTATGTTGTCAGATATACTGACACTGATAGTTAAGATGATGCTGCTAGCTATGTTTAATATTGCTAGCCATGCCTATGTAATTAGAAATGCTTAAACTGCTAATTATGCTTATGTAGTTAATTGTGATATGATGTTAGTTCTATGTATGATATATATATATATATATATATTCCCTTTATTTGAGATTATAATATTGATAGCCATGTTATGTTAGTAGACATATTCATGATTTCAGGATTTTCTTAAGTTACTAGATTGCTTGTGTTGTTAGCAAGGAATATGATGATAGTCAGATAAATGATAATGATTGTTATTAGATGCAATTTGATGATATTTGTGTGGATATTTATCCAAAGAAATGGATTTATTTGTTATCTATATATGCATTGATGATCATACTTGTTGCTAAGATTAATTGCTTAATCTGTTTAGCATACTTGAACTGTTCAATCTATTCAATTGATTATTAAATACTCCAACTGCTTAGTTATCTACTATTTAAAATGTTGTAATCAATAAGCGTTGTTGGAGGTTATATCTCTTACTGGGACATGGGTCTCACCCTTGTGGTTTGCCACATTTTTTTAGGTAATCAGAAGTGATGAAAATAAACATGTGGCAGAAAAGAGGAGCTATAGTGATGAATCTTTGATAAAGTTAATTAGATGTTTAGTGTGTCCTAGAGTCATCCCTATACTCTCAGGTCCGGGCAGGAAAATTGTGTATATGGTGTTTCAAATGAATCAAAATTTTGTTAGCATGTTAATGCTTGTTGTGTGGCATATACAAATATGGTTCTCCTGTGTATATATGTTGTGGATAAGGCAATAAAACAATTTGTATCAATTTCTTGGCATAGTATGGATATAATAAAGATGTTGGGCTCTTATGAAAATGTTTCTGAGCTGGTGCTGACGTTGAAATCAGTTTTAATTTACCCATATTTTTGGGTATGTGATTAATTAGTGATCGATTGTGCTTTATGTTTTGAGTAATCTCGTTTAGTGTAATGAGTTCTCAAAAGAAGAACCCAAACCTCATATTGGTCAAAGAAACAAAAACAAAAACAAAAACAAAAACAATAATGACAATAATGATGATGAAGATTGAGACATCTCTCTATACAATCTAGCCGCCACATGGGCCAATTGCAATGAATCTAGATGTCATGTCATCATCCTTCAGTTGAATGTTGTAAACTTTGAGCTGAAGCCAAAAGTCATAAATCTAATCCAGCAAAGGACTTTCAGAGGAATCTCTCAGGATAAAAATCCCCATCACCACCTTGATGCCTTTGAGAATATTTATGACACCATTAATATGAACCATGTACCACATGAAATTATATATTGCAAAGGGTTCAATTTCTCTCTGAGGGAACCAAGGACAAGGCCTTGTCATGGTATTTTGCTTTGGCAGATAAAAACATCAATGGGTGGGGACCTTTAGCTGAAGCTTTTGTGACTAAGTTCTATGTACCGGAGAAAAAACTTTGAAATAGACATAAGATCACATGTTTCAGAGAAAAACTAAGTGACAACCTGTACGAGGTGTGGGAGCGATTCTAGGAATATCTATGGGACTGCCTTCATCATAACTATGACAAGGGATTCATGGTAACAACCTACTATAATGGTCTCACCTCTACAGAAAGGACTTCACAAAATGTGGTTGTGGGTAGTGATTTCTTGTGGAAAAGCCCAAAGAAAACTATGAAGATATCGATAACATGGCTACAATACAAGATGGCCTAGACAATGAGAGAGGGCAAGCAAGAAAGGTATCTGTTAAAGGGATGATAACTGAATCAAAGGCCCTTGAAGCTCTGACTCCTCAAATTTAGAAAATCACCAGTGATGTTTTCCAGCCTAAAAGATTCTAGGATCTAAGGGAAGAACAAGACTGAAATGGTGATGAAGTGAGTTGCATGCAGAGAAGGAGGGCATAGAGTGGAAACTTGCATCTATACCCATAAAGAGGAAGACAACCAAGAAGATGACACTAAGAATGTTCCATATGTTGGTTTTAAGAGACATGATCATGATGGGTTCTCTTATGAGAACAAAGATGTAGCTGAGAATGCTCATTATTTAAACATTCCAAACAACCCACCTGGCATACCATTGAGGTTTGGTAGAGGAGGTGGACCCCTGGACCCACCCAAAGTATGAGTTATCAGCATGACAAAACAATTCTCAAGAACAAAACCAAAACCAAATTTGAAACTCTGGGGAACAAGGCAAGGTCAGAACTAGACCTTTACTCAACAAGATTTGATGTCTAGAGGACAAGTTACTAGAAATGAAAATTTGAGCCAATGCACCATCAATAATACTAATCTAATATACAAGATTCAATCCTAGATAGGGGGGCATCACTTAGAGATGGTTGATATGCAATCCCATAGAAAAATAATTATTCAACAACTAGTACATCTATTTGAGTTGATCAAGAACCCACAAGGGAAGATCTCTTCCACTACTGAGGCTGCAAAGATGGCTACGCTCAGAATAGGCAAAGTTCTGGAGGAGTTAATGAAGAAGCCTACTCAAGGAAATACTTGTGTTTCTAAGTCCCTACCTAAAACTGACATGATAGATGAAAAACCCCAAATTGAGGTCACTACTAAGAAGGTTGAGACAAATGAAAAAGGTTAAGGAAATAAGTCAGTGAGGAAGAAGAAGCTTGATGCAACCAAAGAGGCCCTAGCCAATAGGGACCCATATGCACCAAGGATACCTTTCCCATACAAGCTTAATAACATCTAAAAAAGAGATATGCAAAGTTTCTAGAAGTCGTTAAGAAGTTGCGCCTAGACATCCCTTTCCTCGACGCCATCAAAAAGATGCCAAATTATGCAAAATTCTTCAACAATCTTGTTACAAGGAGAAGGTGTGGTCAAAACTGTTAGGCTTTTCCATGATGTCAAGTGCCTTCGTGCAAGTGACAATGTCAACTAAATAGAAGGACCCTGGAACCTTCACTATCTCATTCAATGTGGGAGACAATGAAGAGAGGAAAGGATTAGCATACCTAGGTGCTAGCACAAGTTTAATGCCTCTGACCCTAACACATAGACTAGGCCTGGCTGACATGGATAAGAGTGGAATGTGAGTTCACCTAGCATACCATTCCTTCACTAAACTTATTTGGATAGTATAGGACGTTCCCATTCACATTGGAAGATTATTTAGTCTATATAATATATTCATCATAGATATTCTAGAAGATCCAACATGCATGATGATTTTTGGATGACCATTTCTTTCTACTAAGAGGGCTTTAATTAATGTAGACATAGGAATTCTTACCATAAGTGTAGGTAGAGACCATATTGATTTCCATGTCTCAGACTATATGAGGGAACCTTCCCTCTTTACAACCTACTTCGTGGATAGTTATAACAAGTTCTTTAATGATGTCCTGCAACAAAATGCCATGGTACATCCCCTAATAAGAGCTATGAATAACCTTACTCCTAACGAGAAGATCCAGAGGTCATTACTCAATGATTTGGAAATACCAGAAGGTGACTATAGCGAAGAAGAAGATGACGTCATATAAACTATGAAATATGCCTCGCTAGAACAGACTCTCAGAGAAAAAGAAACACCAAAACCCAAACCAGATTTGAATCAACTCCCAGAAGGTTTGAAGTATGAGTTTCTAGATGATGAATAGAGAAACCCAATCATCTCTACTCTATCAAAAGACCAGCATGATACCTTTCTATCTGAACTCAAGATGAGAAGGAAATCAATTGGCTATTTAGTGGAAGATCTTGGAGGTTTGATCACAACTGACTACATGCACAGATCCACCTAGAAGCAGATGAAAAATCTCTTTCCTAAGGCCGAAGGGAACTACACCAAAATTTTAGGGAAGTTGTTGAAAAGGAAGTCATAAAACCTCGTGTACAAGGATAGTATACCCCATAAGTGATAAGAATTGGGTAAGTCTCATTCATATTGTACTAAAAAAGAGCAGTATGATGGTGGTCAAGGGAGAAAATAATTATGGGGTTGCATCCAGAACGATTATAGGATTGAATATGTGCATCGATTACATAAAATTAAATATTGCAACAAAGAAAGATAATTTTCCATTACACTTCATTGATCAAGTTCTAGAGTGTCTGTCTCACTATTTGTACTATTGCTTCCTCGACAGATATTCAGATGACTACATGCACAAATCCACCTAGAAGCAGATGAAAAATCTCTTTCCCAAGGCCAAAGGGAACTACTACAAAATTTTAGGGAAGTTGTTGAAAAGGAAGTCCTAAAACCTCATGTACAAGGATAATATACCCCATAAGTGATAAGAATTGGGTAAGTCTCATTCATGTCATACTAAAAAAGAGTAGTATGATGGTGGTCAAGGGAGAAAATAATTATGGGGTTGCATCCAAAATGGTTATAGGATTGAATATGCAACAAAGAAAGGTCATTTTCCATTACCCTTCATTGATCAAGTTCTAGAGTGTCAGACTCACTATTTGTACTATTGCTTCCTCGATAGATATTCATGATTCTATTAGGTTCCCATGCACCCAAATGACAAAGAGAAGACCACATTCACCTATATTTGTGGAACTTACTGTTGACTTAAGAGTTATACATTGTCCATATTTTGATAATGACTTAACCATTCCATTCATATGTATCTAATATGTTTGTTCAAGATTGATTTCATGCTTTATGTACATGAAAAGGATCAAACTACACAAGCCCTAGCTTGTCCAAGTTAAAGTCAAAAGCAATAAGTGTGTAATTTGGGAAATTACTCCAAACCACCTTAGATTATTTTTGTAATCACTTGTAATGATGATATGACTTGTAACTAAGATGAGACAAAATTGAGGACACTTAATTCCAACGTTTGGTCACTCAAAAATCAATTTGGAAATTTTGTCACAGGCACTTTATCGGTCGAGTTTGAATCTCGACTGATCTAGTGATGGATTTTCTGAAATGATCAATTGGTCGAGTTGTACACTCACAGAACTCGACTGACATTATTATGTTTTTTAGAGATACAACTAGACTGAGGCACCTCAGTTAGTGAGAGAAAGCTCCAACTTCTCTCTAGCCCCAATTTCAACAACACCAATAACTACCACCACCGAAGAGCACCAGAGCATTGAACTCCATCTTCTTGCTTGCCCACACACCCTGAACATCATCTGTCCCTTCCTTTAGTAGGATGCGGGCGGTGGAGTCCTGCTCTCGCGCTGACTATCTCAGCCCCTTCAAGGCAGATAGATAAAAAACTTCAGGCAAGATCAGGTGAGTTGATGACCTAGGGTTCTACTCAGGTAAGCACATCTAGGTTTCATTTCCCACTTTAAGGTGTTGCAACATCGACTGCAGCTACAACCGTACTACAATCTCTAATTCCCTCACCTATTAACCTTCGAATCGATTGCCTTTTTTTATAGCTTCTCGATCATGCTTCTGTGAGAACATCCACATCATTCTCGAGGATCCCAACAGACTTCAAACTCTTCTGATTTTGGGTACCCCAAGTTGATTTTGGCCCCTGCATGCACGATTAAATTCATCTACCTTCTAGAGAAACCCTCTTTACCATCCTCGAGCCACCCTCCCAACCTATCCTCCTCAAACTCACAATATGAAGACAGGCGACACCATCTCAACATCTCTAAGAAATAACAAGAGATTTAAAGGCAAGAAGATGATCCCAACCCTTTTCAAAAGTGCCTTGCTTCATAAGAAAGCACCGACCCCTGCAAAATCAGACCAACTTCCACCAACACTACCAGATATGTCTTCTCGCTTCCCTTTCATGGATTACAAGCTTTCAAATCCCTTTTACCTTACCAGCATACCTCTTCCGAAAGCTTGGAAATACACAAATTCAACATATCACCTGGTCCAAACACAATCCTTGTCGAAAACAAATCCTTTACAGTCACCATTGAATGTTTTGACAAATCCGAGCTCTACATCACCAAAGGTTGGGCATATATGATCGCAGAGCTGAAGCTTAAAAGGGAGTGGACCATCTTCATCAAGCCCTCAGTGCACAAAACCCTTACTGTTTGGGTCAATGATTACAACAATAAAACCCCCCACGAGCTTTACCCATTGTTCTACAACAAGGAAGATGCACACTCCACATCATCCTCAAACTCTGTTGACCATCTCTTTGTGAGGCAAGAGCACCAACCCCCTTCGAGATCCAAGCTTTGGCTCATTTCCCTCTCATCTAGTCTTGATAAAGAAGATATGGAGGACACAACAACATCATCCAATGGCAGCTTGATTGCAAAAAGGTATAGAAAACCTTCTACTATTAAGATCAGAAAGCTTGAAAGAAAGCTCCAAGACCAAAAAATAGTAAACATCATCCCTTCTGACCCCCACCAACTAAATCAGACTCTCCCTCCTCTCAGACACACCCCAGCATCAATCCTCACCCAACTGAGTTTCGAGACTGAGAAACTATCCCACTATAAGAAAATAGCCCCCAGGCGGCGACCCTTCAGAGTACTTCGCTGCTCTTTCTGCAACAGCCCACACCACTCTCAAGCTAGATGCACCAAAAAGGTTACCTATTTCAAATGCCATGAGAGAGGACACACCTGGCGTATATGCAAATCCACTTTTGATCATTTTCCAAAAAAATCTAAACACTTTCCCAGATCAATATCAGGTGATAAAGCTTACAAGCAGCCTGATAATCACCTTTTCAGACTTGACAAATCCAAACAATAGATACATCCAAATCCTACTTTCTCAATTAACTATAACCCTTTTACATGCCTTGCAGATCCACTTCCTACATCTAAACCCCATGCACATGAAAAACCCATCCCACATACTCCTTTTAAACACCCTCTGAGGCTACCAGAGATATCATATCCCAGAACTTCCACCCTTGACTCTTCGGAACCTTTCATTCCGACTCCGCTTTCCCCCACCATGGCCCCTACTGCTCACCTTGAGTCTTCCATACCCTTGGATCTCCCTACAAACTCTATGAGACTTCTGAAGGTTTTCTCTACTAGGAGTGTTCTAACCTCTATTGAAAACAACCTGGATAACAACTTAGTCAAAATCTTGGACGTCACCAGAGATATAGCCCTACTTATTCCAGGACACACAATGCTCAAACCTAAAATCCTCTCTCCATCACAAATTCTATATTCTGTCGCGGAAGGCACCAAGATTGACCATCTTTTTGGACAAATTCTCGTGATTCCTTGTGGTACTAATTTTGTTTAGGCTAACCTATCCAGATGGACATCTAGACATGGTGCTTTGGAGGCCCAATCAGGTGGATCTGGGTGGGTTTCCATTTCAAACCTCCCCTCACATCTTTGGGAAATCAAAGTTTTCAGAGCTATTGTCCATGCTATTGGGGCCACACTCTAATACATCAGTCCAGAGACCTTACACCCTTCGCATTTTATTAAAGCTTACTGTCTTCTCTCAGTCAAACAAACAACTTCACTCCCATCTTCCCTGAACATCAGGCTAGGTGATATTATCTACAACATCAATCTATCGGCTGAACACCCCACTGACATCAAAACATCATTCTCATACCTCTCAGTTCACCCTCCCTCCTGGTATTCCTCTATCAACAACAAAAGATCCTACAACCCTAACAGAAAATCGAGAGAAAGAAACTTGGTTTGGGAGAGAAAATCAGCTACCATGAACTCATCAACTGATTTCAACATTTCCCACAAACACAAAAGATGAAGAACATTCTCACCACCTACCAAAAACCCCCTCTCCTTCCCCAAAGGCTCTCTCCAACCTTTCTCCTCCATCCCAAAAGATGATAACTTACCACTTAACATAGATTCAGACTCTATAAAAAAGCTCAAAACAGTTATCATTGATGAGATAATATCATCGCAGATCTGAAGAAGAAGGGAAAAGGAAAGGACTCCAGCATCATCAAGTCTATCAACACCTTGCATACCAGCCCTAAAGGGATGCTCAGAAGGAACATCTTCGCTGCCCCGGAAGTAGGTACTATTTTCTCATCATCCTACTCTGATGTTCTTTCAAATTCTAGCTCATCATCATTTGCAAATATAAAAGAAAATGATATAGACAATATTGAAGATTTAGCTTCATGGCCTGATATCAATAGTTTCACATGCTTCGCAAATAAAATAGGAATAAAATTTGAGGAGGAGAATACTACAAACACAACCCTTACATAGAAAAATTATGAATTGGACAAACCTTAGGCCCATAGAAGAGACAAACCAGAAAATAAATTTTTTGAGTATCACATAAATTCTCTGCATCAATTTTACCTATTTTTGATTGATTATATCTATGTAAAAGATGAAAATTACATCCTAGAATGTATGTGGTGCGACCAACACACGCAGAAGAAAAAAGATTAGAAATCATATCTGTAAAAATAATATTGACATCATTTCCATTCAAGAGACCAAAACTTACCTTTCACAATTCGCCTTAAAGACAATTGGGGGAAACAAGATCACTGATTGGATTCAAATCCCACCTGATGGTTTCAAAGGAGGACTTCTTGTGGGATATAATAAAAACACCTTCTCCCTTTCTCACTGGGATCTCAAAACCTTCTCCATCTCTATATACCCGACTAATACGTCTGATAACTTCAGCTGGACTTTCACGGGTTTGTATGGTGAGCCAGGTTACAACAAATCTCTCTTTTTATTGGAACTGTCAGATATCATGCAAGCCACTCATCACAAACCATGGCTTCTTGGAGGTGATTTCAACCTTATCATCAAAATCATTGACAGAAAAATCTTAAGCTCCACAACTACTATCCTCTCTCCTGCTGACAAAACATTTACACATCTCATATCAAATCACAAAATGATAGATTTGCCTCCCTCAAATGCTGACTTCACTTGGTCCAGAAACAATACTAGAGCCAGGCTCGATCATTTCATCTGCTCACCCTCTTGGGAAGAAAAATTTTCACTTGCTTCTGTCCACATCACCCATAGACCTATATCTGACCACTTTCCCCTAATCATAGACACCCATAGGGATATTTGGGGAAAAACCCCTTTTGCTTTGAAAACTTCTGGCTCAAAAACTCACAATTAGGCAATCTATGTGAAAAGAGTTGGGCTTTGGCTGATCAAAGAACTAGGAACTTGGGATATCACTTTCAGATAAACACTAAACTTATGAAACACAAGAACTTGGATTGGACACATAGCCAACCCCATAACCTTACAAAAACTCTTAAAGATCTTGAACAACAACACCTCTTTGTAGATAGTGACCCCACTACCGATCCTACTCTGATCCTCACCATAAATTTGGAGATTGACTATATAAAAAATTGCATTGACATCGAGTGGAGACAAAGAGCTAAGGTCACTTGAGCCAAGGAAGGTGACAAAAATACAAAATTCTTCCACAAAATTTGCAACATTAATCATAGGATAAATACAATTAATTCTTTGAAAATACAAGGGGTCATCACCACAAATAAACACATGATTATTTCTCACATTGTTGATTACTTTAGGAAGATTGTTAACACTCATCATAATCCCGCCTTCCTTAACTCTATCAACTGGCAGACTCTTTGCCCTATCAAGATTGCTTCACCATCAAATTTAACCAAACCTTTCTGTTCCGAGGAGCTTGATGCTGCTATAAAATCTCTTGGAAAAAAACAAATCTCCTGGGCCTGATGGACTCAATGTGGAATTCTACCTTGCAAATTGGAATCATTATAAAAAGGACTTCCTAGATTTGCTTCAAGAAATCCACAAACACAACAATGCCCACATCATCCTGAAACATCTCAATAAAACTTTCATTGCCCTCATCAAAAAAACTGACCATCCTGAATACATTACACAATTTCGTCCCATCAGCACATCATACAAGATCATAGCAAAAACCATGTAAAATAGATTGAAACCTTGCATCAAAAACATCATTCCCCTTAACCAAAACACCTTCCTAAAAGATAAACATATCCAAGATGCCTTTTTGATGGTTAATGAGACAATTAATATGTGTCATGTGAACAAAACCCCTCTGATTGTAATCAAGCTAGATTTTGAGAAAGCTTTTGACTACGTCAGCTGGAATTGTCTTATTAAAACTATGGCTGGTTTTGGCTTCCCAGATGCTTGGATTGAGTGGATATACACCTGCATATCAATAAATCATTTTTCCACCATCATAAATGGCTCACCATTTGGTTACTTCAAAAACACAAATGGGATTATGTAAGGTGACCCTCTATCCCCTTACCTATTCATTATTGCGACCTCCATCCTCACAAAAATGATCAACCTTGGCTCTGATCAAGGTCTAATTTCCTCACCTCCAGAATGTAAGGAAAACATCATACAGTTTGTGGACGATACCATCATTCTTGTTTCACTAAATGATGATACCATCATAAATACCATTAGAATCATTGGTATTTTTTCTTGCATATCAGGACTAAAAATAAACCTTCAAAAATCCTCTATATTTGGTGTTCACACTTAGCAACACATATCAATAGATATAAAACCCTTCTCAGATGTAAGCATGAAGATTTTTTGATAAATTACCTTGGTTTACCTATCACTCCCCACAACATCACTCACTCTATATGGGTTCCCATCATAGATAAGATCAAAACCAAACTAAACTCTTGGACAAACAACTTCCTAAACCTTGATGGCCACCTTACACTCCTGAATAGTGTCATAACACCCATCACCACTCATTACCTCAGTTGCATTCCACTTCCTACCAAAACAAAAATACCATCAACAAAATCAGAAGAGAGTTTCTTTGGAATAACCACAAACAGACTCTAGACAACAAAAAACACTTTCACCTGGTCAATTGGAATACCGTATCTGCCCCCACTTGCTTTGGTGGATGGGGCATCATTGGCATTGAAACACATGCCCTATTCCTAGTGATAAAGATCATCAACAACTTGGGAAACAACAAGAGAAAAATCTGGAGTGACCTTATTTAGAACAAATACTAAAAAAAAGTTCCGCTATGGCACAAAACCACAAAGCGATATGCTTATCCTCTATGGAAATACATTAATAGGCATATCCCTTTGATCATAAATCTCATGTACACCCCTCCTCAGATCTACTACCACATAAATTTTTGGAAAGACCCTTGGCTACATCATAACTCCATCAAAAACCAGCATAATCTTTGGTCTATTCCAAAAAAATTATCTTCCATCACTACAGTCAAAGCCCTTAATCTCCTCACCAGAAAAAAAATCAAATGTTCTCAAGAATTTCCTTCTCACATACCTTGATAATTTGGAAATCGGTAACATCATACATGAGTTAGAATTCAACATAAAAAACAAGATTGTTTGGAAATGGGGAAGGTCCTACTCCCCAAAGGCTGCTTACACCTTTCTCACTTTTAGAGGCACCATACCAAATCACTCTCTCATTTGGACTAAAAAATGGTCACAAAAGCACAAAATTTTCTTTTGGATTCTTCAAAACAATAAGCTCCTTACTGACTAGAATATCACCAAGAGATGTCTTATAGGACCATCGAGATGCTATCTATGCCAAACAAACTCAGAAATAATAGATCATCTATTCAAGAACTGTTTAGTCACACAACTCATCATCAAAAACTTTTTAGACTACATAATTGATCAACAAAATCTATACACTATCCCATTCAAAATAAAACCCCTCCAAAGAGTAGCGAGCTTCCACCCAGAAGACATCGTTATTATCATTTTATGGCACATTTGGATAGAGCGGAACCATAGAAAATTTAATAATGGAAAAAATCCTCCAAACATCATTCTTCTTAAGATTAAATCAGATCTTGATATTGCACATGCTTGTAAGACAGGCTCTGACATCATCTAGAATGACCCCATCCAAAGATAGCCCGGAAAACAAAGCTGCTACTGGAGATGTTTTTTACACCTTGGAGGAGATACTAGAGGAAGAATTAGACTTCTGAAAAGGGTTGATGACTATCTTTAGCTTTGTCTTAGTTTCTTGTTCTATCTACATCACTTTGAGGCTTGTATAAGGGTTTCCTCCCCATGAAAAACTTTTATCTTCATCGCTTATTTTCATCTTAGTTTTTCTACTGTATCAAAACCAAACTTGTGACCTGGCAGGTGATAACCTGTAGATCTGTAGCTTTTAAGATCTTTAATAGAATTGCATGACCGTTTTATCAAAAAAAAAAAGAACTCGACTGACCGACTCATTGATCAAAACTAATTTTGACTCATCGATCGAGTTTCCCTAAACAAACTCAACTGATAGTTTGAATATTAGCTCTGTCGGTTAGTGGATTGGTCGAGTTATCTTATTGAAACTTGACTGAATGTACTGTATGGAAAATGCAAAAAAAGAGATTATAACCATTGGAGAGTTGTTGTAAACAAAAATAGACATGTTGCAAGTTGTAAAATGGCTATTTTTCCATAAGTGATCCCACATTCAAAGGAACACCCCATCTATAAAATAGGACCCTTTGTTGTTCATTCTAAGTTTGCTTAATTATGCTATCTTTGGTCCTTGCTATAGTTAAGTGTGTTACAACCCTTTGAGCCCCTTTCTCTCTCTCTCATTTACAAAGCATTTCATGATTATAAGTGAGTTAGGCATGTTGTAAGAGATCAACCTCCATGTGCTTATAAAGCTCTCATTGCTTCCATCTTCCCAATCCCCTTTCTCAAAGAGCAAAGGTTGAAGCAAGCTACTCTGAGTGAAGGTGAAGTTGTTGGTCTTCTATAAAGTTTAAGAAGAGGTGAAGATCTTCTTCAAGTGAAGGAGAAGGGCAAGACCAAGATTCAAGAAGAGTGGGTAATTCCTTCAAAGCCAAAGACTTGATCCAAATGTAGGTAAGTCCTTGTTAAAGGCTGAAGACATCTTGATCAAGTGGGTAAGTCCTTGTGTAGGTGAAAGACTCATGTCTTGAGTAGGTAAGTCCTTGGATGTATGGTGGTGTTCTTGCATATCTTAGATGGAATATAAGTATACACTGATTGCAAAGTCCTAGAGGTTGACCTCTCTAGGTAGTGGATTGACTATCTCCTAGTTTGGAGGCTGGAATCACTCTAACCACCTTGTCCAAGTGCATGTTTCAATTTCTCTCATCCTTGCTATGCTTCCTTAGATAGGACTTCAAATTGATCTTAAGTATTTTGTTTCAATTGATATAATTTGAAGGTCTGACTATTCTTGTGAGAATTTTAAAGCTCTATTCACCCCCTCTAGAGCCCTAGATCCAACAAGTGGTATCAAATCCAAGGATCTTCTCCAAAAATCTCCCACGAGACAAGAAGATGGGTGAGAACCTAATTGGTTCACTCTATTAGTAAATATGCCCATAGAGCCATCCCGAGCGATTGCATGGAGTCAGATAATAATTAATCAATTAATACAATTATTTGGTTAATAAATTAATTCCAGAATATTCTAATTAATCCACGAGCATTTTAATTAACGTAGTGTTTCTATTTACCGATGGGTTTAGGGAACCCTACTTCCTCTCGTCTTTTATTTAAAGGGGCTTGACGACTGATATCTATATAAGATATAGAGAGAGTCTTTTCAGTTTACGCTCACGTACGTAAACCCTAGCTGTCACCATCCTCAGGAGAGAAAGGAGAGCACTGTGATGCTAGCACGCCGCTGCACAGAGACGACTCCTTCCCACTGGCTTAGGAAGTACGACGTGGAGTTCCAGTCCATCTGTGTTGACGAAGTAGAGACGCAGACACTGAGACACCTGTGTTCAGAGGACATCAACAACCATCCATCCACGCTACGAGTGGCATACATTACTGCATGAAAGGAGCGCCACCAGATTTTCCTGTGACACACTCAACCAACATGAGAGAACTTCTGTCCGTGTAGGCCAGCAATGTTGCATACCATTGTGCAGCGGGACATTGTCGGATTTTCTCCGCGATAAGGTATATCCCGCAAACACTCTTTCCAAATACGTTGTTGTCGACGAGATCCTGTTTCAGGTTGCGTGGAATTTTTTTTGTTGCTTCTGCCGCACATATTTTCTCCACAAAACCCAACAGTGGTATTAGAGCATCATCAATCTACGACGTATTTGGATTTGTTTCAATATGATTGAATCACTGAATACTGTTTTCAATGTTGCATATGATGTGAATTAAAACTGCTAATGTACAAATCTAAACCTAATTTCACATACATCACATGCTTCTATTTTTGACGTTTCAGACGGGGTTGACTATGGAAAATATTGATTTTCCTAAGTGCACAGAAGTAAAATTCCATAGACCTATTAGAGGCTCTGTCCCTGAGACCCCACGAGGGGCGGCCTCCCCTCGACCCCCGCCCGTTGATAGTGGGATCCCCGCACAGGGGTGCTGTCCCTGTGTACCCCGCATAGTCTGTGTGAGACTGTGTGGGAGTCAAAAATTTACTTAATGGGAAATGTCCCGCATTAAAAGTACTGCAATTTTAATATGTATATACATATATGTAGATATACATATGATATCATACATGTAGCCTTTAAAATCTGTTTTATGTGGTGAATGTATGCACGGTTATGGCCTAGTATCCCCTTTTGTGAATGTTGTGAATGAATGTGGATGTCAATCTTGTGGATATGTTTGTTTGTGAATGCTATGGATGTATAATTGTTGTATGTGGATCCTTTGTATAAAGTATTCAGCTTGCATACCGAGCCTCATATCTTATTTCAAAGTATAATTAATTCTTTCCCTTTATATTTGTACCCATATAATGTAATAGAGATAGGATTAGTTTTATTCTTTGTAAACTTGATGTAAGGAGGCCACTTGAAGATCCAACTCCAAGGAGCGTCCATGGAGAAGCACCATGAAGATCCAATTCTAAGAAGCAACCTGAAGATCCAACTCCAAGGAGCATCCATGGAAAAGCAACATGAAGATCTAATTCCAAGAAGCAACTTGAAGTTCCAACCTCACGGAGCATCCATGAAGTTATTCATTGTAATGCTGATCCTTATAGGTTGATTCACAGGTGTTGTTGCATGAGATGCATAAGACCATAGGTGGACCGTCATCCTTTGTTGCTCCAAAGGATTATAATAGTATGACCATAACTGATGTATTTGTGTTTGTGATTGCATGTCTATTGTTTGTGGTTGTGGATATAGTAGTATATGATACATACTATACATATGTGGTGTTTGGATATGTATATGTATTAATAAAACCCCTAAATTAATAATATTAAGTTTTAGTTGCCTTCCATAAAGCAACACACATGAAAAGCTTGATCGACTATGTGTGGGCACGCCTCCGCGTGGTACACTATCTATCTCGTGGAAGTGTGATGGTTGGTGTGTGGGCCTGCCTCCACAGGGTGCACACTCATCGTGTTGGCTTATGGGTTGGACTTAACTAGGGAACCTTGATAGGATCAAGTACCTAGAGGCACACAGATGCATCATGGCAAGGAGTTGTGCATGATCATCTATCCAAGAGTTGCATATGATGTAATTGGCAAAAGTTGCCTACCTTAGTATTTGGTCTTTGACGCCAGCGTTGGCTGGGCATTGATCCAATTATTTTGGATCTTAGCTCACTAGAAGGTTGTATGCTGCAATCTTCTGAGTTGATAGTGAGGGCTATCAATATGAATAAAATATTGGGAGTGTAATTAACTAAAGGCCTAATTAATCTTGTTTATCAAATCTTTACAAGTCAAAATGTTTTGGACTAAATGCAAACTTTTTCTTTTGTAGCAATCAAATGGAAAACAACACTCACACTTTCTCATTGTGATCGGTCCTTGAGAAGGAAAAACTTACCAGAACCAACTTTCAAAACTGGTTTAGGATGCTGAGAATTGTTCTCACACATGAGTGTAAGCTCTATGTCCTTGAAACACTAGAGCCAACAGAACTCACCTCAAATGCACCCAAGACTGAAAAAGATGCTTACAAGAAGCATCTTGATGATGCTGTGGATGTCAAGTGCCTGATGTTGTGCTCAATGAACTATGAGTTGTAAGAGCAGCATGAGAACATGAATGACATGGAGATGGTAACACATCTCAAGAACATGTATCAGCATCAAGCAAGACAGGAGAGATATGATGTCTCTAAGGCTTTGTTCAGGAGCAAGATGAAAGAGGGAGACTCAGTTGACACCCATATACTCACTTTGATTGGGTACGTGGAAAGCCTATCCAAGCTGGGATTTCCCCCAGGTCAAGAGTTGGCCACTGATGTGATTCTGCAATCATTTCTTGAATCATATAGTCATTTTGTCATGAACTACAACATGAACAATCTTGACAAACCGTTGTCATAATTGTTGGGCATGTTGAGGACAGCTGAAGCATAGATGAAGAAAGACAAGCCCAAGTCTGTGATGATGATCAACAAGACAAAGGGAAAGTCAAAAGTCAAAGGCAAGGCTAAGAAAGGTTCTAAAGCTGGGCAGAAGCCAAAGTCATCCACGCTCAAAGCTAAAGGCAATCTCCAAAGAAGGCAATTATCACCATTGTCACCAGGCTGGGCATTGGAAAAGAAACTGTCCTCTTTACTTGGAGGAACTAAGGAAGAAGAAGCAGGGGATAGAGATCTCCACTTCAGGTATATACGTTATTGAGGTAAACTTAAATACTTCTTCATCATGGGTACTAGATGCTGGATGTGGATCTCACATATGTTCAAATATGCAGGATCTGATGAGAAGTATGCCTTTACAAAAGGGCCAAGTCGAGCTATGGGTCGCTAATGGAGCAAGAGTTGCTGCCACCGTAGTTGGAGTTATTAGTTTATCTTTGCCTACATGCCTTGTAATAGAATTAGAGAATTGCTATTATGTACCTGCCATTAATAGAAATATTATTTATGTATCTTGCATGGACAAGAGTGGATTTGAATTTCACATTCAGAATGAAATGAGTTCTATTTCTTAAGATGAGATCTTTTATGGAAATGCCCCTATGTATTATGGTATCTACTTGTTAGAACTTGAGACTAGCATATACAATGTAAATACTAAAAGGCTAAAACTTGACAACTCAAACAAAACATACTTATGGCATTGTTGTCTTGGGCACATAAACGAGAAGTGCATATCTAGACTCCATAAGGATGGTTATCTAGACTCTTTTGATTTTGAATCATTAGAGACATGTGAGGCATGCTTATTAGGGAAGATGACCAAGACTCCTTTCACTGGACACAGTGAGAGAGCCAGTGATCTGCTAGGGCTCATACATACTAATGTATGTGAACCTTTTAGATCAAATGCTAGAGGGGGCTATCAATACTTCATTACCTTCACTGATGACCTCAGTAGGTATGGATATGCATAACTTATGAAACACAAGTAAAAAACTCTTGAAATGTTCAACACTTTCATGAATGAAGTAGAGAAGCAACTTGGTAAGAGTATTAAAGCACTCTGTTCATATTGAGGTGGAGAATACTTAAACCAAGAGTTTGAGGACATTCTGAGAGACCGTGGTATTGTATCACAATGGACTCCACCTAGTACACCACAACATAATGGTGTGTCAGAAAGAAGGAATCATATATTATTAGACATGGTACGATCAATGATGAGTTCAGTCAAACTTCCAATATCATTATGGGGATATGCTCTTGAAACCACAACGTTTACACTTAATCATTTACCTTCCAAATTGATTCAAAAGACACCATATGAGATATGGAATGGGAATCGTCCCAATTTGTCTATGTTAAAGATTTCGCGATGTGAAGCTTATGTTAGGAAACAATTTCCTAAAAAGCTTGGACCCAAATCTGAAAAATGCTATTTTGTTGGATACCCCAAGGAAACTCGGGGATACTACTTCTACACACCAACTGACAACAAAGTGTTTGTTGCTAGGACTGATGTATTTATTGAAAAAGAATTTATTTCCAAAGAAATCAGTGGGAGGAATGTAGAGATCGAAGAAGTTCGAGACCAATAAGAAAGCAGAGAACCTGAGGAGGTACATAAGGAACATGAAGACACACAGACTGTTGTTGAATTTCAAGTTCCAAATGTAACACATGAACCTCGTAGGTCTAGTAGGACACAAATTGAGCCTGAGAGATTTGAATTTCTCGTGACTTAAGACAGTGATGAATTGGGCATAACAGATGAGCCAACTTCCTATCTAGAAGCTACTTAGGGACGAGAATCTAAGAAATGGCTCAAAGCCATGAGATCAGAGATGGAATCCATGTACACCAACAAGGTATGGACCTTGGTGGATCTACCTGAAGGGGCAAAACCCATAGGGTGCAAGTGGGTCTTAAAGAAGAAGACCGACATGGATGGAAATGTTCAAACCTATAAAGGTAGATTGGTTGTGAAAGGATTCCACCAAATTCAAGGTGTTGATTATGACGAGACCTTCTCACTAGTTGCCATAGTTAAATCTATCAGGATCATGCTTGTCATTGTAGACTATCATGAATATGAGATTTGGCAGATGGATGTTAAAATAACATTCCTTAACGGGAATTTACTCAAGGATGTGTACATGACACAACTTGAGGGTTTTATCAATCCAAAGGAAGCCAATAAAGTCTTTAAGATGCAAAGGTCAATCTATGGATTGAAGCAAGCATCTCGAAGCTGGAATCTGTGTTTTGACGAAGTAGTCAAAAGTTTGGCTTTAGTCAAGATGAAGATGAACCTTGTGTTTACAAAATGGTTAGTGGGAGCACAATCATATTTCTCATATTGTATATGGATGGCATACTATTGATGGGAAATGACATCCCTACTCTTCAGATAGTAAAAGGTTGGCTGGGGAAGACCTTCTCTATGAAGGATTTAGGTTAAGCATCCTATATATTAGGAATCAAGATCTATAGAGATAGATCTAGAAGGCTTCTAGGCCTAAGCCAAAGCACATACATTGACAAGGTGCTAAAGAGGTTTATCATGGAGGGTTCTAAGAGAGGTAACTTGCCCATGTCCCATGGGGTTACAATCTCTAAAGCCCAATGTCCTAGTTCATGTAATGAATGGGCACACATGAGTAAGATTCCGTATGCATCAACAATTGGATCTATCATGTACGCAATGTTATGTACTCATCCTGATGTGTTGTATGCTTTGAGCATGACGAGTCGATATCAGTAAGATCTAGGTAAATGTCACTAGACAGTCATAAAGATCATCCTAAAGTACTTAAGAAGGACTAAGGATCAATTCTTGGTATACGGTGGTGAGGAATAGCTCGTAGTAAAGGGTTACACCAATGATAGCTTCCAAACTGACAAAGCCGACTATAGATCACAATCTAGATTTGTGTTTTGCCTAAACAACAGAGCTATGAGCTGGAAGAGTTCCAAGTAAGAGACAGTTGTGGATTCTACAACAGAGGCCAAATATATTGCTACATCTAATGCTGCAAAGGAAGCTGTGTGGATCAAGAAGTTCATTTATGAACTTGGAATGGTTCCAAGTGCTAGTGTTGCAATTGAGTTGTTTTGCGACAACAACGAAGCAATTGCACACGCTAAAGAACCAAGATCGCACCAACATTCCAAACATATTCTATAGAGGTTCCATCTCATATGAGAGATCATACAGTGAGGAGATGTGAAGATTTGTAGAGTACCTATAGAAAATAATGTGGCTGACCCGCTCACAAAAGCACTTTCACAGCAAAAACATGAGAGACATGTTCGATCACTTGGATTGAGATTCATGAGTGATTGGGTATAAGTGCAAGTGGGAATTGGTTGGTATGTATGCCCATAGAGACTATCATTTGATGATTGTAATGGGATACTATGTAAGCGATTTGTAGTACTACATTGATCATATAGATATCTACAGAATAATATACTCAATGACATATGTCTTCGGGTTGATGACCTGAACAGTGAGATCATATGTATGCTAAGAGTATGTATTCTTGTTTTGTCCCTAATCGGTTGTTATTGTGGAAATATCCATAGACATCAATAACACATAAGATTAGAATGTATGTTGGTTGATGGAAGAATCTCACTATCCATGATACGGAGATATCAAACCAAATACATAGATACTTGTTAGAGAATAGTGTACCAGACTGACCCACCTTGAGAGTGACACATGGATACCATGATTGGTAGTTAGAGTCACATCTCATACTGATGGTGGTGATTGTGGTTCTTAGATGTGAAGTCACTACACTTATTACATGTCATTCAATGTACTTTGATATCATCCACCGTGGTCCTGAATAAGGATTGTCATAAAGTTAGTGCTTGGGTACTGTGACACATGGGGATGACTGTGAGTGATGTAGATGGAATTTGTCCTTACTACGGGAGTTTGATATTCTGGACACTTGATAAGTGAGACAGAGAAATGTATGGCCATGTTGATGTGAGTCAATATGTGATATTAAGCTTACATATCTCAGACAGTCTGCTCTAGTTCAAGAAACATGGATTGAACATTGAAAAGGATCACAGTTCCATGACTCAAGTTCAATTTGGATATCAATGACAAAGGAACTATACAATCACTGTAACACCAGTCATGAATGATAGGTTAAGTTGTTCTCCAACTTCTCCAATTACTTGGGCGGCAATGGAGTCTTGATATATATCAATCATTGCTTGTGAAATCATAATATGATTATGGATATCACTGCCAACATAATTTGGAGCCTACCGGGTCACAAACATAGGATGTGTTGGAATAGGAGTATAATTATAGATTTGATTGGAATTGCTCCAAATCACATTGATTACTAAAATGTTTATGTAATCCATTAGAATAATATTGGAATGTTTGAGCCAATTAATTGGAGTGACTGGATCTAAGTGCAAGTGGGAGTCTATTGGTAAAAATGCCCATAGAGCCATCCCGAGAGATTGCATGGAGTCAAATATTAATTAATCAATTAATTCAATTAATTAATTAATTAATTAATTCCATATTATTCTAATTAATACACGAGCATTTTAATTAACACAGTATTTCTATTTACCGATGGGTTTAGGAAACCCTACTTCCTCTCATCTCCTATTTAAAGGGGCTTGACGGCCGATATCTATATAAGATATAGAGAGAGTCTTTTTAGTTTACGCTCACGTACATAAACCCTATCCGTCACCGTCCTTAGGAGAGAAAGGAGAGCACCGCGATGCTAGCATGCCGCCGCACAGAGATGACTCCTTCCCGCCAGCTTAGGAAGCGTGACGTGGAGTTCCATTCCATCTGCATGGATGAAGTAGAGACGCAGACGCTGAGATGCCTGCATTCGGAGGACGTCAACGACCATCCATACGCACTACGAGCGGTGTACATCACCATACAAAAGGAGCACCACCAGATCTTCCTGCGACGCACTCAGTGAACAGGAGAGAAGTTCCATCCATGTAGGCCAACAACATTGCACACCATCGTCCAGCGAGACATCGCCGGACTTGCTTTGCGATAAGGTATATCCCACAAACTCTCTTTCCAAATACGCTATTATCGACGGGATCCTATTTCAGGTTGCGTGGAATTTTTTTTGTTGCTTTCGTCACACATGTTTTCTCCACAAAACCCAACACACTCAACCTAGAGGGAGGCTTCGACGACACCAACTTCTTCTATCATAAGAGGCGTATGCAGTTCTACATTTAAGGGATAAACTTTGATATGTGGAAGGTGATGATCACACCATACAAGGAGCCAACTGGAGCTATGTCAACATTGAATGAAGTTGTTCTAAAAGAAGCCCAACTCAATGCCAAAGCTATAAGCATCCTCTATGCAGCCCTCACCCCAATGAAGTTCAACCGCATCTCCTCATGAGATACAACCTATGAGATTTGGGATAAGTTGTGCATCATCTATGAGGGCACAAAGTATGTGAAGGAGGCCAAGATATACATGTTGAACAACCTTCTAAAAAACTTCAAGATGGTTAAGAAAGAAGGGGTTACCAAGATGTACTCTAGGCTCAACATCATTATCAATGGCCTAGCTACTTTGGAACACACCTTGGATAGAGGAGCAATCAACTCCAAGATCTTGAGATCTCTACTAAAGAAATGGGAGTCAAAGGTGACCTCCATTGAAGAAGTGAGAAGCCTTGGTGACATCCCAACTGAAGAGCTCATAAGCAATCTGCAATCTCATGAGCCAAGGCTTAACAAACAAGAATAAGAAGCCAAGCAAGAAGAGAAGGAAGCAAGAAAAATCAAAGATAGTGACTTCAAAGATCAAGTGGATGCTATCATCCTTCAACAACAACTTGCTTGTCGGACCTCTCCCTCCTCCTCTAATGAATATGATGACCCTAGTGAACATGAAGCCAACTAATCCAATGACAAGCACTTCAAGGGAAATCAATCCTCCTCCTCTACTCTAAGATGCTACAAGTGTGGCCAAAAAGGACACTACAAGAGTGAATGCCCTAAATAAAGAAAGTCACACCACAAGGGAAACTCCAAGAAGGAGGAAGAGTACGATAAGGAGAGAAAGTACAAGAAGAAGGAAAAGAAGGAGAGAAGACACAAGAATGCAACTCATGCATCTTGGGAAGCATCATCCTCAAGTGGCTCTAGCTCCGATGAAGATATAGAGTGCCACCTTGCACTCATGGCCTCTACAAGTGAAGAAATTGGTGAGGTAAGTGAGGTAAGCTTGCATGAGTTAGCTAAAGAAACTCTTATTGATATGCTTGTTTCTACCCACTCTGCTTTTGCTAAATGCAAATCTAAAAGAAATAGGTTAGGAAAAATTATTGATGATTTGCATGCTAAACTTGAGATTCTTGAGCAAAATGAGAAAACTCATCTTGAGAGCATTGATAACTTGCAAGGCCAATTTCTTGATCTTGATCTCTAATACAATGGATTTGAGGTAGAGAATGGTGTTTACCTTAAGAACATTGAAACTCTTAAGGAAGATAACCAAAAGTGCCTAAATGAGCTTGAAATTCTTAAAACTGAAAATATTGAATTCAAGCTTATTGTTGATGCTCGTAGAGATGAGAGGGATTTTTATATTAAAGAAATTCAATTGCTTAAATCTAAAAATGCTAGGTTGCTTGGTCAAGTTAATGATTTATCTTCTAGACCTATCTTTCCTAATAATGATGTTGCTTCTATTTCTCTTGAGAAAGACTCTTATTTGACTAAAGCCCTCTGTTTATAGATCGACCTTGTTCATGCTAGAGATGATCTTGCTAGTTTGTCTTCTACTATCATATCTCTTAGTGATGACAATCATAGACTTAGTGCCTCTCTGCAGAAATTCCTCAAAGGAAAAAACTCCCAAAATGAAATCCTTGACCATTCTACTAAACAAAGTGGTAGTAGTGGTTTGGGATTTGTAGGGGGAGCACCCAAGGGAAAGAACAAAGCCAAATGTAAGAAAAAGAGTAAGGAAACCGCCTTTTTCATTGAAGAGTCTTATGGCACTAAGAACCCTATGATTTTTTCTCATTGCAAATGTGATGATCATTATTCTACTTATTGTCCTTACAAGCCTATGAGGACCAACCCAAAGATGAAATGGGTCCCCAAGCCAACTCCGGATCCCAAAGTTTGAGTTGGGAACCTACACTCTCCTTTTTTGCAGGAAAAAGGAAGATGGATTGTTGATAGTGGATGCACTAAACACATGACAGGTGATATAAGCCATTTCAACAACTTCACTAAGAAGAAAGGAGGTTCAGTTTCCTTTGGGGACAACAAGAAAGGTAAGGTAAAAGGTGAGGGTGATGTAGGTGAATCCTTGTATATCAAGAATTTTCTCTTTTTGGATGGCCTACATCACAATTTAATAAGTGTGAGTCAATTATGTGATAATGGTTACCTTGTGCTATTTACGTCTTTTGAATGCTTGATTTATAGACTCCCTCACCTATCAAGTCATATATAAGGGAACTAGAAGTAGTAATATTTATGTAATTGTACTTGACTCTATCAAGCCTATTATTGGTAGATGCCTAGTAGTCAATTCAAATGATATTTCTCTTTAGCATCGTCGGCTTGGTCATGTAAATATGCATCAGTTGAAGAAGTTGAGCAAAAAGGAATTGGTCAAGGGACTTCCCAAATTGGATTTTAAAAAGGATGAGGAATGCCAATCTTATACCCAAGGAAAGCAAACCAAGTCCTCCTTCAAATCCAAAGGAGTCCTTATTACCAAGAGAGCTCTTGAACTTATTCATATTGATCTATTTGGACCAATGAGAACTCAATCACTTTGTGGTTCCAAGTATTGTCTTATTATTGTCGATGATTTCTCTAGATATACTTGGACCTTCTTTCTCATTTCCAAATGCTTGATGTTTTCTCTAGTTTTTGTAAACAAGTTGAGAACATATCTTCTTGCCAAATTGTTTCCATCTGTAGTGATCATGAGGGAGAATTTGAAAATGATCTTTTTGAATGTTTTTGTGAAGAATTTGGATTTGCACATAACTTCTCTTCACATAAAACACCTAAACAAAATGGGGTTGTAGAGAGGAAGAATAGGTCACTACAGGAGATGGCTAGAACCATGCTTTTAGAGTATGACACCTGAAAGAAGTTTTGGGCCGAAGTTGTTAGTACCTCATGTTTTGTGCAAAACTGGGTTTTTACACATCCTTCTTTGAACAAACCCCCTATGAGCTATGGCGTGGTAGGAAGCCTTCTATCGAGTATTTCTATGTTTTTGGATGTCCTTGTTTTGTTTTGAATATGAAAGATTCTCTCTACAAGTTTGATCCGAAATCCTACAAGGCTTTCTTTCTTGGCTATAGCATTACTAACATGGCTTATAGAGTGTTTAATGTTGATCTTGCTAAAGTAGAAGAATCTATTGATGTTAAGTTTATTGAGACTAACCCCTCTATTCCCAAAGATATTGTTCCAAATGATGATGTTGCAGGTGAGGTGATTCTGATTATAAAGAAATCAACATCACCCAAAAGGGAAAAGAGGTGGTCACTCAAGAAGAAGAGAAAGATGAAGAGAAGAAGGATCCAACTCCCCGATTTATAAAGAATCATACAAGATAGTTGATTTTAGGTGACCCATTTGAAAGAGTGAAGATGCAGGCTACCTTCAACAAAGAACAAGCCAACATCGCCTTCATCTCACAACTCGAGCCAAAGAACATCAAAGAAGGTCTTGGGGATGATGAATGGATCCTAGCCATGTAAGAAGAATTGGAGCAATTTGAAAAGAAAAAAGTGTGGACCCTAGTGCCAAGACCAAGTGATAGAAAGATCATTGACACCAAGTGGGTATACCACAACAAGCTAGATGAAAGAGGCAAAGTGGTAAGGAATAAAGAAAGGTTAGTGGCTCAAGGCTACAATCAGCAGGAAGGTATAGATTTTGATGAAACATATGAACCTATAGCTAGACTTGAGTCCATTCATACGTTGCTTTATTTTTCTTGTTACAAGTGTTGGGTTTTGTGGGACAAAATAGGCAACAGAAACAAATTTTTTATCTAACCACAAACCCATAATCAGTAGATCACATCAACAACTATGCAATAGGAAAGATGGTTTAGTGAGGTATACCTAGTTCTGAGGCTTGCTTAGCGATAATACCTCATATCTAGTGTGGCCTTCAATCACCTAGTCTTTGATGACATCTGTGCAACTCCTGGTCTTGACCCAGACTACTGTTGACAGTCGTCCTCCTGAGTGGTTGAAATCTCCCACCTCTATAGATAGAGTCCACATGGACTACCAGGAACTCTAGTCATCCTGATGGACATACTAGAAGGAGTCATCCCCTTATGTTGGCGTACTAGTCACCGACACACTCTCCCACCACCAGTCACTTTTCTACAGTTGTCTTTCCCTCATTGTTCCTCCCTAGATGGGTAGAACTTGCTTGGGCTCTCTCGATTACTACAACCAGAGAGGACAACAACTTTGCAGAGCAACTGATGTTCTGAGTTGTGTGTTTTGAGAAGCCCCATGTACCCCTCTATTAATAGTAGAGGGCATGGTTAGGGTTCCCAGTCTGTGCGGGAGTAGAAGGGTCCGGATTTTCCATGAACTGATTGTACTACGGCAGACAAACCACTCGTTTAACAACTAAACCGATCGTTTGGGTAGTGAGCTGATCAGTTCATAACTAAACCGATCATTTGGGTAGGTGAGATGATCAGTTCACCCAGTGAACCGGTCATTTCACTTCCCAAACTTGCCCACAATTGACTTTCCTGATTCGTTTATAATTAATACAAAGTTTAATTCTTGTCCCAATCAAATTGAACAAGTGAAATGAGGATCTTTTCTCACGAATCTGGAAACCCAACACATGCTTGTTTGGTCCATGTGAACCAATCGGTTCACTAGAGTGAATCGGTCATCTCACTGACCATGAGTCGATTGGTTCACCCAGTGAACTAGTCAGTTGGTGGTCCAGGTTGTGCATAACTCAGTCAATACAGTTCTCAATCAATCTGACACTCTAATCAGTTGGTTCAACAATTGAACTTGATGATTCTAAGTCAAATCTATTGATTGAATGTTTAATTGAGTACCTAATCACTTTAGTAATCAATCTAAACATCATTCATGGATACAATTGAACTTGTGCATAACTCAGTCAATACAGTTCTCAATCAATCTGACACTCTAATCAGTTGGTTCAACAATTGAACTTGATGATTCTAAGTCAAGTCTATTGATTGAATGTTTAATTGAGTACCTAATCACTTTAGTAATCAATCTAAACATCATTCATGGATAAACTCCTCTTCTAGGTTAATCCTATGTGTGTAGTCCTATAGGTTCCATTTCACATTAGCAGTGAATGTCCATAACTAACTTATGACATCACAAGCAAAGAGTGGTGCCTAGTCACACATCAGTGCTACCTAAGTGAAAAGGAAAGTTGGAGAACAACTTTCAACCTACAATCTGTTATTGGTGTTATAATGAATGTATAGTTCCTCTATCGCTGATATCTGGATTGAACTCGAGGCATGGACTTGTCATCCTCTATAAATGTTCAATCCATGTTTCTTGATTTAGAGTAGACTATCTAAGATATATGTAAGCTCAATATCATATATTGACTTACATGTGCATGGCCATGCATTTCTCAGTCTCACTCCTCAAGTGGCCATGATATCACACTCCCTTAGGAGGGACAAATTCCATATCTATCACTCATAGTCAAGTCCCCATGTGTCAAAGTCACCCAATCATCATTGTTATAACAACCCATGTTTCAGGACTGTGTTTGATGATGTCAAAGTGTACCCAACCACATGTGATGAGTGCAGTGATTTCAGGTCTAAGAACTACAATCACCACCAATACAATAAGAGACGATCCTGACTAACCAAGTGTGGTTTCCATGCATCACTCTTACGGTGGGTCTGTCTGATACACTGTTCTCTAACATGTATCTATGTGCTTGGTTTGATATCATATATCATGACTGATGAGATTTTGTCATCAGCCAACACATACTCTAGTCTTTTGTGTTATTGATGTCTATGGTTATTTCCACAATAACAACCGACTAGGGACAAAACAAGAATGTATACTCTTAACATCCATGTGATCTCATTATTCAGGTCCTTAACCTAAAGACATACGCCATTGAGTAATACGATTCTTTAGACATCTAACATGTTATACTATTATCTAAAAAAAATAGTTAAAACATATATACAGAAATTGCCTTTATTATTATCAAATCAAGTATCATATGCCTCATTGCAATCATCATATGATTATCTCTCTGGGCATATTATACCAACAAACTCCCACTTGCACTTAGAGCCAATCACCCACAAATCATATTCCAAGTGATCTTAACATGTCATCATGTTTGTGCTGCACAAGTGCTTTTATAGCGGGTAAGCAACATTTACTTCAAGTCAGTATATTGCATTTTTCACATCCTCTCGCTGTACGACAACTCGTATGAGATGGAAGTGTTGTAGTATGCTATCTAAATTCCTTTGCCTAACTAGTATCTCCATTGTTGTCACAATATTACTGCTGAGTCACCAATGGTCAGAACCTCCCATAAGTTCATCCATATGAACTTCTAGATCCATACAATATCATTTACAGTGTTTGAAACACTAAGGTACTCAACTTCTTATTGTAGAATTAATCAATTGTCTTATGTATGGAACATTTCCAACTAATAATTCTTATACCAAGGTCAAACACAATTTTGTCATTTCAGAAGCTTCCATCAGTGTAACTCTTTACACCCAACTCTTCCTTATTACCATAATTAAAGAACTAATTCTTTTAGTACTTCAAAGTACGTAAAGATGTCCTTCATGGTATTCCAGTAACTCTTACTAGAGTTTTATAGATATCCATTTGTAATGTCCAATACATAAAAAATAACTACATTCCATATCTTCTTGTCATGTCCAATACATACAAGATGATGAGTTCACATATTCTTGTCATGTTTAATACATACAAGATAATTAGTTCATATTTTCTTATCATGTCCAATACATATAAGATAATGAGATGAGTTCATACGTGATAGATCCAATTGCGGATGCATATGGCATCTATCCATGTGTTCCTTTTTACTTCACAAGAATTGGGACACTTGGCTCATGAGAGACTAACTCCATGGAACATGGACAAGTTTTCTCTCATCATGCTGAACCCTTTTAGCATCTTGCCGATATATGTTCTCTTTCTTAGGTCAAGAAGCCCTCTTGATCTGTCTCTATAGATCTTGATTCCTATCACATAGGATGCCTATTTAACACTATAGAATGCACTTTGTTTCTAGGTTTTAATATTTACAGTATAAGGATGTTATTCCCCATCAATATGTGGAATATACATATGCTCTCACTAAATTCTTGTAATCACACATTACTTCTTTATTTTGACTCAAGTCAAACTCTTTGACTATCTTGTCAAATATAAGATCCCAGTTCTGAGGTGCACGCTTCAATCCAAAGATTGATCTATGCAACTTCATGGACTTTATTTCCATTAAGATACAACAACAAGCATTATAATGATGGATTGATCCTTGGTAACTACTGAAGAGATTTCATCATGTTCAACACCTTGAACTTGTTAGAAACTCTTTGCAACCAAATTACCCTCCATGTCAGTCTTCTTTTGGAAGACCCAAAAGTTACCCAACGGGTTTTACCCCTTCAGGTGGATCAACGAAGGTCATACCTTGTTGATGTACATGGGGTCCATCTTGGATTTCATGGTTTCAAGCCATATCTCAATTTTTGGCTCTCATTAGCTTCTAGGTAGACTGTTGACTCATCATATGATCAACTCACTGCCTTCTTGTCCATAAGATATCATATATCATTCAGTATCTAGGTGTGTTCTACCAGAACCATAATTCTGTGTGTTACTTAAAGAACTTTGAGATTCCAAAACATTTTGTGATTCTCTTTATTCCCATCATACCTCTTTAAGTTCAATGTTTTTCTTATTTGTATCAAACATTTCAAGTTCTACTTTTCTCTCCCACTGATTCCTTTAGAACTAGGTTCTCATCTAGGAATGCAACCATCCAAAACACCTTTGTTGTTGGATTTGGATATCAAAGTAGTATTCAATAAAACAACATTTACTCAATTTGTGGACAAAACCTTTTAAGAAACAATTTTCTTATTTAGGCTTTCAATCCTAATCTTTATAAAGACATATCAAGACACTTCCCATTCAATATCCCATATGGTGTCTTTTGAACTAATCAAATGGTACATTGTTTTAGTGTTAAGCATGTACCCAAAAAGAATTTTGAAGTTTAGCTAGTAATCACACTCTAACATATCAAGGTGTGATTCCTTCTTTTTGATACACTTCTCATGATACACTATCATTGTGTTTCAGGTGGAGTCCATCATGATACATTATCATGATCTTCCAAAAGGTTCTCAAACTCTTGGTTCAAAGTATTTCCATATCAATCATATCGAAACCTTTACCAACCTTTTCTTGTCATATATCTTGAAGGTCTAATGAATTTTGTTTAAATGCATTCAGCTCTATTCACCCCCCTCTAGAGCATCCAATCACCCATCTAGGATCCAACACACTCTCCCACCACCAATCACTTTTTTGCAATTGTCTTTCCCTCGTTGTTCCTCCCTGGATGGGTAGAACTTGCTTGGGCTCTCTGGTTACCACAACCAGAGAGGACAACAATTTTGTAGAGAAACTGATGTTCTGAGTTGTGTGTTCTGAGAAGCCCCCTGTACTCCTCTATTTATAGTAGAGGGTAGGTTCAGGGTTCCTAATCTGTGTGGGAGTAGAAGGGTCTAGATTTTCCATGAACTGATTGCACTGCGGCAGGCAAACTGATCATTTCACAACTGAATTGATCATTTGGGTAGGTGAGCCGATCAGTTCATAACTGAGTCAGTCGTTTGGGAAGGTGAGCCAATTAGTTCACCCACTAAACCGATCATTTCACTTCCCAGACTTGCCCAAAATTGACTTTCCTTATTCATTTCTAATTAATGCAAAGATTAATTCTTGTCCCAATCGAATTGAACAAATGAAATGAGGATCTTTTCTCACAAACCGGGAAACCCAACACATGCTCGTTTGGTCCATGTGAACCAATTGGTTCACTAGAGTGAACCGGTTGTATCACTGACCATGAGCCGATTGGTTCACCCTGTGAACTAGTCAGTTGGTGATCCAGGTTGTGCATGACTCAGTCAATGCAATTCTCAATCAATCTGACACTCTAATTAGTTGGTTCGACAATTGAGCTTGATGATTCCAAGTCAAGTCTATTGATTGAATGTTTAATTGAGTACCTAAACTGTTACGACCCCACCTCCCGATAACCCCCAATTAAGGGAGACTGAGAGGTCGAAGCCGCACCCATCACTTCCAGATCAAAGGTTCAACACTTAACCAAGAACAATTATTAAATTTCAACAATCTATACTGAAAAGTTGTAATAAAATTTTGCATACCTTTTGAAAATTGTGGATTTCTAAACTTCTATCCATGTATGTATTCTACTCTAACTAATCCTCCTTGCATTTTACTTCATGTATTTCACAATATGATGATTTAATGTTTGTCCTTTTGGCTTGTACCTAAAAAGCTGACAAACAAAACGTCGGTCAGCCGAAGCTGGTATATGGGGGAAACAATAATCGTGCAATTATTCATAACAATGTATTGCAGCCAATTACCATTTAACAATCAAGTTTACATTTTAAATATAACTGCATGATCCATGTGTACCCTATCCCCTACGCTGTCCCTGCAGTGGACCTGGATACTACCTTCCTTATGGTAGATCCCCATTATACCCCTCATGATTTCACCTAACAGGTGAATAAGTTTCTAGGGTTGAGTCACATGGCACTACCCGTAGGTATCCCACTCCTTAACTCATGGCAAGCTAAGAGTCTCATGGCACTACACATGTGTAGCCTAGTTTCTAACTCATGACAACCTAGACCTTGCTCTAGGTTATCCTTTTTAGCCCTTGCATAGCCACAGGGGTGGACCCGGATCTAGCCAGTTATACATGTATATTCATAGTGATAGTCATAGTCACTCTATAGTTGCATGAAATAAAAGAATCCATCAGTTATTTCAAGCCATGAGGGAAACATCGATACAATCCCCGGAAAACTAGTCGGGATAATCATAAGCGTAACCACATACTTCATTAGTTAAGTATCCTCATTATCCTTTTATTTTGTAATTTTGGTATTTTTTCTTTCTTTCCTCTTTATTGGGACTCCTTGGATCCCAAGGAACTCTATTATTTCGAAATCCTTTTTATTGGATACTCATTATCCTTCTAGATGCATCTAAATGCATTATTCTTTATTATTTCTCATTATCTTGTTTATTTCTTATCAAAATAGCTTCTTTTGAGGATTTCTCTTTATTTCTCTTTTATTTTCCTCATTGGTATTCCTTTTATCATTATAAATCCTTGGGATACGAAATTCCACTAAGGATACTCAATTGTTCCTCTTTTTACTTATTTTCCACATTGTACCATTGTTCTTAATAAAGAAATACTTAACTGATATTTTCTTTTCTTATTGCACTCTTTATGCGACTTTGGACTCCTTGGAACCCAAGGAACCCAAGAGGCACAAAATACCTCTTTGGATTTGCCTTCTAGATGTTTCCACATTTTTCTTTTCTTAAATATTCAATTATTCATTCACGAATTGAATTTTCTCATTATTTGGGCCCAATAGCCAATAAAGCCCACCACACAAACATCGAGGTTATTGTAAACAAAATCCATTTATTCCAAATACATTATATCATTATTTGTTTAAATATCTTTAATATGAGAAATTACATTTCTCAGCAAATAAACCCAAAAATTTGGGGTTGTAACATCCTTCCCCTCTTATAAGAATTTTGTCATCAAAATTCCATCAAGTAAACAAACAATTCAGGATAAGACTTTTCCATGTCCATCATTGGCCCCTATGTGGCTTTACCGCACTCATGGCGCTCCCAGAGAACCTTTATCATTACATATTCTTTTCTCTGAGTTCTTTCATCCCGGCGTCTATAAACTGCACAGGTGACTCAGGCCATTTCAGCCTCCCTTGGGGCTCACTAGGTTCATTGTTCAGCACATGGCCTGGGTACCTCACATAGTGCTCTAAATTGGACACCTGGAACTTATATCACATTTCTTTATCCTGAGGGGTAAGGTCAAACATAACCTTCTCCACCAATCCATCTCAAATGGACCCATGTATCGGGACTCAACCTTCTTAGCTATAGCTCAGAGGGGTCAGATTTTTCATGTCACATATTCTCCCACAGTGAACTGCATCTCAGTCTACTTTGCATATGCTCACGACTCTTTTCGTCTCTAGGCTCCTTTCAGCAATTGCACGATCAAAGCAACTTCATCCACACGCACTGTGGTCCTTTTCTAACCATCACGTGGTCCTTTTGACCAACATGAAGTGGTGACCAAGAGCTTCTTTAAATCCTGATACTGGCTACAGTGGTCATCATCACATCTTCCCTAGGACAAGAACTATCCCTAGCCATCACCCTGAACGAGCGCATATGCCCTCATCAGACCCTTTAGTCTGGATCATACTATCCATTAGTTAGGGGTGATAAACTGTACTAACATTGAGTTCTTCATGTACCTACTTCCACCTTTTGGAAGGGAACCTTTAGGTCAAACTCAAGAACCTTTGAACTCGCATCATGGTGTAAATGAACCATCTCTCTCATGGGTAGTTCAACCAAATCTTTCCCTTGACAAAACTATTTCTTTCTTATATCATCTAGGTAATGCGATCTACCATAACCCACATTGCATCTTGACCTTCCTTGGTCTAGGGGAGACTTGTCACCACATCCATAGTGATGAACTCCCATTCCCACTTGGGAACTCTTTATCCTCTATATCAATGCACTGGGTTACCGATGTTCATCCTTCACCTTCTGTCATGCATGGCAACATACCACATGCAGCCTCATCTCCAACATCCATAGTACTTCTACCACCCATTATCTAAGTAGTACTATGGGCATGGTGATCTTAAAATCATGATTTCCTATATGTTATGATTCCTCAAGATCGATTCCTCGAACCCTAAACCAGTCTGATCAGGGTTTTACCACCTTCTTATCTAAAGAAGTGTATCTGAGGTTCTATCACCATCCTTTCATTATATCAAGGACTAAACTGGCTAACCAAACAACCATTAACTTGTTCAACAGATCTCGTTACAACTGAGGGTTAGCCAAACACATCTCCTTTCCAAACTTAGGGTTAGCTTAACAACCTCTTCTAGCCAAACTAGGCATCTATATCTCAACCAGAGCATCCATTACCACTTCACATCCTTAGGTATTAGGTAATGTTGATGACATACACCTCCATGTTCTTCACTTATTATCTCATCTCAGCTCTAAGTCTATCTTTTTTTTAGAACACTTTTGAGCTCATATTTATGGTGATCAACTCAACCTTGTATGACTCATATTTCATGATAAAAACATCCTCATAAGGTGACTACCTCATTTCTCTTTAACTTTTGGAAACCATCCATGTATCATTCACTTTACCAGGGCATGTTATCCTCTCTATCCTCATGCCTCGTAGCAACGTTCCAACTCACATCATCTTTTATCCTTGGTGTATGACATGCGTACTGTCCTATCTCTCACTCCCATAACAAGAAGAAATAAGCACTTGGCGGCCGTCCAAATACAGAGTTCTTCCTGTTCCAAGAGTAGAGATGGTACATCCCACCTTGCCAGTACACCTTTAAATGGAAACATGCCATTTATGCCTCTATATTACAATCATCTTGCTATCAGAGTCTCCTCCATGGAAAACTGGTCTCGAACCTACTTGGGTCACCACACAATCCTTGGTCATCTCCTCTAGGTCTATAGGGTGCCGACACTTTTAGGGTCATCCCTCTTCCCTTATGCATTCAGAGAGTGCCCTACTCATCTGCCCTTTGGGTCCCATGAGTTCATGAAGGTGATCAATCTCCTAACCCATGGCCCTCAGACAATGATAGCTGTTACCTCCCGATCCTATGGTCATGTGCAACTAAGGAATTAGGCAACTCCTACTTCCATCGGTCTTATCCCTACCTGACCCTAGGATATACTTAGGATTCTATTATAGTACATGTTCAACTTAGAACCTTACCCAAGCCTTCATCATCTCTCTCTCTGCATTCATGGGCTGACTTTCATCCTTTCACAGGGATCGTGGCAATCCTGCCCACCTTGGTCAAGCCCCATACCAGTTACCTCCATGGTAACACATTCATATTCACTTAGAGATGGTTATGGGTCTAGAGGTTCATTTTCATACCATGTACTTTTCACTTAGCTTCTCAAGATCCTATGAGACCTCTTTAGGTTACCTTAAACCAACAAAACTGGTATACACCCTACAAAAGGGTCCCTCTCCCAGGATGGGAGGAAACTACAACTCTTGATAATAAGGTCACTAACATCCTTAGGGTTTACATCCATATGAGCATGCTTAACCCAGCAGCTACTAAGGCACAAGCGGACCACTGACTAACCATGCTAGGTCTATTCTCATTCCTCAGCATTGGGTCAAGATCATACCTTCCCTTGTCATCAACTTAGCTGTGAGGGGTTCATCGAACATACCTTAAACTTAAGGGGCTTCCCTTTTCCTCCGTACATGAGGAGTACCATGCTCGAAACTATAGAAACTTAATTCTCATCATGAGCATTAGGTATACCAGTTCACCTATTAGGCCTAGGAACCAAAGGTTCACTTTTCTAATGTTCAGCTATCTGCTCAACCTCTTAACCACAAACTAAACATGTATCAGGTATGACATACACTTCCTGTCATCCTTTTTCCTCGACCAACACTTTAAAGTTGATTCATCCTCAAGGACAATCAACAAGGTACAAGGCCTCATAACCTGTTTCTAAACCTCTCCAGGGTATACAAAACTTCTTCTTCCTTTCTCAGAAGGTAAACACTTATACCATAGGCACATAGGTGCCAGAAGCCTCATTCTCTCTCTAGGGTTTGGTTCCTCCAAAGGCAACCAAGATATCATCAGCCTCCAGGGATCGTGCATGAGGAAACCACTATTATCCACTTGGGTCGCTTCATCCTCGACTCTCACTATTCCTCATATCTCAGAATCTAGGCTTCCAACCTTCTTTCTTGGGGTCCCGCTCTCTCTCTAGAGCTAACCCTACAACCTGCCTCTCCATGAGAGGTCCTCTCTTCATGAAGGATCAACCTCATAAGCATACCCCTACCTAGGTGAAGCCTATGTTCAACTTATGTTCACTAAAGGTTATCCATAACCCCTTATGGTTATCACATAAGCTATCCATCAAACTCTCCGACCAAGGTTTCAACCTATTGCTCACACTACTGATTCATACTGGGTGCCTATTATGCCCATATAAGCTCATGGGGTTTCCATAGGTTCTTTTCTAACCTCATCAGTGAAGGAGATATCCTTCACTCTAATATGCACGACCCTTCCCAGAGTTGGGTCGCCAGAGATACTAGGTCATCCAACCTCTCATGGCTCATACGTCATCCAAGACATGTCCATCCAAACACTTGGTCTAACTCATCATGCCATCTCTCTCTCTAACCTTCACTTAGGGTTAGGGTTAACATCATCCTCAGAGGATGTGCCAGGTCTCTGCTTATAATGGAGATCTCTATCTCCAAGACTAACTCTCTTTATTTATCCTCCTGACAAGAAGGTCTAGCCTCAGGTCTCTTCTGAGGGCAGGACAACTTATGTCATATGACCTAAGCATGTATATATTCCTTTATGCTTAATCTATTGAGCTTATGTCCATGACATCTTATCTACATGCTTTTTATTAATTTGGTGGAGGATTCCTTAGACCTTATCAACCTTACCCATACCTCAAGAGGGTGAGGAGAAGAGAGAAAACCCTAATCCTTAAGGTCCTTAGAAGAATTTGAGTTGAGAAGGGATGAACAAGATGAGAGGGTCCTAAAGGTATCTTATTTCGATTCATACCCTAAGACTTTGTCCAGGCAGTCACACAGATCCGGGAGTCCTCATATTCTGACTAGCGGTGCGGAGGAAAATATTGCCAACCCCCGGTCATGATCCTTTTCTAGACACCTCCGTCTTTCGGATAATCCTCTAATAACTCCCTTGGGTTCTATGGAGTTTGTAAAATTTAATAATTATTAATGGTTAACTAAGGAACCTACGCTCTGATACCAAATGTTACGACCCCACCTCTTGATAACCCCCAATTAAGGGATACCGAGAGGTCGAAGCTGCACCCATCACTTCTGGATCAAAGGTTTGACACTTAACCAAGAACAATTATTAAATTTCAACAATCTATACTGAAAAGCTGTAATAAAATTTTGCATACCTTTTGAAAATTGTGGATTTCTAAACTTCTATCCATGTATGCATTCTACTCTAACTAATCCTCCTTGCATTTTACTTCATGTATTTCACAATATGACGATTTACTGTTTGTCCTTTTGGCTTGTACCTAAAACGCCGACAAACAAAACGTTGGTCAGCCGAAGCTAGTATATGGGGGAAACAATAATCGTGAAATTATTCATAACAATGTATTGCAGCCAATTACCATTTAACAATCAAGTTTACATTTTAAATATAACTACGCGATCCATGTGTACCCTATCCCCTGCGCTGTCCCTGCAGTAGACCTGGATACTACCTTCCTTATGGTAGATCCCCATTATACCCCTCATGATTTCACCTAACAGGTGAATTAGTTTCTAGGGTTGAATCACATGGTACTACCCGTAGGTAGCCCACTCCTTAACTCATGGCAAGCTAAGAGTCTCATGTCACTACACATGTGTAGCCCAGTTTCTAACTCATGACAACCTAGACCTTACTCTAGGTTATCCTTTTTAGCCCTTGCATAGCCACATGGGTGGACCCGGATCTAGCCAGTTATACTTGTATATTCATAGTGATAGTCATAGTCACTCTATAGTTGCATGAAATCAAAGCATCCAACAGTTATTACAAGCGATGAGGGAAACATCGATAAAATCCCCGGAAAACTAGTCGGGATAATCATAAGCATAACCACATACTTCATTAGTTAAGTATCCCCCTTATCCTTTTATTTTGTAATTTTGGTATTTTCTCTTTCTTTCCTATTTATTGGGACTCCTTAGATCCCAAGGAACTCTATTATTTCAAAATCCTATTTATTGGATACTCATTATCCTTCTAGATGCATCTAAATGCATTATTCTTTATTATTTCTCATTATCTTGTTTATTTCTTATCAAAATAGCTCCTTTTGAGGATTTCTCTTTATTTCTCTTTTATTTTCCTCACTGGTATTCCTTTTATCATTAGGAATCCTTGGGATACGAAATTCCACTAAGGATACTCAATTGTACCTCTTTTTACTTATTTTCACATTTTACCATTGTTCTTAATAAAGAAATACTTAATTGATATTTTCTTTTCTTATTGCACTCTTTATGCGACTTTGGACTCCTTGGAACCCAAGGAACCCAAGAGGCACGAAATCCCTCTTTGGATTTACCTTCTAGAGGTTTCCACGTTTTTCTTTTCTCAAATATTCAATTATTCATTCACTAATTGAATTTTCTCGTTATTTAGGCCCAATAGCCAATAAAGCCTACCACACAAACATTGAGGCTATTGTAAACAAAATCCATTTATTCCAAATACATTATATCATTATTTGTTTAAATATCTTTAATATGAGAAATTACATTTCTCAGAAAATAAACCCAAAAAATTAGCGTTGTAACATAAACACTTTAGTAATCAATCTAAACATCATTCATGGATAAACTCCTCTTCCAGGTTAATCCTATGTGTGTGACCCTATAGGTTCCATTTCACGTTAGCAGTCATTGTCCATAACTAACTTATGACATCACAAGCAAAGAGTGGTGCCTAGTCGCACATCAGTGCTACCCAAGTGAAAAGGAACGTTGGAGAACAACTTTCAACCTACAATCTATTATTAGTGTTACAATGAATGTATAGTTCCTCTGTCACTGATATCTGGATTAAACTCAAGGCATGGACTTGTCATCCTCTAAAAATGTTCAATCCATGTTTCTTGATTCAGAGTAGACTGTCTGAGATATATGTAAGCTCAATATCTTATATTGACTTACATATGCATGGCCATGCATTTCTCAGTCTTACTCCTCAAGTGGCTAGGATATCACACTCCCTTAGGAGGGACAAATTCCATATCTATCACTCACACTCAAGTCCCCATGTGTCAAAGTCACCCAATCATCACAGTTATAACAACCCATGTTTCAGGACTGTGTTTGATGATGTCAAAGTGTAGCCAACCACATGTGATGAGTGCAGTGATTTCAAGTCTAAGAACCACGGTCACCACCAATAAAATAAGAGATGATCCTGACTAACCAAGTGTGGTTTCCATGCATCACTCTTACGGTGGGTCTGTCTGATACACTGTTCTCTAACATGTATCTATGTGCTGGGTTTGATATTATATATCATGACTAATGAGATTCTGTCATCAACCAACACACACTTTAGTCTTTTGTGTTATTGATGTCTATGGTTATTTCCACAATAACAATTGACTAGGGACAAAACACGAATGTATACTCTTAACATATGTATGATCTCATTGTTCATATCCTTAACCTAGAGACATACATCATTGAGTAATGTGATTCTTTAGACATCTAACATGTTATACTATTATCTCAAAAAAATAGTTAAAACATATAGATGGAAATTGCCTTTAATATGATCAAATCAAGTATCACATGCCTCATTGCAATCATCATATGATTGGCTCTTTGGGCCTACTATACCAACAACAAGAACTTTCTTATTTACCAAATGGATGTTAAAAGTGCATTTTTAAATGGTACAATTGAGGAGGAAGTGTATGTTTCATAACCTCTGAGCTTTGAATAAGATACTTTACCTAACCATGTTTATTTGTTGTAAAACACTCTCTATGGACTCAAACAAGAACCTAGAGATTGGTACGAGAAATTAAAGAACTTTTTATTAGATCATGGGTATATCATGGGCAAAGTAGATTCTACCTTGTTTCTCAAACACACTTCTAACAACTTTCTTTTCATTCAAATATATGTTGATGATATCATTTTTGGCAGAACCAGTCTTGATCTTTGAAGGAGTTTAGTGATCTTATGTAGAGTGAGTTCAAGATGAGCATGATGGGTACATTATTCCTTAGATTTTAAATCAAGCAAACTAAAGATGGAAACTTCATCAACCAAGGCAAGAACACAAGTGAGATACTAAAGTGATTTGGTATGGAGAACATCAAACCGATAGACACACCCATGTCAAACACTGCCAAACTTGATAAAGATGAAGAATGTGAGAAGGTAGATGAGAATCTCTATACATGTATGATTGGAAGTTTACTTGATTTAACTGCCTCTAGATCTGATATAATGTTTAGTATTGGATTGTGTGCTCACTTTCATCAAATCCCAAGAAATCACATCTTATATTTGTTAAGAGGATTTTAAGGTACTTATCCAAAACCCAAAATTTTAGACTATGATATCCCAACTCAAGGGACTTTAGTCTTACGGTTTATAGTTATGCGGATTATGCAGGATGCTTGATTGATAGAAAGTGCACAAGTGGCACTTGCTTTCTCCTAGGACCATGCTTGGTGTCTTAGTTCTCCAAGAAATAGAGCACAGTGACATTATCAACTACCAAGGTTGAATACATTGCATTCGAGAGTTTTTGTGCCCATACCCTATGGATGAAGCAAATGCTCCAAGATTTTAACATTTATTTTGATGCTTCTCCTATCTATTGTGATAATACCAGTGCAATTAATTTATCTTACAATCCTATATTGCATAGTAGAGCCAAGCATATAGATGTTCATCATTATTTTTTTCGTGATCACATTGCCAAAAAGGATATTTTCACTAAACCTCTAGCTAGAGAGAAATTTAATTTTATTAGATCTAAATACTCATAACTACTTTGAATGAATTTGATATGCCTTCTATCTAGTTACTATATATCCTATATGCTTTGCTTATATCTTGGTCACCCTTACTTGTGAAAATGCTAAAATTTTCATGTTCATTTGACTTGTTTTTCGCTTGTTTTGGGTATTTATCGCAAATGCTTGTTTTTATCGCAAAATAGTACTCAATGATGAGTGATATGTGCCTAAGTATGTTTAAAACACAAAATGGACTATAAAAGTTAATTTAATTAGCATTCTAATGCCTAGAAATTAAAATTTCTAATGTTGGTTCAGGTTGACCATCAGTCAAGTTACCAACTCGACCGATCCGTGGCCGAGAGCTTTTGTAAAGAGCCATTCGGTCGAGTTTTCCAGTCATAGAACCCGACCAGTAGCCAGACTGGAGCAAACTTAAGTGTGGTTCGGTCGACTTTTCTCCCTCTCAACTAGTGAAAAATCGACTGATTCACTCTCTAGCTCCCTCAAGCTCTCAACCCTAGCCCTAATTCAACCTTGCTTGACCTTCCTAGACCTCTAGCTCATCAACCCTTGGTGTTTGGTCAGTTTGTGGTGGTGCTTTCTACATTTTTAACCTCTCAATCCTCTTATCTCGCCTCCATGACTTCCAATAGGAGAAAGAGATCCACCCCATTCGGAGCACAATCATCCTCCTTCAACTCGTGCCTTACACCCTTTGATGATACCTTTTTTGTCTCCAATGATGCTCTAAATAGGTACAAGGAGCCCCTTCCTAGGAACCCCTTTCCTTTTTGTGCCCTATTTGAGCCAATCCCACGTAGACAAAAGGTTATTGATCAAGTAGCCAAGTTGTTGTATGACCACCACCTCTCCGCATTGAGTGTCGAACGTGCGTGCTACCACAATTCCATCACAAGCACCAAAGTCATTCATGAATTCTATGCAAATTTGCAATGGAATCATGACACGATGGTACCCTCACCTAATGCTCAATTGTTATGATCGTATCTAAGCTTAATCAGTAAGTTAGGGTTTATGTGGATGATTACATGCTTTACTAGATTGATAATTACTTAAACATGATTAATGATGATATGTTAAACCTAACGAAAACCCCAAGTATGCTATCTCTTTGTATAATTAGGGTTTAAGAAAATATAAACCCTATTCGGCTGAAATTAGGGTTTTCACCAAATAAGCTCATGTTAGGGAGGAATGAGAGATGTATGCAAAGGAGAATGAAAATGGCAGTTGAAGGATAGGATAGCACAGCTGTGGTGGGTATCACGGCCGTGGTGGGTTGTTGGTGGCATGGGCATTCTAGGCCACACGCCCATTTTAAAAGAATTGAACTATTGACCAACTTTTATACTCAAATCTGATGAAACCAATGCACCACGACCGTGGTATGCAACACAGACGTGCTGGGTCCATCTTAGCATGGCCGTGGTAGCTAGCATGGCCAATCTGGGGCATTTACTCTTCAACTGACATTTTTGCAGAATTTTGGATAAAAGTACACTATTCGATTTTTAATTATTTAATGGAAGCTTGTAAAGATCTCAAATTTTAATTAAATCTTTGTAACTCAATTATACACAACATGCTAAATTTTCATAATTTTTGAAGAAGGTTTGATCTCTGAAATATACAAATTACAGTAACTTTTTTATGACAGAAAAATCTGCTGAAATAAGAAAAAGTTTAGTGAGGGGTCAATGTGCAATTCACCCAAGCAGCTCAATTTCTCTATATGGTCAACCTAACACACTAGTAGCTCTCATAATTCGTGATTCATTCTAGAGAAATGAAATCCTAGAGAGAGGGAGAGTTAGGGTTTGAGAGGAGAAAGTGGTGGAATTGCTGATCTAGGGTTTCTCTATCTGAGATATGATGAAATCAAGTAAGTTTAGCTTCTTTGCATAGACTTTAATGATGAATCTTCTCTCACACATAAAGATTCTGTCCCTCCTCTGATTTGATCCAAAATGGTATCAAAACTTCCCCTTTTCTCACTCTTTCTTCAATATCCCCCATTTCTAGGGTTTCCGAGTTGAAAGGAAGAAGAATCGGGTGAATTGCTAGAGATTTGATATGAGATCGAGATTTTCAGGGATGAGCTGCGTTTTTAAGGTGTTTTCACACCTTAGGGTGAGTGGGAACTTCCTTGAAATAGTATATTGCACGAAAATTTGTTAAATCATCCATAATCTTTAATTGCTTAGTATGCGACTACAAACCCTGAATTTTCTGTTTGATCTAAGTTGTTGCAAAATGATATGAAATGGAATCTTCCTCTATTTGGATGAATTTTAGATGATAAAATCATATTAGAAATGTATACAATGCATCCTAATGAGAATTCCCTAATTATTCACAGAGGTTATAAGAGTAAACTGAAATATATGGAATTTGTTTATGACTGAAATTGTTGTATAATTAAATAGAGAAATTTATTTATCTGGATCCCCTTGGTTATGAATGATTATTTATCTAAATTCATAGTACATATATGTTAGAGACTATCTTGGATTTCGTTTAAGGTGAATAGTGTTTGTTTGATATCTCAGTAAAGAGGGTGAAACCCTAGATGCGAGGAAAGATTTGCGAATAGATATCGTGAAATCCATTTGAAGGGATTTTCTTGACACGATAGACTTTATTTATTCAATTTTATTATTGATGCATGATATCTCAGTGAATGGCATGGAAACCTAAATTTAGTTTAGTTCTAAGGTTTTATACATATATTGATTTTATATGATTTGTTGATAGCAATCTTTATTTAGTGAATGTTTATGTCACATGAAATCCTTATGAGAGCCATGTGATACGTGAATGAGGTAAATGAAACCCTAAGTATAGGGTGTTCAATGAATCAAGTATTGTGATATCAATGTTCTCAGTATGAGATGTGGTGATGCTTAACAGTTCAATTGTGGTAAATGTTATCAGATGGTTTATGAAACGAATGGTTTACAGAGCTAAACTAAGATATATTGATGTGATGATTGAATTGTGAATGTAAAGAGTGAATTAGACATGTAGATGCCATGAACACTGTAGAATCCTCACAGTGTGTGTAGTTATTCAATTATCCTTTGTATGTTCTGACTTATTAGTTCTCTTTGAGATTAATCAAGCATGTTCATATATTGATACACTCTTGTAGATATCTAGAGTATCCTGCCATATTTATGATTGTCAATGATTAGACTCTTTAAATCTTACTGTTGTTATAATTGATATCAGTTTCTCAAAAGTATATATGTAATTATATCAGTGCTTTAGACTGTTTCTTTAAAGTACTCATTCACTGAGCAAGTAGGCTCACCCCTCTACTCACAAATTTTAGGGAAATTATATGGATTTTAAGAAGGTCAAAGCATCAGAGTAGATCTACCACATGATTTAAGTATGAGATTAGTTAAGTTTAGTCGGTCCCTGTCACTCTAGGTCCTTGTATAGATGTGAGAGAGTTGTAAATGATGTTTTGTATGTTTGTTTCCTTAATAAGAGAGAATGCAAATGATTATCTTGTCGTATGTACATGGAAGTGTGAGAAACGTAATGAATGTATGGATCTGTATCATTAATGTTGAGATCATATTAGAGTAATAAAAGTTTAATTCTCTTGTAAAGTTTGTTTATGTGATTGGATGCGAGAAAACAAAGAGTTTGAAATGAAATAAAGAAAAAAAAGGGTGCACTTTTTATTAAGTATAGTCCTCAAAATTATGCCCTAATCTCATGATTAGTGGTAATCGTGGGATGCAGGTGTGACAAGTTTTGGTATCAGAGCTTAGGCTGAGTTGTCAGGGACCATAGGATAGACAATCAGAGTTATAAGTGTGGAAGATAGGAGGTGATGTGTCTATAGCTCTGGAAAGTCTGGGTATTTGGATACCCTAGCCGGGTATCTGAATACTTAGATTAACCAGTATCAAGCTATTATGTCGATTCTTCTCTGGATGCCCTGGGCAGGTATACAGAGGAAGGATGGGCTAGAGAGAAACCCTAGAAATCTTAGGGTTAAGAGACCAGAAAGTAATGAAGGAGTAAGAGATTAAACATAGAATGTGATACAACTCTTGCTTTATATTGCTTATTTGATTGGAGATCAATAGAAATGCTCTTATATGTATGAATTTAGATTATTAGTTTGTAGAATATATATGGTTCTTTTATATTGTTGTGTATCATGAAGTGATTCATTTATTATTTATATTTTTTGTATCAAGTAGACCGGAAGTGATTTTTAAATGAGTTTTCCCTAAGTGGATATTCTTTCCACATGTTTGAGATTAATAGGAGTTAGTTAATCCTGAGTAGCTCTTGGCTTTAGGACTGCAGGTTTGGCCTGGTCTGGCTGGCAGGGTGCGTTACTAGGATCTAATGGCTACTATTGAAAATATAATAAGAGTAGACTCTGGATAAATTAGACCCACATCATAGTCAGAATGTACATACACTAAGATGTTGAAACATATGGGAAATACTAGAATAGCTAAGAATCAGTTGGAATTGATATCTGAGATCCAACTTTGGGGCCTCATATGAGAAACCCTTAATTAAGAATAAAGGAACACGACATAAGGTACAAATTAAGTTTAATGATTAGTATTATATGAACTTTAAATATGAAATATGGAGAAAAAAATATATGAAAAAAGTATGTAAGGGCCAAGATAGTAAGAATCAATCATGAGGAATGGACTATATAATCGAGTACAATGTTTTTATGTACTCTAAAGCAAAGGGAAAATAGAAGAAAAGATGTTAAGTAGACAATAAGTAAATATAAGTGAAGAGTCTTCAGAAGAGTTAAAGTAAAGAGAATTAGATGAACATGTAAATCATAAGACTAGGATAAGAAACTAAGTTAAAACAAAGATAAATGTTGGAAATGATGAGCTTGATTAAGGAATGAGGGTTATGATATAATTGAGATCATGGAATGTATACCTTTATTGTGAAGTTAATACATTCATCCTTACTACCTTTAGATTCCAAGTATCTATAGAACAACAAACTAGTTTCTAAAACAAAAGTGTAGCTTAACCAATGAATAAGTCATACAAAGGTAGACTATATTCAGGAGGGAAAAACTTGATTGAAAGAGATACTAAGTTCGACCCATGCATGAGTCATTTGATTTAAAATGAAGGATATGCAATGTATTAAACATGAGTTGAAACTAGTAGAGAGATTATTGATTTAGAATTTCAACTTCACATTAGTAGAAGGATAAAAAGAAATATGTGCAACATGGTATACATGATCATACACATGAATAAGCAACATGATCATAAGAAAAAATTAGAAGTTAAAGATGACAGATGAAAGAGTAGTATATGGTAAGAGGATTATGGAAAGTAAGGAAGGGTTTGAAACATGATGGAGTAATATAGATTATTAAAGAAAGAGGTTAGGAGATTCAATCAAGTGCTAGTTAGTCAAGTATCCTTGTTGATAACTAATTAAACCTACATACGACAAATGTATTAAGGGAATGTTTGAAGATAAGAATTCTAAGTCTCAAAATCATCTTCTCGTTCATATCTTCCTTAATTAGAGCAATGTGGGAAAGAAGTGATAAGAAAAGGAATCATATATGATGCATAACCACCATGGTAGAGACATCTAGTGAATGTAATAATGACACACAATATGATGATGAAACCCTAGTAGGGTAAATTGAGAATGTAATCTATCTAAATGGCCAAGTAAGAGAAAGGAAATTCAATTGATAAGATAAGGAAGACTTTAGTAAAACTTGTGAGATCCAAAGTTTGACTTTCAAATTAAGGGAGCAAAGTCACACCAAAATAACATCATGCTACTGATAAAGACCAAACCCTAGAATGTTTAGAGTTGTAGCAGTTCAAGGGTTGTCACTAGTGATTTGACCTTGAATACTAGCATCTCTATAAAACAAGATCATGAAATTTGCACTATGAGAAGTAAACTAGCACTGATAGTAATCCATGGTTTAAAGGTAGCTAATCTGAAAGGTAGATAAACAATATGGAAATGATTCAGAGCAAAGGATAAGAAATATATTTGAAATATAAGAGGTGTGTTTTGAACAAAAGGAGAAATACAATATGAGTGAAGTGCGATATGAAATAAATTCTTGTAGTGATAGCAAGAATGATGAATAATCTATTCGACCTTGTATGTTTCAATTTTAGGGATGTTTAATCTACATAATTAAAATGAGAAGGATAAGTAGAAAAAAGTAAGTAGTAATGAATGAGGAGAGAGATATGAGAAAACAATGGCTTTTAGTAATATGTGAATTTGTTTTTAGAAGTATAATTTGTTGAAGGTATACTAAGGGATGTAAATTTGTTTTACATATGATTTCAGTTGTACATGTGCAAGTAATATGTTAATGAAAGGTGTCTGATAGTTTAAGTCATTCATACTAGTAATCCATCTTAGTATTGTACAATTGTGGTATGGTGATATGGGCTGAATGATGATGGAACAAATGGAGGGTTACCCTGAATAAGGTAGTCTTACCTATTCACTCATATGAATAGAAGGGATGATAACCATATTGTATTGATATGTAACCATAATGAGGTATATCTTGTTATACCTAGCTTTAATATAACTAAGTGATGGTAATTGGGTATGCATAGTCCTTGAATGACTAATACAATCATGGTGTACTCTGTTATTGTTGTTGAAACCCTAGTATGATATAACCCGATGGTTACACCTTGAATTATGTGTGGGTTCATACTTGAGAATAGTATGGAATGTGATGGTAATGCTTCACCTTATGCATCCATGATCCAATTGGGATGCCGTGAGTAGTATTGTACAATTGTTGTTGAATCTAGTCTTTCAACTCAAGACTGTTTTGCTATTTGAGTAGCACAATAGTAAAAATTCAAAACAACATGGTGAACTCTCTTTTGTGACTTAGAGGTAATACATAACAATAGTACATACTGAGGTGTATTAATTGAGATAGTTGGATCGGATTATCAATGTTGAGGTAACACCTCAAGAGTATGAAAATATTGAAATGGTTGTTTCTCTTTCTTTTTTCCTATGATTGATTGTGGCATAGAGAATTCATTTGTTATCATTGAGCAGTCATGATTTAAACATGTTGTGATTAGAAAAGAAATAAAGGACTTAATTTTGAAAGATACATTCAAGTATGAATTATAAGAATATAATGACATGTAAGATATCAGAAGCTTAAAATAAACCTTGAAAGTACTTTGCTTGCATATTTATGTTTCGGGGGTGAAACCTTTTTAACGGGGGGAGAATTGTTATGACCGTATCTGAGCTTAATCAGTAAGTTAGGGTTTATGTGGATGATTACATGCTTTACTAGATTGATAATTACTTAAACATGATTAATGATGATATCTCAATCATGATATGTTAAACATAATGAGAACCCCAAGTATGCTATATTTTTATATAATTAGGGTTTGACAAAATATAACCCTAGTCGGCTGAAATTAGAGTTTTCACCAAATAGGCTCATGTTGGGGAGGAATGAGAGAGGTATGCAAAGGATAATGAAAATGATAGTTGAAGGATAGGATAGAACGGCCGTGGTGGGTAGCACGGTCGTGGTGGGTCATTGGTGGAACTGGCATTCTAGGCCACACAGCTGTTTTGAAAGAATTGAACTATTGACCAACTTTTATACTCAAATCTGATGAAACCAATGCACCACGGCTGTGGTATGCAGCACATCCGTGCTGGGTCCATCATAGCATGGCCGTGGCAGCTAGCATGGCCGTTCTGGGGCATTTACTCTTCAACTGACATTTTTGTAGAATTCTAGATAGCAGTACACTATTCGATTTTTAATTATTTAATGGAAGCTTGGAATGATCTAAAATTTTAAATGCAGATTTATAACTAAATTATACACAAAATTATAAATTTTCATAATTTTTGAATAAGGTTTGATATCTGAAATATACGAATTACAGTAACTTTTTTATGACAGAAAAATCTACTAAAATAAGAAAAAGTTTAGTGAGGGGTCAATGTGCAATTCACCCAAGAAACTCAATTTCTCTATATGGTCAACCTAACACACTAGTAGATCTCATAATTCATGATTCATTATAGAGAAATGAAATCCTATAGAGAGAGGGAGAGTTAGGGTTTGAGAGGAGAAAGTGGTGGAATTGCTGATCTAGGGTTTCTCTATCCGAGATATGATGAAATCAAGTAAGTTTAGCTTCTTTGCATAGACTTTAATGGTGAATCTTCTCTCACACATCAATATTCCATCCCTCCTCTGATTTGTTCCAAAATGGTATCAAAACTTCCCCTTTTCTCACTCTGTCTTCATAACCCTCATTTCTAGGGTTTCTGAGTTGAAAGGAAGAAGAATCGGGCGAATTGCTAGAGATTTGATATGAGATTGAGATTTTCAGGAATGAGCTGCATTTTAAGGTGTTTTCACACCTTAGGGTGAGTGTGAACTTCCTTTAAATAGTATATTGCATGAAAATTGGTTAAATCATCCATAATCTTTAATTGCTTAGTATGCAACTACAAACCCTGAATTGTCTGTTTGATCTAAGTTGTTGCAAAATGATATGAAATGAAATCTTCCTCTATTTGGATGAATTTCATATGATAAAATCATATTAGAAATGTATACAATATATCCTAATGAGAATTCCCTAAGTATTCACAGAGGTTATAAGAGTAAACTAAAATATAGGGAATTTGTCTATGACTGAAATTGTTGTATAAATAAATAGAGAAATTTGTTTATCTGGATCCCCTTGGTTATGAATGATTTTTTATTTGAATTCATAGTACATATATGTCAGATACTATCTTATATTTTGTTTAAGGTAGTTTGATATCTCAGTAAAGAGGGTGAAACCCTAGATGTGAGGAAAGTTGGAGATTTGCGAATAAATATCGTGAAATCCATTTGAAGGGATTTTCTTGACATGATAGACTTTATTTATTCAATTTTATTATTGATGCATGATATCTCAGTGAATGACATGGAAACCCAAATTCGGCTCAGTTTCAAGGTTTCATACATATATTGATTTTATATGATTTGTTGATAGAAGTCTTTATTCAGTGAACGTTTATGTCACATGAAATCCTTATGAGAGCCATGTGATAAGTGAATGAGGTAAATGAAACCCTAACGATAGGGTGTTCAATGAATCAAGTATTGTGATATCAATGTTCTCAGTATGAGATGTGGTGATGCTTAGCAGTTCAGTTGTGGTAAATGTTATCAAATGGTCTATGAAACGAATGGTGTACAGAGCTAAACTAAGATATGTTGATGTGATGATTGAATTGTGAATGTAAAGAGTGAATTAGACATGTAGATGCCCTGAACACTATAGAATCCTCACAAGATGAGGCCTGCGCTGTGAGGAGGAAATAATTTCCCGACTGGAGGTAGTCCAGATCGAGGTAAGCCGGAGCACACTAGTAGGGTGTGGGGGTCTTGACCAGTAGGGCAGACTCCTTACAATTGTGTGGTACCCAACACCAACCGGGGATGTCGGTGGTACCTGTGTTACATGTTGTAGTGATCAGTGGTCAGTAGGTCCACTGATGCACAGTAAGCATGAGGGCTTTGACTCACCACCTGAGTACCCAGGTTGAGAGGTGGAGTCTGAGATATCTGGCAGCTCCCATTAGCCGCCAAGAGGCAGACGTGCCAAGGCCTGCTGTAGATGGGGTCTTACTCGAGAGATAGGCTTAGGAACCCAGACATTCTTCTAAGCCTTATACAGTGAGATCATAGTTTGCTGTGATTCTTTCACATGTTGTGGTACACCTCATGTGGGTTCAGAGCATAATAAGATGAATGAGAGGTTAAACAAGTGTGTGTAGTTATTCAATTATCCTTTGTATGTTTATGAGTTATTAGTTCTCTTTGAGATTATTCAAGCATGTTCATATATTGATTCACTCTTGTAGATATCTAGAGTATCCTTCCATATTTATGATTGTCAATGATTAGACTCTTTAAAGCTTACTGTTGTTATAATTGATATCAGTTGCTCAAAAGTATATATGTAATTATATCAGTGCTTTAGACTATTTCTTTGAAGTACTCATTCATTGAGCAAGTAGGCTCACCCCTCTACTCACAATTTTTAGGGAAATCATATGGATTTGAAGAAGGTCAAAGCATCAGAGTAGATCTACCACATGAGTTAAGTATGAGATTAGTTAAGTTCAGTTGGTCCCTGTCACTCTAGGTCCTTGTATAAATGTGAGAGAGTCGTAAATGATGTTTTGTATGTTTGTTTCCTTAATAAGAGAGAATGCAAATGATTGTCATGTTGTATGTACATGGAAGTGTGAGAAACGTAATGAATGTATGGATGTGTATCATTAATGTTGAGATCATATTAGAGTAATAAAAGTTTAATTATCTTATAAAGTTTGTTTATGTGATTGGATGCGAGAAAACAAAGAGTTTGAAATGAAATAAAGAAAAAAAAAGTGCACTTTGTATTAAGTATAATCCTCAAACTTATGCCCTAATCTCATGATTAGTGGTAATCGTGGGATGTGGGTGTGACACAAGTAGTCCTTACTTCCATGGTTGTCAGGAAAAAATTCCAAGTTTCTGAGGATACCTTGAATATCTTTTTCTCTGGTACTAAGGTGACTGATACATGGAGGAAGGATTACCTTGAGTATTTTGACCTCCTAAACCCTGAGGCCTTCTACAAGTAATATGATCTCACTCTCCCTGAAATCCATAAATTCTTGAAGAAGCCTCAGTTTCCCTATAGGAAGAAATCTACCCTTCCCTCCTCAGCCTTAGACCTCAAGAACTGCATATTCTCCCTAGTAGTCAACTGCAATATTCATCCAAAGAAAAACCAAACTGAAATTGCAGAGAATACTGTGATGATTATGTTCTATATCTTAAATAACATCAGAGTCAAGTGGGCAAGATATGTTCTCCATCACGTGACATGCTTTGACTCTGGTAAAAACACCCATGGAACCCACCCACCCTACCCAACCCTGATTTGTGGTCTTTTTCAGACTGCCACTAACAAATCTCTTTTTCATGACCTTCATTACAAACCTGGTCAAAAAGGAGTTTGCATTAGTGAGACAACACTTTAGAAGAGTGTTCCTACCTCTTCCTCTACCACATCTGGAGCCTCCACCTCCACCCGTGCACCTTCACCATCTCAACCATCCCGACCTACCTGTGCCTCTTTCCATGTATCAAATGAAACCCTCATGGGTTACACGATGCATCAACAAGCGTATAACCTTCAGGTTTAGGAGCATATGAATCAAGATCTCTATGCTATCATGTCTACCATGAATCTCTCTTGTGCACATCCTTACCCTACCTACCAGTCCTACCCAGGAGTTGATTATGCATCCTATGCATATAATCACTTTTAGCCTGCCCATCTACCTGCTACTTATGCTGCTACACTCTATGCTACTGGTGGATCTACCCCTGCTATGCTACCTCTCCCTACTAGTCCTATAGCTACCTTGCTTATAGGACTTGGCACTTATGCTCCTTCTTATCCTCAATCCCAAGAGTTACATGACCTTGGTATGTCTTGGGCTGGGCAAAATGCCATGTGGCTTGGTCGTGGCTTCGGTTCCTCTGTTGATGAGGAGATGCCAGATCAGGCTGATGAGGAAGTTGCTGCTACTGATGAGGAGGCATCTGAGGATGATGGCGATGATGGTTCTGGTGGCTTTTTTGGCGGTTCTGGTGATGAAGGTGATGTTGCTGCCTCTGCTGCACCTTCAAACAGATATGATGACTATGAACCAGAAGCCTCTATTGATGATGTTGTTGATGATGATGATGATGTTGTGGACATAGATAGCCTAGATTTTTAGATGTTTTAGTTTTAGTATGTAGATGATGATCATATATATCTTCATATACTATTTTGTACTAAAAACATCTGGGACATTATCTAAGATGTACTATTTTCATCATCATGTTGGTTTCATCATTTTGGTTTGTAGTTGTTTTTTAAGGAAATGCTTTCTGTGTTGTAATCCTAATCATATGCACTCTTACTCTTTGATTAACTATATCTCATGAGTTGGTGCCATGTTTCCCATATTTTGATTATGACTTAGATTGCTTGTCTCTCTTGTCTCTATTTGATGTATGTTATGAGGTTGCATGTTTTATCTTGTGGATCTTTGTTTTGGTTGTGCTTGGAGAAGACCTATTTTTGTGCTCTTCTACCCCCTTACTTTTTTATAATGTCAAAAGGGGGAGAGAAGTTCAACATTTTTAAGCTCAACCATATTGCTTTTATTGCCTATGTGATCCTTTTCTTGTTCAATATATGCTTTAACATGTGACTTACTAAAGGACCATATAGTATATACATGTTATATTGCTTTGGGTAGAAAGACTAACTATGTAGGTAAGAATGAGCACAGATTGAGGGGGAGCAATTCACATTATTGAAATCATGAATCCCCTTGCAATTCACAAGTCTAAGGTATAACTTTCCATATCCTTTTCAATATGTTGAGGAATGGTTTGTCATTGTCAAAAAGGGGGAGCATGTTGAATTGAGAGTTATTCATTGTCCATATTTTGATAATGACTTAACCATTCCATTCATATGTATCTAATATGTTTGTTGATGATTGATTTTAGGCTTTAGGTACATGAAAAGGATCAAACTACACAAGCCCTAGCTTGTCCAAGTTAAAGTCAAAAGCAAAGCAAGTGTGCAATATGGGAAATTACTCCAAACCACCTTAGATTATTTTTGTAATCACTTGTATAGATGATATGACTTGTAACTAAGATGAGAAAAAATTAGGGACACTTAATTCCAATGTTTGGTCACTCAAAAATCAACTTGGAAAATTTGTCACATGCACTTTATCGGTCAAGTTTGAATCTCAACCAATCCAATGATGGATTTTCTGAAATGATTGATCGGTCGAGTTGTAGACTCACAGAACTCATCCGATCGACTCACTAACCAAAATTGATTTTGACTCATCGATCAAGTTTCCCAGAAGAAACTCGACTGATAGTTTGAAAATTAGCTTTATCGGTTAGTGGATCGGTCGAGTTATCTTTATTAAAGCTTGACCGAATGTACTATACAGAAAATATAGAAAAAGTGATTATAACCATTGGAGAGTTGTTTTTTAACAAAAATAGATCTGTTGCAAGTTGTAAAATAGTTATTTTCATTCTTAAGTTATCCCACACTCAAAGGAACACCCCAACTATAAATAAGACACCTTGGAGTTTGTTTCAAGTTTGCTCATTTATGCTATCCTTGGTCTTTGCTATAGTTAACTATGTTACAACCCTTTGAGCCCCTTCTCTCTCTCATTTACAAAGCATTTCATGATTATGAGTGAGTTAGGCATGTTGTAAGAGAGCTACCTCCATGTACTTGTAAAGATCTCATTCCTTCCATCTTCCCAATCCCCTTTCTTAAAGAGAAAAGGTTGAAGCAAGCTACTCCAAGTGAAGGTGAAGATGCTGGTATTCTTCAAGGTTGAAGAAGAGGTGAAGATCTTTTCCAGGTGAAGGAGAAGGGAAAGTCAAAGATTCAATAAGAGTGGGTAATTCCTTCAAGGACAAATACTTGATGCAAGTGTGGGTAAGTCCTTGTTGAAGGCTAAAGACATCTTGATCAAGTGGGTAAGTCCTTGTGTAGGTGAAAGACTCTTGTCTTGAGTAGGTAAGTCCTTGGCTGTATGGTGGTCTCCTTGTATCTCTTATGATGGAATATAAGTATACACGGATTGCAAATTCCTATAGGTTGACCTCTCTACATAGTAGATTGACTATCTCCTAGTTTGGAGATTGGAACCAGTCTAACCACCTTCTCCAAATGCATGTTTCAATTTCTCTCATCCTTGCTATTCTTGCTTAGATAGGACGTCAAATTAATCTTAAGAATTTGGTTTCAATTGATATAATTTGAAGTTCTAACTATTCTTGTGAGAATTTTTAAGCTCTATTCACACCCCCCTCTAGAGCCCTAGATCCAACACTTACACCTTTAGGCAAATGCCATATGGGCTCTGCAACGCACCTGTGACATTCCAAAGGTGCATGATCTCCATATTTGTAGACTTTTACATGATATCAAGGAAGTGTTCATGCATGAATTTTTCATCTATGGAAACTTATTTTGACGATTGCTTAAGAAATTTATCTCAAGTCTTAAGACGTTGTGAAGAAAATCAAATTGTGTTGAACTGGGAAAAGTGTCATTTCATGGTGCAAAAAAGAATTGTGTTGGGTCACAAAATCTTCAAAAAAGGAAAAGAAGTCGGTTTGAGCAAAGTGGAAGCCATATCTAAGCTCCTATCTCCACAACCCGTGATTGGTGTAAGAAGTTTCTATGGACATGTTGGATACTACCAAAGGTTTATTAAAGATTTCTCAAAAATCTCTAAACTTCTATCCAGTCTCCTTGTTGAAGATGTTGTTTTTTATTTTCTTGATGAACGTTTGAAAGCTTTCAACACCTTGAAGGGCTCTCTGAAAACTGCACCAATCCTTCAAGATCTAGATTGGAAATTCCCTTTAAACTTATGTGTGACACAAGAGACTGTGTGGTCAGAGTGGTGTTAGGAAAAAAAGGAAGACAAAAAGCACCACATCGTCGACTATGCTAGAAAGACTCTTTGCGACACTCAGATAAATTACACAACAACTGAGAAGGAGATGTTGTCCATAGTCTACGCCTTTGATGAATTCAGATCCTACCTAATGGAATCAAAGGTCATAGTATATACTGAACATGGATCTATAAAGTATTTGATGCAGAAAAAGGATACAAACCCGAGGCTTTTTAGGTGGACACTCATGCTACATGAGTTCGACCATGAAACTATAGATGAGAAAGGAACAAAGAGCATGGTCGTAGTCCACCTATCTTGAATAATCGTAAATGGTGACAACTCGCTCCCAAATGAATGATAATTGCCCTGATGAGGCTTTGATGATGGCAAGAGTCATAGAATTTGTAGTCCCATGGTTTTCTGATATCTACAACTACATGGCTTGCCAACATTTTCCGCTAGATATTACCTACAAAAAGAAGAAAAACTTGTATCCAACATGTAAAAGTATTATCAGTATGACTCCCTTCTCTTCAAAAAATGTGTCAATAACCTATATCGTTGATGTATTCTTGAGGAAGAAGTACCACAGATCTTGTATAAGTGAAACTCTTTACCGTACAGTGGACACTAAGGTTTGGACATACTGCCACCAAGATTCTACAACCAGGGTTCTACTAACCCACTCTATTCAAGGATGCTCACACATATGCAAAGGCTTGCAACAAATGTCAACATACATGAAACATATCGAAAAGGAATGAGATGCCTTTATTAGATTGGATAGAGTTTGAGATCTTTGATGTGTGGGAAATTGATTAGATATGGCATTTTCCTTCATCATGAGGCAATCAATATATCTTGGTTGTGGTCGAATACGTATCCAAGTGGGAGAAGCCATGGCTACTTCTACTTGTGAATCAAAAGTAGTGATGAGGCTGTTTGAGAAAGTTATCCTCTCAAGATATGGGGTCCAACACCATCATTAATGATGGTGGATCTCATTTTAGGGAAAGACAATTTAAGGCTCCATTAAAAAAGTATGGGGTAAAATACAAAATTGCCACTCCATACTACCCACTTACATATGGCCAAGTTGAAATCTCAAATAGGCATATCAAATAGATTTCAGAAAAGATTGTGGGACACACCATATATGATTGATCTATGAAGCTTGATGATGCCATCTAGGCATATTGCACAACCTACAAAAATCCTATAGGGACCATCAAGTTTCTCAACATGGACTCAAATCTAGCAGGCAAGAAGAGATTCTTGCATCTACAAGAATTAGAAGAGCTCAGGTTGCATGCCTGTGAGAATGCTAGGATCTATAAGCAGAAGACAAAGAGGTGGCGTGATTCCCACCTGAAGAGAAAATATGTCACTAAAGGGGGAGAGGTCCTACTTGTTAACTCAAGAATAAGACTCCTCCCCAAAAGACTCTGACCAAGATGGTCAAGCTAATTCACTATATCAAAGATATATCCGTCGGAAATGATGGAACTATTCAATGAAAAATCATGCACATTCCATGTAAATCAGCACAGAGTGAAGAGATACTATGAAAACAAGGCATTTATAAGGCTATATGAGCCACCTCCAACACCATCTAGCAAGACTAGTTATGATCCTAGAGAAAGTCAAGCTAAAGAATATAAATTAGCATTTCTTGGGAGGCAACCCAAGTCTATCTAAGCTATGCATTTTTTGAATTCTAAGTTCCATATTCTCTCCATTACTGGGTTTTATTTTATTCAATTTATAACCTTTATTTTTTCTATTTTGTTAACTTTCTATATTAACCTAACTTTTGTTTTATAATTTTAGTGTATATAGATTAAAATTAGTGAATAACCTAAAATTGATTTAACATATCGGAAGGTACATTCAATCCGTTGAGCTAACTACTCAACCATCATTAGATCAACCAGGGAACCCATCAATAGTTGAACCATCAACTTCTATCATGAAGATCAAATATTGGCCTACCATCAAGTTCCAACCATCAGGAGGGTCATAAGGTTTCAGTGAAGTCATCAGAACTACCATCAAAATCCATATGCATTGATCAACCATTGGGTTGCATAACGCTGACCTCCCATTGGAAGGTAGATGGCCTACCTTTGGAAGGCTTTCTAATCTGTCACCGGAAGCTAAAAAAATGCATACCAAAGGTCATGTGGGCCCCACCACCGTGTAAAGGAACTACTATAAAAGTGGTAGGGGATCGATACTTATATGTCACTAACATACATATAATAAAGTAGTAGAGAGCACTTAAACCCTAGCCCTAGGCACTCCACCTAATGCCATAAGAATATGGACAAGTAGCACCTTCGCTCGTCACCTTTAGTTCATACCATCTCTTAATTCTTCTACCAGAAGGTGGAGGCTCCAGCCCTGGATCTTTTAGCAAACCAGAAGACATAAGCATCATGTTGACCATCAAGTAGCAGTGAAGCGAGAGCGGAATCGAGAGTGAAGAATCCTTGTCACTGCAACGTGGCAAAGGGGTTGATACAATGAAGCACAAAGAACCCCGACGACGATTGGTAACTCCTTTAGGAACTTTCTTTTCTCTCTTCCATCTGACTGAATGATACTAAGCCTTTGAGATTGAGACAATGACGACCACCATTGGTTGGTAGTGCCCTAGTTTTTCCTCTTTCCTTTGTTTTTAATGTCCCCCCTCCCTTTGATCTTTACTATTTGGTCTTCAGTTTATAAAACCTGACCCTGCCTCTGTTGGCCACCTCCTTCGATATTGGAACCCTAGGATTTCCTAAGTCGATCTACAATTGATTTTTGCACGTTTGTTATAAACCTCAACCCTCAATATTCCTCACCTTTGGTTTTCACAACCATCAATTTTCACACCAACCATAGATTTTCGGATCTTAAACCTTCAGTACCCGAAGAAGGAACCAACGATCAGAAGACACTACTTTTAAAACCCCATGAAAGCATCAGTTCTAGGACCACTATTAACCCATCAATTTTAGGAGTCTTCCATTAGTTTGCAAACCATCTGAAGGTGAACTATCACCATCAGGTTGTGCCACCTCACCTTTTCCTTTTAACATAATATGAGCCCAAAACATATTTCCACATGTCATTGTTATCCTAACTTTCTATGCAAACATTACAATTTACCTCAAATGGCAGGAAATACAGGTAATGAGAGACCCTACCTCTCACCATGACTCCCTGAAAGAATGAGTGAGTTAAATGCAATCAGGGGAAAACTCAGACAAGAGGAAATTGATATAATAGAAAGATTGGAGGACGAGGTAGTCAAATACATAAAGGTTCATGGGGAGCCCAAACCAAAAAGTATAAAAGTGAGGTTAGAAGAAAATAGGCTGAAGCATCCCAACGAACCAAATCCCGAGGAGTCTTTCAAATAAGCAAAATCAAAAGAATTAGAAACTTTTGGATATACTTCCTCAACAAAGCTTGGGAACCCCAAAAGAGGAAGGTGTTGCATCCCTTCAACTATTTCATTCTAAAGGATGATGTGCATGAGAAGGTTTGCGGAAACATGTTCAGAATAACAAGCTGAGTTGGCCAATAAAGACAGGGGATATAAAGAAGCCGAGGTTTTCTCATTGACAAGACGTGGGAGAAATTTTTAGGAGAAGACCAATTCAGCTATGGGAGATCCAAGGCAGCCAAAATGCATTCCAAAATTATGCACGTTATGCATAAAGTCTTTGCCAACACTCTATTCTTCAAACCAAACACTGGAAATATAACTAGAATGGATCTCCACATCTTGAGGAGCATCCTAGAGACGAAGTTGGCCAATATCACACGAATCTTAATTGACATGCTGGTGATAGCAATAGGCCCTGAAGACTTGTGAGATTTCTACATGGGAGGTCTCATAACCTATATTGATCACCAACTAGGCTATCCCAAGGAACCGAAACACTTCACTATATCTATTGGGAAAAGACTAGTACATGCCAAATATCTAACATCTACAAATATCTTGGCAAGAAAGAAGGAGAAGTACTTCTTTCGACTTCACAGATTGAACTATCTGCTCCCTCTCACTAAAATGAGCAGCCATGACTACAAAAATCTTTTCTTCACAGTCTAAGACATTTTGAAAATGAAGCCGGGATCTGTCCCTCTTCCACAGATAAGACAATAAGCCTTTATGGAAAGACGAATCAAACTATAGAAGAAAAACATGAAGAGCCGATAAAAAAGAAGCTCATAGTCAGGTTTCCCAAATAGATTGCCACCAAGCCAAAGAAAGAAGTCCCCCACACACGAAATAATAACATTAGAGGAGGACGTAGAATATCAAGTGACTACTCCCGTAGTCACCAATCTAGAAAGACTGACAGGCATACCTTATGATGCCCAGTCAGAGCAAGACAAAATGAGAGCCCCGCTTATCAAAGCAAGTGGCATAATGCCACATTACCCCAAAGAAGGACAAGGGCAACATTTCAGTGAGGATACCACCCATTCAAAATGGTGCCTATAAGAAATGTCTGGTGTGGTAAAGGAACAATATAAAAGGAGGGAGTAAAAAAGAACCTTCTAGGAAAGATGCCACCCTATTAGTAAAAAAGGTGGAACAAAGCTTACTCAGAAGCAGAGGAAACATCAACTCTACCCCAAGGGAGGAGACGGATCTGGAAGCAAGCTCGAGAAAACATGATGGACAACCCAAGCAAGCTCCTATCATAATGAAATTCATGGAAATCGCGTAGGAAACTGATTACCTTTGTGAGATCGTTTCTAACTCTACCCTTAATATTTCCAATTCAATTTTAGATGTATTATCACTAACATCACAAGTAAAAGAGGTAACAATGAATATCTAACCTCTAATAAGCCTACCATAAAAGATGTAGATCCTTGTAGAAAATTAGATGAAAACCATGGAATCTTTAGTTGACATGAACAATGAAATTGCTTCACTAAGGCAGGAGCAAGACAATCTTAGGTGTGACAATGATTTGTTGCCCACCTCTAATGAGATGAAGCACATGGAGACACCACCGACATCACCATCCCAAGATGGATAAACTACAAAAAGGCATAGGGCCAATGATGAAACAAAAGAATCCCAACCTAAGGCGAACCTGGAGACAGGTGTGCATTGAAATGCAGAAATGGTGCTAACAAAGCTAGGCATTACACATGTCACACCATCTTTAAGCAATGAATCCACAACAAAGTTATCTACTGACAAAGGAGAAGAAGAATTTATAAAGAACATGGAAGTGACCACTGGGGAAGACAACGATACATATTCACCAGCCTCGCCAGGGTACTCCACCAACAAATTGGGAACAACATAGGAAAACCAAGAAAATGAAGAAGGGAGTCCCCCAACAAAACATGAATCGACGGTTGCTCATAAGGACATCGAGACCACATGCGAGAATGTAGTCATAAAAGAATTTATAACACAAAGGGAGGAAGTAGGGGAGACACCGATGATATGATGAACAAGTTGGAGCCCCTCTTTGACTACAAACCCCCTCTGCTAGACTATGGAGATATAGTCAATGAATTTTTGCTAGATGAGCATATAGAGGGAGGGGTGCACTCCTTCAAAAATTTTGAAGTGGGTGCATGAGAACCAGTTGGGGAGGAAGATGAAGGAAATCTAAACTGTAATTCTGTATAGCTCCACGTATAACTGAGAACCCAATTTTTACTGAGCCATCTATAACTAATAGTACCAACTTGGTAGAGCCTCACCATGTAAAATGGTAGAAATGGACATGACATTGACATTAGGGGTGTTACTTAGAGACATCCATGTCTTGGCAGATATTATAGACAACGAAAAGCCTTGGGATGATGTTGTCTATAACAATGGAAAGTACACTCTAACTAGATATGACTTGAGGTCTGCCTTTAGACACAAGGTGTGAATCAATAGGAAATTCTTTAAGGTTCTTTGTGGCACAATTATAGAAGAATACATGTACAAAGGCAAAGAAGGGCCAACTTTCAATGATACATCGAGTATGGTTGTCCACTTGTATGCTGAAAATGTCAAGGCCCCCTCTATTAAAGAACTACAAAACATATTGAAAAGAATAAGAAAGTTAAAACTCATAACACTTCCATTCAAGGATTTTAACCACTTGCTATTGACCATGGTAGATCTTTCCATCAAATAAGTCATTACTTACAACTACAATGTGAAACACTTGCCATGTGGAAGGATGGTCCTAGAAAAGCCAAAAACTAGAGTGATACAAACAATCTCGACTTGCTTAAATGTCTAGTACACGGATTAGACTGCTGGTACGACCCTAACTAGAAAGAAATAAGTATCACTAGCAATAGATATCAAGAAAATCTGGAATTAGGAGACAATGCCTTCTTCATCCTCAGAATGATAGATGGTTGTACAGAGGGACTCTACTTGAACATTTATCCAACAAGGACTTTCATGCCCTACAAGGAAAATATGTCATGAAAATCATACATGACATGAGATTTTTCTATGACCCTTGCATGGAAGACACTCCGTGGAGGATGTATTCGCTAGTCCCCCTTCTAAAGAAGATGTAACATCCCAAAAATTCAATACACAAAAAAATTACATTTGAGTCCTTAATACATTTTGTACTAAATAAATCAAAATTTTGGACTTCAATGCAAAATAGACCATTTTTTAAATTTAAAGATTGATGTTCAAATAAACCCTAGTGTGACAAAAAGATCAAATTAAAATATTTCAATCTTATTTCCACTAAATTCAGAGATGATTTCACATATAGTGTTTTATTCAATATACCCTTTATTAGTCAATAAGTGCTTATGAGGGTTACCACTCCTAATCTCTTCCCTTCACCTCCTCAATCATCCACCTATTAGAGGAACCCTCTTGGTTCATTCAACAATCACCCAAAAACATATAAAAGTATGGTTGTCCACTTGTATGCTGAAAATGTCAATGCCCCCTCTATTAAAGAACTGCAAAACATATTGAAAAGAATAAGAAAGCTAAAACTCATAACACTTCCATTCAAGGCTTTTAACCACTTGCTGTTGACCATGGTAGATTTTTACATCGAATAAGTCATTACTTACAACTACAATGTGAAACACTTGCCATGTGGAAGGATGGTCCTAGAAAAGCCAAAAACTAGAGTGATACAAACAATCTCGACTTGCTTAAATGTCTAGTACACAGATTAGACTGCTGGTACGACCCTAACTAGAAAGAAATAAGTATCACTAGCAATAGATCTCAAGAAAATATGGAATTAGGAGACAATGCCTTCTTCATCCTCAGAATGATAGATGGTTGAACAGAGGGACTCTACTTGAACATTTATCCAACAAGGACTTCCATGCCCTACAAGGAAAATATGTCATGAAAATCATACATGACATGAGATTTTTCTATGACCCTTGCATGGAAGACACTCCGTGGAGGATGTATTCACTAGTCCCCCTTCTAAAGAAGATGTAACATCCCAAAAACCCAAAAATTCAATAAACCCTAGTGTGACAAAAAGATCAAATTAAAATATTTCAATCTTATTTCCACTAAATTCAGAGATGATTTCACATATAGTGTTTTATTCAATATACCCTTTATTAGTCAATAAGTGCTTATGAGGGTTACAATGAAATTTACCAATTTAGTAAGAATAAGTTGACCTTGTATCTTTGTATGAATTATCATGATTAATTGTGGCATTTCCCAAAAGTTGAGACCCGAGTTCTTTTTAAATAATCCTTTGTAATGGTTATATTAAAAAAAGTAGATAATTGAGCTTGTTAAAGAAGAAAAAAATATTATATTCAGACTTCTCATAGTTGAATTAGTTAACACACCAAATTTTGTAAGATTTTGATGGGTTGAGAGGTCCCAATTGAGTTAGGAAGGAAATTAATTTAATACCCCAATCCTTTTGTTTTTGGACTTTAGTTGCACATCATTTTCTCTATTTTGAGGGTCATGCAAACCTGTTGAGTCCTTTGCGGGTCGGAACTCTCTTCCTCACCCATATCCCTGTGTCAGTCAGACATTGTTTTCCACTATTATTTCATCACTCCTAATCTCTTCCCTTCACCTCCTCAATCATCCACCTATTAGAGGAACCCTCTTGGTTCGTTCAACAATCACACAAAAACATATACCTGCCTGTCAAGATGAGAAGATTAAAAATCAATCTGACTCTGGTGGAATATCCCTAATATGCCAATTTGGCGATCTGAGCTGGTAATATTTTCTCCCTAACCCATCTTTTTCACTGATGCTCCTTCCAGCCAACAATTTTTGAGTAACTGTCTGCCACTCGTTCTATTTTCCCTACCATCTTCTTCATCTAGTATTAATGGAATCAAACCAATATATTTTGTTTCTTCATGAACAAGACGTTGTTATTTGTTTTGGCTATGTCATGAGGCTCTCTTGGGGGTGAAGACGTTCCCATGTTCCTTCTATGCCTGCCCTTTGCAACAAGTTTTCCTTGAGCTCCAGACCTTCAGAAGGGCCAATTTTAGGCTCTTTAGGTTCGACTAATAATAGAGTGGCTGCCTAGCACCACATTTTCTAATGGCAAACTCAAGATTTCAGTTTGATTCTTCCAATTGTGTTGTTCTTGCCGTGGTTATTCGCTGCTCCATGAAGAGCAATCCCAGATTCTGAATTCCATAGTTGCCCTTATGCTTTTAATTTATTCATCAAGCGAGGATGGTTTTGTTTGGGATTTTACTCGCCCTTGTGCTTCTAGAAAAGAGTTGGCCTCGGGTCCATCTGGCCAGCGAGGCTTGGCCCATGTCAGTAGGGCCCAATGCTTTGATGGATAGATTTACCTGTGTGGATTTTCATTAATGTCTAATTGGTTTGTCTTTCCAAAAATCATAATAAATCCATATGATGTTAGAAAATTATGCAAAAATAGTCGTTGGAATTATCGAGTAGAATCTGATTTAATATTTTCAAACCCTAATTCGAGGGTGTTAGACCATGTTTTCCTAATAACATCAGATTAGGGTTTAGGATGTTTTGTAAGGTGAAAACTAATATAAACCCCATTAATTTCAGGACACTAAGGGTTGAATTAGGTCTAGGGAGACTAATTAGGAATTGCCTTGCTCCAAGTAAGCGGGTCATGCCACTACGCATAAGTTCTTTGGATGAATTGCATGATTATGTATGCTTTAAGATTTATGCTTTAAATTTCCAAGTTAATGAAATTAAGATAATGATGATGCCTCAGATTTTATTATTACTTGTTGGTTGCTAAAATCATAAATTCTTATGCTTATCACTGACGCTCATTAGTTTAATGTTATGCTCATGTAATGATTACGAAATTGAAGAAAGAATCATGTAAATCATGTAATGTTAATTTCAAGATTAAGAGGGAGAAATCCCATGATGATTAAGATAATGTACTTAAGTTGTGAATTGTTCCTCTTTATGTTATTTTATCTTTATGGCATTGATGAGAACTTTGGTGCAACTAATATGAGATTTAACCGGCCTGATGAGCACTTCGGTGCAATTATTGGATGAGGACAATTTACATTGATGGCAAGATAAGAACAATGATGTTAATGATTAAGTTAAGAGAATTAAGTAACTTATTATATTTTCTCACAATGATGGACCTTTATGGTCGTTATGGGATTCCTAACAATGATGTGCTTTCCAAGCATGATGTGCCCCATGTGGGCAGTGATGGAGAGAATGCATATAGTAATGTTCTTAATTCATTGATGTAATGAAATCTAAAGTGTAATGAGAATTATTAATGTTAAATCATGTCAAGTTTGTTTCAGTTCAAGTATATATGCTTACTTTTCAGTTCTTATAACATGCATAGTGCCACTTACTTATGTTGTTGCTTTGTTTCGCATGGCCGTGGGATGAGATGTCCATAGATCAAGGAGCAAGAGGGAATTGAAGCGAGCCCTTCAAGTGTAGCTGACTCAAGGAGACTTTAGCTTGGTGGGGTGCCATCTACCATTCAATAGATTATCTATTCTAGTTTATGATTTCATGCTCTAGATTTTCTTAGACTGCATGTATTAGGCTTGAGATCAAGTTAAGACAGTTTATGTTTTCCCTATTAAAGAACAATGTATGAATCTATTTTTGAGTTAATGCATGATGGTGTTTCATTTAAATTGTTGCAATGTATATCATGTTTTATAATGTTCCTCTGAGCCAAGTGACCCATGTTATGGACAACATAGGGTTGTTTCCGCTGTCATGTATGTGCTTGGAGGGGCATTACAAAAGACACCCTAGAACTAAAGAAACTCCAGAAGGAACCTACAATCCCCCTCAACAAAGTTCTACAAAAACTCCAGTCCATCCTATACATGAGCAAGATCCACCCTCCAAACCCTTACCAGATAAAGCAAAAAAACAAATTATTGTAGAATCAGAGTATGAACAAGAAGAGAATCCCCCCTATAAGGACCCCATTGTGCCAGCCATACCCGAACCTCAAGTTGCTCCAGAGACTGAAGAAGAATCTTTAGTGCCTCACAAACAAACTCCACACCCCATGTTCTGGAGCCAGAGGTAGAGCAGGGATTGGGAAACAATGAAGATGTTCCTCATGATGAGGTAGCTATGGACAAACTAAGACCCATTGATCTGATTACTCCCACCTTTGAAAATGTTGACAAGGACACATGCTACATGCCATGTCTAGAAGATCTAAATCTCATCGTGGAGGATAAGACCCCAAGAAGATGAAATTATCACCATTTCTGAAAGAGATAATGTCCAGATTCTGAGGGCAAACCTATACAAAATACTAACTGAAGGAGGCTACACTACTATAAATGTCATGAATGCCTATCAATTGCTCTTAGTTGACGAGCTCGAGGGTGCATATATGGCCTTATACAAAATTGTAGGAGACATCTTACTAAAGAAGGAATTTGGAGAAATAGAAAGGCTTATTGAACAACTTAAATCAAATGTTCAACAACTATCTTTGTGCCTATTCTCCACGATGGTCACTAGACTTTACTGTCTATTAATACAAAGACCAAAGCTACAGTTTTATACAACAACTTAGACACAATGTTTAGCAACAAAAGAGCACCTTATCACAAAACAACTAATAACCTCACCGAACAGAAGGTATCTCAAGTTGCAACCATATCACTAAACTGATCAAGCAACATGGTAAGGGTCCTCCATACAAAGTCTGGAAATTTGAAAAATTGCAATTTTGTCATGAGATCCCACAACAAGCTCCAGGTTTTAACAACTATGGTTTCTATGTCCTCTTTTGGATGTAGACTAGCAATAACATATATAGAGGTGGAATCTTACGGATAGGATTATTACCACCACCTAAGAGGAGCTTATGCCACAGTGATATTAAAATCACCAATGGGCATTGATGATTTCAAGGCTTTAACTCACTCATTCTCACTAAACCTCATTCTTTGACACTCTAGGGATAGTATGTATGATATGTTTGGTGGGGGGGGGTAAACATGTGAGCTACGTACATCCTCCAGTCCATAATCTTTGACTCTAAATGATCTACTTTTTTTTTTCCATTATCTGCTATTTTCATACCTATTTTCTGACCCCAAATTTTGTTTTTTTAATTTTAGACTAGAGATTTTTTTTCTAGATATACATATCTTATCTCAAAGATCTTACTGAAGGATTTTTTTTTCTTATATAGGAAATGTTGAATCCATATTTTTTGGATGTCATCATCATTCCCACCTCAGACCTTCTTGTCTTCAAGTTGCTTCTTAGCATAATCTTTTCAAGAATGATGTTTTGGACTATTAATTCAACTGATAGAAATCCATGTGACTATGTCTTTACACCATCCTTATCTTAAGACATTGCAGGAAGAAAAATAATGGTATAGTCCCTGGTAGAGTTATCAAGGTGGACTCCATCTAGTACACTCTTGATCGATCACCGTAGCCTCATAGTACAGGTTGAAAAGCACAACCACCTCACAAAAGGGGAAACAATTACCCCTTCTAGTGCTTAATCCCCGTTAGGGATCAAAAGAGGCTTGGTGATCCATGCACTTTGAGTATTCAATTATCCCAACTCTTATGAGCAAGAATAAAAGCTGAGTGTGAATAAAACCATGAGATTTGTGACCGGAAAGATGCTGAAGGGCTCCTCCCGATTGATGTATAGTTGCACTCAAGAATGCAGATATGTCGTGCCCAGTAGTGGATCCTAGAAGCCATACAATACCAACATGTCTTTTATCAATGATCCCACATAGCCACCTGAAATTACATTGGAACTTATAGTTGAGTAACGTCGTTATTATAGTAGTACTGATGGCTGAGTGATCCCTAGAAAGATAGTAAACACAACAACCTTGGCCCATCCCCACACATCTAAATAGGATTATCCAAAAAAAAAGGTTGGATGTGAAAGCCACCTAATGAATTACATGCATGAGTATGGCCAGGAAACATACTTGGTGAAGGAGAAACTCCTCTTGAGAAGAGTATGTAATAGACGAATGAGGTCACACAACTTTGTATTTAAGATAATGGGGGATACAATACACTGACCAAGCACACCATGCAGATATCTTGACGTGAAGATGGTGTACGTACATGGTCAATGCTGAAAAAACACTAAATAAATGAAGCCATTAACCGTTGCTTGATGATTTGATTCTATTTATTAGCTTTAGGACATGCTAGATTTTAAGTTTGGGGGGTCGATAACATCCAAATTTTGTGGATATTTCATGCCTAATTTTGCCCCTAATTTACTTCTCTAGTTCACATTTACTTTAAATTTCCCATGTTTTGTTCATATTATCCTTTCTGACTTAATAAGTATTAAGTAATGCAACATGCCCTCCATCAGTTCTCACAACAAAATGTCACTCCTTATCTAACTTTTGAGGGTGCCAACCACTCGTTCGATCGAGAGGATCACCGACCTGACCATCCCTCAGCTATGACAATTGAAGGTCATGCCTGACTAGCCTTCTGACGACATACGACACTCGTAACTTGAAGACGAGTTGAGCATCCACCTTCCAAAGGCTTGATGAAGCCCTCTCTTTTGATGGTGTGTATCCCTGTCTCTACCAATTGCCTAGATGAAGTCACCAATTGAAGGATGCCAATCGGTCTCGCATATCGATGACTCAACTGGGAATCACCCTTCTGATGTCTTGACAGAGTACCATGCCTCCAAATTCCACTGACCATTCATCTACCAATGGTCCAGAAACATCCATCAATCGAGGGCTTGTCATTCCCTCCTCTCCTGATGGCGTGTCTGCATGTGATAACCGAAGATCAAGCAAACTGCTTCAACTGATGGTTTTCTAGTAACCTTCACCTACCGATGATGGTATTGCATACACCATTCAAAAGACTTGGGGCACACACAAAGCTCATTTATGGATGCCTTAGCCGCACACCAGGCTCTATAAATAGCGTACCCCTTGATACAAGGAGGGGGTGGCTCATTGCTAAAGTTGAGGATGAAGTGTTGCCATTTTGCCTGCTCGCCAACTACTACTCGCAGCCATCAGTTTACCACAACCAATGATTAAAGTCCAAGGTTCCACAATACCTTCGTCATCCCAGAGCAATACCTGAAGCCCTATTTGAGAAAAGAAGGACAAATGAGTTGATGCCCACCATCCACCTCACCACCACTACTGCCCGAGTCGAGGAGGAGGTCAACCTGAGCTTCAATACCCCTTTCTATGGATATTGTATTCGAGTCTTCCTCCTTTTACTCTTCCCACCTTCATCCTCCAATCTTTTTTTCCATTCCGTAAACCTTTTGTGGTTTCATTCTGTTGAAATTCTTCCATGTCAATCACTACCATGAGTGGATAGTCCACTAACATGGTCTGGGAGTATCCACCAAGGCTTTCTCAACATGTAAATACTTATATCCATTGAATATATAGTCTTAGCAATCTTTATCACCATACTCTTGTTCTTAATACTTCACTTGCATGATTATCTACCATGTTGTCTTGTTAGATGGTTAATGCCTCGAGAGAGTAGTATTAACCTAAATCTAAGAATTATGAAGTTTCATTAATGTGTGAGAATGTTGGAATGCTTAAGCTAATGATCATATGATTTTATGTTGATTGTTTATTTGTCATCTCGAAAGAGAGAGATTACCTTATAATCTAGATCTATCCTAATCTCGAGAGAGGAGGGAATAGACACTTGAGATGATTTCTTGTAAACTTGCTAAGGGTGTATGATGGGTGTGAATATTGTATGTTGGTGAGAGATGTTAGATGTTAAAACCCAATCCAAGTTTCCTTTCATCCTTATATTCAAAACCATTAAATACACTTACTCCTTTTTGTTTGTTTTTGTTTACTTTACTTGTTTGATATTTGTCCATTGGAGAACTACCATTCTATTTGGAACATTGTTGGCACAACTAAACCAACATTTTAAGGATCTTGACACTTACCACCCTTGTCCATGTGTTCGGCCCTGATTTACTACATTAGGGCCCATTATTACCATTGTGGGTGCCTAATTATTAGGTTATAAATTTAAAGTCTGATTATTCTAGATCCACTCTTTTTGGACGCATGATTTTAGACAATCACCTATCATCTTGAAAGCAACTCCTTGTAGCAAAAACTCTCTTTTGCCTTGATAACATAATGGAACATCAAATTGGTGTTAACAACAAATAAATGCTTTCTTCCATCCATAACATCAACATGGTGCTCTCAAAAGCTGATAAAGAATTATTATGTTGAGGGGACCTAAAGGTATGGGCTCATCTCAAAGGATATTTATGAAGAGCTTAAATTTCAAACTATTTGGCATCATCAGGGTCCAAACATTGGCCCTGTCTGGGTTGACCTTCATGTTGCAACGTCCATTACCATGTTGTTTTCTTATGGCATGATGATATACATCTCACACCAAAACTTCTTCATGGTATGGGTGCTATAGAAGGTTGGTTGATCTACATGAATCACATAGGCTCAAACAAACTTCATATTATATTCATTGATGACTGAAAACTCTATAACCCCTCAATTCTATTATGAGTGATGGTGTTAAAAGCACTCCACAATTAGCATTTGGCCATTGTTCATCCACTGATATTAATCTCATGCTTGAGCCTTCAGTGGACGTGATGGATGAAAATTTTCTTGATCTAGATGAAAATGCATATAAGAAAATAGAATACTAAGACAATTGATTGATGAATGTCATGCATACCCAGACATGGCAAGGTCGTAAGTCACAATGGAAGGGGAAGCGTTGCGGAAAATGGTGTTCAATGACAAGGGCAAAGGAGTCATGATAGAGTAAGAGTAAGACCACTCTGGAAACTTAAGTATAAATTCTAGAACCATTAACTCTCAAGTTTACAATGATGGTCTTAAACCAAAATATACTCCTTCATTCCTACAATGTTACAGTTCACCAAATAAAATTTGGGATAACATGAAAAGAAAATCCTAGTTTAAATCAGTGGCTCACTACACCAGGTGCAATAGTTTAGGACACCAAATATATGGTTGTCTTCATCCACATGTTACAACTCTTGTAAAGTATGGGTCATTGTCCCAAGATTTATTCTTTTGGTCATGTTCATCTAAGAAATTCTAAGTTTTGCGGTCCTAGAAATGATAAAGAAATGAAAAAAAGCTATACTCAAGAGATTAATATGACAAAGGTTGTAGAGTATTTGAAAGCTTGGAAACTATCTCAAAATAACAATAGGCTTCCCATAATGAACTATAAACACCAAAAAGAAGATTCATCGAAGAAAATAGTTAATAAAAATACAGGAACAAAAGATCTCAGATAGATTATTCCTTTTGGCACCTCACATCGATGATAGCCTTTGTTTGAACTCAATGAGAAGTGACAACAAAATGGAACAACATCATGCATGCATTACTAACTAATATATGAGTGCATATGTGTGATAACATCAACTTTTACAAATATCTCATGCTTCTTTTTTTCTAGAAATTGACCTTCATAGGCACATAGTGCCCATAAAATCTTTAATTTTGCACATATTTTCTAGATTCTTTTCTAATTAAGCTACCTATAAGAAATGCAAAAGATTATTCCAAATCATAGAGTTGATTAACAAATGATTGAACCTGAGATTGATTACTTTGAGAATACAACAAACAATATCAAGCAAGATTAAATAGTTCAATCAAGATCAAAGCTCGATCAAGGGATCTCAACCGCAAAGATGGATAGGTAACTTGTCGAGCAACCATACTAATAATAAAACCAATCAACCTCAAAGTTGATCTCCATCTACTAAACTCAATCAAACACATGGCCAATTTAAAGCGAAGCCAAAATCAAGTAACAAGAAAGCTCAACCGACCACAAAGATCAATTAAGCTCCAATGTCGATAGATGAAGAAGCTCAAGAAATTTAAAAGATTTTTATGTAAAGAAAAGAAATCAATCTACAAAGCTCAACACTCAAATATGGTTGACCACGACCTATCAAGCTATTACACAAAGACTATCTATCAACCTTCTAGGTCGATATATCCAAAAGGATATCAATTGAGCCCATTCAACTCCAACAAGCAACCTCTCCTATGGAGGCCAACAATTGACTGGAAGGTTGATTGTTATGAAGAACCAAGATTATAAATGCAATCGAGCAGAAGACCAATTGAGATCCCTAGCTCGATTACATAGAGCCTTGGAGTCAATACAATGTGGACCAATTGACGGTCGGCATGGAGCTGATCCTACCCTATAAATAGGATCCCATGGCGTCACTCCCAAGGCATCTTGCTTCAGAAAAATGCTAGAACGCAAAATCAAAAGTCAAAGTGATCGACCTCTTGACTTTGACACCATTCACCAACTCACTATCTTGATAAAATTATAAGTTAACACAAGTTCCATCACCAAGAGGAGTGAAGCGATCAACATTCTAGGTCGATTGGGAAGCTCAATTGACCACAAAAACCATCTATCACCTTGATCGACCTCTCAAGTCAAATTCAACCGAAAGGTGGGTATACAACCTCCTTCTTGATCTCCCCTTATAATCGACATCCTTCCTTTATCTTACTATTTAATTGTCATCTTTTGATAAGAATGATGTGATTGATTTGGAATTTGGTACCATCTTGCACCATCAGTGGATAGATCCATAAACTTGTATTGGGATTAGCCATCATGCTCTCCCAACCATGTAATCTTTCCTTCTTCTATTTACTAGATACTTCCTTTCAATTTTGTTTTGATACTCTGATTTAAATGTGTCTCTTATTTGATTATCTACCTTCTTATGATGTTTGATCTAGATTTTTTTGTTGAAGAACGACTTCAAGAAGATATAGAGTTTGGATTAATGATGATCCATAAAAAGGGAAATCACTATAGCAAAAACCATATGTTTATTCATGGTCTTTTGGTTAAAATCTCAAGAGATATATGTCTAATAAGTGCATATTTATCCAATTCATTTACATGTTTTAGATATCTCTTTAGGTGCATTTTGTTTTTATATTTAGTCTTAAAGTTAATTTGTCTAGTTTAGCTTTTCTCCCTTTTATTTTAAGTTTTCACTAGTTTTTGTTGACTTTTGTAGGGAAATGATCAAATCTATCAAAGCACAGTCTCATGTTGACAAAATCAGATGACCGATCAACTGACTCACACCCAGATCTAATCAAAATCCAAAATAAGAAGGCCATTATTGCAATCAAACTTTATTTAAAGAAGTTATAAATACAATCGACCAGCTCAGATCCCAAGTCTATCGACTCATGTCCATATCTAATCATAATTAGAAATAAGAAGGCCATAGTTATAGTCAAACTTCAGTCAAAGAAGCTGTATAGCCAATCAATCGACTGGACCCCTAATCGGGTGACCCACGAATTGTTGCCAAGCCATTTTTAGGAATTTTGCCCCTCCTTTCCCCTATAAAAGTAGGGGTGATTCCAAAGACAAATGCATCACATTTTCTATCCCCCCCGAGCCCCCTCTAGGCCTATTTTTGCTCTCTTTTACATTATGTTAAGTAGTTGTCTTCTGGGGCTTGGGAGTAGCCCCATAGCTTGTTCTCTACATTAGTTGTATTAACTCTAATACTTTAGTGGAAGGATGTTTCCCAAACCATTTTTTCTTTGATCAACAAATATTGAATGTATTTTTGTGAGGGTATCAATGACCTCAAAGTCTAACAAGAATGAATACATAATCTCTTAACATAAGTTGATAATCCTCTATCCTTTTGATTAGCACTCACTTCTAGCGAAGAAGATTATATTGTTGTGGGGATGCCAAAATCTTGGGTCTCAACAAGAATGAACCTATAATATTTTGATGCAATCACCTAATTTAGATCATGATATTTTTGCCTATTTGCTTGTTTGTATAAGCTATAGTGATGCAATCACTTGATCCATAGACTCAAACATCAGAATGGAAATCACATATTCTTGACACGATCACCTAATAGATTTATGTTGGATGGTTGGATGAGGATCCTTAAACATCGTGACCTCAGGTTTCATAGAAGTATGGACTCTGTGTGATTTGTGCTCCCACGGGACACAAATCCACAAAATCCTAATTCGGTCATTAAAATAAGAAGTTGGATCAATTAATCTAGGAATGTGGTTTTTGTTGATGATCCTCTGCACCCCCAGTATCCTTTATCATTCAATTAGTTAAGTTTTATTTCTACATTTTACTTTTAGTTCTTAGCATAATCAAACTCTCACAAATTGGATTTTTCTTCTTGTTCTTGTGATTGGTTTTGGATTTCAGCCATCTTTTCATCGTCCCTTGGATCAATACCTTACTACCACAAAGTTGACTTGTTGCTTGCAATGAGTTTACTGCCTCTTTACAAGGTTAATCTCTAGGACTTTTCCTAGTGATTTGGTGTGCAAACACATCAAATTTGGTACCGTTGACAGGGACGACACACGTTTTTTTTTAACACGATCACTTGTGTATTTAGGATTTCTTCTCTTCTTTTTTATTTATAATTTTAGTTTTACTTTACAAACTTTAGTTCATTCCAAAATTTTAATCTTACTCAAAATTCTTTAGCTTGTTTATAATTTTTAGACTTTTTCTATAATTTTCTTTCTTCCTTTTTAAGGAGTTACTTTTTTTTTCTTTCTGCCTACAGAGTCCCATTTTGATAGTGCTACTCCTCTTTCTACTGGGTTTCCGTTTTGGTATTAATGCTTTCTAGTTTGTTTTGTAACTTGTAGTTTTGTTTATAATTTTTTAGCTTATCTTTGTAATTTTTAGTTATTTTCTAATTTCTAATTAACTCCTTAACTTGTTCTGTAAATTGACTTTCTTTTCATAATTTTTTATTTCTAATTTCTTCTAGTTTAGATCTTTTCCCTTTATATCTTAGATTCCTTTTGTAATTTATTTCTTTCAAAAAAATATTTTCAAATTCAATGGTCAACACATTATTTTTCATAATGTCAATTGTGTGGTCACTACAACCATACATAAATAGATTGTTGAAATTTGTCATCTCATATTATGATGGCACCTTGTAATTTTTAGTCTTCTTGCCAAGGTGGATATAATAAAATTATAATATGCAAACTTTTGAAGACTATTATGAGGAACAATGATACACATATCAATACGAGGGATGTCATGACCAATAATGTATAGGGTATATGGTGAGGATAACCAACAAAATTCTGGTGGACCTTATTGTAAAAACAAATATACACCTCAACAGGAGGAACATATTAAAGCCCTGGAAAGAAAAGCAACAGAGCAATAGGAAACATTACAAAACTGACAAGCCATGTTAGCTACTTTACTATAGGCCCAATCAAAGAGACCCCAGATAAGTTAGGGAAGCCTAAGATGTATTTTCCCAATGTAGACGATGATGATCCCATGTTTATGTTATTTGTGTTAGATCATACCAAAATAGCACAGACCAAGGAGTCACAACCTTCATGAAATGAGTACATTGGTATCCTAACCCTTCTGCTAGTGGCTTTATTACTTGAGTATGAAAAGTCACAGAAAGAGAGTTCTCCATATCCTAAAGCTCCAAAAACTCCTCCTATCACTTACATAAATTTAGATGTTATCAATGACCTGTTAGGAAATATGGCATCAGGAAAGGCAAAAGAAATAAAAAGTTTAGTAGTCATATTCCTTAAAGACATTAGATCACGTCAACAACTATGAGATGAGAATGATGGTTGCGATGTTATACCTGGTCATGGATCAAGTCCAACGACAATCTCCTCACTATAGCATGCAATTTTCTTCAAGTTACACCTGGACGTCGGTCGACATTGTCCTCCTAGTGGTAGGCAACAACCTCCTTGCCTCTAGGGTAGTCCATGCGGACCACTGAGAACTCCTATTGTTCTTATGGAATGGACGTGAAGGAGTTCTCCCTTCTAGTCAACGTGCTAGTGTCAACTTTCTCTCCCATCTGCCTCTCCCTTATTGTTCCTCCCTTTGACAAGTAGAACTTGCTCGAGCTCTCTTGGTCATCACAATCAGAGAAGACAACAATTGTTAGAGCTTATTATTGTGCCTAGGAAGCCCGTAGTACCCCTCTATTTAAAGGAGGACCAGGGTTAGGGTTCCCAATCCATCTGAGAGTCAAAGAGAATACTTTTTGTGAATTTTCCATAACCTGTGAACGACGATGGTTGGTTCACACACCTAATTGGTTGGTTCATGTGTGAATTGGTCGATTTGTGCCACAAACCGATCGGTTCGTGCAATTTCCTGTTCTGAATCACATTGATATTCAATGCATGATTAATGCAAAACACAACATTGAAACTAATCCTTGATCTAATCAAATTAAGAATTGAATTGGGTAGTTCATACCATGAACGAGTCTGTTGGGACATGTGAACCGGTCATTTCACACCCTATTCACTACTACAGAAATGGCTTATAAAGTCACTTTTCAAGGTGTCGGTTGTATAAATAAACCGACACCTAAACTCTACAGTGTCGGTTGATAACATAAACCGACATCCAATCTATGAAGGGCGACCAGACATGGGTACCGCTTTTATTAAGTGTCGGTTACTTAATAAAAACCGACACCTAAAATTAACTGCCAAATCCAAAATTTCCAGCGAAAAAAATTCCTCCAAAATTTTACATATGGCGTCAGTTGATAAATAAAAAACTGACGACTAAAGGTTATTCGCGAGACACATTTTGTTCGTCAGTTTTACTACAACTACCGATGCTTATGAGTTTTCGCGCGTTGTCCGCGGGGAATTTTTCACACCCTTTAAGCATCGGTTTTAAGTAAAAACCGACGACTCTGGTCATAAATCGAGAACAATTTTTTTTAATCGGCATATGAATATAGACGTCAGTTTTTTTGTAGTTAAAAATGACGACTATATTCAAGTATTGGTGTCGGTTGTTGTTCAGAACCGACACTGTTAGTTTTAGTTGTCAGTTTTTTTGAATAAACGACGCCTATGGTACAGTTAATAACCCCGTAAACAGAACTTTTCCTCCCCATTGTCTCTGTTTCATTACGACTCTGCGCTAGGTCTGGCGATTTCCCCCGATTGCTCCCCGCCGCCGTTGTCGTCGCCGCCGCTCGCCGCTCCCTACCCTCCGTTCTCACCGACGGCCCTCTGTGCTCTCTGTGCTCACCGACACTTTCCCTCTCTTCTCGTCGGCCCTCTGTGCTCATCAGCGGTCGTGCTCGTCGGAAGGCCCTCTCCCTCTCCCTCTCTGGTCTCTGGTCTCTGGTCACTGGCGCTCCATGCTCGTCGGCCCTCCGTGCTCCAGGCCAGGTACTACCTTCTTCCTCCTTCCTTCCTCTGCCTAGGCGGCTGCTTGGGCGGTGCCAATGCACACCCAGGCTGCTGCTGGGCATTTTTTTTATTTTTTTTAAGTTATTTACTTATTGGTAACTTGATAAATAACTCATATACACTGATCTATGGCAATGCCTTAGTTGATCACTCTTTATATTAGAGTTGCAAGCCTGTAACATTAAGTAATTTTTGAAAGTAAAATAATTATTGATTGTAATATATTGAACTTATATACAATACATGTTCTATGATAAGCCTTAGTTAATTTAATATGCATACTTTGTATGTAAGACATAGTAATTGGGTACTGCTGTATATCCAAGTAAATTACATGTAACTAATCATGACATAGATTTTAGAATGCATACTTTGGTTAAATGTACTGCTGTAATTTTTGATCAAGTGATGATATGTAAATGTAGCAATAAGTTAGTAAGGTATCAATGATAAGTCTGCTGTAATGTGATGTAAAATAGTTATTGTATCATGCATATCTTAATACTTTTTTGTTTTATAGTTGTATAGGGTGTTTTATGTGTGACAAGTCTATTGTTTAATAGTTTAGCTATAATCATTGTTTTATAGTTGTGTTATAAAGTATTTGGGTGTTTAGTATGGTTATTTAGGGTGTTCAGATATGTATAAAGGTTCCAAAAAGTATAGTATATATATGCATACATGTGCATTTTTTTTATAAAATTGTATAAAAAATCAAAACCCTTTCTTGGTGAGAATCCTAATCACCCTTCTTGCTTAATGATGAACTGTAATGCACACATGTGACATGCTTGGAATGTAAATGATGAACTTTTCCCTAAATTGCCAATCATGCTTTTAAAGACATCAATAATCACCCTAACTTGAAGAACTAGGATTTTAGGTATAAGAATGACAACACATTATTTGTTGGCCTAGAAACCTGTCCAAGATTTACTCATTAGGAGTAAATCTTGGATGGTCCCCGGTTTGGGACTATTCTTGAACACCTAATCTCGCTTAGGATGTAAGTGTATAATGTGTATTGGGTTTTCAAGAAAATTTTGGCAGCATTTCCCCGTTTGTTCTCTAAGTACATATGTACTTGGAGGACAACGTGGAAATGTTGCTGAAATTTTCTTGAAAACCCAATACACATTATACACTTACTAGTGAGATTAGGTGTTCAAGAATGGGATAGGTGGTACACATTTATTATATATAATAATGACATCACATGTAATTGTTAACCCTAGACCCTAATCTTATTGTAATATATACTTGTTTTCTCTTTGATCATAGAATGGATAGATCATGGATGTCCATTCGCAATCGCTGCACCCCAGAGTTTATTACTGGTCTTGAAGACATATGGGAGTTTGACTACATAGATTTCAGAATTCCGCTCTTCAAATGTAATTGGGTTGATAACACCAAAGGAGTTATAGTGGATGAATTGGGTTTCACTTTAGTGAACTTTGAAAAGGTTGGCGAGAAGGATGAACCATTCATATTGGCATCACATGCGGAACAAGTATTTTATATTGATGATCCTGCAAATGATAAATTGTCGGTTGTTCTTCATGGTGAAAGACAGTTCATTGAAGATCCTATAGATGAAGAACAATACTATGATAAGTATGATGACTCCAGTCCATTCTCAGTTGGGTTGCCAACACTAGAAAATATTGAAGCTAATGATGACTTGTATGTACGCGGAGATCACAATGAAGGATTGTTAATTGATAAAAAATCACAATATTAGAGGCATGTTTATACAATGTTTTTTTATATGTTTTATTTTTCTGAATGTGAACTTTACAATGTGAATGTGAACTTTACAATGTGAATGTGAACTTTACAATGTGAATTACTTTATAATGTGAACTTTACAATGTGAAATTTACAATGTGAATTACTTTATAATGCGAACTTTACAATGTGAATTACTTTACAATGTGAATGTGAACTTTACAATGTGAGCTTTACAATTTGAATTACTTTACAATGTAAACTTTACAATGTGAATGTGAATTTTCAGATGGCTAAGCATTCTCCTGATGACCGTGCTGATGATTACCGTGAGGGTGAGGACATCAATGTGCTGCCTCACAATGTAAGTTTTAAAAATATATCATATATTTATATCTATATGTCCATTTATATTTATATCTTGTAAATGTGTTTATTTTGTCAAATTTTAGGTTGATGATGCACATGTACCATCTGAAGCACTTGAGGCACTTGATCAGCAATACCAAAAAGTTGACAGGAGAAGGGGCATCACTATGATGAAGAAGTTAATAGCGCAAAAGGGCAATGGACCCAAACTTGTTGTGGATTTTGATGATGCAGGAAATGCATCTGGTGTGAATCGCAATTCATTTGTTTCATATCTTGGGTATGTTACTCGTAGCCATTGCGGTTGTAAGATAGATTCTTAGCATAAAGTTTCTAAGGAGAAGAAAGACGTAATATGGAAGGATTTATGTGTGAGTTATTATTAATTTGCAATTCTATTTTGTAGATTACTAATTGTTTGGATACTAGTTAATATCAATTCTAATTTGCAGAGTATATTTGAATTGGATGAAAAGTTGCATCGTAAATGCGTGATGCAATGTTGTGGGAGAGTCCTAAGGAACTATAAGACAAATCTCACCCAAGAATACATAAAAGAAGCTGACAAGAGGAAGAAGACAACCACTGAACAGTGGAACTTCCTGGACAAAGAAGAATGGGACGCATTTGTTGCTTCAAGACAAACGGATGAATTTAAGGTATTAGGCGTCAGTCCCAATCTCATTAATATATGTTGTATTCACCTATTCAAGATTAACATTTACTATTACTAACCAAATCATTAATGTGCATACTAACTAGGCCCTCAGTGAGGCACAAAGATCAAGGCGTGCACTGAATGTGCATGACCACACAATGGGTCCAAAGGGGTATGTAGGCATTCGCCAAAGACTACAGTCTGAGGCTACTGCTCAGTCTACTGCTACTCAGGAGTCCTCCACTATAGGTAGCACACCTCTGCCTCGCCATGATATCTGGATAGCTGGGAGGCAAAATAAGAAGGGAGAAATAAGGAAGCCCGCAACTGCTGAGGCGACTGTAAAAATGGTAAAATACAACTCTTACAGCAATCGTTCAAATATTGATTATTTGTGGTGTTTACTTAATTACAAATTTTTGTTTTGGCGATTAGCGGGAGCTGCACGAGCTGAGGAAACAAGGCAAGTTCATCATTGAGGGCACAAGGGATGAATTGACAGTTGCTCTGGGTAACCCAGAGCATCCTGGACGTGTTAGGGCTGCAGGCACTGGTGTGGGTATCAAATCTTTTTTGGGCCATCCCAGCGCAAACATGTCCCAAAAGTGGGACTTTTACAAGAAGAGGTAACATATTCTTTCTTTATAATGTTACTGTAAAAAGAGAATTCAATAATTAGAAGCTAACATTTCTTTTATCCATGTATAGGTAGATAAGCTAGTTGATAGGAAACTGGAAGAAGCACTAAAAAAGTAGCAGGCATCTCAGACTTCCACTCAGCAGACAGTACCTATCATAGCATCCCGCTCTACTCCTACTGCAGAGGTTGGGAGTAACCCTATAGACCCACCATCTAGCACATCCACTGTAAGTATTTTTATGACATAGTAACTAGTTTTTTAATTCAAGATGATATATTTTCAAGATGATATGTATATATGTATATACCATTCTTTACACAAAAATTTGTAGGGGTTGAAGCCATTCCGTCTAAAAGTTAATGAATATGTCGTTGCAGAGGCGTCGGCTTACCCATCCCTACCAGGGGAAATGTTTCACGGGTCTCCATTACCAGCTGGTTGGATTCGTGTGAGCCCGGTACATATATTCCCCAAGTAGATGGATCTTCCATTGCCATATGCCCACCCAGATTGTGAAACACTTAGTGAGGCTTTAGGCGGAGTGATATTGTGGCTAAAAGCGGATGTCATCTTTACTAGAATTGTATGGTAAATTTACATTACGTTAAATTGTTAGTGTGTGTATATGATGTCAGTTGATCTGAAATTATTATATATATATATATACAGGTTAAAAAGAAGACACCCACAACATCTAGGCCTCCACTTCCACCTCCTACATTACCCAGTTGGGTTCCACATGACCTAACTGTCCCGTTAGGTCCTAACTGTAGGGGTATGGCAATATGGTTAGGCGAACATGATATAAACTGCCCTATAACTATTTCTATAGATTTAGATATTGCAGGTCAATCATACGAAAGAAAACTATTTATACAAGATATTTTAGAGTTGTTTCGATATGATTGGCTAAATACATCTGTGATAGAGCTATGGATAAGGTGAGATCTTCTTTATACATCCATATACCTTGTGTAGGATCTGGTGATCTGGTTTCTTATTTATTAATGCATGCGTAATTAATACATATTTTGCAGCTACTTAGACAAGATATGTGCAGATTTTGCATTCAAACATGTAGGATTTTTGATTCCATCTTTGATTAGTCTAGTAGCTAAAGGCCCTCAGTCAGTTCAACAATACTGCTGTGAGGCTTTTTTCAATTTTTGCTCAAAATAAGAAGACGATGATAATGGCTCCATTCAATGTAGAGTAAGTTTACTTTGCTTATTATAATTTGGACTTAAGAAAATTACATTTTTATTGTGGATTTTGAGTTATTAATTTTTAACTTTTTTACCTCTAGTGGTATGCATTGGGAGTTACTGGTTATTGTCCCCGAGACGTTCACTGTCTATTATCTAGATCCTAAGGGGAGTAAATTGAATACAAAATATGGACACATAATGAAAATGACATTATTCCGGTGAGAAATATTTTATTTTCATATCCGTTAACATATGTTATTACATTACTATTTAATTATGCAATGTACTATATTACATTAACATGTAGGGGTTTTGATGAGTTCAAAAAGGCTGGAGGAAAGGTCCCCACAAAAAAGAACCAGCCAATAATTTGGAAGAACGTGAAAGTAAGTTCCCGACTGCAATATATGTATATATTATTTATGTGAACAATGCTTAATTAGTTGTATTTTTTAATATTTTGTATGTTTGAATTTATAGTGTGCCACACAAGACAACGGATGGGCATGTGGATATTACGTGATGTGATTTATGCACATGGTTATCAAATATGCCGCAATGGACATCGATTGTATTGCTGAGGTATTATATAGTCTCATTAGATAATATGAAATATATCAATCTTATTTATAGCTCATTAATTATATATATACATCATTCTCTTTACAGGTGTTTACAACTTACCACACTACAGGAAATGCCTTACCAGATGTACATGCTCCCTATACGACAGGAGAATTAAATGAAGTAAGAGAAGAATGGGCAACAACCATACAAGTAGTGGGGGATTTAAGATATAATTGGGATGTTGATAGCGAACAATGACTAAAGAATGATATTTTGTAAATGAATTTCTGAATTATAATATATGTGTGAATGTTTCTACATGTCTGGATGTTTCTACATGTGTCTGAGTGAAAATGAATGAAACTGTTGGTTGCTATATGAATGTTTCTATATGTGAATGTGAAAATGAATGGAACTACAAATTGCTAGCTACATGAATGTTTCTAAATGTGTGAAAATCAAATGGAACTGCATGTTGCATTGCTAAATGTGTGAATATCTTTCTTGTTAATTTTGTAGGTTTGTGGCCTGTTGTTGGCTGATATCAATGGATGTCGTAAAACCTACAGTTCATAACTGAACTGCAGGTTTCTCATCCTGCGACCAGCCATACAGCAGGTCTGCAGACTGACAGAAAAAAAACAAAAACAAAAAATAGGCGTCGGTTATTTGTATAAAACCGACACACATAGTTACAGTGTCAGTTTTATATAAATAATCGGCGTCTATTTCCTGTGGCGCGAAGGCATATGGCGTCGGTTTCTTATCTAATAACTGACGCTGATAGTGCCCAAGATGGCGCCCTTCTGTGGCGCGAAGGCATATGGCGTCGATTTCTTATCTAACAACTGACGCTGATAGTGCCCAAGATGGCGCCCTTTCTGTGGCGCGAAGGTATATGGCGTCGGTTTCTTATCTAATAACCGACGCCTATAGTGCCCTGCTGGCGCGTTTTCGGTGGCGCACGAAGGGTTATGGCGTCGATTTTTGAACCAACGCGTAACGGCTGGGCTTTTAGCGTCGCCCACATAGGTGTCGCTTAGAAACCGACACTAAAGACCTTAAATAACCGACACTAAAGGTCGGTTATGTACTAGTGATTTCAGCCATTGATCAACCGATATTGATTTCAATTGACCTGAAACTCCAAACGATCGGTTCAACACTTGAACCATTCAATTCAGAGTCTAGTTAGTCAATTCTGAACTAACGTTTTTTAAATTGAATACCTAAACACTTTTCGTAATCAAGTTGAGCATCAATCATGAATAAACTCCTATTCCAAGTGCATCCTATGTGTGTGACCCTATAGGTTCCAAGTTACAATGGTAGTGAATTTCCATAACTAATTTATGACATCAAAAACAATGATTGTATCTAGTAAGACATCATTGTTGCCCAAGTAATTGGAAAGTTGAAGAACAACTTTAACCTACAATGTGTGATTGGTGTTACAGTGATTGTATAGTTCCTTTGTCTTTGATATCTAGATTGAACTTGAGGCAAGGAATTGTCATCCTCTTTAATGTTCAATCCATGTTCCTCAAACTAGAGCATACTGTCTGAGATAATGTGAATTCAACATCATATATTCATTCACATGCACATGGCCATGCTTTTCTCAGTCTCTCTTATTAAGTGGACAAGATATCAAACTCATGTAGGAGGGATAAATCTCATCTACATCACTCACAATCATCCCCATGTGTCATAGTGCACCCGAGCACCACCTTTATGGGAACCCATGTTCAGGATCACGATGGATGATGTGAAAGAACACTAAACAACATGTGATGAGTGTAACAATTTCAGGTTTAAGAACTACAATCACCACCATCACCATGAGAGATGATTTTGACTACCATTGAATGGTTCCATGCATCACTCTCAAGGTGGGTCTTTCTAATACACTATTTTCTAACAAGTATCTATGTGTTTGATTTGATATCATATATCTTTACTTAATGAGATTCTGTCATCAACCAACACACACTAGTCTTATGTATTATTGATGTCTATTAGCCTTCCACAATAGCAACTGACTAGGGATAAAACAAGAATGTATACTCTCTTAACATGCATATAATCTCATTGTTCATGTTCTCAACCCAAAGACACACATCACTGAGTAATATCATTCTTTAGACATTTATTATGTAACGTCATTATCTCATAGCTAAATAAAACATAATAAATTGGAAGATTGCATTTATTATTATTCAAATCGTTTACAAGTTATGCCATTATAATCATCACATGATTGGATCTCTGGGCATACATATCAATAGACTCACACTTGCACTTAGATTCAATCACCCATGAATTTAATCCCAAGTGATCTGACATGAACCTCATGCTTCTACTGCAAAAGTGCTTTTATCAATGGATCAACCACATTACTTTCAGTTGGTAATCTACAAATCTTTACATCTCTCACTGTACAATTTGTCATATGAGATGGAACCACCTTTGTATGTGCTTGGAATGCTGATGCGATCTGGGTCCTTTGCTTGTGCAATAGCTCCATTGTTGTCACAATATAGCTCAATCGCATCGCTGATGCTGGGAACCACCCCAAGTTCAGAGATGCACTTCTTGATCCAAGCAACCTCCTTTACTACATTGGATGCAAAAATATACTCGGCTTCTATTGTAGAATCTAAAACTATCTCTTGCTTGGAACTCTTCTAGCTCATAGCTCTATTGTTGAGGTAGAACACATATCCTGACTACGATGTGTAGTCATCTTTGTCAGTTTGGAAGCTTGCGCCAGTGTAACCTTTTATCACCAACTCTTCCTCACCACCGTAGACAAGGAACTGATCCTTAATTCTTCTTAAGTACTTAGGGATGTACTTCATGGTTGTCCAGTGAGCTTCACTGGTATCTATTTGATATCTTCTCATCATGCACAAGGCATATGAGACATTTGGGTGAGTGCATAATGTTGCATACATGATGGATCTAATTGCAGATGCATATGGAATCTTGGTCATGCATTCCCTTTATCACAAGAGTTGGGACATTGAGCTCTAGAGATAGTAACACCATGACACATGGGTAAGTTGTCTCTCTTAGATCTCTCCATGCCGAACCTCTTTAGCACTTTGTCAATGTATGTGCTCTAACTTAGTCCAAGAAGACTTTGAGATCTATCTCTATAGATCTTGATTCCTAAGTTGTAGGATGTTTCACATAAGTCCTTCATAGAGAATGTATTTCCAAGCCAAGTCTTTACCATATGTAAAGTATGTATGCCATTCCCCATCAATAGTATGTAATCCACATACAATATGAGGAATACAATCATGCTCCCACTAACCTTCTTGTAAACACATGGTTCATCTTCATTTTGACTAAAGCCAAACTCTTTGATTATTTAGTAAAATTGAAGATTCTATCTCTGATATGCTTAATTCAATCCATAGATTGACCTTTGTAGATTACAAACTTTATTTGCATCCTCTAGATTTATAAAACCCTCAGGTTGTGTCATATACACATACTTTAGAAGATTCATGTAAATGAATGTGGTTTTAACATCCATTTGCCAAATCTCATAATCATGATAAGATGCAATGGCAAGCATGATACTGATGGACTTAACCATAGAAACTAGAGAAAATGTTTCATCATAGTCAACACCTTGAACTTTTATGAAACCCTTTGCAACGAACCGACCTTTGTAAGTTTGTACATTACCATCCATGTCAATTTTCCCCTTGAAATCCCACTTGCATCCTATGAGTTTTACCCCTTCAGGTGGATCCAACAAGGTCCATACCTTGTTGGTGTACATGGATTCCATCTCAGATCTCATGGCTTTAAGCTACTTCTCAGACTCTGGTCCCTTAACAACTTCTAGGTAGGTTGTTGACTCATTGTCAATGACCAACTCATTGCCTTCTTGAGTCACAAGATATCCAAATCTTTCTGGCTTAAGTCGTCTCCTACTAGATCTGTGAGGTTCCTATGTTACTTGAGGAATTTGAGATTCCACAACAATTTGTGACCCTCTATGGTCCTCTTATACATACTCAGGTTCAATATTTTCTTGTTGGTCTCAAACTTCTTCAATTTCTATCATGCTTGCACTGATTCCTTTGGAAATGAATTCCTTGTCTAGGAATGCATCATATCTGGCAACAAACACTTGGTTGTCAGTTGGATTATACAAGTAGTATCCCTTGGTTTCCTTGGGATATCCAACAAGATAACTTTTATCAGATATAGGGCCAAGATTTTCAGGAAACATTTTCTTGAAATAAGCTTCACAACCCCAAATCCTCATAAAATACATTTTGGGACGCTACCCAGTCCATTTCTCATATGGTGTCTTCTGAACCGATTTAGATGGTACATGAACTGGTTTAGATGGTTCACAGTTTAGTGTAAATGCTATGGCTTCAAGAGCATAACCCCAGAAGAAAGTTGGAAGATTGACAAAACTCATCATTGATCGCACCATGTCTAGCAATATGTGATTCATTCTTTTTAATACACCATTATGTTGTGGTGTTCCAGGTGGAGTCCATTGTGATATACCACAGGTTCACTGTAGGTCCTCAAACTCTTGGCTTAAGTATTCTCCACCTTGATCAGTACAAAGTGCCTTGATACTTTTGCCAAGTTGGTTACGTACTTCATTCATGAAATCCTTAAACTTTTAAAGAGTTTTTTATTTATGTTTCATCAAGTAAACATAACCATACCTGCTAAAATAATCAGTGAAGGTAATGAATTAATGATACCCACCTCTAGCATTTATTTTCAAAGGGCAACAAACATCAGTACATATGAGTCCTAATAGATCACTATCCCTCTCACTGTTACCAGTGAAGGGAGTTTTTGTCATCTTGCCCAACAAACAAAACTCACATGTCTCTACAGATTCAAAATCAAAAGAGTCTAGATATCCATATTAATGGACTCTAGAGATGTGATTCTCATTATGTGTCCAAGATGATAATACCAAAGATACCTTTGGTTTGAGTTGTCGAGTTTCATCCTTTTGGTATTTACATTATAACATTTGTATTAAGATCTAATATATAAAGACCATAAGAAATTCAAGCACTTCCCTAAAGATCTCATCTTTTGAAATAGAACATTGACCTTTCTTTATATGAAATTCATATCCATCATTGTCCATACAAGATATAGAAATAAAGTTTCTATTTATTACATGAACAAAATAGTAGTTCTTTAACTCTATTACAAGCCATGTGGGCAGAGATAAATCATATGTTCCAACTATAGTGGCAACAACTCTTACTCCATTTGCAACACACAATTTAACCTTGCCCTTTTGTAAAGGCTTACTTCTTTTTAGATCTTGCATATTGGAGCATATGTGAAATCCACATCTGGTATCAAGTACCCAAGATGAAGAAGTAGACATATATATATATATATATATATATATATATATATATATATATATATATATATCATTAATGTATATACCTGAAGTGGAGATCACTATCCCCTCCTACTTCATTTCTTCTAGACTGAGAGGGCAATTTCTCTTCAAGTGTCCAGGCTGGTGACAATTACCTCCCTTGGTAACCCCTCCTCTTGGCTTCAGTGTAGAAGACTTAGACTTCTGGATAGCTTTAGAACTCTTCTTTGCTTTGCCTTTACCCTTGAACTTTCCCTTTCCTCGGTTGATCATCATCAAAAATTTGGGCTTGTCTTTTTTCATTTGTGCTTCAGGAGTTCTCAACATGCCAAGGTCTTCTCATAATGACTTGTCAAAATTGTTCATGTTGTAGTTCATGAAAAACTGGCCATAGGACTCTAACAAGAACTCCATAATCACATCTGTGGCCAAATCTTGACCTAAGGGAAATCCCACTCGAGTGAGGCTTTCCACATACCCAATATGCTTGAGTACATGGGGACCTACTAGATCTCCTTCTACCATGTTGCACTTGAACAACACATGGGAGACATCATATCTCTCCTATCTTACATGATCTTGGTACATGTTCTTAAGATGTGTTACCATCTCAATCACATCCATATTCTCATGTTGTCTCTGCAAAGTTCATGGAACACAAATCAGGCATTTGACATCTATGACATCCTCATAGTGCTTTGTGTAAGCATCTTTGTCAGCCTTAGGTACACTAGGAGCAGGTTCATCTGACTCCGGTGTTTCTAAGACATAGATATTGCACTCTTGTGTAAGAACAATTCTCAACATCCTAAACCAATCATGGAAATTATTCCCAATTAACTTGTTCTTCTCAAGGGCTAATCGCTAGGAAAATGTGTTGTTTGTCATCATTTGATTGTACAAGAGAAATTTGCAATTTGTCAAACATTTTTTTATTTGATTTGATTTGATTAAACAAAATTCATCGATGTTTAATTAGGCATTTAATTAATTATCACACCCACTATTTTGTTCAAATTGACAACTCTCATGTATCAATTCAGAAGATTGCAGTGTACAACCTTCTAGCGAGGCACGATCCATATTTCATCAAATCATGAGTCAACTTTGGTTGATCGCCCACAACTTGACTATTTAGGTAGGCAACTTTTGCCAATTGTATCTAAATACAACTCTTGGATAGATGGTGTGTCCAACTATTTGACACAATCCATCTTTATGCCTCTGGGTATTCAATATCATTAAGATCACCTAGTTAAGCCTGACCTAATAGTCAACACGATAGAATATACACCCTACTTTGGCATATCTGCATATCTACCATTACACTTCTATGAGATGGACAACGCACCTGTTGGGTTTTAGGGGAGACACAGAAGGCAGCGGAAACAAAAAAAAATCTCCCCAACCCATACCGAGGAAACGCATCAACGTCTATATAATAGGAAAGGATGGTTTGCGGAATCATACCTTGTCCCGTGGCTTGCTCGGCAACAATACCTCGCGCAATGCGTGGTCTTCAACTCTGGACTTCGACGGTGTCTGTGCAACTCCTGTTCGCACCGAGACTGACAACTCCTACTCGAACCGGACTGTCGGATGACAGTTGTCCTCCTAAGCGGCAGTGTCCTCCCGCCTCTGTAGTAGTCCACACGGACCACCTGGAACTCCACTCTCCTTGTCCCATAAGGAAGTGGAAGGAGTCGCACCCTCCTGTTGACGTACTAGTCGCCAACACGCTCTCCTGCCTCCTATTGCAACTGCAGTTGTCCTTCCCTTGCTGCACCTCCCTTTTGCGGGAAGCACTTGCTCGGGCTCTCTCACGGTTACCAAAACCAGAGAGAACGACAACTTGCAGAGCAACTGGTTGCACTGAGCTGTACTTTTAGAAGCCCCCAATACCCCCTATATATATAGGAGAGTCATGGGACAGGGTTCTCCATCCCGGGCAATGCGGGACTAAAGCAGGAGTAGAAGGGTTCGAGAATTTTCCACAAAAAGCAACTGGTTCGCAACTTGAAATGATCGGTTCACAACTGAACTGATCGGTTCGGCCATTGAGCCGATCAGTTGGACCTGAGCCGATCGTTTGGGGCACTCCAACTGATCGGTTGGTGCCCTGAACCGATCGGTTCATGGTCCTAATCCGGCTCAAAAAGACTTTCCTTGTTTCTTTCCCAATTGGTATCGAATACCAATATTATTCCCAATCGAATTGGGTAATTTGAAACCAAAGGAAAATTCTTGCCGACATGACTTTTCCCAACTGGTCAGTTGCACCAGTTGAGCCGATCGATTCAACCCTTGAACCGGTCATTTCAACCTAGGCATGAGCCGATCGGCCTGGACACTCCAGCCGACCGGTTCAGCAACCTCATCCGACCGGTTCATCACATGAACCGATCGGTTGGGAGCACAGGTTGGGCAAAATCAGTCAATTGCGATTTCAATCAATCCGATACTCCAATCAATGCATCCAACACCTTGAACCATACGATATTGAGCCATCGACTGATTGAGTGTTTAATTGAACTACCAAACTCTTTTAGTAATCAATCTAAACATTGCTTTGTGGACAAAACTCCTCTTCCAGGTTAAATCCTATGTGTGTGACCCTGCAGGTCCATTTCACGTTGGCAGTGAAAGTTCATAACACTTATGACTTCACAAGCAAAGAGCGGTGCCTAGTCACACATCAGTGCTACCCAAGTGAAAGTAGAAAGTTGGAGAACAACTTTCATCCTACAATCCGTGAATGGTGTTACAGCGAATGTATAATTCCTTTGTCACTGATATCCCGAATGAACTCAAGGCATGGAACAGTCATCCTGTCACCGTTCATTCACTTCCTTGATCTCAAAGTAGACTGGAAGAGATATGTATGACATCAGTATCATATACTGATTCACACATGCGTGCACGCCTTTCTCAATCCTACTCATCAAGTGGCCATGGATATCAAACTCCCTCAGGAGGGACAAATCCCATATCTATCACTCACCCCTCAAAAGCCCCATGTGTCAAAGCCACCCAATCATCACCTTTATAACAACCCATGTTTCAGGATTGCGTTTGATGATGACAAAGTGTGCCCAACGACATGTGTTGAGTGCAGTGATTTCAGGTCTAAGAATCACACTCACCACCATCACTGTGAGTACTGACTGTGACTACCATCTCATGGTTCCATGTGTCAAACTCACGGTGGGTCTGTCCGGTACCTTGTTCTCTAACAAGTACCTATGTGTTTGGTTTGATATCTCTATATCATGAGTAATGAGATTCTGTCATCAACCAACACCACAATCTAGTCTTGTGTGTCATTGTTGTCTATCTACCTTCCACAATGACATCCGACTAGGGACATAACAAGAATGTACAAACTCTTAGCATCCGTATGATCTCATCGTTCAGGTCATGAACCTGAAGGCATACGTCATTGAGTACTGTCATTCTCTAGACATTCAATCTGTTCTATCACTATCTCATATGACTGAACCAGAAAGAATTGGAAGCTCGCCTTTGATGTTTATCAAATCAATCTCAATGTATCCCACCAATCATCCCATGATTGGCTCTCAGGGCATACATACCAACAGACTCCCACTTGCACTGCGAGCCAATCACCCATGAATCATATTCATAGTGATCTTCAAACATGTCCCACATGTTACTGCGCTCTAGTGCCAACATGGTGAGAAATGGCAACACCTTGCCAAAGTTAGTATAAATTGCATGTCTCTCATCTCTTCGCTGTACGTCACACGTATGAGATGGAGTTGCCGTAATATGTGATCTAGTATTCCATTGCTAACCTTTAGCCATATTGCATGATCAAGGATTCCAGACTTGTCATCAATGAGCGGAATATAAGTTCATCTTATGAACTTCCAGATCCATATAGTATCTACTACTGTTCTCTAACACATAGATACTCGACATTTCCCTTTTAAATGGTTTTATTGGAACACTTCCAATTATCAACAAACTTTCACTTTTATACATCTTATGTATATTTTGCGATTAATTTTCTGTCCTTTCAGAAGTTCGCATCAATGTAACTCTTTACATCGAACTCTTCCTTATCTCCATAGAACTAGTACTTCCCAAGCACTTATCAAGTTCTCATGGTATTCCAGTAACCCTTACTGGAAATAGACAGCCATCCACTCGTCATGTCACACATGCGAGTTATCAGGATGAGCACATCATATTGCCATGTCCTACATACAAGATGATGAATGCATATTATTCTTGCCATGTCATACATGCAAGATAATGGGATGATTACATACATGATAGATCCATATCTATTCTTAGTGTTCCCATTCTTCATAAGAATTGGACACTTGGCCTTGGGATACTAACTCCATGTAACATGGACAAGTTTTCTCCCACTGAATCTGTGCATACTGAACACTTCAGTACAGATTGCCAATGTATGCTCTCTCTTTTCAGGTCAAGAGATTTTCGAGAACTATCTCTATAGATCTCTATTCCTATCATATAGGAAACATCTCTATCTTCCTTAAAGATAATTTCCACATTCGGATTTCGAATCTAGAACATTTCCATTTCACATCAATATGTGGAATGTGAACACGCTCCCACTAAATCACAGATCCCTTCTTTATCTTTGACATAACAGTCAAACCCTTTGACTATATCATCAAAATAAAGATCCAATTTTGAGTTGCTTGTACTCAATCAATCACATTGATTAGTCCATTGTAACTTATAGACTTCATTTGCATTAGTGGATTCATAAACCTTATAGGCTGTGTCACGTACACATCCTGGTTTTATTCCTCATAGGAATGCGGTTTTAGTATCCATATGCCAAATGTCTTAGCCATTAAGTTGCAATCAACAAGCATCATCCTTCTCAAAATGTTATCCATGTGTCTTAACACTTAAGATTCATCTTGCACTTATGGATATGATCCAATGAGTGCTACCATCAAGGTCATACCTTATGGTTCACATGGAAGTCATTTAGGATGTAATGGTTTTAAACCATAACTCAAGATTCGGTTCCTCATATTCATCTTGATAGTTGACTCATCACATGAACAACTCATCACATAGATAATCGAGGTGTATCTGTTAAAGATATACGAACTCACAACCCTTGTGATTCTTAATTTCTTTTATTAGTGTGGGGTATTCTTTTATTAAGAAGAATTCAGTTATTTGATAATCATTCTCTAACTCCTTAGAGTATGATTCCTTCTTGATTCAGACATCACCATGCCTTAATCATGAGTTCACTATGATACACTATCATAATCACTCATAAGGAATTCAAACATTTGGTCCAAGTATTTCATTCATTGATCTCATCAAGAATTAATACTTTACCAAATTTGTACTTCATTTATGATAATCTTGAACACTTCAAAATATTCATATTGGTATTTCTCTAAACACCATTTGAAGTATTAGCATTTATTCCAATAGGTATGTAAATACATCACATGTATTATGCCTAATAGGATAATCACTCTCCCACTACATTAGTGAAGGTTGATTAATCATGTCCAAGATATTCATGTCCCTTACTGGTTCTCTAACCAAAAGAGTCTAGTTTTATCCATCACATGGAAACTAGAAATGAATTTCTCATGATTAATGCTAATTAAATTGTTTGAGTTATCTATAACTTTTAGGTATTGTCTTATCTTATGCATATCAAATATCACAAGATAAATAAGGCATTGCCACAAAGATCATATCTTTAAGATTGAAAACACAACTTTATTAATTGCCATCATTGTCATACAATATGCAAAAATAAAGTGTTTCTATCTATTGGCAAGTATGAAATAGCAGTTCATAATTGTATTACATGCCTTATTGGCTGAAAATAAACTAAAGTATTCCTACCTATAAAGGCAACACTTGCCCCAAGTAAGAATGCTTTACACTTTACATCTTGATATCATATATCTCAAAAAGTGTTACAAGTTTATTTACATGACACCTTCAAGTAGAGGCTTCAGTCGCCTCCTTCTTCTTTTGTTCTTCCAAGTAGAGAGGACAATTCCTTTTCCAATGTCCTGGCTTTTGACAATGGTGGCAATTTCCTTTCTTTGTCACGCCTCCCTTGGCCTTGAGAGCTGAAGATGGCTTGGACTCCTGGCTAGCTTCAGAACCTTTCTTAGCTTTGCCCTTGCCCTTACGCTTGGACTTGCCTTTCTTGCTCGTGATCACCATCACAGACTTAGGCTTGTCCTTCTTCATTTGTAACTCGGCTGTCCTCAACATGCCCAACAACTCCGACAGTGGCCTATCAAAGTTGTTCATGTTGTAGTTCATCACAAACTGACTGTAAGATTCTGGCAACGATTGCAGTATCACGTCAGTAGCCAACTCTTAGCTCAGTGGAAATCCCAGTCTCTGCAGGTTATCCACATACCCAATCATCTTGAGTGTGTGAGGACCAACTGGATCTCCTTCTGTCATGACGCACTTGAACAGCGCCCTAGAAACATTGTACCTCTCTTGCCATGCCTGATCTTCATACATGTTCCTGAGATGCAGAATCATCTCTATGACACCCATGTTCTCATGTTGCCTCTGCAACTCATGGTTCATTGAACATAGCATCAAGCACTTTGCATCAATGGCATCATCAGAATGCTTCTTGTAAGCATCCCTTTCTGCCTTTGGTGCATTAGGAGCGGGTTCCTCTGGAATTGGAGTATCCAGGACATAGAGCTTGCGCTCTTGAGTGAGAACAATTCTCAATGTCCGATACCAGTCATGGAAGTTTGTCCCATTTAGCTTGTCCTTGTCAAGGACCGATCACAAAGAAAAGTTGTTGTTGTTTGTTGCCATTTGAACTACAAAAGGAAAATATGCAATTTTAGTCCAAAACTCATTTTTGAATTATTTGATTGATTTGAAAGTTTGACGATATAATTAGGCCTTTAATTAATTATCGCTCCCACTATTTTACTTCAAATTGATAGCCCTCACCATCAATTCGGAAGATTGCAGCGTACAACCTTCTAGTGGGCAAGATCCTGAAATCCTCTAAGTCATGGACCAGCTTGGGCTGTCACCCACAACATAGATCTCTCAGGTAGGCAACTCTTGCCAATTGCATCATATGCAACTCTTGATAAGATGTCATATACAACTCCTTGCAATGATCATCTCCATGCCTCAAAGCGCTAGATCCTATCTAGGTCACCTTGTTAAGTCCGACCCAAAGCGAACACGATGAATATGCACCCTGCTTTGGCAGACCCACACATTCATCCTTCACGCTTCCACGAGATAGACGGTGCACCACGCTTTGGCGTGCCCACACTTGGTCGATCAAGCTTTTCACGTGTGTCGCATTTGGAAGGCATCTAAAACTTAATATTTTAATGAGGGATTTGGTTTTATATACATATACATATCCAATCACCACAATACATAGTATGTATCATATACATGCTATATCCCACAGAAAACATGCACAAAACGATAAAAGCGATGATTATGGCCATCCTAATGTGATTCCTCGAGCCAAGAGGAATCACGGTCATCTAGGTCAACATCACATGCAACCTGTACAAGATGAACTCTGTGCCTTGCCATCCGAGTTGATCAACTCATCACATGAATGATCTGTACTCTCCAGCCGGTCGTCTGGGTGCCACCAGCCGATCGGTTGGCTCCTTCAACCGATCGGTTCGCCTGGTCGTCGTGCATCTCGTCATGTCCGCCACCCGCTCGTCTCGGTCCTCAAACCGGTCATCAACCGATCGGTTCACTCCTTGAACCGACCGTCTGGAAGGTCAACCGATCGGTTCACTCCTTGAACCGGTCGTCTGAGCAGTCATTTTGATGTTCGCCGGTCTTTGACATAACAGGAAATAAAATCCTATTCTATTTATTACATTGCTTTAAAAGAGAAACCCCGATTTACATTCGGGGGGAGCAAAGGTAGGAAGAATCTCGAATTATTTTGAGTTACATCAGGATTAAGAGAGGGAAGATCGGTGCGCAGACCGAGATGCAAGCAACCACACACAACCAATCACAGATAGGGGTTTATAGGCCATAATCATGCTACATACATCCACCACAAAACTCGTTTAAGGGTGACGCGTATCGAGTGCATTAATAATACATATCATATATGTAATTAGGGATTTGTGGATTTAGGATTGGACATGCATAAAGCCGATATTATTCGCATCGTATGCAATAAATAAAGGCGACAAACCAAAATCGATCATATCGATATTCCTAAAATATAGAACAGCTGACGTGGCTCTGATACCACTGTTGGGTTTTAGGGGAGACAGAGAAGGCAGCGGAAACAAAAAAAAATCTCCCCAACCCATACCGAGGAAACGCGTCAACGTCTATATAATAGGAAAGGATGGTTTGCGGAATCATACCTTGTCCCGAGGCTTGCTCGGCGACAATACCTCGCGCAATGCGTGGTCTTCAACTCCGGACTTCGACGGTGTCTGTGCAGCTCCTGGTCGCACCGGGACTGACAACTCCTACTCGAACCGGACTGTCGGATGACAGTTGTCCTCCTAAGCGGCAGTGTCCTCCCGCCTCTATAGTAGTCCACACGGACCACCTGGAACTCCACTCTCCTTGTCCCACAAGGAAGTGGAAGGAGTCGCACCCTCCTGTTGACGTACTAGTCACCAACACGCTCTCCTGCCTCCTATTGCAACTACAGTTGTCCTTCCCTTGCTGCACCTCCCTTTTGCGGGAAGCACTTGCTCGGGCTCTCTCACGGTTACCAAAACCAGAGAGAACGACAACTTGCAGAGCAACTAGTTGCACTGAGCTGTACTTTTAGAAGCCCCCAATACCCCCTATATATATAGGAGAGTCATGGGACAGGGTTCTCCATCCCGGGCAATGCGGGACTAAAGCAGGAGTAGAAGGGTTCGAGAATTTTCCACAAAAAGCAACTGGTTCGCAACTTGAAATGATCGGTTCACAACTGAACTGATCGGTTCGGCCATTGAGCCGATCAGTTGGACCTGAGCCGATCGTTTGGGGCACTCCAACTGATCGGTTGGTGCCCTGAACCGATCGGTTCATGGTCCTAATCCGGCTCAAAAAGACTTTCCTTGTTTCTTTCCCAATTGGTATCGAATACCAGTATTATTCCCAATCGAATTGGGCAATTTGAAACCAAAGGAAAATTCTTGCCGACATGACTTTTCCCAACTGGTCGGTTGCACCAGTTGAGCCGATCGGTTCAACCCTTGAACCGGTTGTTTCAACCTAGGCATGAGCCGATCGTCCTGGACACTCCAGCCGACCGGTTCAGCAACCTCAGCCGACCGGTTCATCACATGAACCGATCGGTTGGGAGCACAGGTTGGGCAAAATTAGTCAATTGCGATTTCAATCAATCCGATACTCCAATAAATGCGTCCAACACCTTGAACCATACGATATTGAGCCATCGACTGATTGAGTGTTTAATTGAACTACCAAACTCTTTTAGTAATCAATCTAAACATTGCTTTGTGGACAAAACTCCTCTTCCAGGTTAAATCCTATGTGTGTGACCCTGCAGGTCCATTTCACATTGGTAGTGAAAGTTCATAACACTTATGACTTCACAAGCAAAGAGCGGTGCCTAGTCACACATCAGTGCTACCCAAGTGAAAGTAGAAAGTTGGAGAACAACTTTCATCCTACAATCCGTGAATGGTGTTACAGCGAATGTATAATTCCTTTATCACTGATATCCCGAATGAACTCGAGGCATGGAACAGTCATCCTGTCACCGTTCATTCACTTCCTTGATCTCAGAGTATACTGGAAGAGATATGTATGACATCAGTATCATATACTGATTCACACATGCGTGCATTCCTTTCTCAATCCTACTCATCAAGTGGCCATGGATATCAAACTCCCTCAGGAGGGACAAATCCCATATCTATCACTCACCCCTCAAAAGCCCCATGTGTCAAAGCCACCCAATCATCACCTTTATAACAACCCATGTTTCAGGACTGCGTTTGATGATGTCAAAGTGTGCCCAACGACATGTGTTGAGTGCAGTGATTTCAGGTCTAAGAATCACACTCACCACCATCACTGTGAGTACTGACTGTGACTACCATCTCATGGTTCCATGTGTCAAACTCACGGTGGGTCTGTCCGGTACCTTGTTCTCTAACAAGTACCTATGTGTTTGGTTTGATATCTCTATATCATGACTAATGAGATTCTGTCATCAACCAACACCACAATCTAGTCTTGTGTGTCATTGCTGTCTATCTACCTTCCACAATGACATCCGACTAGGGACATAACAAGAATGTACAAACTCTTAGCATCCGTATGATCTCATCATTCAGGTCATGAACCTGAAGGCATACGTCATTGAGTACTGTCATTCTCTAGACATTCAATCTGTTCTATCACTATCTCATATGACTGAACCAGAAAGAATTGGAAGCTCGCCTTTGATGTTTATCAAATCAATCTCAATGTATCCCACCAATCATCCCATGATTGGCTCTCAGGGCATACATACCAACAGCACCACACTTTGGTGTATTCTATGCTTGTCGATCAAGTTTTTCATGTGTTTTGCTTATGGAAAGCATCTAAGATTCAATATTATATTTAAGGGATTTTATATAAATACATATACATATCCAATCACCACATATTTATAATACTATCATATACATGCTATAACCACAATGAAACATGCAATAATAAACACAAGCAATGGTTATGGCCATCCTAATGTAATTCCTTGGAGCCACAAGGAATTTCTACCACCTAAGGTCCACATCATATGTAACAACCTATTGTTGATGACAATCTATCCTAAACCAGTCCAGGACGATCAGTTCAACTATTGAACCGGTCGGCTGGTCTCTTGGTCGGTCGGTCAGTTGCTTGAACCAGTCGTCTGGCCTCTTGGCCTCACGACATTTGGACTCCTCTAGCCAGTCGGTTGGCTCCTCCCATTCATCGCCTCCTTGGTCCTCCAGCCGATTGGTTTGACTCCTGAACTGGTCAGTTCTCTTGATGAGTTGGTTGGCTCGCTTGGTACATAACACCTTCTTTGACATAACAAAACTAAAAGCAATCCTAATGGTACTTTAACATATTACATTGTAAGGTGAAACCTCGAGTTACATTTGAGGGGTGCATAGGAAGCAAAGAATTAATACTTTTACATATGAAAAAGAAGAGAGAGGCTTGATATGCAAATTGAGATATAAAAGGGAATAACAACCATCCACCAAGCACAAAAGGTCTAGGGGTATATTCCATAACCATGCTACCAATCACCAACTAAATGATATTAAGACAACACATATAAATTGCATATATATATATAATGGTATATCTTCACTACCTGTGCATCTATTTTATAACAGGAAGGCATGCATTTGTAATGAGACAGTCCAAATTGTAATGGATCAGATTCATTTTGTAAATATAGCGTGATGTTTGTATTCTCCGTCTGGAAATAGTAAAATATATATTTATGATTGTAGCAACGCTGTAATACAAAATGAGTCTTTGTATTACAATTTTGGTCGTCTCATTAAAATTTGGACCGTCGCATTACAAATGCATGCCTTCCTATTACAAAACAGATGCACTGGTAGCGAATCTTAGTTACTCGCACAGGTAGTGAAGATATACCCATATATATATATATATATATATATATATATATATATATATATATATATATAGAGAGAGAGAGAGAGAGAAAGAGTCAAGCTAGAATACACTCGAGTGTATTTGGAGCAGACTACACTCAAGTAGTTTTTCATGATGCAATATTTTTTTCAAAATCTAATCCATTGATCTTCTTAAACATCTTGTGAATAGCTCATACGCAAAATTTGAGCACATTTGGGAATTTATAGGTCATGTTATAAAGACCGCAAAAATTATGCATTTCAAATTAGTTTCACGTGTCAATTTTGTTGCCCTTGGATGAGTGACTTGCACTCATCCAAATGGGCTCAAAAATTGTGTGTAGCCTAGTTATAGTATGACAGTGAAGATCAATGGTTTACATTTTATAAAAAAATAGTCTTGATATGCAAACACACTTGAGTGTATTCATGCGATCTATACACTCGAGTGTATTCTAGCCTGACTCTCTCTCTCTCTCTCTCTCTCTCTCTATATATATATATATATATATATATATATATAGGGATGTTGGGATATTTTGTGATGTTTAATAGGATATGCACATTATCCAGATTAATTATTCGCATTGTATGCAATAAATAAATGATAAAACCAAAATCCGATCATATTAATTAAATCCCAAAACATTATAAATTGACGTAGCTATGATACCACTATTTGAAAATATGGCATCAGGAAAGGAAGCAGAAATAATTTTTTTACTATTCATATTCCCTAAATACAATATACTGCATCAACAACTATGAGATGGGAATGATGGTTGTGAGGTTATACCTGGTCCTAGAGCAAGTCCAGCGACAATCCCCTCACCGTAGCGTGTAACTTTCTTCAAGTTGCACCTGGATGTTTGTCGTTGTCGGCCTCCTGGTTTGGAACCATGTACGGAGGTTGACGTCATCCTCTTAGAGACAAGCAACAACCTCTTCACATCTAGAGTAGTCCACACATACCATTGGGAACTCTTGTCGTTCTCGTGGGATGGACATGAAGGAGTTGTCCCTTCTAGTCAACATGCTAGCGTCGACTTACTCTCCCAATTATATCTCCCTTTTCGTTCCTCCCTTTGACATGTAAAACTTGCTTGGGCTCTCTTGGTTACACAATTAAAGAAGACAATAATTGTCAGAGCTTATTGTTGTGTCTGGGAAGCCCCGAGCACCCCTCTATTTATAGGAGGGCTAGGAACAGGGTTCCTAATCGATATGGGAGTCAAAGAGATGACTTTTCATGAATTTTCTAGAACCTACAGACAGCGAACCGATTGGTCCGCACACCGAACTGATTGGTTCATACAGTTTTTTGTTCTAAATCATGGTGGTATTCAATACATGATTAATGTAAAATATGATGTCAACACTAATCCTTGATCCAATTGAATTAACCATTGAACCAAGCAGTTCATCCTTGAATCGGTCAGTTGGGACTTGTGAACTGATCGGTTCACTATGTGAGCTTGTCATTTCACTATGTGAACTGGTTGTTTCACACCCTGGTTTAGCCATTGATCAACCAATGTTGATTCCAATTGACCTGACACTCCAACTGATCGGTTCAACTCTTTAACCAGTCAATTTAGAGTACAGTCAGTCAATTTTGGACCAACAGTGTTTAAAATTGAACACCTAAACACTTTTAGTAATCAAGTTAAGCATCATTCATGAATAAACTCCTATTCCAAGTGCATCCTATACATGTGACCCTATAGGTTCCAAGTTACGTTGGCAGTGAATGTCCATAACTAATTTATGACATCACAAATAATGATTGGCATCTAGCAAGACATCATTGTTACCCAAGTAATTGGAAAGTTGGAGAACAACTTCAACCTACAATGTGTGATTGGTGTTATAGTGATTGTATAGTTCCTTTGTCTCTGATATCCATATTGAACTCAAGGTATGGAATTGTCATACTCTTCAACATTCAATCCATGTTCCTTAAACTAGAGTAGACTGCCTGAGATATATGTGAACTTGACATCATATATTGATTCACATGCCCATGGCCATACTTTTCTCAGTCTCGCTTATCAAGTTGCCAACATACAAAACTCATGTAGGAGGGAAAAATCCCATCTACATCACTCACAGTCATCCCCATGTGTCATAGTGCAGCCGAGCACCACCTTTATGGAAACCCTTATTCAGGATCACGGTGGATGATGTCAAAGCACACTGAACGACATGTGATGAGTGTAGCAATTTTAGGTCTAAGAACCACAATCATCACCATCACTATGAGAGATGATTCTGACTACCATTGAATGGTTCCATACATCACTCTCAAGGTAAGTCTATCTAATACACTATTCTCTAACAAGTATCGTTGAGTTTGGTTTGATATCATATATCATGACTTAATGAGATTTTGTCATCAACCAACACATACTCTAGTCTTATGTGTTATTGCTGTCTATTAGCCTTCCACAATAACAACCGACTAGGGACATAATAAGAATACATATTATCTTTACATTTGTATGATCTTATTGTTCAGGTCCTCAACCCAAAGACAAACATCATTGATTAATATCATTCTTTATACATTTATTATGTAACATCATTATCTCATAACTATATAAAATAGAATAAATTAGAAGATTGTCTTTATTATTAATAAAATCATTTACAAGTTATGCCATTACAATAATCATATGATTGGCTTTATGGGCATACATACCAACATGACCAATTCGCTTGGGTTGAACCCATTCTGCATGATAAACCACCACCCTTCCATGATAAATCAATAGATATTTCTAGAAAAAGGCTTCATCACCAAGAGCCTTACACTTCAACACAACCAATTTCTTTTTCACATATAACTGATCTAGATGTAGAGCCACCACCACTTGAAGGAATTCAAATTCCCCCATTCTTTAAAGATTATAATGGTATCCCTCTTGAACCACATGCCACATAGGTACATCTTACATTGAGGAACTTGAGCCACATGCTATATCAATAAGGAAACACACTAATCTCGTAAACCACAATGTTGATTGTATGATTTTTGAGGAGAGAAAAAATAATTGTGATGATTCTTTGAATCCAATTGTTCCTTTATTATCAGCACCACTTCTCCTATACGCAGAACAGAGCCAGATCCTCCGCCTGATCTTGCATAGCAGACACTACATGTGCTACCAGCCCAACACCCGCCCATATCCCCCAATCCACATTCATCATCAACACTTCCTTCACTACTGAAGGAAGATGTATGGATCCTATTGGAGGGAGTACTAGGAAAAAGGCAATATAAAATCCCCTTTGAGCTTCCAAAAACACCCATCAGTGTACTATGAAGCTCCACTAATCAAGGTTCCAACCCTCATACACATTCCATTTAGGTGGACGTTCTTCGAGCTACTAGAGCCTCTTGATGATCTCTACACTTCTCTCCCCTCCATTCCATATCTAAGTTTTACTTGGGATGAGAAAAATTCTAAGTTTGACGTGGAGGTGGGTCGTACATACTCATTCCACCCACTCTATCTTAATTTTCTTGTAATTTCAATTATGTTATGTAGTTAACCTTTATTTTTTTTGTAAATCCTTTAATTTTTGGCTTTTATCTAGTCGACCCAGGCCTTTATCTAGTTGGGCATAATGATTTGCATGTTTATCAATATACCCCCTTAAATGATGCAACTTATTTTGTAACAAAATTTAGAAATCCGCCGTTGACAAATGTCATCCTGTCACCTAGGATCTTAATAAACACCATTTCTTGGAAAGATGGCAATTCATAGAGGACTGATAGGGTTAACAAATGCTTCCTTATCTAGAGTTTTAGATTAACTTGAAAAATTTCTTGATTTTTTGTTACTCATAATTAATTGACCCAATTAATGATACTCCCAATGTGCTTTAATTAAAAAACAAGTAGTACAAAGAACACATTTTTCTACACTTGTTCAATTGTCTTCTTATCTCTCCATTTGCAGAAGAAAAATAAAAAATAAAAAGCCAAAATGATAAAACCCTAAGTTTGGGATGACACCCTTCCCCCTCTTCTGTTTCTTCCATACCCCTGTCAATTAATTGGGAAGTACCATAAAAAAGATCAATGAACACAAAAAGAAAAAAATGTTATCAAGATCTCAAGTTGAATACAGGAGAGATCATTCTTCTTTCATACACCCTTTCACTTTGTTTTATACCTAGGAAAAAAATACATAAACCTCAACCAATCAAAATAAGCCATCTTCTCGTGTAATACTTGTAAGAACATGTGGGAGTCTAATACAAAGGAAATATAAAATATATTTTATTGCACGTCGTGAAAAGGAACGAAGTTATGAAATAATCTTGAAGTAGGGAATGTGAAAATTATTTTCTATGAAACCCAAGAAGTCAAGGTTGCCTATCCATATAAGGTTTAAGCACTCAAGTGGTATTATGCGAGTGAGGATGATGGGTCAAAAGTATTATGTGATCGTGTTTTAAATTTAATCTTCCTCAGAATGAGCAATGGTTAAGTTTTGGGTATTTTGATAAGTGCATATTTTTTAAATCCATTTACCTGTTCTAGATCTCTTTTTAGGAGAATTTTGTGATTATTATTTAGTTTTAAAGTTCATTTGTCTAGTTTATCCTTTTTCCTTTTTATTTGGTGTTTTTACTAGTTTTGGATGACTTTTGTAGGGAAATAGTCAAATCTATCAAAGGCCAGTGACACAAGTTGACCAACTCAAATCTCCAGTCGACCAACTCAGATCACGAGTCGACCAACTTTACGCATAGATCTAGTCAAAATTCAAAAGAAGAAGGCCATTATTGCAGTCAAACTTCATTCAAAGAAGCTATAAAGCCAATTGACCGACTCAAATAATGAGTCAATCAACTCACACCCAGATCTAGTCAAAATTTGAAATAATAAGGCTATTATTGCAGTCAAACTTTGGTCAAAGAAGCTATAGAGACAATCAACCAACTGGATTCCCAGTCAGGCGACCCACGCGTCACCACTAAGAAATTTTTAGAGTTTTAGTCCCTCCTTTACCCCTATAAAAGGAGGTCGCACTCAAATACAAAGGCATCACATTTTCTATCCCCTAGAGCCCCCTCTGGGCCTATTCTTGTTCTCTTTTATGTTATGTTTTAGTAGTTCTCTTTTGGGGCATGGGGAGTACCCCATAGACCATTCTCTATATTAGTTGTATTGACTCTAGTATTTTAGTGGACCATTTTTTCTTCGACAAATGAATATTGAATACATTCTTTTTGGGGTACCGAGACCTCGAATCCTAACAAGAACAAGTGTAATCTCTTAACACAATTTATGATCTTTTATCCTTCTAGTCCACTCTTTCTAGTTAAGAAGATTATATTGTTGTGTGGATGCCAAGATCTTGGGTCTCAATAAGTACGATTGCATAATCTTTTGTGACGTGATCACCTAATTTAGATTATGATATTTTTGCCAAGTTATCCTGTTTGTTGTAACCTATGGTGACAGGATCACCCGATCCATAGGCTCAAAATTTGGAATGGGAATCACATATTCATGACATTATCACCTGATAAATTTATGTTGGATGGTTGGTCGAGGATCATCAAATGTCGTGACCTTAGGTTTGAGAGAAGTTTGGTCTTTATATGATTTGCGCTCCAATGGGACACAAATCCACATAATCTTGATTCCATAACTAAAATAAGGAGTTGGATAAATTAATATAGGAATGTGGTTTTTGGTGGTGGTCCTCAGGACGCACAATATCCTTTATCATTTGATTAGTTAGGCCTTATTTTAGTATTTTTACTTTATGTTCTTAGCATATTCAAACTCTCACAAATTGGATTTTCCTTCTTATTCTCATGATCGGTTTTGGATTTCAACCATATTTTTTCTGTCCCTTGGATTGATATCTTACTACATATAAGTTGACTCATTGCTTGCAATGAGTTGACTTCCTCTTTAATAGGTTAAATTCTAGGATTTTTTCTAGTGATTTGGTGTGCAAATGACATGCATCAGTGCCTTTTAAACAAAAATCTACCCAGATCTTGAGAGAAGGAAGGTGTCAGATGTCTTCCATGGCTTCTTGCAAAATGTGTAGCAAATATATCAAAAAGAAGAGAATATTTTACATGGTTGAGGCTGGTTTGATTGGTGAAACTAAATCCAACCCTTTATTTTTGTAATAACTATTTTCATTTTCTAATTTGAGTTTTATAACTTTGGTTTCTTGCTTATGAGTACATTAACATGTTCCTTACTGGAATGCCAAATCCAACTTTTTGTTCGATTAAGCTAAGCTAAGGCCTTTAGTTTCTTATGTAGTTTCCCTCCCCTATCCCTCTGTTTGACCTATATTATTGCATTGATTTGGTAATCAGTTCTAGACGTACCTTGAAGTTGGGTATAAATTTCAAGTATGATACCTTTCAACCAGGAAATTGTGTTTACACTTTTGACCCATGTTTAAGGGCGATCAACTTTTGGCATCATTGTAGGGGATAAGAAAAATGACAATCATCTAAGAACCTAAGGTCTACTTACTCTTAGTCAGGCATTTCTGTCTTCTCTTTTGAGTGCAAATTCACACCTTTGTTCTAGTGTTATTAGTTGGAGGTTCTATTATATCAAATGTACTTACTCCTTTGTATTGGATATTTTCATGTACATGTTAGAAATGATCTATGGAACAAGGAAGATCTCTCTATCCCTATACACAGTCGGGAGACAATGAGAATAGGGAACTGGTGGTGAACTTGATTCTTAATGTTGCCAATTTTGACATCAAAGGGAGTACCATTGCCCATATTCAAGCCAGGACGTTTGGGGGTGTCACCTGATGAGAATTCATACCATCATATAAAAGCATTCAAGGCCATATGTGACACTAAAAAAATTCAAGTGTTCCACAAGAGGTTACATACATAAAAGAAATTCACTTCTTTCTAAGAGACGCGGTTCTAGCATGGTATCTCAACATCAAGCCGTTGACGATTGCAACTTGGACTGAACTCGTTGATGCATTTGTTAATAAGTTCTTCACAACTCAAATGACTATTCACTATCATACAAAGATTAATGTTTTTGTGCAAAATCCCATTGAAAATCTTTACAAGTCATGTGAAAGATTCCAAGATTACCAAAGAGAATGCCCACACCATGGGTTTGATAATACCACTTTGATTACCACTTTCTATAATGGTCTAACACAAGCTGATAAGAAGCGTATCACCATTTCTTATGGAAGAGACTTTCTAGCTTAAGATGTTAGATAATGCACTCAGATCATTAATAACATGGCACAACTTCAATCTACTTGGGTTTGTGAGTGTGGCCCTACTAATACTGATAGCTCCCTAGAAACCGTGAAGGAAGTGAAATCCATTGAATTACTTTCTACAAAACTTGTTAAGATTGTCGTTGATGTTCTAGATATTAATTTCCCACTATCTGAGAAGGGCATGCAATGTAACACTTTTAAAGATCTAGGACACCTAGCTCAACATTGTATCAACGTCAACCCTCTAGAAGAAGCACAAGTGGTAGAGAATGTCTCTTACCGAACTACAAGTAGGCATGACCATCCTAGTTTTTCTTATGGTGACACTACTAAATCTAGAAACTCTCATCAGTTGAACAAACAACATAACACCATGGGTAGAGGCCAAGTTGTAGGGAGATTCCATAATACACAAGGATTCCAACAACCCAACAACCCTCCTCACAATATAATGCCTAATCCATAAGGAAATTTCAATGGACAACAAAGATGAAGTTTTATCATGTAATTATAAAATTCTAATAACAAATTGAACTCTCTGACAGAGCAACTTGGACAATGCATGCTGAGCAATAACGACTGATGAGTATTATGTAAGCACATATAGGGATTGTAAATTTACATACCAACAATTTATGACAACATAACAAAATGATTGATCAACAACTGACTTTTATAGTAGTGTCTATCATGAATCATGCTAGATAGTCTCCATCATGTACTGTACAAAGTTTAAGAAACGAGACTATGAAGATGGAAACATTGAGAGCTAGTACCACTTTAACCACTCTTCCTCCTCCTTGGACACAATTGATAGTTGATGACGACGACGAGGCCCCTGAAGAGGAAAGCCCTAAAACAAGGAAGACTGCATAAGTGATGATTAATGTAAATACCTCAACAAAGAAGCCTGATGAACAATATGTTGAAATACCTTTTACTCACTAATTTATCAAGGCTTAGTTTGAGAAAATATTTAACAAGTTTCTTGATACCATTAAGAAGATACACCTGGATATCCCTCTTTTAGATTTTATTGATGAGATGCCTACATATGCAGATTTTCTTGAGGATATTATCACTAAAAAGAAATGCATGGAGATTGAGATAATATGACCTACCAAGATGGACACTGATTTTGTGTAGGATACCATGCCCGCTAAGCAAAAGGACAACATGTGCTTTCACTATTAATAGGAGACACTGTGGAAAGAAGCACTAGATGACATAGGGGATAGCATAAGTCTTATGCCTCACTCTTTAGCGATCAGACTAGGATTAACTGATATGGTTCCTTCTTATATGATAATTCAGTTGATGGACAATTCTTACACCAGGCTAGTAGTATTCATTGAAGGTATTCCGATAATCTGGAAATTTCTTTATATGATATTGTTATCATCAACACTGTTGAAGATCCATTGTGTCCTATGATTTTTGGGAGACATTTTCTCTCAACTCTACAAGCTCTAATTGATGTAGCAGAAGGTCTAATTACTATAGAGTTGGAAATGAACACATACTTTAACATCATGGATCATATGAAAGGCTCGCCTCATATTGAATCTAGCTAATTTGTTGATTGTTGTAGTCAATTGTGTGCTAAAGTTCATAAACACAATGCAGTAGTGGATCCTTTAATGCATGCTCTTACCAATCCCTTATTTGGTATCAGTGATCCAGAGTTGAAGAGGTATTGTTTTATGTAAAGGTTGCCGAAGAAGAGGAATCAGATCAACAACGAATGATTGAGACAACAATACACACATACATACATACATACACACACACACACACACACACACACACACACACACACATATATATATATATATATATATATATATATATATATATATATATATATATATTGGCACGATTAAATCGTGCGTAAAATGCAAGTACACGCGTTAATGTAATATAGGCCTTTGTGAGGCCCGAGTCGAACTCAGGGAACATAATTTCGGTAGACTACTACTAACTACTTGCAATTAGCTAGACCGGTTATAAAAGTTTGAGAGTTGTTTTGAAAAAGAAAATAAAAACAAAAGAAAACAAAGCAATCGATTAAATGGTTGGTTTAATCAATTAAAATGGGATGTTTAGGATTGCGGTTTCACCACAGATTCTCGTTGTACTAATTCCTACATAATTATCACAACTTGTCTCCTATTCAGGGTAGTGGCCTGTCAACTAAAGAACACATTAGCACAAAAGACATCTTAGAATGATTCCCTCCTGTAAGGCACATACCGGCCCTCACTGACCACAGAACGGTAACTACCCTAAAGGTGACAATAATCATCCATGAGAGATGCCCACCCCAAGACCAACGAACACTATCAAATAAGGCAGTTGATATAATAAATTCCTCCAGTTCAGGCTTGGTGCATCTTGTGATTTCCTATCTACATTGCTCATATCCTAACTACCATCTACATGGAAGCAGATCTCCTGATATACAAGAATGAGGAGATAATCATGGGTGGCCTACCGTTTCGAGCAACGTGTAAATGAAATGGACAGATGTGGAAGAAAAAGAAGCACAATACAATTTAACATGTGAAACATCAAAAAAGACCTAAATGATGCATATGCATATGAAAATGACCTAATGCCTACATTTTGGGTGGAATGATGCATGCTCTACTATTTCATCTCAATGTAAGATGGAATGTCTACAAAACTACATCATGTGCTTATTCTTTTTAATATACAGGTGAAACAAGTTCTTTTCTCCCTCTAATTTCTGCTTAATGTTTTTTCTCTTTTCTTTTCTAAGCCCTTCTTCTTCTCAATTTTGACTAGAGAAACATTTACAATATATATATATATATATATATATATATATATATATATATATATATATATATTAGGCTTATTTTCACATAACTACCACAATTGGTGCATTACAATTCACTTCTCCGAGAGTATAGAACAAGTTCCCCGCATTTCTTATTTTTCATAATAAGCAAGGCACATAATGTCCTATATGCTCAAGAGTATGCAAAATGCAACTATATGAAAGTGATTATGCAACTACCATGGCATGCACTCTAGAATGTGTGCATGCATACCTAATCTACAAATCTCTTTTCATTTTTCATTTTTTATGCAAAATCTAGCTATAATGCAATCCTATCTAGTTGACATGCAATCAAGAAATGAAAAACTGTAATGTGCTCTCAATTCTTATGGTGGAGTTTGAATGAAATGAGGTGGATAGATCACAAGACTAATTGATAGAACCATTAGAAAAGATTATATGTCCCTCCTTACTGACATGTGTACCAATCAATCAATGGGTTTCTCTCTCTCACTTTTGATTAAAAACCCATTACTGTTTGGTCAGTTTCGGCTCAACATCCAAATCTGTCTATATTTCTTGAACCATAAGGATGTACAGTTATGATCATATGTTCTAAAGTTGACCTGCCTAATTATTTTCCTAAGTTATGTGCTCAATTTCAAACAAGTCCAACTTATAATTTCTGGAATTTTTTTTAATGCTCAAATTTTAGACAATTGCACCCATTACCCCATATGAAAAACATTGAGATGACATGGAATTTACATTTAGACATCCACTGATTACACTAGATAGAAAGTGGATCCTAGAGAGATGTAAATAAAGAAATTACACAACTAGAAGAAAAATTACAAATATCTAAGAAAAATTGCAAAGAGTTAAGAAAAATTACAGAGAGCTAAGAAAAATGCTAAATGAAAGAAAATGAAATAAAACTAAGATAGAAACTGTTCCATCCCCCCAAGCTTGAATTCGACTATGGCCTCATAGTTAAGAACAACTTAGAAGGTGGAATAGTGATACCCTGCTACTGCTCAGGTGGCGGGTACTGCATGTATTGCTGACCACTGGGATCCCATGTAGGATATTGCCCCTGAAATGAAGGATCAGATGGGGGCATAGGTGGCGGCTGTGGGTAGCCTCCAAAGTAGTATGTCCTCTAGTAGTGGTCGTAGAAAGGTTGTTTCTGCATCTCCAGCTATGAAGGTGGGAAGAGAAATGAAATACAGTCCCTAGTTTTATAACTGAGGTCGGCACCCCTGGTACCCCATCGATACCATTGATGAGGGTCGATGGTATCGACCCATCCCACAGATCGACCTCCCAATTTGGCGCACATGGTTGATGGCATCTCGCGGCTCGCTGACTTGGCTTGTCGATACCATCGACATGGTGTCAATGGCATCAACTTATGTATGCATCCATTATCCTCGTGATGCCTTGGCGGTGGATTCCCCTAAAGCTGTGTCGATACCATCGGCATTGGAGTCGATGGTATCGACTTCACTAGCAAAGATTCATCTGAATATCTCCAGAGATATTGTGAGCATCAACCAAGGGGTCGATACTAGCGACTTACTCCAGAATTTGAGTCGATTCTCCTGTTTGGTGGTCGATACTATCGACAAGGTCGTCGATAGTATCGACAGAACACATTTTTTGTAGCTGTCACTCTGCACCCTCGTCGCTACCATCGACTCAGTGGTTGATGGTATTGACATCCACACAGACCTGCACACATAGCAAACGTATCAGGGTATCATTTTTACACTAAATAGTAAATTAACCAAAACTACTGAAGTAAATGGAAATGAAGTCTACCAATGGATGGGTTGCCTCCCAACAAACACCCTACTTTAACATCTTAGGCTAGATGCAATAATGCTCATCAAATTGGGGCATCGGGGAGTATCCCTAAGGAATCACTCTGCAATTTGAACTCAACTCTTTCTTTGTCGATCCCTAATGTCAAGGTACCTCTCCCGATAGTAGTGATAACATCAGTCATAGCTTGAAATGGCCTCCCTAGTAGCATCTCACAACCATTAAGATGTGACATGTCCATGACTATGAAATCTACGAGAAAGATAAATCTGTCAACTTTGACAAGTACATCCTCACACACGCCATGTGGCTTCACTATAGATCCATCCGCTAACTCAATAGACATGGCAGATTTCTTTGGTGACTTCAATCCCACCTTTTGAAACGTGGTTAACGACATAAGGTTTATGCTAGTGCCTGAATCACACTGTGCGTGCGAAAAGTGACGGCCGCCAATTGAGCACGGTATGTAGAAACTCCTGGGATCTTTCTTCTTCTTTGGTAGACTCCCGCGGATTATTGAGCTCACCGTCTCATTCATAAAGCAAACGTCAATGTCTTTTATCCGCCTTTTCTTAGTGATGATGTCCTTGATAAATCTTCCGTATGAAGGAATCTGTTCTATCACCTCCACTAGAGGAATGTTAATGTGAAGCTTCCTAAACATCTCCAAGAACTTCTTGTAGTGCCTATGCTCTTTCTTTGGCCTCAGACTATCCGTAAAAAGCACATTTTGCTCCTTCACTTGCTTGTATGGTGGAACATATGGGCTATTTGGGGTCTCCTCCTCTAAGCCCGCTTCAATGTTACCCTTTTGCGTAGGCTTTGACACACCATTCTTGGTTTGAGAGGCTCGTGGCTACCCATCCTTCTCGGTGGTAGTGGCTCCACTACAAAATATGGCTTTCACCTGCTCCTCTTGCCTAGATGTGGGCACGGCTGTGATGGTGGCTTGGTGGGATTTGCTGAACGGGCGACATCCTCCTGGTAGTCCATATAAGATGTGGGGGTATGGCACACTGGGTCTAGCCTCCGCGTCAAAATGCATTTTCCTCTTTTCATGGACCTCCACCTCCAGGGGGTCTATCTCCTTAATCACACATATATACTTAACTTGATGATGTGATTGAGTAGTCTCTGCATTACCAGCCGGTCTTTGTTGATTTTTATTCTTCATGGCCACCACTTCATTGGCAATTTGGGCCACAGTCGTCTCTAGTGCCCTCATCTACGCTCCATGACTTTGCAACGTCTGCCCAAATTTATTCAAAATCTCGCCCTGGGACTGTAACTGCTTGCTGAACATATTCATCAACTCTTGATTTTGTTTCACCACTTGGCTGAGCAATTCAGTGCTTTTGTCCTCCATAGTGGGATGTGGCTTTGCATCTGGGTCTTGTAGGAAGTTGTTTGGATCCTTCCATGAAAATTTATTATCCTTCCTCCAAATGTAGTCATTGATCCTATAGCCCTGTTGATGCATAAACTTTACATATTCTTCCTCATCAGACCCATTGCTCTTCTTCTCTAAGAGCTTCTTAGCTAGTAGGTCCATCTTCTCATTTAACTCTTTAATTGCCTTTGATTCCCCTACATCTCTAACTTGTTCTGGTGCATCTCTATCACCCCATGACTGCTTCTTGGCCATGTTCTTCAAGATCTCCCAACACCTTGTGCTTGTGTTGTTTAAGAAGAAACCCGAGCCTACTGAATCCAAGTTGCTTCTGTCATGCTCATTGAGAGCAAAGTAGAAATTTTTTACTTGTTTTTCCTTGTCCAACCCATGATGTGGGCACTTCCTCAACATTATTTGGAAGCACTCCCAAGTCTCTGAATAAGTCTCACCGGCCTTTTGACTGAAATTGTGTATCTTTCTCATGAGGTCATTCGTCTTCTCTGGCGGGAAGAATCTCTAAAAGAAGACCTCTATCATCTGGTCCCAAGACTCGACGTACTCGTCATCAAGGTTGTGTAGCCATTCTCGTGCATTTCCCGCTAAAGACACGGGAAAAAGCTTCAAGTTAAGTGCCTCTTGCGGAAACCTGTCAATCTTTATCATATCACAGTTTTCCACAAATTGGTTGATGTGGGCCACTAGATCTTCATTCTTCAGTCCATGAAATGCATTGGAATTGACCAGATTAATCAATGCAGGATCAATCTTGTATGTAAGAATGTTGATTTCCTGTCTTTTGATTGGCCCTTTTGACGTCGATGAAGACGTAGCCTTGATCTTCTCCCATATCGTCTGTTCGTCAGCCATTACTTCCTGTTCTTGTTCTATTTCCTCAGTTGGTGGATTTTTCAACTCGACTTCTTCACCCAATGGAGTAATTTCTGGTAATTCTACGTAGTCTGTGCTACGCGCCCTTACCACCAACTAGCACCTGAAAAGATGGAAATTATTTTAGTACAGTGCTAAAAAGAAATAAGTAATTAAAAGATGTGAAATTAAATTTAAAATTTTGAGAATTATATGAAAAAGTGGCCTAGTGTGGCCGCTCGCAGCACTCGTAGTGTCAAAAATTGTCGTTCCCCGATAACGGTGCCAAAAACTTGACACGATTAAATCGTGCGTAAAACACAAGTGCACGCGTCAATGTAATATAGGCCTTTGTGAGGCCCGAGTCGAACTCAGGGAATGTAATTTTGGTAGACTACTACTAACTACTTGCAATCAGCTAGACCGATTATAAAAGTTTGAGAGTTGTTTTGAAAAAGAAAATAAAAACAAAAGCAAACAAAGCAATCGATTAAATGCTTGGTTTAATCAATTAAAATGGGATCTTTAGGATTGCAGTTTCACTACAGATTCTCATTGTACTAATTCCTACATAATTATCACAACTTGTCTCCTATTCTGGGTAGTAGCCTGTGAATAGAATTGTTTGCTTCTACGATACAATTTACTACCTTGATTCAGATCGGTTCCACATCAGTAGTAACCTATACCCTAAATTAGGTGCATGAAAAACATATCTCTAGGTTTCCACCATTAACCGTACATTGCCTTTTCCAAAGGATTTATAAGTTAATGTGATATTGCATCTTTTCAACTGTTAATTCTTCATCAAAAGTGATTAAAGGTATTAAATTACCATTATGGTGATAAAGTACAATTATAGAATTGAGAAAACAATATCATACCATGGATTTGAGAGACAAATTATGGTTAACTATGTAAAAAGTGTCATACAACGATTATCCAGGCTACTCCCGATCCTAAAGACAAAGGGGATTAGCCCCACATGTTCATCTTAATGAGAAACACGATGAAAGGAGAAGAAAACATATTGGGAATGTGGATGGAGATGGTGCAACCCCTGAACGAAGGTGAACCGGACAATTCTCGATGTGGGATGGGCGTTCTACAGCCTTCTGGAGGTAGAAAACTCAGTCTGCAACTCTAGAAACGTCTGGGGCATAGCTCTGGGCTCCATTCTTCGTCCTCTCCTCTTCCGAGACTTGTGCGACGACTAATGACATGATAGTATGACTTGGGCCGCCTTTTTAGGTATAGGGATCACTTACGGCCGTTAAAATATCACGACCGTTCAATTTGGATTGATTTAGGCTGTTTCCTGATCTGACGACGTCGATACCATCGATGGTGGGTCAATGGTATCGACCCGTGTAGGGTATCGACACTCCTTGAGTTCCGACGTTCTCTCTAATGGCAGCTCGATATCATCGACCAGACATGTCGATGGTATCGACCTGTTGATCTTTAGCACGCTGACGCTATCTCGATACCATCGACCGTCCTATCGATGGTATCGACTGGTTTTGCTCTTTCTTCAGCTTGTTGCTGTGGCCATGTCGATGGCATCGACGATCTCAAATATTCAAATTCCCTAAAATAGAGAGAAGAACACCAATCAAATATGAGAAATATTATTTTTATACAAAATAAGATGAAATAAGACCAATTTAATGCATAATGAGATTGTAGGCTAAAGAAAATGAATCATGTGATATTAACCACAAATATGACAAATACACGCACAAAACAATTATAAAACTAGCCTATAAAAGCGACTCAATACCCTTGCATCATATATATATATATATATATATATATATATATATATATATATATATATATATAGAGAGAGAGAGAGAGAGAGAGAGAGAGAGAGAGAAACAAAAGATGAATCTACATATGTAAGTTCCTCAATTTTGACAAAAATTAATTAAGATATTATGAACAGTTTGGGCCTTAATTTCATAATTAATGGAATAAGAAAGTGGTTGGATCAATTTGAAGGCATGGGTTTGAGTCATGAGCATCAAAACCAATTCAAGCCCAATTGGGGTATATATGTGGCAAATAGGTCATTGGTAGATACGATAAAGGAATTGGAATTATGTGCATATTTATGAATCTATTAATATTTTGAGTTTTTGAGAAACTCCTCATGAGGTAATTAGCAAGTTTATAGAATATTCCAAAGGATTAACAACCTACATAATTAAATGAGTAATTATATAACCATTAGTTGAATTCCAAGTATTTAGGTATTAAATAAACCCCAAACGATCTAATACTTGGTACCACACAAAATAATGACTAAAAGAAGATAATATAAGTTTTGGGGTAATTATATGATTATATGTGACCTAGGTTATTTAATTAAGAAAAAGCTTAAACAATAAGAAGAGGATATCAATGTCTAGTATTTTGATTACAATCCTTTCCCAATATATATATATATATATATATATATATATATATATATATATATATATATAGAGAGAGAGAGAGAGAGAGAGAGAGAGTCAGGCTAGTGTACACTCGAGTGTACCGGAGGCACCGTACACCTCAGTCATTTTTGAAGATGTAATAAATTTTTGAAAAATCTAAACTGTTGATCTTCTTGATTATCATAAGAACATACTTTATAATAAATTTTAGCTCATTTGGACACTTATAGGTCGTGCATCTAAAGGAGGAAAGACTCATGCATTTCAAATTAGTTTTGTGCATCGATTTTTCTGTCCTTAGATGAGTAACTTACACTCATCCAAATGACATAAAATTTTGTATTTGACCTATTATTATTGTAACCATGAAGATCTATGGATTGGATTTTAGAAAGACAAGGTCTAGATATGTAAATACCATTGAGGTGTATGGTGTGATCTGTATACTCGAGTGTATTCTAGCCTGACTCTCTCTCTCTCTCTCTCTCTATATATATATATATATATATATATATATATATATATATAGATAGATAGAGAGAGAGAATTGAAAGATAAATCTACACATGTCATATCCTCAGATTTGGTAGACATGGATTATGATATTATGAATGGTTTGGGCCTTAATTTCATAATTAATAGAATAATAAAGTGATTGGATTAATTCGAAGGCCAAGGTTTGAGTCATGGGCCTCAGAATTCAATTTAAGCCTAATTGGGCAATATGTGTGGCAAATAGGCCATTGGTAGACAAGATAAATGAAATGAAATTTCATGCATATTTATGAATCTATTAATACTTTGAGTTGTTTACGAAACTCCTAATGAGATAATGAGCAAGTTTCTAGAATATTCCAAAGTGATTAATGACCTACATAGTTAAATAAGAAATTATATTCCTTACTTAAATTCCAAGTATCCGGGTATTATATAAACCCAAAATGACCTAATACTTGGCACCACATGTGATAATGACTAAAAGAAGATAATCAGAGTTTCAATGTAATTATATGATTATATGTGACCTAGGTGATTTAATTAAGTAGAAGCTTGAAAAATAAGAAAAGGATATCTACATCTAGTATTTTGATTACAGTTTTTTTCCAATTAGTGATTAGGATAATGGAAAGCTAATCCTAAAATTTGGGGTCAAACATACTCTTCTAGTGACCTGTAGAATTATTTGAAGATATGTCTAAAATATGCATAATTGGAGATAAAGCCCATGGATAATCAAATGGATTTTAATAGCTCAGGCTAAAGTCTGGCTATGATCCAACACATCTTGGACCATCTTCAACCTCAGGTTAGAAGGACAACAATGGTTGGATTCATCTCTGACCCCTCTCTCTACTCGGTCCTTGAACCACCAAAGTAACAAAACCCAACGACTCTATGAGTATCATCCTAACACAATCACACCTATATCATCCATTATATTGGCAAGATAAGGAAATGTCCATAATCACAGGAGGCTAGCTCTTTGGGCTATGGCTCATGGTAATATCCCGACTCACTCACGCATATAGAAGGAACCCATAGGTTCCTTCCCAGCCTCTACAACAAAATTTGTCATTCAATTTCACTTGATGAGAACCCTGAGGCCTTTCCCTATCACCTGGTTTCTGCTCTTCAGCTGGGTCATGGAGAGTGATTCCTTGGCCACCACACTTCATCATAGATGATTTGGGAACCTCTAGGAAGCACTAGAACAAAACATGACAAAGGTCAGGGCCGAATCCTTGACCAATAATGCCTAATCCTTGGGGATATCTATTTGGTCAGGGCCTATCCCTGACTATTGTACCTTGAGTAGAGACTTGTTGAGTAAAAAATCTAGTTAGGGCCAGCCCTGAGCAAACACACATGGTATCCTTGAGCCTTTTTACGTCCAAAGCTACTCATAGTATGGCATTAAGCCAAGCATTTAGTCAAGGACACGACCTTCGGGACATTATATATAACTTCTTAGCCTTTCAAAGCCCTAATATATTATACTATGAATATCCAAATAATTGAATACAATAAAGTTGCACACCAATTGACAAAAAGGTAATATTTGTATTCAATTGCAAAATTCGTACAAAGTGTTTTCTAATGATTTATGGAGTACAAATGTTTGTCTCATAATTCATGATTACAATCATATGATTCTTCATCTTTGAATATAAGGAATTTGTTGCACATCAACACTTGACTATATCCCATCATTTGAGTGTAGTGTTTGAGTTCACATAATCAAAAACTAATTCCCATTTTTTCTTGCATTCTCGATATCATTATTTTTCTCTTTGAGGACTTTGTCTGCTATTGCTTCCAATACTTCCGCCACAAGGGCTATCTCTATTTTCACCATTTCTTCCAACACTTCCACCATGGGGGCTATCTCTATTTCCACCATTTCTTCCACCAAGAGGGTTGTCTCCAATCCTCTAAATAAATAAATATAATAGTTAGAATACACACAAATGCAGCAAGCATAGACCATTATCACATAATGAAAGAAACAAAATAATTCAGCAATAAAAAGACCAAGGTTGTTCATTAAAAATTTCATTTCATAAAATAATTCAGCATACATAGTAGAAAGAAAGAATCTACATTCAACATGAATCTTTTACTTACAGATAGATTTGATAAGTATTTGTAGTAATAGTTTTTCCTACTACTAGTACCACAAAAACAACCAACCAAGCAACATCTAGATAAGAGATCTAGAGACTAGAATATCTTTGTAAATAATGAGAGATTAATAAGAAAATGAAACATTAGTAAACTATATAATTTGTTGCTGGCCTTACGGTTGTGGTGTATCATTTTGTAACACTATCTCGAACTATGTTCACGTTGCTGATTTGATTATCATCAAGAAGTACTCACACAAATGCAATAGAAAAATTAAAAACCTATAATTCTCAAGTTGGAAAAGTTAAGAAAATATAAATTAGATATTATGCATTTTAAAAATCCACTGGGCTCTACATCATGCATTTTGAACACATCTCAATATTCAATAGGATTGGTATTCTTTATCTTGTAGATTAACGTTCAAGTATCTATAACAATGGTGATGCCTACTACTAGAACCACAATAGTAGGCAACAAAATCAACATCCAATCACGAGATACTAGAATATCTTTAGTAAACATTCAAGGTTCATGTTACAAATCAACTTAACATACTAATTGAGTTTGCTGCTAGTATTGTGTATCTTGTGATACAGTTCTTAGAATTTATATCAAAAGAGTTCACTCAAAAGTGCATAAAAGTAGACACCTCATTTTCATGTTGGTTATATAAAAATAGCATAATCTGAACTTGTATATTATGCATTCCAAACAACCAATTGGAATAATATAACGTGAATGGACCATGATATCGTAGTATCAACATATTAATTTGGAAATAACTTTACATTGTGGAAGTTTTTTTCAGAACACCTATTTAAAATTTGTACCATATATGCCTGATTTAAGGAAGGCATAATTCCTGCATAGGTGTATGTGTGTCCATTGTTAAAAATTCCATATGCAGGAGTCTGCATATTGTTTCCATTCTAGATAAAGAATTTGTAGTCACATATTGAATACCGTAGACACTCAGATCATTTTTATAGTAAATGTAAAAATCCCCATACCTATGGTGGCAAAGATGAATGCATTGGCCACATCCCTGGATACTGGAATCCACTAGTAGATTGACACCACATATTAGGTTGGCTCTCTTGGGTGATATAGTTTCAGAAATGGCTTGATTATAGAGACATTAACTAGACATAAGAGTATACAAAAACATACTGGCATAGTAGAAGAATTTGGAGGTTGATTCCATTGATTATCATTTGGTCTTCCAGTTCCCTAAAAATTTAAGCAACATGCTACATGAACTTATGAAACATGATAACATCATGATCCTCTTTACAATGTATCATGAAAACAATATACTAACAATAAATGAGGAAACTTGTGATATACAAAACTATTAAAATTTATAATATTCTGACCTGTAGTAGAGAAATAAATGGATTTAATGCACTCATCATTCTTTGAGACATTTCATTCATCATCCTTTGTGAGACTTCATTAATTAACTCGTTTCTTTTCTTATTTCTTGCAACTCATTTTTTACAATCTCAATTGCTTCATGTACATGTTTAACACAAATAAACAATAAAATATAACTTTCATGTAAAAGTGAATAATAATATCATCGTTATGTTAATAATATTTACCTTATATTTTTATTTTCCTCTTGTAAAATTTGATTTCCCACACGCAAAGATACACCACATTCTCCAATTTTATCATGGCCAATACCAACTAATCTGGTTCACTTCAATTTAACAAGTTTAATTACATTAAGAATAGCTTCATCCTCTAGATCTTCGATGCTACCATTCAACTCGTCATCATGTAGTTCACTTCTTTTGGATTTATATTGCTCCACAATTTGTTCCTGATAGATAAGAGTACATGCATAACATATAATAATGGAATAGATATGTCACATCATAATTATTCATTACATACCATAACATTTAAGTCATTAGTATATGCAGCTTAAAGAAAATCCAGTTTACTTGGAGTGTGTCCAAGTTCTACCTCCTATAAGGAAATTATATTGAATGTCTCAAAACAAAACACTAGAAATATATGTATGTGCACCAAATATTATAAATTTCACATAGTTTTCTCAAAAAATCCTGGCGTTTTCTTGCAAATGTCATAGATCAAGTGCAATGATTGATTTTTTTTCATAGATCTATTAAATTTATTCTTTGCAGCAATCTCCTACAATTAAAATTTATATACGTTATATTTCGAAAATAAATTGAACGATATGATTAGGAAGTCAAAATCTTCACCTGTGTTCTAGGATTATTCCACTTCTCAATCAATCGCATGAACTGATCTAGATTTATACGAGGGTCTTTTGCAACTTCCTTCATCATTGTGTCCATGTCATTTTGATATTTGGACTAGTATTTTGCCTTCAACTCAGCCCTCCAATCAGTTAGACTAGAGTTTATGTGTGTCCATAGATGTTCCCAACCATTAGCGTGGTCTCCAAAATCAAAATCAAGCTACAAAATTTGAAATATAAGTGAAACATAAAGTTAGATGAAAGAATATATTGCAAATAATTATTTTCATGATATTGTTTACCTCGATGATGATCTTTGTATCACTAAATGCAGATGCAGGAATTTGGGGCCAATAAAAATCTACATGCCATAAACTGGCATTTCGAGCAAGTATGCCACACATCAAACTTAAATATTTACCCTCGTCCCCAATTTCAAATCCTTTTTCATCAAAAATCACCTTATGCTTCTTACCAGGCTTTGGCTTGATCTTTGACATAGAAGTAGGGCCCCTACCTCATTTTCTTGTTGAACTAGTTTCATGAGTGACATTAAAAGGTTCTTCATCAATCACTTCATTAGTTGGAGAATGGTTGGATGTCAGGTTTGTGTCTGTTGTCATTTCTTGAGTCCCATTTGTTTGAGACAACCTTGATGACTTTCTTGCCATCTTATTTTATAAATAACAAATATATCAGCAGTGTTAATAAAGAAATTGATATTTATAGTATCAATGAAAGAATACAAGAAAATATTTATAAAGCATATATGGATTAAATTTCCATTCAGCATGAACAAAAACATAAAAACTGATATCAGATCCATCATATAAAATGTTTTGGAAAGTGAGTGACAAAGATTTAAATAAGCATAAAAACAAAACTAAGTGTTATCTCCTATCTGTGCCTTTTGACAACAACTCTATCGGTCGAGTTTGTCCTATTTGAAACTTGACCGATAGGCACCAATGGGTGTTTCCAACAGTTGTCATTGGTCAAGTTGTCAATACACAGAGCTCGACCAACAACACTGTGCATAGAATATACAGTTGGCTTATTGAATGAGAATTTCCCTCTCAACTAGATTTTCTCAACCAATAGCCTTATTATTTGGCACTCTCATTTGGTACCTTTATATATGCATATTTCCATGTTCTAAATTGCCTATCTTGCTTACAACTCTATCTCTCTAATTGCTCTAAATTGGTATATCTATATGTTGCAATTACTTGCTTTGAGTTGTTTTATAGATTTTAATGATGATCTCTTTAGATCTCTTGGTTGTGTCTAAAATTGCTTCCATTGTACTCTAACTTGCTACATCTATCTTGGTGTATATCTTGTTTTGATACAACCTTAAGGTTCTTAGTGGTAATAATCCTTTGGTAATGATGCACATTTGTATGTGAGTTATATCCTTTCATGCTTCTAAAATTGCTTATCTCTTTGTTTAGATATATCTCTACATCTACTCATAGCTTGATCTATCTTGTGTATCTTTTGGTATATCTTTCTATGATCTAGATCCTACTAGTAGTCCTAACTTGTGATAACATCTACTAGTAGTTCATATACATGTAGTTCTAACCTTGTTTATAATTGGTATCTTTGCTCATCTAGTGGAATTTCACTATATGCTATGCTTGTATCTTGTCTCATGCATGCTCAAGCTTGTTCCTTGAATTGCATATCTACTATCTTGAGTTGGTTGCATAACATTGTGATGCATGGCACATAGAGCTACATTGTATGTAGAAATTGGAGTATTTTTTGGATTTTATGCAGATGTTGCTCCAATTTCAGTTTTTGCTGCAATAGTAGTGTTTTTTTAATGCAGAAGTGACCTTCTAAGCAAGAATCATTGCTTTGCCATGAGCCCTGGGCAAATTCTATCATCTTGAGGGTCAAACTTGCATTTTATTGTTTTTCTGCAACTCTTTATCTTGCATTTTTGGGTTGTTCAAGTGCATGCTTTAACTTGCTTTTATTCTATGCTTGGACAAGCCCCTAGCTGTGCTCTTCTGCTCTCCTTATATAACCTTTTGTTATCTCCGTTCTCTTAACAAGTGGTGTTCTCATTTTCTTCATAACCCCACTTTTTGAAATGACAAAGGGGGGGAAAGGTATGTCTGTCTTCATTTGACAAAATAGGGAGAAGGCATGTCTTACATGAAGAGGAGAAGCATATTATTGTAAAGGGGAGAAGGTAAAGGGGAGAAGACATATATGTGTAGAACATATATGAGTAGAAGACATAGTATTCTATAAAAGTTATGAAAGCTAACCATGCAGGAGAAATAACATCAATTGAGGGGGAGTATGAGAACTCCATTAGAATCAATTGAGGGGGAGCATATAAACTCAATTCTATTGAAACCCCTAGGTTTCTCCTAAGGTATGAATTTACTTAAATGCTTTCAATACATCTATGGAATGGTTTGTCATCTTCAAAAAGGGGGAGAATGTTGACTCAAGGTCTAAATTGTCTAAACCCTTGTTTTAATGATGACTAAACCATTCCACTTATCTGTGTCTAATGTCTCTACTTGAGTGATTTCAGATTAGGTATAGACACACTCCAAGTGCCTTAACTTGCACATCTCAACTTGGAGAAAAGACAAGTCAAAGTCAATACAAGTGCACATTTTTGTAATATGATGTAAATCCATTAGAATCATGTTGTAAAACACTTGTAATGATTGTATGACTTGTAATTAAGCTTAGAAAAAATCAGGAACACTTAGATCAAATATTTAAGCACTCAAAATCCATTTTCCAAAATTCAAATCAGACTGTTCATCGGTCGAGTTGCAAACTCAACCGATCCTGATTGGATCTTGAAAATAAATTTTGATCGGTCGAGTTTACACTTCACAGAACTCGACCGATCCCTCTACTAACCAAAACCAATTTAAGTGAATTGGTCGAGTTACCTTAGGACAAACTTGACAAATGGCCTAAATTGGTCTTGTCTGTTAGTGGGATCGGTCAAGTTACCTTTATAGAAACTCGACCGATTGCACTGTATGAAAAAGTGCAAAAAAGTGTTTCTAGTCGTTGTGGAGTTGCAACAAGTGAAAATATATCTGTTACAAGCCACAAAATGGCCATTTTTCATTCTTAAGTGTTCCCAAAGGCTAAGGGGCATCCCCAACTATAATTAGGACCCCTTGGGCTTCATTCTGAGGTTGAGCATTCAATGCAAAACTCTATGTGAGGTTCCTATTGTATAGTTGAGTGCTTCCTACAGCCTCCTCTCTCTCTCTAAGCTTAATAACTTGCTATATTTTGTGAGGCTCTCACTTCCACCACCTCCCTATCTCTCTTTTCAACCATGAAGATGAAGGTTATCTCTCTTGGCTAAGAGAGGTGAAGAAGAACAAGGGAAGGCATCCCTTGGTGAAGATCAAGGCTGAAGACTTAGATCTAGAGTGGGTAAGCCCTTGGTGAAGGCAGACGACTCCTTGCTCAAGTGGGTAAGTCCTTAGTGGAAGCTTCTCTGAGTAAAGGTGAAGTCAAAGGATGAAGATCCAAGAAGAGTGGGTAATCCCTACAAGGCTGAAGACTTGTGCAAGAGTAGGTAAGTCCTTGGAAGAAGGTAGAAGACTCCTTGCAAAGTGTGTAAGTCCTTGGTAAGGTTGAAGACTCTTTGTATTGGATAGGTATGTCCTTAGATTGGTCATGTATTGTATCTCTTATAATGAATATAATGAAGGTGCAAGGTTGAGAAATCCTAGAGGTTGACCTCTCTAGGTAAGTGAACTAACTCACTTCTAGTTTAAAGTGTGGAACCACTCTAAATAGCTTGTCTACTTGTGTATGTTCAATCTCTCTCTCCCTTGCTATGCATGTTTTAGTTGCACTCAAATTTCCCATTTAGAAACCTTATCTTATGATATATCTTGAAGGTCTAATGAATTTTGTTTAAGTGCATTCATCTCTATTCATCCCCCCCTCTAGAGCATCTAATCACCCATCTAGGATTCAATAGCATGGATCAGTGAACATAGGAAGAAGAGGGCCAATCAAATGACATATATACCCCCAAGGTGATGTGTTGAGGTAAAGGTTAGTCCTATCATTTTACTCCTTTTTTTGCCTTAGCACACATACACAGAGTGCCAACATGGCTTTAGTATGTAGGCTAGACCCATCCTCATGGAATATATGTATATAGATTATATATACTAAGATGATGCTCTTCCATTGGTTGCTTGATGAGAATCTAGCAAATATTGTCGAAGACAAATGGTAGACCCAATGTGGTGATATTATAGGTCATTTTGGTCAGGAATTTGAGTAGAATTCATATAAGATATATCTAATGCCTGATTATGATCGATAGTTCAAAAATTTATATATGAAAAGTCATATCTAAAAATGATGCATGCATAAAACCCTAATATTAGGGATAACTGTGATGAAGAATGATTAAAATGTGATTTACTCTAATACTATCAATTTAGATAAGTACATGACGTGTTCATAATATATATGCCAAATTAAGAGGTTACATGGTTGTATGAGTATGCACCCTAATGTTAATGAATCAATGTTGGTTATGTTGAAATATTATTGCAATGGATATGCCATGATAGTGAATTGATCTTAGTTTGTGCATTCTGATCAATAGTACAATATCCACTCTAAGAGATAAGGTTACATTAATATGCCTACTTATGCTTCTAGTCAAAAAGTGTGTTTAATGTATGATAATGATTTGGAGATTACATGAAACCCTAGATCCTTTGTAACTGGTGTTAATATCACATTCAACTAATGTAATCTTATTTAAGCTAATGTTAAGAGGTTATAATGATCAATCTATGAATCAGGGTTACATTCAATGCTTGGATAGGGTTTCTAACCCTCAGAAACCATTATATAGATGAATTAGGGTTTGATGCCCTTGTTCCTTATCTAAACCTAAGATGACCATATCCCTATTTTAGGACCTATGTTATGTCTAATTAATATGTTATGAATGTACAATGACACTTTAGGATGTTTTTGTGCATGCATATCATGCTGATTGATTGAATGTACCTTTGCTTGCTTGAATACATTTTATGATTGGATTTAAATGTTGTGCATCGATTATGCATGTAAAACAAGTATGTGGTTATGATCATGAATACTAGTATGTATCCACTCCTGGGGATCGTTGATGGTTCTCGACAATTGATGAATAAAATGTTGATGTTTATTTAATTCTGTTCAACTATAATGCCACTACATGTACCACATAAAGAAAACTATCATATTTTGAACCATGTGTTACATGTATCAAAGGGTATACATGTAAGTCAAAGTATAGATAGATATTACACCTAAGATAACACACTATAATGTTATGACCACATTTGTGCTTAATTGGTAATCTAGGGTTTACCTGAATGATTACATGTTTAATTAGATTGAACATCATTTAAACTTAATTAATGATGTTAGCTCAATTGTGATGTTTCAAATCTAATAAGTAACTCTAACCATGCTTATAATTTGAAGAATTAGGGTTTGAGAAATGTAAACCCTAATCGACAAAAATTAGGGTTTTGATAGTACATGAATATGGAATTTGATCATGATAGCACTGTGGTAAATGATATTTCATATTTTTCTATGTAACTTAGATTTAGTTGAAATTTTATATATGATATGGATAACTAAATCATGCATGCTACTGAAAAATTTCAGAATATTTGGATGTTCTTTGAATGTGGTTCTCAGTTGAACTATACTTCGACCGACCATGCTGATAGAGTGTTGTTCATTAGTGTAATGTTTGATTTTTATTTATTTATCAATGGCTCGAAATGTTCTAAATTTTTTACTAGAGCTCTGAAATTACATTTTAGACATTATGCTAATTTTTCACAATTTTTGGTGTATATTTGACCTATGAAATAAATGAATTACAATAAAAAATTTATGACAGAAAAATCTGCTGAAATAAGAGAAAGTATAGTGAGGGGTCAGTGGGAAAATTACCCCAGCACCTCAATTTCTCTAAATGAGAAAGCTAGCATGCAAGGATATCTCATATTTTGAGATCCATTCTAGAGAAACAAAATTCTAGAGAGAGAGGAGAGCTAGGGTTTTGAGAGGAGAAAGTGGTGGAGATGTTGACCTAGGGTTTCACTATCTGAGATATTATGAAATCAAGTAACTTTACCTTCTTTGCATAACCTTTCATGTGAATCTTCTCTAACACGTCAAGATTCTGCCCCTCCTCTGATTTGATTTGAAATGATATTAAATATTCCCCTTTTCTCACTCTTTCTCCATAAATCTCCATTTCTAGGGTTTCTGAGTTGAAAGGAAGAAGAAATTGGCTATTTGCTAGGGTTTTGATATGGATTCAAGATTTCATAAATGGGCTGCATTTTTAAGGTGTTTTCACATCTTAGGGTGAGTGGGTACTTCCTTTAAACTATAGATTGCACAAAAATGAGTTAAATCATCAATAATCTTGAATTACTTTGTATGCGACTACAAACCCTAAACTGTCTTTTTGATCTAGCTTTTTCAAGATGATATGAAATGGATTATTTATCTATTGTAATGAATTTTAGATGATAAAATTAGTAAAAATGGATAAAATTCATCTAAATTAGAATTTCTAAAGTTATTGCAAGAGGTTATAAGAATATACTGAAATCCATGATTTTCTGCTATGATTGAAATTGTTGTATAATTCAATAAAGAAGTTTGTCTATTTGAATATCCTTGTTTATGAATGATTGTTCATCTAAATGTGAAGTACATATATGTTAGATACTATCTTGGATTTCATGTGATGTTATCAGTGTCTCCTTGATATCTAAGTAAAGAGGGTGAAACCCTAAATGAGTGGAAAGTTGGAAATTTGTGAATAGACATTGTGAAATTATTTTAAGGATTCTCTTTGACATCATAGACTTTATTTATTCAATGTTATTATTGATGCATGATATTTCAATGAAAGAATTGAAAACCCTAGTTCAGTTTATTCCAGGGTTTCATATATATGTTGATTGTATGTGAATTATTGAAAGCAGGGTTTATTAGTGAAAGATTATGATGCATAAAGTCCTTATGTGAGTTGCATGATATGTGAATGAGGTGAATGGAACTCTAAGGGTAGGATATTCTGTGAGTCAAGTGTTTTCAATTCAATGTTCTTCAATGGTATAAGTGGTGTTGTACAAATTGTTGATAATTTATGACAAGGACTATTTATGAGGTCAAATTAAGAAATGTTAATGTGATGATTGAGTGGTGAATTTTCAAAGTGAATTAGACATTTAGATGTCCTAAACATTGTATAATCCTCACAGGAGGCATGTGTTGTGAGGAGGAAATGTGCTTCTCGACTAGAGGTCTCACGTAGGTTGAGGTAAGCCGGAGAGCATCATTGTGGGATGCGGGGGTCTAGGCCAGTGAGGGTGGACTCCTTAAATGATTGGTATACAACACCAACTGGGGATGTCGGTGGTACATGAGATATGAGTTGTGGAAATCAGTGGACATGTTCGGTAGGTCCACTGGTGCACAAGAAGCCTGAGGGCTTTGACTCATTGCCTGAGTACCTAGGTTGAGAGGTGGAGTCTGAAATATCCAACCACTCCCATTGGACACCAAGAGGCAGACGTGCCGATGCCAGCTACAGATGTGGCATTGAGACTAAAGACTTATGATCCTGAGCATTCTTCTAAGTCTTGTACATTGAGATCGTAGCTTGCTACAATTCTTTCACATGTTGTGGTACATCTCATGTGGGTTCAGGGCATAATAACATGAATGAGAGGTTAACCAAGTGTGTGCAGTTATTCAATTATTCTTAGCATGTTTATAAATTATTACTTCTCTTTGTGATTAATCAAGCATGTTCATATATTGATTCACTCTTATAATTATCTAGAGTATCCTACCATATTTATGTTTGTGAATGATTAGTCTATTTAAAGCTTACTACTGTTATAATTGATATCAGTTCCCCAACAGTGTATCTGTAATTATATAAGTGCTTTAAAATGTTTCTTTGAAGTACTCATTCACTGGGAAAGCAGGCTCACCCATCTACTCACAATTTTTAGGGATAACTCATGGAATAAAGAATATCAATGCTAGAGTAGATCTGCCACAAGAGTAAACTAACAAACTAGTCAAGTTCAGTCAGTCTCTGTCACTCTAGGTCCTTGAGTAAAAGCGAGAGAGTTGTAAATAATGTTGTGTAACTTGTTTGCTTAATAATAGAGAATGTATTTGATTAACATGTTGTGTGTACATGGAAGTTTGAGAAACATAATGAATGTCTAGATATGTATCTTTACTGTTTAGATCAGATTTGAGTAATCAAGTCTTAATTTCCCTTGTAAAGTTTTTTTATGTGATTGAATGTGAGGAAACAAAGAATTTGAAATCATAGAAAAAGTCGGGAATGAACTTTGTATTAAGTATAATCCTCAAACTTATGCCCTAATCTCATGATTAGTGGTAATCGTGGGGTGTGGGTGTAACAAATAATGTGTTAGAATATCTGATGAAAATACAAGTTCACATGCGCCACTTAAATGATTGTTGAAAATATACGTACATGTGTTATTTTTGATGAACCCACATACCAATATAGAAATATACTGACCACATTTTGTTTTTCAGTGTTTTAGATAATTGATACACATAATACAAGTGCGTGAGGATAAAGATGAAAGTTATTGAAGACATTGAAACTATACCAAGGAGGGTTAGCTAGATAGTATTTCTCTTCTTCTCATTATGTACAAGTTAGTTCTTGAAATATTCATATAATACCTTTCAGGAGTATAATTCAAATATATGTATTCATTCAAGTTCATTAATGAAAATTATTAATTTGTTTGCAATATTTTTTTAATTTTTGATTATGGAAATTTAGAGTAACGACTCTCGACTTTAGGTCCACATTGATTGAGGGACACTCAAAAGTGGGGGTCGTTACATTAGAAATCAAAGCCCAAACTTTTCAAATAATATTTTGTAGTGATAATTTTAATTATTCTGTAGAAATGTTAAGGGAAATTATAGGGCTTAACCTAAGGGTAATGGTTTCTAGAAAGGATCATGGCTTTAGAGGCTGGAAATATTTTTCTGCTCACTGTTAAGTTGGTATACAGGGGCTCCCTTATCCAACGTGATACTTGCCTAGCCAAAACCTAGGGTTTGTCTGAAATAATGTTCCCTCTAAGCTTCTCATCTCTAATTTAGTCCACTTATCATATCCTTTCTTAATTAACCTTAAAATGCACTTCCGTTCTCATCTCAAGTTAGGGTTTTGAGAAGAAGTAGGATGAAGGCACCCTCCACCAATTACTGTACATTTAATGATTGTAATAATGATATAGCTAGGAAAAATATTTTATGGATTTTTTCCTTGCAAGATAAAACCCTAGATGGACCTAGGGTTGGTTTAGGAAAACCCTAAGTGGGTCAAGGGGATATATAAAACCCTAAGATGTATTGTGCAATCCCTAACCGTAACCCTAAACACAAATCCTAGGTGATGGGTGTGTTGTGGGTGAAATAGTAACCCTTCCTATATAAACCCTGACTTAGAGAGAGAAAATATATATATTAGGTAACCCAGTCTTAGTTCCATGGATTAGATACCCTAATTTCCCATGAAAGCATACATGCAAAGTATCTTTGAATATATAAGAAATATAGGTAATTAGTGGTTACATAAGAATAAACATAAGACCCTCAATTCACATTTAGGGGTGGTGTCCCAACATGGGTTGGGTCAACTCAAGAATGGGTAAAGATCTATGGGGGAGGCATAATGCTAAACCCATGGGGTAAGGTTGTGGCTAGAAAGCCTAACCTCCTCATGTTAGACAACAAGGCACCCTAGGCTAGGACCTTTCTTACAAGGGTGAGTTTCCAATCACATGTTAAGAATTAAGGAAACTTTGGACATCCTCAAAGGACCTAGCCCTTAAGGATTTGGAACATGATAGGATGCACTACTACAGAACATGCCTTTAGCGTTAGTTAATTAAGGTCTTTTAGTGTCAGTTTCCAAGCGACACCCAAGTGGGCGCCGCTAAAGGTGGACCCCTTCGTCGTCGGCTCCCAACTAACGCCAAAAAGCTTCCCGCCACTGAAAACGTGCTAGCAAAAGGACTATAGGCGTTAGTTGTTTACTAAAACTGACACTATAGAATTGTTATAGATGTTGGTTATTAAAAGAACCGACATCAAAATGATTCCCGCCACCGAAAAACATGCTAGCAAAGGGCCTATGGGTGTCAGTTTTTAAATATAACCGACGCCATATCATCATATCCCCTGCCTGCCACCACGGTCGTGCTTCCCAGCACGGCTGTGGTATCTGGTCACATAGACGTCAGTTTTAGGTCAAAAACAGCTGTCGTATGTCTTAGGTGTCGGTTTTGTTCAAATAACTGACGTCAAAATGCTTCCCGCCACTGAAAAACACGCTAGCAAAGGGCCTATGGGCATCGGTTTTTAAATATAACTGATGCCATATCATCTGAACCAATGTCGGTTTTGTGCTAATAACTGATGCCATATCCCCTGCCTGCCACCACGGCCGTGCTTCCCAGCACGGCCGTGGTACCCGGTCACATAGACGTCGGTTTTTGGTCAAAAACCATCGCCGTATGTCTTAGGTGTCGGTTTTGTTCAAAGAACTGACGCCTATATTTTGATTTTTTTTTCTTATCAGTTTGTAGGCCTGCTGTATGGCTGGTCAGTAGGATGAGAACCTGCAGTTCAGATCTGAACTGCAGGTTTACGCCCTATAAGATTTACTAAAGAAGAATCCAAATTATTACTTTTCAACTCTTACTCATTCCTTCTTATGCAAACATCCTTATCCATATCACACAACTCAAAAAATGACTACTCATTCCAATTGGAACCATTTATCTTTGTTATATGCATTTGCCCCTTCCCTCCCATGCAATTCACAATATTTGTAGATGATCAAAGGCTATCTTCATTTAAATTTGTTATCTTTATTGATTCCACCATTAGAGTGTCACACTCTTTTCTTTTGATTCCTTGTTCAGACTTTTTGGGTTGTTCGCACCCAGCTGGGACACAATATATGAAACATTTTGAAGGTGATTTGGTTCAAGGAGTGGCAAGTTGTGGATGGGATTAGGGAGAGGATGAGTTTGAGAGATACACTGGTGGTAGCGGATTGGTGGGTGACATGAACTACTATTGTGTTGTGAGTAGGTTTTGTGTAGGGTGTTTGGGTATGTGGTTGTGACCGACATTCCATGGTTCTTGTCATGTCATGGGGAGATCTTTCTAGTAGGTGTGGGTTAGGTAGGAGATTTGTTGTGGGTTGGTGGTGATGGTAGTATGGTATTGTGTAGAAAAAAAGAGCCATGTGTAGATGCACAGTTGTTACCTTACATATGTAGACATCAAATCATTACTTCAAAAAAGGGTATAAGGTAAAAATATATTCTAAACTAGGTATATGGTAAGAGTTGCAAGGTTTTCCAACACTGGTGGGTATGCTTGAATTTCCTCATTTCACACAAATTAGTCATAAACAATATTTTGTGGAATTTTATTTAAATATTCACATCTTAAATTGTCCTTCTTGGATAATATGTACATCTAACAAATACTAGATGTTTTAACCCTTGTTCAAGTATTAATGTATATAGGAATGGTTTTTTTTTATGACATGGGAACCACCCTCGAGGAAGCGCCACGATTGTGGCCCCCTGGCAACATAAACCCCCAACTTTCCCCAACTACCCACACATCAGGGTCAGCAAGGTAAACTCACGCAGAGGCTGAGGTGCATGACTGGACCAAGGATCACTGAAGTTGCACAACTAGGGATTCGAACCCGAGTCCCTACTCTGGGGAGCCCGAGCCTTCTCCACCGAGCTACAATGCCCTCATCGTATGTAGGAATGTTTATTAGCATAGATATCTTATTGTTATTATTAGATGTAAAATCAGATGTATGACATGAATTTATGTAGTTGTTTATTAAATGAGAATTTGAGATGAACATATTTTCATAGATTACCCTAATTGTTCACCAATGCATATTTTATCTTATTCATTACAGTTCCTCTTGCATGCCATTCTTGTACGGTTGTATGTGTCATATTATTTATATGATGGTTTCATATTAAACTTATGTTAGGTTTGCATGTAGGTACATGAACACACAATTGGACAGTATTGGGTTGACTAATGATCATTAAATCTATTATCAACTACTTATGGAATTATGGACTAGTGGTAGTTATATCTAGGTTCTAGTATTTTATAAAAATGGGGGTTAAAATCACCAACATTAAGCCAAAGTCTACCAAAAATTTAAGAAGGTGTTCGATTAAGTATGAATAATGATCACAATAAAACATGGTATTAGACAAACATATCAAGGCATTTGTGAAGTGAACCCTAATTACCTACCAAAAGAAAATATAGTCCTCATAAAAGAGGTAAACCAAGGATAACTTCATGGGCGATCAAACCTATCTGCTTCATTATTGACCCATTAGATGAAAAAGCCATCCACCATTTCTCTTAGTGTTTCATAGGGATACAACAGAGTTCCACCCCTACCCACAAAAAAATCACTCATTGCATTGAAATCCCAAAATCCCTCCTTTAATTTATAAGTTCCATACACCCTTGCTACTGCCTTTTATTGACACATCTAGTAAAAGGAGTTATTTGTTTATTGACACACACTCACACATACCACACTCCATATCTGAATGTTAATATTGCATCCACAAACCCATACCATCCTTTAATCCACTTTTACCACCTAATGACAAGATTGTACATGACTAATGGTGAAGACAAGCTTACAACTTAATTGGCATGTATATAAGCATTTATGTTATTTGGGATTCTATTACATTAGGGTTTCAAGGGTAAATATGCCTTCATATATGCTAAAATAGGAATGCTACTTAATTATAATTAACATTTTCCTAAGATTTGTAGGCATGATATGGTTGGGTTGAATCCTATAATGTTTTTTCAAATCCTAGATTTGAATGTAAGGTGAAATGGAGGTTGGTTAAACAAAATATATTGACTTTGGCCAAATTCATGACAACGGTCGACCAAACTCCACACAAGTTGGCCAACCTATGGTGTAGATTAACATCAAGGAGTGAGACCTGAGAGGGGATCCACTCATTACTAAACCAAACAAGAGTCATTATCCATAACAAACACACCAAATTTTCACATGGATGAGAAGTAGTATTTGATCATACATAAATGGATATCACAATGATCAAAGTATATTAACAAAATAAAATATATGACTTTACAATTTACAAGATGACATGATAATTTCCCACTTGGAGCTTACATGAAGGTAACATCTTCAACAATTAAGCAGAAGAATGTTTGAGATATTCCAAGTTTATCTCCCTAAAGCAAACTCCACTAAGAAAAGTTGGTCCACCAAGTTAAGTCTTCTATGATCATCACCTAATGGGTTGACAGCATACCCCACAAAGGAAGGAAAGTGGAAGTTGTCAGCATAAAAATGTCAATATGTGCACATCAATAGGGATTGCACAATATTATGGGAAGGGGCAACAATATACCATTTTAGGCTTCCAAAAAAGAGAGAAAGAGAATGTACATACCAGATCTTGGACCCTACCCTAGAAGTTTGACCTTTTGGGTTTAACCAAATAAGGTTGAGGTTAGAGTGATCCTAATAATCTAATGCGCGAATAATGTAATCTGATTCATTTGGTGATAATAAGATGATAAAGAACTTCATTGAATAAGTAACTATGATAATGGGCCATTAGTGGGCCATACGACATATCTCATAAAAAGAAGTTCTAAAAATAAAATCTAAGTTTAAAATCGTGTTCCTTGGGTCCGAATTGCCTTGGAAGTCAAGTTTCACATTATTCACACAATAATAATTTATATAATTCAATTTGGAAAATAAGACATGAGTTTTACTCAAAATATTAAATAAAATAATAAATAACTCCAAAATAGAAAAATAATCTTGGAATTGTAATCTACATAATAAATATAGCCTTTGGGTGATTTTTCATCCAATTTGGAGAAAATTTACTTAAAAGGTGAAATCAGGAGAGAGAGAGTGTGTAGAACCTTCAAAATATTAAATAAATATACAAATAACTCCAACATGTAAAATTTAAGGCAAATTCATATTCACTACGCTTAAGTTAACTAGTGGATGAAGTTTCACCTAATTTGGATAATCCTAATGTCATTAATGCATGAAGAAAGAGAAAGTAAGTTTTGAATAATAAATGCATTAAAAGTTCTCAAAAGGCAAATCTAATTTCATATTATGAATCTACATGCCTTAATTGGCCTCTATGCAAAATTTTACTTAATTCGGATAATGTTTGAGCCCTCAATTTAAGAAAGAGAAAAAAAGAACTAATGCTTTCCAACTTTGGTTTAATCGATTTTGATTTTGGTTTATTTTGTCACATGTCACACTATAGTCGGATGGTTTCCAGTTTTCCTTCTTATGCGCCTCTTCACGGTGACCGTTGGATCTCAGATGGATGACATCCGGTCGTCTCCTACCTTGAGTAGGAGCCCAGCCCAGATTTCTCTATACTCAGATTTTTCGATTTGTTTTTTCTCCCTCCCTCCACCGATTCTCAAGATTTTTCTTGCGTTGTGATCGGGAGAGAAATCTGCATCTTTCCATCCTTACTTTCCCTACCTTTTCCTTCTTAGATCATGAATCCCCAAGCCTTGCCCAATAAGCAAGTTCGGGCAACTGTTTACTCGACTACCCACCCAACCTTGCCTATATATACCTTCACCCTCAGCTTTCTGGAGGTTCGTGCAACAATCCTCTTAACTCAGTTGAGCCGTAGCGTGCTCATATGTTACTGGAGATCGATGAGAAGTCCAAACTTTGCGGCAGATCATTCTCTATTTCCTCTCGACCTCTGATCGAATTAAAAAGTATGACCAGCTTTGTCTTTGCTCAAGCTTTCTTTCGGTGTCTTCATCGCTGAGTTTGGTCGTGTATATCGAATTTGCCCAATTTTCCACCTATCGTTCTGCCATCAACATGAGGGCACAAGGAAGAAGATGACTATGTGTTTTATTTACTATTTTGCCCCTCCACTTCCCTCTATTCTTTGCTCTTTCGCACAAGGGCAATTTGGTCATTTTCCTGGTTTTCCTTTGCTTTGGGCTGTCTGACGAGTTGTTGACTGAGTCTTGACCTACTAGCATGGCGGCCTCTGATTGGTCTGAGTCAACAGGGCCATGTCCTCTCTCTCTCTCTCTTTGTTTCTCGCCTATTAAACGCTGAGTTGGCTTTTTCTTCTATTTTGATTGGTCTGTTTTGTAAAAATTGATAACTAATTATCTGTTTGGCCAATAATTACAAATAAATATTCGTTGGAATCAGAAAAATAATATCTAGCTAAATATGTTTTGATAAATGAATCTAAATATTAATAATAGGGGTCTTCAATGGATCTAATTATTGATGAATTAACTTGTAAAAGTCATAACTAATTATCTATAAGTTAGAAAAATATAATAAAATATGTTTTGAACTCAGGAAGTTATAACCTAAAATTTGACATGGATTTGATAACCTAATTCATAAATATTAAAAAGGCATTTTTTAGGGTTTTGAATCATTAATGGAAACCTAACCCTAATTCCACATATATGCTTAAAAGGTTCTTTGGATGCCTAGGCTTGGACCTAGATGTGACTTTGGATCATTTGACTCTGAAGTTGAGGTATGTTGTATCCCCTATTCCTCTATGTTGAGCAATTCACCTATCTTATCATTCTTTTGACTTTGACCTACACATATGTCTATTTTCTTGATATCATGGTTCGTGTGAACTATCTTGGTTGTTATGGACTTGGATATTATTTTGATATCTATCTTGTGCCTTGGTGCATGTTGGTCTTATATATTGATATGTGCCCACTTTGAAGTAGATGTTTATATGTTTGGGATGTCCATTGTGTGATGGCAACATTTAATAATTCTGACTATACTTTTCTACTTGCCTCTACATTTAACATGTTATGTGATTCAGTAGCACTAGAGTAGTGTAATTGCATTGGTTTTGGGTTATGTGCCCTTTTTGTTTATTTTGGGATGGTGGTTATGTGCCCCATACCTAGGTTTCAGCTTTATGGGGGTTGGCCCCATTTTATATATATTTGGGAGTTCGGTTATGTGTCATTCTCTATTAGGCTTTAGCTTTATGGGGGGTTGGCTGCCATTGTCTTTATATTGTTCTAGGGCTATGCTTATCTCACATGCATGCAAGTTGATGTTATTTATGATGGGTTATGTGCCCAAATTGTTGATGGGTTATGTGCCCAAATCTTGATATGTGCTTATGTGGCACAATATTTATTGTTTTGATTATGGCAAGTATCTTCTCTTATGATGATGATGATTCTTTTCTTTTATGCCTGATTGGGTAGTCCATATCTCTTGCATGGGAAGCCTTTTATTTGATGTCCTTTATTCTTTATATTCCTCAATTTGCTTTTAGTATGCACATACCAGCATTTGTTGATGTATCCTATTGTTTCTCTTTTGTTGGGGTATGCTTCCAACCCTAGGTGTAGGACTTAGATGACAAGGTTGTTGGTATGTATGCCCTGAGAGCCAATCATGGGATGATTGGTAGGATACATTAAGATTGATTTGATAAACATCAAAGGCAAGATTCCAATTATTTCTGGTTCAGTCATACGAGATAGTGATAGAACAGATTGAATGTCTAGAGAATGACATTACTCAATGACGTATGCTTTCAGGCTGAGGACCTGAACAATGAGATCATACTGATGCTAAGAGTTTATACATTCTTGTTATGTCCCTAGTCGGATGTCATTGTGGAAGGTAGATAGACAACAATGACACACAAGACTAGATTGTGGTGTTGGTTGATGACAAAATCTCATTAGTCATGATATAGAGATATCAAACCAAACACATAGGTACTTGTTAGAGAACAAGTGTACCAGACAGACCCACCGTGAGTTTGACACATGGAACCATGACATGGTAGTCACAGTCAGTACTCACAGTGATGGTGGTGAGTGTGATTCTTTGACCTGAAATCACTACACTCAACACATGTCGTTGGGCATACTTTGACATCATCAAACGCAGTCCTGAAACATGGGTTGTTATAAAGGTGATGATTGGGTGGCTTTGACACATGGGGCTTTTGAGGGGTGAGTGATAGGTATGGGATTTGTCCCTCCTGAGGGAGTTTGATATCCATGGCCACTTGATGAGTAGGATTGAGAAAGGCGTGCACGCATGTGTGAATCAGTATGTGATATTGATGTCATACATATCTCTTACAATCTACTCTGAGATCAAGAAAGTGAATGAACGTTGACAGGATGACTGTTCCATGCCTCGAGTTCATTCGGGATATCAATGACAAAGGAATTATACATTCACTATAACACCATTCATAGATTGTAGGATTGAAAGTTGTTCTCCAACTTTCTATTTTACTTGGGTAGCACTGATGTGTGACTAGGCACCGCTCTTTGCTTGTGAAGTCATAAGTGTTATGGACTTTCACTGCCAACGTGAAATGGACCTGCAGGGTCACACACATAGGATTTAACCTGGAAGAGGAGTTTTGTCCACAAATAATGTTTAGATTGACTACTAAAGGAGTTTAGCAGTTCAATTAAACACTCAATCAATTGATAGCTCAGTATCATTATGTTCAAGGTGTTGGACTGATTGATTAGAGTATCGGATTGATTGAAACTGCAATTGGCTGATTCTGCACAATCTACACTCCCAACCGATCGGCTCATGTGATGAACCGATCAGCTCAGCTTGGTGAACCGATCGGCTCAGGTGGTGAGTCGATCGGCTCATGGACAGGGTGAAACGATTGCTTCAAGTGTTGAAATGATCGGTTCAACTGATGCAACTAAGCAAGTTGGGAAAGTAGGATTGGTGAGAAATTTCCTTTTGTTTCACTTACCCAATTTGATTGGAACAAGGATTGGTATATGGTACCAATTAGAAACAAAGAGGAAAAGTCAATCGGGAACTGACCAGGACCACGAACCGACCGGTTCAGAAGTGAACTGACCGTTTCATGGGTCCCAACCGATCGGTTGAGGTGTCAACCGACCGGCTCAGGTCTCCAATCGACCATTTCAGAAATGAAACGATCGGTTCAGGTTGCGCAGTTGGTTGTTTTTGTGGAAAATCTTGAACCCTTCTACTCCTACTTTAGTCCCATATTGCCCGGGATAGAGAACCCTGTCCCATGACCCTCCTATATATAGGGGTATTGGGGGCTTCTCAAAGAACAACACAGTGTAACCAGTTGCTCTGTAAAGTTGTCGTTCTCTCTGGTTTTGGTAACCGAGAGAGACGGAGCAAGTGCTACCCGATAAGGGAGGTACAACAAGGGAAAGACAATTGCAGAAAGTGACTGGTGGCAGGAGAGTGTGTCGGTGACTAGTACACCGATAGGAGGGTGTGACTTCTTCCAATTCCTTGTGAGACAAGGAGATTGGAGTTCCATGTGGTCCGTGTGGACTACTTTAGAGGCGGGAGATTTCTGCCGCTCGGAGGACAGCTGTCAATCCCGATAGTCCCGGTGAGATCAGGAGTCGTCAGTCCCGGTGCGACCAGGAGCTGCACAGACACCGTCCAAGACCAGAGGTGAAGACTGCGCAAGCCGCGAGGTATTTTCTCCGAGCAAGCCTCGGGACAAGGTATGATTCCACAAACCATCCTTTCCTATTGTATAGACGTTGACGTGTTTCCTTGTTCTGGGTTTGGGAGGAGAAAATTTTTGTTTCCACTGCCTTCTCTACCTCCCCTAAAACCCAACAGTGGTATTAGAGCCACGTCAACTATTCTATACTTTAGGATTATCGATATGATCGATTTTGGTTTGTCGCCTTTATTTATTGCATACGATGCGAATAAAATTGGCTTTATGCATGTCCAATCCTAAATCCACAAATCCCAATTTACATATATGATATGTATTATGAATGCACTCGATACGCGTCACCCTTAAACGAGTTTTGTGGTGGATGTATAGCGTGGTTATGGCCAATAAACCCTATCTCTGTATGGTTGTATGTGGTTGCTTGCATCTCGGTCTGTGCACCGATCTTCCTTCTCATATTCCTGATGTAACTCGAAATAATTCGAGATTTCTTTCCTACCTTTGCTCCCCTCGAATGTAACTCGAGGTTTCTCTTTTTATAATGTAAAATAGGATAGAATTTTATTTCATGTTATGTCAAAGAACGGAGGACATCCTGACGACAGCTGAGACGATCGGTTCAAGGCGTGAACCGATCGGTTGACGTTCAAGACGATCGGTTCAAGGAGTGAGCCGATCGGTTGATGACCGGTTCGAGGAGCGAGACGAGCGGGTGGCGGCCATGATGAGATGCACAACGACCGGGTGAACCAATCGGTTGGAGGAACCAACTGATCGGCTGGTGGCACCCATCCGACCAGTCTGATGGCGAGCCGATCATTCATGTGATGAGTTGATCAAACCCATAAAGGCAAAGCACAGAGTTCATCTTATACAGGTTGTATGTGATGTAGACCTAGATGACCGTGATTCCTCTTGGCTTGAGGAATCACATTAGGATGGCCATAATCATCGCTTTTATCATTTCACATGTTTTCTGTGGGATATGGCATGTATATGATACGTACTATATATTGTGGTGATTGGATATGTATATGTATATAAAACCAAATCCCTCATTCAATAATAAGTTTTAGATGCCTTCCAAAATGTGACACATGTGAAAAGCTTGATCGACCAAGTGTGGGCACGCCCTAGCGTGGTGCACCGTCTATCTCGTGGAAGCGTGAAGGATGAATGTGTGGGTCTGTCCTAGCAGGGTGCATATTCATCGTGTTTGCTTTGGGTCGGACTTAACGAGGTGACCTAGATAGGCTCTAGCACTTTGAGGCATGGAGATGATCATGGCAAGGAGTTGCATATGACATATTATCAAGATTTGCATATGATGCAATTGATAAGAGTTGCCTACTTGAGATATCTAAGTTGTGGGTGACAGCCCTAGCTGGTCCATGACTTAGAGAATTTCATGATCTTGCCCACTAGAAGGTTGTACGCTACAATCTTCTGAATTGATGGTGAGGGCTATCAATTTGAACTAAAATAGTGGGAGCGATAATTAATTAAAGGCCTAATTATATCGTCAACTTTTTCAAATCAATCAAATAAGTCAAAAATGAGTTTTTGGACTAAAATTGCATATTTCCTTTTGTAGTACAAATGACAACAAACACCAATCACTTTTCTTTGCGATTCGTCCTTGAAAAGGACAAGCTGAATGGGACAAATTTCCACGATTGGTTAGGACATTGAGAAGTGTTCTCAATCAAAGAGCGAAAGCTCTAAGTCCTAGTTATACCAGAACCAGATGAACTCGATCCCACCACATCAATGGATGAAAGTATGTTTATGGAAGCATATTGAGGATGACATTGATGAGGAGTGCTTGATGTTGTGTTCTCTGAACTATGAGTTACAGAGACAACATGAGACATATGATGTCTCCAAGACATTGTCCTAGTATGTCATGACAGAAGGAGATCCAGTAAGGTATTCACACACTCAATATGATTGGGTATGTGGAAAGACTTGACTAAGAAGGATTCCCTCTGAGCCAAGAGTTGGCTATTGGTATGATACTGCAAATGTTGCGAGAATCATACAGTTCATGATAAACTACAACATGAACAACTTTGACAAGTGTTGACAAAGTTGTTGGACATGTTGAGGATAGTAGAGGCAAATATGAAGAAAGACTAACCCTAATCTTTGATGAGATCAATGAAAGGTAAGTCTTAAGGGTAAGGGTAAGGGCAAAGCAAAGAAGTGTTATGATGCTAGCCAGCAGCCCAAGCCATCTTCAACCTCAAGGCACACAGGGAAAGGGTGTATGAGGGAATTGCCCTCTATATCTGGAAGATCAAAAGAAGATGAAGGAGGGGATGGATATCTCCACCTAAAGTATCATGAAATGAACCGCTTCTTTATCTGAGGTATATGATACCAAGATATGGATATGTCATATATGATATGCAATACCAACAAAGAAGTAATGGCCTTTGTGAAAGGACCAAGAAAGGAGTACCCATCATTGGAGCAAGTGTTGCTGCCATAGATAGGAGTACCTTTCAGTTTATTTCAGCCTAAAGGGCATGAAATAGAGTTGAGAACTGCTATTTCATATTTTCCAATAGATAGAAACACTTTATTTTTGCATATTGTATGACAATGATGGCAATCAATAAAGAGATGTTTCAATTTCTAAAGATATGACCTTTGTCGCAATGCCTTGTTTATCTTATGGTATTTGATATGCATAAGATAAAATGATACCTAAAAGTTATAGATAACTCAAACAATCAAATTAGCATCAATCATGAGAAATTCATTTCTAGTGTCCATGTGATGGATAAATCTAGACTCTTTTGGTTAGAGATCCAGTAAGAGACATGAATATCTTGGACATGATTAATCAATCTTCACTAATGGTAGTGGGAGAATGATTATCCTATTAGGTATGACACATGTGATGTATTTACATACCTATTGGAACAAATGCTAATACTTCAATTGGTGTTTAGAGAAATACCAATATGAATATCTTGAAGTGTTCAAGATTATCATAGATGAGGTGCAAATTTGGTAAAGTGTTAATTCTTGATGAGATCAATGAATGAAATACTTGGACCAAATGTTTGAGATCCTTATGAGTGATTATGATAGTGTATCATAGTGAACTCATGATTAAGGCATGGTGATGTCTAAATCAAGAAGGAATCATACTCTAAGGAGTTAGAGAATGATTATCAAATAACTAAATTCTTCTTAATAAAAGAATACCCCACACTAATAAAGGACATTAAGAATCACAAGGAGTTGTAAGTTCTTATATCCTTGACGGATACACCTCGTTTATCTATGTGATGAGTTGTTCATGTGACGAGTCAACTATCTAGATTAATATGAGGAAATGAATTTTGAGTTATGGTTTATGACCATTACATCCTAAATGACATCCATGTGAACCATAAGGTATGACCTTGATGGTAGCACCCATTGGATGAAATCCATAAGTGCAAATGAATCTTAAGTGTTAAGACACATAGATAACATTTTGAGAAGGATGATGCTTGTTGATTGCAACTTAATGACTAAAGGCATTTGGCATATGGATACTAAAACTTCATTCCTATGAGGAATAAAAAAAGGATGTGTATGTGACACAACCTATAAGGTTTATGAATCCACTAATGCAAATGAAGTCTATAAGTTACAATGGACTAATCAATGTGATTGATTGAGTACAAGCAACTCAGAATTGATCTTTACTTTGATCATATAGTCAAAGGGTTTGACTGATATGTCAAAGATAAAGAAGGATCTGTGATTTAGTGGAAGCGTATTCACATTCCACATGTTGATGTGAAATGGAAATGTTCTAGAATGGAATTCCAAAAGTGGAAATTATCTTAAAGGAAGATTATGATGTTTCCTATGTGATAGGAATAGAGATCTATAGAGATAGTTCTCGAAAAACCTCTTGACCTAAAAAGAGAAAGCATACATTGGCAATATGTACTGAAGGGTTCAGTATGCACAGATTCAGTGGGAGAAAAACTTGTCCATGTCACATGGAGTTAGTATCCCAAGGCCAAGTGTCTAATTCTTATGAAAAATGGGAACACTAAGAATAGATGTGGATCTATCATGTATGTAATCATCCCATTATCTTGCATGGCAAGAACAAAATGCATTCATCATCTTGTATGTATGACATGGCAATATGATGTGCTCATCCTGATAACTCGTATGTGAGACATGACGAGTCGATGTCTGTCTACTTCCAGTAAGGGTTACTGGAATACCATGAGAACTTGATAATTACTTGTGAAGTACTTGTTCTATGGAGATAAGGAAGAGTTCAATGTAAAGAGTTACATTGATGCGAACTTCTGAAAGGACAGAAAATTAATCGCAAAATATATATAGGATATATAAAAGTGAAAGTTTGTTGATAATTGGAAGTGTTCCAATAAAATCATTTAAAAGGAAATGTCGAGTATCTATATGTTGGAGAACAACAATGGATACTATATGGATCTGGAAGTTCATGAGATGAACTTATAGATATTCTGCTCATTGATGACAAGTATGGAATCCTTGATCATGCAATGTGGCTAAAGGTTAGCAAAGGAATACTAGATTGCATATTACGGAAACTCCATCTCATACGTGTGACGTACAGTGAAGAGATGAGAGACATGCAATTTAAAACTGACTTTGGCAAGGTTTTGCCATTACTCACTATGTTCGCACTAGAGCACAGTAACATGTGGGACATGTTTGAAGGTCACTATGAATATGATTCAAGGGTGATTGGCTCGCAGTGCAAGTGGGAGTCTGTTGGTATGTATGCCCTGAGAGCCAATCATGGGATGATTGGTGGGATACATTAAGATTGATTTGATAAACATCAAAGGCAAGCTTCCAATTCTTTCTGGTTCAGTCATATGGGATAGTGATAGAACATATTGAATGTCTAGAGAATGACAGTACTCAATGACGTATGCTTTCAGGTTGAGGACCTGAACGATGAGATCATACAGATGCTAAGAGTTTGTACATTCTTGTTATGTCCCTAGTCAGATGTCATTGTGGAAGGTAGATAGACAGCAATGACACACAAGACTAGATTGTGGTGTTGGTTGATGACAGAATCTCATTAGTCATGATATAGAGATATCAAACCAAACACATAGGTACTTGTTAGAGAACAAGTGTACCGGACAGACCCACCGTGAGTTTGACACATGGAACCATGACATGGTAGTCACAGTCAGTACTCACAGTGATGGTGGTGAGTGTGATTCTTTGACCTCAAATCACTACACTCAACACATGTCGTTGGGCACACTTTGACATCATCAAACACAGTCCTGAAACATGGGTTGTTATAAAGGTGATGATTGGGTGGCTTTGACACATGGGGCTTTTGAGGGGTGAGTGATAGATATGAGATTTGTCCCTCCTGAGGGAGTTTGATATCCATGGCCACTTGATGAGTAGGATTGAAAAAGGTGTGCACACATGTGTGAATCAGTATGTGATATTGATGTCATACATATCTCTTCCAATCTACTCCGAGATCAAGAAAGTGAATGAGCGTTGACAGGATGATTGTTCCATGCCTCGAGTTCATTCGAGATATCAGTGACAAAGGAATTATACATTCACCGTAACACCATTCACGGATTGTAGGATTGAAAGTTGTTCTCCAACTTTCTATTTCACTTGGGTAGCACTGATGTGTGACTAGGCACCACTCTTTGCTTGTGAAGTCATAAGTGTTATGGACTTTCACTGCCAACGTGAAATGGACCTGCAGGGTCACACACATAGGATTTAATCTGGAAGATGAGTTTTGTCCACAAATAATGTTTAGATTGATTACTAAAGGAGTTTAGTAGTTCAATTAAACATTCAATCAATTGATAGCTCGGTATCATTATGTTCAAGGTGTTGGACTGATTGATTAGAGTATCAGATTGATTGAAACTGTAATTAGCTCATTCTGCACAATCTGCACTCCCAACCGATCGGCTCATGTGATGAACCAATCAACTCAGCTTGGTGAACCGATCGGCTCAGGTGGTGAGTCGATCGGCTCATGGACAGGGTGAAACGATTGCTTCAAGTGTTGAAATGATCGGTTCAACTGATGCAACTGAGCAAGTTGGGAAAGTAGGATTGGTGAGAAATTTCCTTTTGTTTCACTTTCCCAATTTGATTGGAACAAGGATTGGTATTTGGTACCAAATAGAAACAAAAGAGGAAAAGTCAATCGGTAACTGACCAGGGCCACGAACCGACCGATTCAAAAGTGAACCGACCGTTTCATGGGTCCCAACTGATCGGTTGAGGTATCAACCGACCGGCTTAGGTCCCCAACCGACCGTTTCAGAAATGAAACGATCGGTTCAGGTTGCACAGTTGGTTGTTTTTGTGGAAAATCTCGAACCCTTCTACTCCTGCTTTAGTCCCATATTGCCTGGGATAGAGAACCCTGTCCCATGACCCTCCTATATATATAGGGGTATTGGGGGCTTCTCAAAGAACAACACAGTGTAACCAGTTGCTCTGTAAAGTTGTCGTTCTCTCTATTTTTGGTAACCGAGAGAGCCCGAGCAAGTGCTACCCGATAAGGGAGGCACAACAAGGGAAAGACAACTGCAGAAAGCGACTGGTGGCAGGAGAGTGTGTCAGTGACTAGTACGCTGACAGGAGGGTGCGACTCCTTCCAATTCCTTGTGAGACAAGGAGATTGGAGTTCCAGGTGGTCCGTGTGGACTACTTCAGAGGCAGGAGATTTTTGCTGCTTGAAGGACAGCTGTCAATCCTGACAGTCCTGGTGAGACCAAGAGTCGTCAGTCCCAGTGCGACCACGAGCTACACAGACACTGTCCAAGACCGGAGGTGAAGACCGCGCAAGCTGCGAGGTATTGTCGTCGAGCAAGCCTCAAGACAAGGTTTGATTCCACAAACCATCCTTTCCTATTGTATAGACGTTGACACATTTCCTTATTCTAGGTTTGGGAGGAGAAAATTTTTGTTTCCGCTGCCTTCTCTGCCTCCCCTAAAACCCAACAAAGGCTTGATGACCTGGACTTAGATAGTGAAGTTAAATCTTGGAGACAATCTTGAGGTGGTTTAGATTTCCTCTACATGGATCCTTATGATGTAAGTTTGTAACCTTTTGTTTATAATTGAATATAGTCATGTTTTTATTCCGCTATTATACTTTGGTCTTTTGATTACCATTATTTGAAGATTTGAAAATTTTACACCCACTCCATCATACCTTCTGAGTGTGTTTAGACTGGAGGTTATATTGAACAAATTTTTAGTAGAGAAGTGGTTTCCCTTATTTACAGAGAACATCCAAGTGGATATCAAAGAGAACAAATTAAGGTATTCAAAAGATACACTTTCCATTTAACTATATATGAAAAGGTGCCACAAAAGCACAAGCAAATAAATTTAGTCACACAACCTATCCAATTAATCACCAGTTTAGCATGCAAGTGAGATAAGCATAGCACCAGTGTAAATATAAATTCAATCAAAGTTAGGACAAAAACCTAAAACCTGATAGAGAATGACTTACTACAGAACTCCAAAATATAACATAACATACAATATAATATATGGAGCATAATATCCTCCATTCTAGATATATAAAAGTGCATGAGGACTAAAACCTGAGTTCATGGTATTGAAATAAAACACAATTTCTAATGATATCACCAAGGGAAATACAACCCTATGGGAATGAAATCCAAAAATCAAAGCATTATATAACTCTGATACTATTGAAACATCGAGCATGCAAAGATGTAGAGGCAAGTGAAAGTTAAATTATAAAAAACATTTGTGACACCAAATTGGAACATATAAGATTTCCACCGCAAAAGTGGGTAAAATAAGGTTTGCTCACAAAAACAATCAATCTCGTTCAAACCCACAATTAGGGTTACATCAGGAAGTAGGATGAACAAGATACAACTTTAGAGTGCAACATACATATCCATTAGTCTAAGAAGATCAGAAGACCAACTTGAACTAATAACTAATCACATGATTTGACATCTCAAAGGAGAGAGGAGTGTATAAGGTAATATCTCCTAAAGGAACCAATAGAGAGAGAGATGATAAACATAGGTGATTAGTCACTATGATTAAGAAAGAATGCAACACATATTTGGGACCAAAAAAATAATGTAACATAATATTGATAGAGAGAAATATTAGATCAATTGCCTAATATAGAATGGAGAGAATATAACATACCTCATATCAGGTCTAGATATGTACAAGTCAAACCTAGATCTTCAACCCACCTGTCAAGCACATATCTCAAATTGAACTTAATTTTTTTATTAATTACATGAACCCTAAAAATTATTTTTATTATGAGTTTTATCGAATTGAGAGACAACACCTATATCAACTTGTACAACAAATTATAAACTTTATATTGGAATATTTAGTTATGATTTTATATATTTTAATATATTTTACGATATTTATAGAACAAAATCCATGATTCCAACTTTTAAACACAATCCATGTAGATTTAGGAAATGATACCATTATGTATAAAATATTCCTACAATTCCAAAACATGTTTTTTTAGCACTCCTATAAATTTCATGAACTTGCTAAGATTACTCTAAATTGTTTATTTTTTATTATGAAATCTAGCTAATGGACTAAGGTGTCATGCATCACACATAAGGATTGAGATGCAAGGCGTGGCTTATAGGTATATTGGTGATTAAAACCTGCACTTCAAGTTAGAAAACAAAACACGCCAAATTATATTACCACCGAAAAACCAATGTTGACTCATTCAACCTAGACACGAAAAAGGTAACAAAAGTTTACTACATGCATTCAAAAGAATAAAGAATTAGCGGCTAACTGATCATAGAGTAGAGTTCAAACTTGATTTCTTGATCTGACCTTGAATGAGATAATCTTTCTATAACATACTCAATTCTAGGTATATAAGTTAACTATTCCTTTTTCTAGGCCCCTATTCTATGATGGGGATGTTTAATATCCCTTTTTCCCTTTGTCCCATTAACTAGCTCTTAGTACCCATATTTCACTATTTTAGACTAGTACAGACCTTATTGAGATCTTATTGTTGGATCCTAGATGGGTGATTGGATGTTTAGAGGGGGGTGAATAGACATGAATGCACTTAAACAAAATTCATTAGACCTTCAAGTTATATCACAAGATAAGGTTTATAAATAGGAATTTTGAGTGCAACTAAAATATACATAGAAAGGGAGAGAGAGATTGAACAAGCACCAACTGACAAGCTATGTAGAGTGGTTCCACACTCCAAACTAGGAGTATGTCAGTCCACTACCTAGAGAGATCAACCTTTAGGATTTATAAGTGTGCCTTCCTCTATATATTCACTTGTATGAGTTACAACACGTGACCAACCAAAGGACTTACCTATCCAATACAAAGAGTCTTCAACCTTACCAAGGACTTACCCGCTTTGCAACAAGTCTTCAGCCTTCTCCAAGGACTTACCCACTCTTGCACAAGTCTTCAGCTTCCTAGGAATTACCCACTCTTCTTGGATCTTCAGCTTTTGACTTCACCTTCGCTCGGAGAAGCTTTCACCAAGGACTTACCCACTTGAACAAGGAGTCTTCTACCTTCACCAAGGGCTTACCCACTCTTTCTCTAAATCTTCGACCTTGGTCTTCACCAAGGGACTCCTTCCCTTGTTCTTCTTCACCTCTCTTAACTAAGAGCACTAGTACAGAAATGGCTTATAACGTCACTTTTAAAGGTGTCAGTTGTACTCATACACCGACACCTAAACAATACAGCGTCAGTTTAAAAATTAAACCGACATCAATCTGTGAAGGGCGACCAGACACGGGTATCACTTTTATTCGGTGTCGGTTACTTAATAACAAACCGACGCCGAAAATTAACCGCCAAATCCAAAATTTCCAGCGAAAAAAATTTCCTCCAAAAATTTAACATATGGCGTCAGTCATTAACTAAAAACCCGACGATGAAAGGTTATTTGCGAAACAGAAATTGGGCACATTTTGATCGTCGGTTTTACAAAAATAACCGACGTGTATGGGTTTTCCCGCGCTCTTCACGGAAAATTTTTCACACCCTTTGAGCGTCGGATTTTCAAAAAAACCGACGACAATGGTCATTAATCGAGAACCAATTTTTTAATCGGAGTATGTAGATAGACGTCAGTTTTTTCTAGTTAAAACCGACGATTATCATTGGGCACAGGTGTCGGTTTGTGTTGTTAACCGACACTGTTAGTGTTATGTGTTGGGTTGTTGAATAACCGACACCGAATGTTAACTTAATATTGCACGAGCAAGCCCGACTCTTCCCCTTTCTCTCTGTGATTGCAATCAGCTATTAGGGTCTGGCGATTTCGGAATTCTCCTTGCTCACCGATGCCGTGAAGCGTCGCCGTGAAGTGCCGCCGTGAAGTGCCGATCTCCTTGCCGTTGTCGTGAAGCGCCACCATGGAGCTTTCCGTTTGTGAAGCTCGTCGGCGTTCGTGGAGCTCGCTGCCTCCATGGAGCTCATCGCCTCCGTGGAGCTCGTCGTTCGTGGAGCCGCCACCATCGTTGGTCCTCTCCTCCAGCTGGTCCTCCTCTCGCCGGTGCTAGCAGTAGCCAGCGCCAACAGCAGCAGCCGGAACCAGAGCCAGCGCCAACAGCAGTAGCCGGAACCAGAGCTTGCCATTATCGTCACCACTACCACTGCTAGAGGTAAAGCCTCCAATTGACTAGGTTTGCATCCTCAATTCATCCTTGGCTTAACCTATTTTTTAATGTGTGTTGTTGATGTGTGTTGACCTTGGCTTAACCTATTTTTTAAACAAGTAGATGTCAATGATAATTTAGTTAACCAATCCCTATGATTGGTCCTAATTCAGTTCAGTATTGTTTTGCATTCATACACGGTCGTGCTAAAATTTGTAGTGTGCATTTCCAGTTTTAGGTTTGACTTTTTTGATGTTACTAGCGGATAGGAGCCAGGCTCCTGTTCATTTTCTGATTCACTTCAAAATGATTAGAATGTGCCCGGGTCCTTATTATAAGTATGTTCTTTTATCCTTTTAAAAAGTATTTCAAACATAGTGTCATGTACTCATAAAACTAAATATGAGTATTGATTAAACAAATAAATAATAAGTGTCACCTCATTTTATGAAATACCAAGATACATCAAATTATAGAAAATACTAGTCTGAAAATTTATAACATCATTATATGTACTTACACTTTTTCTAAAAATATAACATCGTTATATGTACTTACGTATACTTTGTTAATACTAATATTATGCAGTCTCTGTCCACCCACAATAGTCACTATGAACTGGGCCTCTATGTCAATGTTAACGTTCCCTATTGAAGAATAATTGGACATCATCCTAGATGATCGTTCCTTAAACCAATTGGCCATACCCAAACATTGGCATTTTCTAAAAGGAAGACACTACATGCCTGGTGAAGTGACCCTAAATTTTGGCAATTATTCACATGTTATCGAGGTTGAGTATGATTTGGCGGGAAATCTTGTATCAAAATCCGGTTGGCGTGATTGGATTGGAAAGATGCATGTGGGCCCTAGCGACAAGCTTTTTCTCCGTCACTGGCCAGTTGAACGTGTAGTGTCCACTAAGCTTCCACGACCGTCATTGTCTCGACGAACGGTACTTGTGCCTTAGGCTAGTACTGATAAACTTGTTTAGCTCAGTGTAGGTTAGTAGACCTTCTTCAATGTTAACTCGTGGTGAAATCTGTTTGTCCTCCTACTAATGCATACGGTTGCTGAATCACGACCTCTCAGTCGTAACATGTAGTTGTCGGTAACCTGTTTTAGCAGGTGGGATCGTCACCTTAGTCCCACTATATACATGTACTAAGCTATAGTGTTGTATGTAAATTCGGCATTGTTGTTATTATGCACTATATATGTGTTAGTCTGTCATGTTGTTATATGAATCTGAAACACTTGTGTGTAATGCACTTTATGTATTGTATATGTATCATGCTTCCCTTCATTGTGTCTTCTTTTGCTGTTTCATGGCTCTTTGAATATATGATTTTGTTGACAATGATGACAATGATGATAATGTGAATGATTTTTTATGAATTGTGTGTGAAAATCATCAATACATGAATGTTTCTACATGTTTCTGAATGTGAAAAGAGATAAAATGTTTGTAGGTTTGTGGCCTGTTGTTGGTTGATATCAATGGATGTCAAAAATCCTACAGTTCATAACTGAACTGTAGGTTTCTCATCCTGCGACCAGCCACAACAGGTCTGCAGACTGACAGAAAAATAAAATAAAACATCAGTGTCGGTTATTTGAACAAAACTGACGATATATGGTTACATTGTCGGTTTCCATACTAATAACCGATGTCGATTTCCCTAATGCGAGGCGTCGGATATTTATATACAACCGACGACATAGGGTAACAGTGTCGGTTGCCCTACTAGTCACCGACGTCGATTTCCCTAGTGGCCAGACAACACGGCTGTGCTGGTGAGCACGGCCATGATAGAGGGTGATATGGCGTCGGTTATCACTAATAAACTGACGCCGATAGTGCCCCAGATGGTGCCCTTTCTGTGGCGTGAAGGTATGTGGTGTCGATTTCGATCCTAATAACCGACGTCTATACCCCCTGCTGGCGCGTTTTCAGTGGCGCGTGAAGGGTTTTGGCGTCGGTTCTCAAATCGACGTGTAACGGTTGGGCTTTTAGCGGCACCCACATAGGTGTTGCTTGAGAACCGACACTAAAGGCCTTAAAAAACCAACACTAAAGTCATGTTATGTACTAGTGGAGAGAGAACCTTCATCTTCATGGTTGAAAAAGAGATTGGGAGGTGGTGGAAGTGAGAGCCTCACAAGGAATACATGTAGGACTAGCTCTCTTCCAAATCTCCTACTCACTCTAACGGATGATGCAAGTGATTAAGCTTAAAGAGATGGAGGAGGTTGTAGGATCACTTAACTATAGAATAGGGACCTTCATAGTGTTTTTCTTTGAATACTAAACCTTGGAATGAAGTGCAAGGGGTCCTATTTATAGTTGGATATGCCTCTTAGCCTTTGGGAACACTTAAGGATGAATACTAGCTATTTGGGGTGTTGCAATGGATATATTTTTGAGTTTTGCAACACTCCAACGGTCAAAAACACTTTTCTGAAAAGTGTGATTGGTTGAGTTTGTAACTGGACCGAATGGACCGGTCGAGTTTGTAACTCAACCAAACCTGGACATTTTCAAAATCCATCAAGGGATCGGTTGAGTCTGTAACTGGACCGATTGACAACCTATAATGAATTTTGGAAAATTTCATAAAAGTGCTTATATTTTCAATTTAAATCTCCTAATTTTTTCTAAGCTTAATTATAAGTCATACAATCATTACAAGTGATTTACAACATGATTCTAATGGATTTACATCATATTCCAAAAATATGCACTTGTATTGACTTTGACTTGTCTTTTCTCCAATTTGAGATGCACAATTCAGGGCATTTGGAGTGTGTCAATACCTAATATGAAATCACTTAAGTAGAAGCATTAGACACAAATAATTGGAATGGTTTAGATATCATCAAAACAAGGGTTTAGTCAATTTAGACCTTAAGTCAACATTGACTAAATTAACCTTGAGTCAAATTTCTCCCCCTTTTTGAAGATGACAAACCATTCCATAAATTTATTGAAAGCATTTAAGTAAAGTCATACCTTTGGAAAAACCTAGGGGTTTCATTAGAATTGAGGTCTTATGCTCCCCCTCAATTGATGCTAGTGGAGTTCTCATACTCCCCCTCAATTTTTGTTATTTCTCCTACATGGTTAGCTTTGATAACATTTGTAGAATACTATGTCTTCTACTCATATATGTTCAAGACATATATGTCTTCTCCCCTTTACCTTCTCCCCTTTTCATAGACATGCTTCCCCTCTTCCTCTTTTGTCAAAAGAAGACATACCTTCTCCCCCTTTGTCATTTCAAAAAGGTGGGGGTATGAAGAGATAAGAAACACAGTTGTTAAAAGAAAGGAGATAACAAAAGTTACGTAAGGAGAGTAGAGAACACAACTAGGGGCTTGTCCTGTTGGCTAAATGGACATCTATAAATCCCTTTGTTTTGATTATGACAAACATTTCATTCTTATTGATCTAACGAGCTACTTGAGCGTGCAGGAACAAGGTGGATGACAAAGTACTAGGGAAATCCATATGCTTACATATTTATATTTTCATGAAATGTAATCGCTTTGTAAAAACTTGTACAAATATATAATGTACAAGTACTTAGATTTCATGTAAATCAAGTGTTAGATCTTCCCTAGCTAAACACCACATTTAGATGAGTCATCCCCTCCAAATAGGATCACATTTGCACACTCATACATATAATTAGTACCTAAATTGAAACATTGAAACAGGATCAATCTCGGTCGATCAACTCCTCGACCGAGACACTCTCGGTCGACAATCTTCTCGACCGAGAAAGATCCAAAGTAGCTGTTAGACACGACTGACAAGGTAGTTGGTAGTTGGAGATAAACGTTGCAAAACACTTGATTCAGAGAGCCTGTCGGTCGACAAGAGTTCGACCGAGTAGGTGTCTCAGTCGACCATTCCTCGACCGAGATAAACTCTGACAGCAACTGCAGAGTAAATTAATTAGCCGTTGCTAAAGCAACAAACTTGTACCTAACGGCTAGTTAAGCACTTAGAAACCCCTAGAAGTTTTCTAGAACGTCCTTAAGCATCCTTAGGCCATTCCTATAAATAGGACAAGCCATAGGACACTAAAACTCACTTGTTACACTTGAGAAATCCTTGAGCATACTTTGAGCAATCTGTTTGTGAGCAAACTGAGCATTGTGACAATTGGCTACTTCCTTCCTTAGCTCTGATACCAATTGAAAAACACTAGAGGGGGGGTGAATAGAGTTTTAAAACAATTTTAACAATTATTGAACTCAAACAACCACAATTGAAATTGAAAGAAGGAGGCAGGTGTTTAGAGTGGTTCCAACTTTAGCAAATACTAAAGTTGTCAGTCCACTACCCGGTTGCTTACCCAACTGGGATTTTGAAAGTATATATTTTATTACCTTCACAAGGATTTATACAAAATACAATACTTTCCTTTACACCCCTTGAACAGTCTTCACTCGAAGTAGATGCACCAACTTGAGGTAGCCTTCTTGAAGTAACTCCAAGCTCCCCCTTGAAGTAGCCTTCCTCTCTAGAAGTAACCTCCCGTTGCACCTTTAGACGATTGCACTAGAAAGCTACTCACTTTAGAAACAAATGTTGATCTTATTTCTAAAGAAAAGACTGAATTGTTAGCAAAATTAAAAGATTTTTAGACTCAACCTATTCTGTGTAATCATCTAGACTATGACAATGTTGCAAAAGAAAGAGATTCATTATTATCTGATTTAGATCAAGCAAGAAAAGATTTACATAAGAAGATGAATGACATTGCTAAGCTACAAAGAGAACTTTATGAGTTAAGAAGAAAAGATATTCTTGATAACATTCTAAGCGTTGGTACTGTTTTCAATGGAAGAAAAGGTTTGGGATATGCTCCAAAGAAAAATCAACCCAGAAGAACTCAGACTATGTTTGTACCTAAGAACACAATGGCTAGAAAGAGAAATGAAGTTGATTCTATTACTTTTCATTTTTGTCTACGTCTTGGACACTATTCATTTTCATGCCCTTATAAGACTAAGGATTCCGACTTAGTTTGGGTCCCAAAATCCCAAACTTAGTAGAGTCAAATGCAACTTAGTTGAGATATGATTAAATGCTCCATTTTGCAATTTATATTGTCTTATCTCAACTTAACAAAAGGTTTTATGCATATTGTAAATTTTCTGAACTGTTGTACTGAAACAGACACTTAGTCGGTCGAAGTATTGTCAACCGAACAATAAATCGGTCGAACTTTTGTCGACCGACTGGTTGTCTGTAACAAATCAAAATCTACAGCAACTAAAAACAACAACTATTTCGGTTGAAAATTGGTCAACCGAGCTGAATTTCTGTGTTTCTTTGTTTGTAATACAGTAACCTTCTCGATCGACAAATTGTCGACCGAGAAAGATGTCGGTCAAACAATTGTCGACCGACTGGACTTCTGAAATAGAATCTTTATACAATCTATACTTAAATGGTTCTAACCATATCAGACCATCACATGGGTACCAAAATCTACATTTTCATGCAGGAATGGGTGGTTGACAGTGGATGTTCCAAACATATGACCGGGAACAAGGATGCATTTCAAACCTTTGAAGAAAAGAAAAGTGGCACAGTCACCTTTGGAGACAATGGTAAAGGCAAAATCGTTGGAATAGGTAATGTTGGTACAAACCTCGAAATAAAGAATGTTCTACTTGTAGATGGTTTGCACCATAATTTGATAAGTGTTAGTCAATTATGTGATAGTGGTTATGATGTTTTATTTAACAAAACTTGTTGCAAGTTATTAATAGAAAACACTACAAATGTTGTTTACGAAGGAAATAGAGTTGGAAATCTTTATATTCTTAAACCTAACTCTATGAAATCTGTAGTGGGAAAATGCTTGCTTGCAAATGAAAATATCTTACAACTATGGCATAAAAAGCTAGGACATGCTAGTTCACATGTTATTAAAAAGTTAGTGAAATATGATCTTGTTCGTGGATTGCCTGCTTTATCTTTTGATCAAGTTGAAAATTGTGAACCATGCACAATGGGAAAGCAAACAAAAACCTCTTTTAAACCTAAACATGTACTTAGCACAAGTAGATCTTTAGAATTAATTCATATGGATTTATTTGGACCCATGAGGACACAATCTATTGGTGGCAAAAGATATTGTTTTGTTATCGTTGATGATTATAGTAGATATACATGGGTACATTTTATTGCAACCAAAGATGATACTATTCATGTTTTTATACAATTTTGTTCCAAGATTGAAAATCTATTACAAAGCAAAATATGTACCATTAGAAGCGATCATGGTGGAGAATTTGAAAATCATATATTTGAGGAATTATGTACATCTCAAGGGTACACTCACAATTTTTCTGCTCCACGTACTCCACAACAAAATGGTATAGTTGAAAGGAAAAATCGATCACTACAAGAAATGGCTAGAACTATGATGCTTGAACACAACACACCCAAAACCTTTTGGGCTGAAGCTGTAAACACCGCATGCTATGTATTAAATAGAGTAAATATTCACTCTCATTTGAAGAAAACTCCATATGAAATAATACATTCTAAGAAACCTAGAGTTGACTATTTTCATACCTTTGGTTCCACATGCTATATCTTAAATACCAAAGATGATAGAGATAAGTTTGACTCTAAATCACACAAAGCATTCTTTTTGGGATATTCCACTTCTAGCAAAGCATTTAGATTATATAACACTATCTCTAGAAAAGTTGAGGAATCTATTCATGTTTCTTTTCATGAAGAACCAAAATCTGAAAATCTAGAAGTCATAGATCTCACTAATCAATTCGAAAATTTAAACATACCAAATGATAGTGAGAAAGTTACTACAACCAATCACCAAGCTGAATCACAACCTACACCTAGGCTTATTAAGGATCATCCTCAAGAACTAATTATTGGAAATCCTAATGATAAAGTCAAAACTTGGTCTTCCTTCAAAGATGTTGCAAACATGGCCTTTGTTTCTATCATTGAACCTAAGAAGATATCTGAAGCTCTTAAAGATGATTATTGGATAATAGCCATGCAAGAAGAGTTGAATCAATTCACTAAAAATGATGTATGGGACTTAGTTCCTAAACCACAAGATAAAACCGTCATTGGAACTAAATGGGTTTTTAGGAATAAGCTAAATGAGGCAGGAGAAGTAATAAGGAATAAAGCTCGGTTAGTAGCACAAGGATATAATCAACAAGAAGGAATAGATTTTGATGAAACGTATGCACCAGTAGCTAGACTTGAAGCTATTAGAATGTTACTAGCTATTGCTGCACATAAAAACATCAAACTCTACCAAATGGATGTAAAAAGTGCATTTCTAAATGGCATCATTCAAGAAGAAGTATATGTTGCCCAACCACCCAGATTTGAAATACCGGAAAAAGGTGACTATGTTTATAAACTTAAGAAAGCACTTTATGGTTTAAAACAAGCACCTAGGAATTGGTATGAAAGGCTCAAGACATATCTTTTTGATAATGGTTTTTCTATTGGAAGTTCATATTCTACTTTATTTTTCAAAACATATACATCTGATTTCCAGTTGTGCAAATATATGTTGATGACATTATTTTTGGAGCCTCTAATGATTCATTGTGCACACAATTCAGTGACATTATGCAAAAAGAATTTGAAATGAGTCTCATGGGTGAACTAACTTTCTTTCTTGGTTTCCAAATTAAGCAAACACCTGTCGGAATCTTTATAAGCCAAGAAAAGTATACTAAAGAACTTTTAAAACGTTTTGGGATGGATCAATGCAAACATGCTACTACTCCTATGGCTACTTCTATTAAAATTGATAAGGATGAAAATGGGGAACCTATTGATGATTCCTTATATAGAGCCATGATTGGTAGTTTGCTTTACTTAACTGCTTCTAGACCGGACATTATGTTTTCCGTTGGTCTTTGTGCTCGATTTCAATCACAACCTATGCACTCTCATTTTCTAGCAGTTAAACGAATTCTTCGTTACTTAGCCGGCACTACCTGTTTTGGTTTATTGTATCCAAAAGGACAATCCTTGGATTTTAAAGCTTATACTGATGCGGATTATGCTGGTTGTCGACTTGATCGCAAGAGTACTAGTGGTGGTTGTTTCTTGTTAGGAAGAGCTTTAGTATCTTAGTTTAGCAAGAAACAAAATACGGTTGCCCTATCTACAACTGAAGCTGAATATATGGCAGCTGGATCTTGTTGTGCTCAAGTACTTTATATGCAACAAGTATTAAACGATTATGGTTTTACTCTTTCATCTACGCCTATTTTTTGTGACAACACGAGCGCTATAAACTTAGCACACAATCCTATTTTACACAGCCGAGCTAAACATATTGAAATTCGTCATCACTTTTTGAGGGATCATATCTCCAAGAATCATGTTTCCCTTCATCATGTTGATACGAAAGATCAATTGGCTGATATTTTTACAAAACCGCTTCCACTAGACCAATTTAACAAAATTAGGAAGCAATTGCTTATCACTCCTTTGGAAGATGTTTTCTTTGATATTTGTGCTTCTTAAACAAAAACTTTTACTTGCATCATTTTGGCTTTTAATGGACATTTTTTTATTGGATTTGATGGGACATCAAATTAAGGGGGAGTTTTTCTTAAACGGATATCTTTTTGAAATGACAAAGGGGGAGAAATAAATATAAAACTTAGTATTTATGCAAAACTCAATCAATGAGTTTCATAAATAAACTCGTGGCTTTACATTGAAAGTTGCTATATTCCCTAGAGAATTGGATTTCATGTTCCATAATTCATGGGAATAATAAGCACACATTTTATAAGCAAGATAAAAAGCTACAAAAGGTAATCTTAAGGTATGAAACTCATATGTTTTATATTTCCTTCATTTATATTTTGGAAATGTTTGTCATCTTCAAAAAGGGGGAGATTGTTGGCTAAATGGACATCTATAAATCCCTATGTTTTGATTATGACAAACATTTCATTCTTATTGATCTAACGAGCTACTTGAGTGTGCAGGAACAAGGTGGATGACAAAGTACTAGGGAAATCCATATGCTTACATATTTATATTTTCATGAAATGTAATCGCTTTGTAAAAACTTGTACAAATATGTAATGTACAAGTACTTAGATTTCATGTAAATCAAGCGTTAGATCTTCCCTAGCTAAACACCACATTTAGATAAGTCATCCCCTCCAAATAGGATCACATTTGCACACTCATACATATAATTAGTACCTAAATTGAAACATTGAAACAGGATCAATCTCGGTCGACCAACTCCTCGACCGAGACACTCTCGGTCGACAATCTTCTTGACCGAGAAAGATCCAAAGTAGCCGTTAGACACGACTGACAAGGTAGTTGGCAGTTGGAGATAAACGTTGCAAAACACTTGATTCAGAGAGCCTGTCGGTCGACAAGAGTTCGACCGAGTAGGTGTCTCGGTTGACCATTCCTCGACCGAGATAAACTCTGACAGCAACTGCAGAGTAAATTAATTAGTCGTTGCTAAAGCAACAAACTTGTACCTAACGGCTAGTTAAGCACTTAGAAACCCCTAGAAGTTGTCTAGAACGTCCTTAAGCATCCTTAGGCCATTCCTATAAATAGGACAAGCCATAGGACACTAAAACTCACTTGTTACACTTGAGAAATCCTTGAGCATACTTTGAGCAATCTGTTTGTGAGCAAACTGAGCATTGTGACAATTGGCTACTTCCTTCCTTAGCTCATATTTCGTGTCCTATAGGCTAGCATCTCCTATCCACTGCAATTACAATTCCATACACTTTGGTTAGGAGATCTATACGCTTGATCTAGGCAAATCAAGCCTTGTGCTACAAAAGGATAAGTTGTAATTTCCTTTTCCTTTCTTGTTCTCTATTATTGTTTGTACTCTCCTTGCTACTCCTAGGTTGGAGGCTGCAGATTGGAGAGGGTGGATATCTTCTTGGTGAAGAAGGAGACCTTGAGCTACTTCAAGAAGTCTGGTGCAACGGGAGGTTACTTCTAGAGAGGAAGGCTACTTCAAGGGGGAGCTTGGAGTTACTTCAAGAAGGCTACCTCAAGTTGGTGCATCTACTTCGAGTGAAGGTTGTTCAAGGGGTGTAAAGGAAAGTATTGTATTTTGTATAAATCCTTGTGAAGGTAATAAAATATATACTTTCAAAATCTCGGTTGGGTAAGCAATCGGGTAGTGGACTGACAACTTTAGTATTTGCTAAAGTTGGAACCACTCTAAACACCTGTCTCCTTCTTTCAATTTCAATTGTGGTTGTTTGAGTTCAATAATTGTTAAAATTGTTTTAAAACTCTATTCACCCCCCCTCTAGTGTTTTTCATGTCCAAGAATAGAAAGAAAAGCAAGTTAAATCATGCACTTAAACAACCCACAATGTAATTCTAGCAAAGATCAAAGTAAGATAAAGTGCTACAGAAAAGATACTAAATCGCAATTTTGACCCTCAAGATGACAGAATTCGCTCAAAAAGCATCATGGCTCATTGCAGAGAAATGAGCTTGCTCATAAGGTCGTTTCTGCATAAAAAATATTAGTCTTGCATCAAAATCTGGCACTGAGCAAAATCTACATAAAATTTCAAGGATGCTCCAATTTCTACATACAATGTAGCTCTATATATCATGCATAACAATGTTATGTAAGCAACTCAAGATAGTAGATATGCAATTCAAGGAACAAGCTTGAGCAGGTATAAAACAAGATACAAGCATAGCATATAGTTGAATACCACTTGATGAAAAGATAAACAATACTAGAACTACATGTATATGAACTACTAGTAGATATTATCACAAGTTAGGACTACTAGTAGGATCTAGAGATGCATAAGATAAAGCAAGCTATGAGTATATGTAGAGATATATCCAAACAAAGATATATGCAATTTTAGAAGCATGAAAGGATATAACTCACTATCAAATATGCATCATTCCAAAAGATGATTACCATTAAGAACCTTAAGGTTGTATCAAAAAAAAATATACAACTATATATATGTAGCAAGTCATATCACAACGGAAGCATTTTAAGACACAACTAGGAGATCTAAAGAGATCATCATCAAAACTTGAAAAACAACTCAAAACAAGTTATAGCAAGATATAGGAATACCACTAGTAGGATACCCAAATTATAGCAATTAGAGAGATAGAGTTGTAAGCAAGGTAGACAATTTAAAGCATGGCAATATGCATATAAAGGTACCAAGGGAATGCCAAACAATAAGGCTATTGGTTGAGAAAATCTAGTTGAGAGGGAAATTCTCATTCAATAAGCCAATTGTGTATCATGTGCACAATGTCATCGGTCGAGTTTTGTGATATAACAATTTGATCGATAACATCTGTTGGCAACACCCATTGGTGCCTATCGGTCAAGTTTCAAATAGGACAAACTCAATCGACAAAGTTGTTGTCAAAAAGCACATATATTTTATAAAAGCATATTTAGATGCATGCTAAAAATTTAAGCCATATCCAAACATGTGTAAGCAAGTTAGTAATGCACTAAGAAAGCTTTAGAAATAGTTTTTGAGCAAGAGTATGAATAGAATCACAAAATACCACTTTTGACTCAAAAACCACATGCATAGTGCACACTAACTTGGCAAAACACGCTATGATTGGATATGAGCAAGAAAAACATTACCTCAGTGGCTCAGTGCTTACCATTTCTTTTCCAGTTGTTGTCACCCTCTACACATCTCACCTTTCTTCTTTCATGTGGATTGATAAGTGAAATTGCAATTCAATAGCTCAAGTCAACCCATTTGTAAGTACTTATAAGAAGAAATATGAAATGGTCCCCAATCATGTTTTTGAGTCCGGAGGGGTTAGATTAGCAACCCAAGTCCTAGTACCCCTGGGTGCTTTCTAAAATGGGAAACAAATAGAATAATGGCCAATATCATTGCAATAGTTGCATGTGCCCATAGCCTTTGAACTAGAGGATTCTCCTTGGAAGATTGGAGGTCATTTACCTTTATTGTTCCTTTGACTACCATCATACCCTAAACCATGTTTACCAATTTGTTTAGTAGTATGGTGTAGAATATCATTAAGATTCTTTTTGCCAACTAAGAATCTTTGCAAAGAAGATCTCAAACTATGATTATCATGCATAAGAGAAGAAATAGTTGAAGAAAAATGATTGATATTATCTCTAGCATGCAAAGGATCATTTTCTAAGCAAAGAGTTTTAGTTAAATAAGAATTGGTATCAATATGAAGAGCAACAACATTATTCTCTCTACTAGTAGAACTAGAACAAGATTCAAGCACATTGATTTTAGCAAGCAAGGGGGCATTTTCTGTTTCAAGTAAAGCAATCTTAGAAAGATAAACACCATTTTCAGATTCTAATCCTTGTAAAAAAAATCTTTGTCCTTGTTTTCAGATTTTAGAACATCAATATCATGCACGAGAGAATAAAAAATTAATGTATGCTCTTCATTAGAACTACTCATAAGAGGTTGAGTTTCTAGAAATCTAATCTTATCAAGCAAGCTAGCATTTTCAAGTTTAAGAGCGTCTACTTGTCTAAGACAAGTATTTGTATCATCAAGCAAGAAAGTATCGGCATGTTCAATATCATCTAATTCTACATGCATATTATCAACAATTCTAACAAGCTTTTTCCTTTTCTTTTTAGATAACTTAAGAGAGGCACGAGTAGCATTAATGATAGCAATTAAAGGTTCTTTATCTAAAGATTTTAGATTCACCTCATTTGAGTCGTCACTTGTTGATGCCATAAGAGCAAAATGGCATTCTCCTTCATCACTAGAGCTTGAGCTAGATCCTCCACTTGATTCTTCACTTGAGCTTGAGTTGGAGGAGTCACTTGATTTCTTGTGCCATTTCTCCTTGTTCTTGTACTTCTCTTCTCTTTCCTTGTGATGATGGGTCTTCTTGCCTTGTAGACATTCTATCTTGAAGTGACCCTTCTTTCTGCACTTGAGGCACTGGATGGAGGAGGAATTCGTGCCTTTGTAGAATTTACCCTTGGAGTACATGACATCTTCTTCAACATGAGAGGATGGAGAGGCTTGTACCATAATAGCTTCAATTTGAGCCTTGATTTCATCCTTCTTCATTATCTTTAGCTCTTTATTCTCTTGTCTTTCAACTTCTTCTCTTTTGTCAAGTGTGACTTCATGGGCTTATACATTTCCAATGAGCTCTTCAATGGGGATATCATCAAGAGACCTTACTTCTTCAATGGAAGTCACCTTGGGTTCCCATCTATTGGGGAGAGTTCGAAGGATCTTAGAGTTGATCTCTCCTCTACACATAGGATGACCTAGGACGGCATGGCCATTTACAATTGTGTTGAGTCTTGAGTACATGTTGGCTATCTTCTCCTCCTTTCCCATATTGAAGTGCTCAAGCATCCCTTTGAGCATGTAGACTTTGCTTTCTGTCACTTGAGTTGTCCCATCATAAGTGATGCATAGCTTCATCCATTCCCCATAGGCTATCTAACAAGAGGAAATCTGGTTGAACTCGGTGGGGTTCATGGTGGCATAGAAGATGTTGATTGCTCTTGCATTCAAGGTGGCTTTCTTCATGGTAGCTTCATACCATTATTCTATTTTGGTCTCTGGTAGCTTGTATGGATGGTCCACCATTTGCCATAGATCAAGAGTTGATCCTTGAATGTAGTATCGTAACCTTGTCTTCCAATAGAGGAAATTGCTCCCATAAAAGATTGAAAGGTTGATCAAGTATCTCCCTCCTTGGTAGTCATCCATCTTCTCCTACTTGTTGAAGTATGCTTGGAGAAGACCCATTATGATAGCAATTGTTGGATCGTATATGGGTGATTGGATGCTCTAGAGGGGGATGAATAGAGATGAATGCACTTAAACAAAACTCAATGGACCTTCAAGTTATATCACAAGATAAGGTTGCTAAATAGGAAATTCAAGTGCAACTAAAACATACATAGCAAAGGAGAGAGAGATTGAAAAAGCACCAAGTGACAAGCTATGTAGAGTGGTTCCACACTCCAAACTAGGAGTATGTCAGTCAACTACCTAGAGAGGTCAACCTCTAGGATTTCTAAGTGTGTCTTCCTCTATATATTTACTTATAAGAGTTACAACACATGACCCACCAAAGGACTTACCTATCAAATACAAAGAGTCTTCAACCTTACCAAGGACTTACCCACTTTGGAATGAGTCTTCAGCCTTCTCCAAGGACTTACCCACTCTTGCACAAGTATTCAGCCTTCTAGGAATTACCCACTCTTCTTGGATCTTCAGCCTTTGACTTCACCTTTGCTCGGAGAAGCTTTCACCAAGGACTTACCCAGTTGAGCAAGGAGTCTTTTGCCTTCACCAAGGACTTACCCAGTTGAGCAAGGAGTCTTTTTCCTTCACCAAGGGCTTACCCACTCTTGCTCTAAGTCTTCGACCTTGATCTTCACTAAGAGACTCTTTCCCTTGTTCTTCTTCACCTCTCTTAGCCAAGAGAGAGAACCTTCATCTTCATGGTTGAAAGAGAGATTGGGAGGTGGTGGAAGTGAGACCCTCACGATATATACATGTATGACTAGCTCTCTTACAAATTTCCTACTCACTCTAATGAATGTTACAAGTGATTAAGCTTAGAGAGAGAGGAGGTTGTAGGATCACCCAACTGTAGAATAGGGACCTTCATAATGTTTTACTTTGAATGCTCAACCTTGGAATGAAGCCCAAGGGGTCCTATTTATAGTTATAGATGCCTCTTAGCCTTTGGGAACACTTAAGAATGATAACTAGCCATTTGGGGTGTTGCAACAGATATATTTTAGAGTTTTACAACACTCCAATGGTCAAAAACACTTTTATGTACTTTTCTGAAAAGTGTGATCGATCGAGTTTGTAACTCGACCAAACCTAGACATTTTAAAAATCCATCAAGGGACCAGACAAGTTTGAAACTGGACCAATTGATAGCTTGTAATGAATTTCAATTTTTTTTATAAAAGTGCTTAAATATTCGATTTAAGTACTCTTGATTTTTTCTAATCTTAATTATGAGTCATACAATCATTATGAGTCATACAATCATTACAAGTGATTTACAACATGATTTTAATAGATTTACATCATATTCCAAAAACATGCATTTGTATTAACTTTGACTTGTATTTTCTCCAATTTGAGATGCACAATTTAGGGCATTTGGAGTGTGTCTATGCCTAATCTGAAATCACTCAAGTAGAAGAATTAGACACAAATAATTGGAATGATTTAGTCATCATCAAAACAAGAGTTTAGTCAATTTAGACCTTGCATCAACATTGATTAAATTAACCTTGAGTCAACGCTTATAACCCTAATAGACTCATTACTATTCCATGGGCATAAAATCTTAAGATATAGTAACCCTAGCAATTAAACTATAGAAAATGGGTGAATAATAATAATAAACTATAGTATCAATCTTGATTGGATACCCTAGTGGGAGCCTAGGATCTTAGAGTGAGATAATTGGAAATAACTCAAAAGTATTCACCCTATTTGATCATTAGGGTAAGCCTAATACCCTAATCAAGCCATTAGTGTACAATGGTGAAAATACAAAACAAATAATCCTAACATGTAAACTGAAGTCCATATTCATATTCCTTATACACAAGTTATGTATCCTACCAAATTTGGTATTAATCAGATATGAGTTACGCCCCTAATGTCAATGTAGATGGGTTAAACCTAAAGTTAGAATAAAACCTAATACTTCAATTATTATTTTCTGAATTTGAACCAAAGTATCTAAATAAATGATGTCACACCTTAGCAGTGACTTGCTTGGCATGAGGTCTTCACGCGGGTTGCATTTTCGGGAAGGACCCATCATCCCCTTCCTTTGTCTCCTTCATGTTTGTGAGAGACCATGTCTACGCCACAATGGTCACCCGTCCACTCACTGAATTACTGTGATTTCTTCATCAAAGGACTCCTCACCCTAAACCAAGCCCAATAATCACCCACTCTTGCGAGCGGTTGTATATATAGAAAATGCCCAATTTCATTTCCTCTTCCTTCATGGTGGTCATTCCCTAAGAACGCAATCCCTCTCCACAGTATGTCGTACGACTAATTCAAAATCCAGAAATGAAGCTTGGATCCTCCCACGCCGCTTAGAGCTGCCAATTGTGCCCAAGAGTGCCAGGCTCAACCTGGTGATGATGGATTGCTTCTTTGACCACCAAGCCCTTGCAGCACCTGCACGAGCTACCTTGGCCAAATTCCCTACACAGTAACAAACCTCACCTATTCAACTTCCATTCTTTGTATTCACTTCGCCTTAGATTTCTTTGGTTTGCTTAGTCGACTAGCATTGTCGACCTCTTCTGCTTTGGCTCACCGTCGTGAAAGGACTCCGCACGTCCCGGACCCCAGAAACCCAGTCAAATCCATCATGATGTTTTGGCAGAGTTCTAGGGGATGATTTTGATTGAAAGTGATAACAGAATCGCCCTTTTGAGCTGTTGACTCGGTATACATGAAGTTGACTGTGGTCGACATTTCCCTCTGTCAAGCCCATCTAGTCATCCTCTGACCCTGGAAAGACATCATGTGAGTTTTTGGGCCTAAAAGAAGGTCTTTCATGCCTTCATTCCTTTGTTTATCCTTGAAAATCTGTATTCAGTCTCTAGATTTCCCTAGTTTGCTACCTTACTGACAATGAACACTTCTTTCCACCTCGTCGTCGACCTGAACATGAGTAGTGGTTCCCTAAGTTCGTCCCAGCCTCACAATGGCAACTGCAGTAGATCTTCTGTGTGAAGATTGTAGGCCAGAGTCCACTCCTATGCTAAGAGCTTGGTGATGAGCTCATGAGTTCCATCCATGGCGTGGGAGGTGGTATTCAATCCCTGGGGTGAGTGTACATGTTTTGCCCATGGTTCCTGTAGTAACCCTGTCACGCCCATGAGGGCATTGTAGGGATTTTGGTTTTGTTTGACTTTGTTGACCCCGAAACCCCATGCTTCTGATCTTTCTATAGTTCTGTGACATCACACTTTAATTCCACATTTCCCTTCAAGGGCAAAGTCGTCAATTCCCAATTGATTTTCATATATAATCGATAAATTGCCTAAACTTGTAAAATCCATAAGTAATTATTGGATGGTCCAAATAATACATATGAATACATTTTTTAAATTAGAAAAATGCAACTGGTTTAATGGGATAAATTTTGCAATCAAATTTCCAACTTACTATGAGGTCATTTTTTAGGTAAGGGATTTAATGTAATTTATATTAATTTTTTTTTTAAACACACAGCTCAATAACATTAATAGTAAGCCATACGGCATCTACAAGATAGTAAGATCACATCTGGGCACCAAGGAATGACTCCTTTGGCAGAATGACATAAAACATGACTCAGATTGGGATGCCATAGGTAAATTTCTGTACCAACCACCTCTCGTTGTAGCTGTCGAAAGCAACTGTCTAGGATGGAAGCCAACAATCTACACGAGTCAATGATAATATCAGGGAAGGAGCTTGAAGTACCACCAATAGAGGTCACCATCTCATCTATGCTTGAGACCACCAGAAGCTTACAGAGCTCGACCCAAGCCACATCAAGCACAACAAGCAGTCTACCACAAACGGCTAAACACCAGTAAACGACACCGAACAAAAAGTAAATGAGGTCAGTCGAGAAGCTGCCTAAGCTCACATCATGTTCACACAGGCATTTCCACGAGCAACTGGGGAGCATAAACCAGGAGAGACGGGAAGAAGGCAAAAAACCCCTTGGGCGCATACTCAGAGGAGAGAGGGCTTGTGCGGATGTAAGGTGGGGGGTAGAAAGCACCGGGAAACCCCACCACCACTCCCAGCCACCCCTGTGAACAGGGGACGAGAGCATCCTCACACAGCTCGTATCCCGGTTTCTCTCCCTCTGCCGGTGCGCCAAGGGGCCGACCACGCTCGCCGGCTGTCCGCGGAAGCTCCCAGCACCTCGACCTGCAAAAGGACACCCCGACAGGAAGACAAGAACGCGGCCAGCAGCCCGCCGCCACCTAAGCTTGCCACCTCCAAACGCCGTCCGCCTGGACCTGGGGTCGCAAACCGGAGACGAGAACACCCGGGGAACCTGCTTACGAGCAGATACCCTAGGCACCGCAGGACAGTGAGAACTGGCCAGCGGGAGGTAGCTCGCGCAACGAGGACAAGCTTCACTGTCGGACGGGAGAGGGGGATAGGAAAGGGCCCAGGGGGAGAAGGACCCAGCCAGCCGAGCACCGGACGCCTCCCCCCCTGAGCAAAACGCGACGCCGCCGGGGGAGACTATCGAATCGCCAGACCAGATTTAGGGCTCGCGTTAGTATTTATATTAATTGAATGCACGTATATTGTGATTAGGTTGTGACTGTCCTGAAACTGAACCTAGGGAGTCTTACTGAATATATAAGTTTGAACATAAGGTATGTGCACCCTCTATTTTATTTTAGGCATTATTTGACTGCAACCTACATTAATTTTAATGAGGCATCTCTTTAATATCAATTTTACTTGAAACTCAATTGTTGGACATTTACATTTCCTACTATGGATTCAGTTAAGTTCCTATGATTGTTGAATTACTCAGTTATAGTGGGTCTTTGGACCCCTCCTGCTATGATTGTCTTTTCATGTGAAATTGACTGAAATGATAGTCTTGCCACTCTATTTATGCATGCTACATGTTTGACTAGAATATCTAGAATAGTGGTACTTATGTACAACCATACTTATATAGGGTGTGTGTTTCCACCCTTATTTCTTTTAGGCCATGATCCTATGGTGTTATGGCCATGTTTTAGGTATATGTAGTCTACATTGTTATGCATGCAGATATTTATTGGTTTAAAATGGAATTGTGATTGATCGTTATGGCAAGACACTTTTATTCTCGTACATGTAATCTGAATTTTAATATGCCTCGTTTCTCTTGTTATATTTCTTTTGAAATTACCTGACTGCAAATACCTCCTTTTGGGAACACCACTTTTGCACTTTTAACCCATATAATGCCCAAAGTGTTTATTATATGTTCATACTCAGCCTTTGCTGACCCATACTTGTATCCTATATTTTGGGTGGTGTTCCCTTCCACCCAGGTATAGGTACATTAGAAGACAAGGATTCATGAAGATCATATACATGGTTTTGGACCTAAGGATAGCTTGGAATGGCCGGGTTGCCCTCTGCAACAAGTCTTGTACGTGATTAGGTTTATTAGATGTATACCTTTTTACCTTGCTATACCACCTTTTATGGTGATGAACAATTGTAAAAGAATCATCATGTAACTTTGTAATAGTTTTGTTTCCGTTACTTTATCATTATATGGATCTTTTATTATACCATTTGAGTGGATCCCCTATGGAGTCCCACTCTTTACGCCTTCCATTGGATTCTCCAACCTCTTCCGCCTAGAGACCAATAGTGGAGGTTGTGGGATGGTTTGAAATGCCTTAAAACACCTCCCGCCATTATTAATTAGAGATGGGGTGTTGAGGAGTGAAATAAGGAGTGATTTAAATGGAACCATCTTATTTTTTGTCTAATGATCCATTTTCAAATTAACCATCGAATTTGGGTTTACTTGGATGATTCATGCTTAATAGATTGATCATTGCTTAAGCCTGATCAATGATGATAGTCTAATAATGATGTTTCAAATCTAGTGATAAATTTAATCGAACTATTTTAAATAATTAGGATTTGATAAATGTAAACCCCAGTCGCCAAAATTAGGGTTTTGGCGGCATATCAATACATAATTTGATAAATGTAGTGGCATAGTAAATGATATTTAGTATTTTATCTACAAATTTGATTTAGATGCCATTTGGATATGCTTTATAAAACCCAAATCTAAGTATTCTTACAAGATACCAGAATCTTGATTATTTGCTGGCCTATTTTTCAGCCGAGTTTTCCCAAGACAAACTCAGTCGACTATGCATTCTGGCTGAATATAATAGTTTATTATTTGATTTTTATTTTATCCTTACATCTAAATGAGATGAAATTTTAAATGTTTTCTGAAAACTCCATTTTAGAAATTAAGTTATATTTTTATATTATTTAGATGATTTTCAACAAATATATATAGTGGTGTCGACCGAGTTTCTAATCAATAAGAAATCAGCCGAAAAATCAGTCTGTCTAAATACAAAAGAAGAGTGAAAATAGCTTTTGAACTTATCTATAAGTGTTTCAAGCACCTCAATTCATCTATATGATCAACCTAACACCCTAACAACTCCCATAATTCATGGTTCCTATCTAAGAAATGGAAATTGAGAGAGGAGAGCCAAGGTTTTGAGAGGAGAAAGTGGTTGAATTGATAATCTATGGTTTCATCTTCTTAGATATGATGAAATCAAGTAAGCTAGTCCCTTTTAGATATCTTTTCTTGGTGATTCTTCCATCACATGTATATGTTTCTTCCTCCTCTAGTTTTAGCCATAAATATAGAAAATCACCATATTTTCTCTTTCTTTCTTTCTCTCCTATTCTCCTTTTCTAGGGTTTCTAAGTTGAGATGATGGAGAAATGGATTTTTTGCTAGAACCTTGATGGAATTCTAGATATTTAGATTGTATGGGACGTTTTTAAGGTGCTTGGCTCCTGAATTGAATTCTTAGCTCCCTCTTAAGTCTCTGTAATTATGATGAAAACCTAATTATGTCTGACCAAATTAATCAAAATTCTTGGTATTTGTACGCAATTGGGTAACCAGTTGGGAGATTTTTAGGGAATCAAATGCTACTGATTTGGATTCATTCTAATTATTTGTATTTATCTAGTTCCTAATCTATTGGTTTAAGATATATGGGAAGTCTTATGGTAGAGGAACTATATTGTTTTATGCCAATTCTGCCTAAAATTTAGTCAATGAGCTATATGTTTTGAAATTTAGTTGACATGTATGTGATCGTATTTGAACTCAATAAGCATGAGTTGCTCAATTGAAATTTTGGATCCTTAAATGAATTGGACATGTTACTTATTTTATGATCAATATATGAGGGTTTGATATGGAGGAAATCCATGTCTATGGATAATGTTGAGGGATAAACTCAAATGAGTCAATGAATCATTGTATGCTTGTAAATGATTGGTTGATTGTGTGGAATGAAAATTAGAGTTTCCATGTGTCTTAAATAGAATCATGAACCTCTATACACCATGATGATATTATCGAATAATATGGTCCTTATGGTGTGTTGAACTAAAATGACTTCTCTAAACCCTAGAAATCTAGTATTAAGATGAGTATGAGAGATAAAATCCAAACTCGCATATAATCTTGTGAATGTAAAAAGATGTTCAATTATAGGCATTATTACTTCAATTGAAAATGATAAGTTTCATTAAGATGATATAAGCCTAATGCATGTTCTAATATAATTCATGGAATAGTGATTGACCCTCATGTGAATACAAATATTTTACACGTCACATAATTAAAACTGAGAAGATAAATGGAGATTAAGAGATAATAAGAAGAACCCTAATATGTTCTATTTCCCTAAAGTGAGCAGTCTCGTAAGAAATTGAATGATTGTTATTAATTACCAAAATGTCATTGGAATACAAATGCCATGATACACTCATCTAAATGCGAGAAATGAAATGTAATTGATGATAAGTTATGAATCGGTTTAATTGAATAAGTATGATTAAGTCTTTTTTATTTTGATTACTTTTGGGATTAGGTTTGAGGTTTCTCTCTGATGGTTGTCATTTATGCTAATCAAAAGAGAGGTCCTGACAATATGGCATCAAAACTTAGGTTTAGATGAGTATGTAGGGACAATAGGATCTAGGGTTATATTATAACATGGATGATGTCGAGCATAACATGTATGATATCATACCGACTGAATTAGATATTTGGCCACTCTGGTCAAGCATCTGGGTATTGAGATAAGTCATTATGGAATTGTTGAGTGTACTTTTTTCTGGATGTCCTGACCAAGCTTCCAGATGAAGACAGCTTGGGAATATTACAAGATGAATCATTGTAATAAAAAGGATATAATGGAGAAAGAGGGAGTTTTATATAATTGAATATGGAACCCAAGACAAGTTGAAAATTTCATATGATAAAAATGAATGAATTTAATGGATTACGAAGATAATCCCTAATGAATTTGAACATGAGTATGAATCTGAATTTGAAAGAAAAAGCTAAGAACTGAGAATGATACCCACAAAATAATCTTTTTATAAAGAGAACCAATGGATATGGAAGTAATACAGAATAAACCATAAATCTTGATTAATGAGATACATGACTGAAATCCAAAAAGAATAAAAAAGGTGATGTGAACATGCCTTAATAGTGTTGTATTACTGAGATTTGTGAAATAGGTGTTTGTGGCTATTAAATAGATATATGATGATGATGATGATGGTAAGGGATGAAATATCCATCTAATGCTAATAAATTCAAAATTTCAATATAAAATATCCAAGAAGCGGGAAAAATAAGTCATATGAAAGAACCATGAACTAAAATTCAATCTAAAAATAAGTTGAGAGAGATGCGCAATTATATGATAGGATCTCCCCATCTTTTCTTTGATTTTAAGATGAAATCCTGAAAAGAGGGGAGAATTTGTAACAATCCATATTAAAATTATCCATCTGATTAGGGTTTACTTGGATGATAGCATGCTTAGTAGATTGATTGTTGTTTAAGCTTAGTAAGTGTTGATGGTCTAATTATGTTGTTTTAAAACTAATAAGAAACTCTAATCATACTTCTATTTTAAATAATTAGGGTTTTATAAGTGTATACCTCAATGCCAAAATTAGGGTTTTGTTAGCAGATGAATACATAATTTGATAAACGTAATGGTGCACTAAATGTTTTCTAGTATTTTATCTACAACTCTGATTTACTATCATTTGGATATGGTTTGGAAAACTCAGGTGTAAATTTTCTTGCAAAATATCATAATTTTTGAACATTTTCTGACCTAGTTGTCAACCGAGTTCCCCTAGGACAAATTCAGTCTACCAATATTCTAGTATTTGATTTTTGTACTTTTATCCATCTAGATGAGTTGAAGTTTTTACATTTTCTTGAAAACTCCATTTAGACATTAGGTTAAATTTTCATAATTTTTGGATGTTGTTCGACTGATCCATAGACTGTTGTTTGATGAGTTTCTTATAAGTAACAAATCAGCCGATCAATCCATCTGTCTAACTAAAAAATAAGACTAAAAATTATTTTTAGACTAATCTATAAACGTTCCAAGCACCTCAGTTCATCTATATGATCAAGATAACACCCTAGTAGCTCATATAATTCGTGGTTCCTATCCAAGAAATGGAAAATGAGAGTGAGAGAGAGGAGAGCTATGGTTTTGAGAGGAGAAAGTGGTGAAATTGATGATATAGGGGTTCATCTTCCTAGAATTGATTAAATCAAGTGAGTTGGTCCTCTTTAGATATATTTTCTTGGTGATTCTTCTCTCACATGTACGGATTTCATCCCTTCTCTGATTTAAACCAAATATATAGCAAATCACCATATTTTCTCTTTCTTTCTCTCTTATTCTCCTTTTCTAGTATTTCCGCATTGAGAGGATGAAGATATGGATTCAATTGCTAGAACCTTGATTAAATTTTAGAAATTCAAATTGTATGGGATGTTTTTAAGGTGCTTGGCACCTGAGGCAAGTTAATATCTCCCTCTTAATGTCCATAATTATACAAATCCCAATTCTATCCAACTAAATTAATCAAAATTCTTGTTTATATTTGTATTCAATCGGGTAATCAATTGGGAAGATATTTAGGGAATTAAATGCTATTGATATGGATTCTTCCTCATTTGTTTTGTATTTTACTAGTTCCTTATATATGGATTCAAGATATATGGAAATTCTTACAGATGGAGAACTGTATCATTTTACACTAAATTAAAAACCAGCCAATAGCTGATATGCTTGGAAATTTACTTGTCGTATTTGAACTCGATAAACACGAGTTGCTATACTGAAAGTTCAAATCCTTACTTGAATTGAACACGTTAGTCATATGAGGATCAGTATATGAGGGCATGATATGGAGGAAATCTGTGTCCAGGGTTAATTTTGAGGGACTCAACTGAGTTAATGAATCATTGCATGATTGTAAATGATTGGTTGCCTGTGTTGAATGGAAACTAGGATTTCCATGTGTCTTAAATAGACTCGATGAACCTATATACGCTATGATGAGATTATTGAATAATATGATTCTTATGATGTGTTGAACTAAGATAGCTTCTTAAAACCATAGAAATCTAGTATTCAGACGAGTATGAGAGATAAAGACAAACTCGCATATAATTTTGTGAATGTGAAAAGATGCTCAATTATAGGCATTATTACTTCAATTGAAAGTGATAAGTATTATTAAAATGATATAATCCCAATGCATGTATTCTAATATAATTCATGGACTAATGAGTAAACCTCACATGAATGCAAGTCTTTTACACATGTCACATAATTATGAAATAAGAAGATGAATGTAGATTAAGAGGTAACAAGAAGTAACCCTAATGTGTTACTTTTTTCCTAGAGTGAGTAGTCTCATAAGTAATCAAAGGACTGTTGTTACACCAAAATGTCATTGGAAGATAAATGGCATGATGTACTTATCTAAATGTGAGAAAGGAAATGGAGTTGATGATAAATTATGAATCAATTTCATTGAATAAGTATGATTGTGTTTTATAATTTATTTATTGTAGTTACTTTTGGGTTTAGGGTTAGGGTTTGTCTCTAATGGTTGGCATTTATGCTAATAAAAGGAGAGGTCCCAACAGTTTGGCTATGTGGTACTCAACTAAAGTTGGAGTTGTGAATATCACAAAGAACACAAATGAGAATAACTAATGGTAGTATGAGTCGACGAATAAATAGGAAAAAGGAAAACATGGATCTTTTGAAAAAAGGGTTAAACGAGGATGTTATTACCTTCATAGATACTAGGAATAGGTTCTAGACATTCTCCAAGCTTCTTTTCATCTTGGAGCCCTCCATTGAATCACTAGGATTTTAGATCTCAAATAAAATGATCTTAAAATGTATGATTTGACTACCCATATCACCAAGGTGCACGTCCTTTTAAGAGAGCCCATCACTAACAACTATGTGTTTAAGCATGCTCAGCCCAAAGTAGTAATAGGATGGGTGACCTTTTGAGAAGTTGATCCTATGATGTGCATGAGTGAGGACAAAGCAAGCAACTGAGGTTAGTGGTGGTATGTGGGGTCAGTCATCATTCCTGAAACCTTACTTGAGCCTTGGGCATTGAGAATAGATGTTTATAAATGGTATTAGAGCCTAAGCCCATCTAGTAGGTGGGGCCCACATGAGTATGTGGCATGCCATTCTTAATCTACGTGGTCCACATGTGTTGTAAAGGTCTATCCATGGTGATGGAGCCACCCTTATATTGGTAGTCGTGATCCCGAACCAGGTGTACATGGCCATGTTGGGTTTGCACTAAAATGGAGGAAAATTATGAGTCCATGTACTTGAGCCTTGATGAGGATGTCAAGATTCTAAGAAGGGAGATTGTAAATATAATGATCTTAAAAGGAATGATTGGACTACCCGTGTCACCAAGATGCATCTCCTTTTTTCAAGGATCCCAACACTAAGAATTACATGGTTAAGCATTCTCAATCTATAGTAATACTATGATGGTTGATCTGTCAAGAAGTTAATCTTGAGATGTGTGTGAATGAGGACAAAACAATCAACTGAGGCTAGTGGTGGTATGTGGGGCCAGTCTTCAATCTAAAACCATGTTATACCTTAGATGGTGGGCACAAGTGTTTACATTTACTCATGGATAGATGTAGTTCAGAGAGAACGTGAGATTATTAAGGCATTGAGGTCAGGTGTAAACAAGTTCAACGGAGATTTGAGTATCATTATATGGGAGGTAAATGGCTTAGGGTTGAAGGGAAATCACCAAGGGATGGAGGGCAGAGGCAAAGGAGTAGTCATATTCAAGAGTGAAACATAAAGCATCATGTTGAAGGAAAGACATGATCCATCATCTCTATATCATGAGATGAGGCTGTCAAAAACCAAGTCATAGAAAGAAAAGGTTAGAGAGAGAGATATGATAGGGAGGACATAGGGGGAATTTGAAGTTATTGGTCCTGCAAGGATATTTTTAGTTGTAGGTAGGAGAACAAAGGAAGTTGTTGGATCATACGTGAACTGACAATGACCCAGATCTGGCCCTTCAGTCCAAAAGGGCTCACACACATGAAATAAAGGCAACATGACCTTGATAAGAACATCCACAAAACTTTATTGATTCAAATTATTAAATATGCATACATATATTTTAATCAATATGTTACTCATTTTCTTTCATAATTCAATTAGGTTAGCTGCCAATCACCGATTAATATGAAAATTCACATATAGTCTAATTAAGGCATTAGAATCTAAATTTTTCATCAACTCCCACTGTTGAAATTTAGGCACCTAGGATTATTCATTTAATGTGAATCTTGACCCACATGTTAATTAAAACATGAACAACCTGAAAACCTCTAGAGGGGGGGTGAATAGAGTTTTATAGATAATTTAACAATTATTGAACTCAAACAACCACAAGGAAGATATTGGACAAGGAGACACAGGGTTTAGAGTGGTTCCAACTATAGCAAATATTATAGCCGTCAGTCCACTACCCGGTTGCTTACCCAACCGGGATTTGAAAAGAAATTTATTTTATTACCTCGCAAGGACTTTACATAAAATACAATTTCTTTTCCCAAACCCTTCAAGCAGCCTTCACCCAGAAGTAATCGCCCAACCTTGAAGTAGCCTTCCCTTGAAGTAGGTGCACCAACTCCCGTTGCACCAGCCTTCTGAAGTAGCTTCCCGTGCGATAGCCTTCTTGAAGTAGCTTGAAGTCCCCTTCTCCACCTGAGAAGTCAACCCTCTCCAATCCGCAGCCTCCAACCCTAGGAGTAGCAAGGAGAGTACAAAAGATAAAAAGGAACAAGAAGGAAAACAGAAATTACAATACCGTTGTAAGCACAAGGCTTGATTTTCCTATATCAAGCGTTTAGATCTCCTAACCAATGTGTATGACAATGTGATTGTAGTGGATAGGAGATACTAGCCTATAGGACATGAAATGGGAGCAATAGGAATGAATGGCAAGTGTAGGAATTGCTCTATTGCTCTAAAACAGATTGCAAGTGAGTATTCAAGCTCAAGTATAGCACAAGTATATCTTAGGTGTCTATTGGTGTCCTAAGGCATGTCCTATTTATAGGAGTGGCCTATGAATACTTAAGGACGTTCTAGACAACTTCTAGGGGCTTCTAAGTGCTTAACTAGCCGTTAGATATAAGTTAAGTGCATTAGTAACGGCTAGTTACTTTATTCTGCAGTTGCTGTCAGAGACCATCTCGGTCGACAAATGGTCGACCGAGACACCTACTCGGTCGAAGTTTTGTCGACCGACAGGCTCTCTGGATCAACGTTCATTTGCAACTGCCAACTACTTTGTCAGCTGTGTCTAACGACTACTTGGGTCATTCTCGGTCGAGGAGTTTGTCGACCGAGAGTGTCTCGGTCGAGGAGTGTGGTCGACCGAGATTGACTCTGTTTTCAATCTTTTAATTAACCACTAAGCATGTGTATGAGTGTACATATGTGATCCTATTTGAAGGGGATGACCTATCTAAGTGTGGTGATTATCTAGGAAGATCCAAAGCTTGATTTACATGCAATCTAAGTACTTGTACATTATATATTTGTACAAGTTTTTACAACAGTGATTACATTGCATGGAAATATAAATATGTAAGCTCTTTGGATTTTCCCTAGTTACTTTGTCATCCACCTTAATCCTGCACACTCAAGTAGCACGTTAGATCAACAAGAATGAAATGTTTGTCATCATCGAAACAAAGGGATTTATCATAATGTCCAATTTATCCAACAATCTCCCCCTTTTTGAAGATGACAAACATTTCCTAAAATATGAAATAAGAAAATATAAAGCATGTGAGTTTCATACCTGAAGATTACCTTTTGTAGCCATTCTTGTTTTACAAGTGAGTGCTGGCCATCAAGATGAAACTCATTTATATTTATATTTTTGATTTTATATTCTTTCTCCCCCTTTGTCATTTCAAAAAGATATCCAGGTTTAAACATTTTATTTCTTCTCCCCCTTAATTTTATATTAAGCTCCCCCTTAAATAGATATCCTATTAGGAACATGGATTTATGTCTAATTTATCCACAATTTGTTTCTCAATCATTTGCAAAGGATGTTAAGCCTTGAAATGATATGAGATTCCCTTAAGCTTATGATGAATGTATATTTATTTCTCATCTATCAAGGGATGTTAAGTCCTAAATTAAATGAGAATCCTTTAATCTTAGAGTACATAAAAATGTCTCCAACCAAATGTAAGGGATGTTATGCCATGATTTGTTCAGAGAGTTCCTTTAAGTACAAGATATATCATTTTTATGAAATTCATAGATTGCTTCATAATCAGGAGTAAAAATACTAAGGTCATAACAATCTTCAAATGAAGTTTACAATGTTTTTCTAAGCTTCTTAATCAATTAAGCCAATTTGTTGTTATGAGCTCCCCCTTAATCTTACAATTTAAGCAGTTTGATGCTTCTAAGGTCACAAATAATTTTAAATTTTGATTTTGACCTTTATTAAAAGTATACTAAGATTAAGTGCAATAAAATGATGTCCAAATAAGCATTTTGTCAAAGATTATTTTAGGTCGCCCTTGACTACGACCATAGCGCCCCTTGGCTAAATTTTGTTTTAACCAAGAGGCATGTTCTGCAGTTTTCCAAGATAAGCATTCATATGGGAAGTATAATTTCTGCAGATAGCTATAGATATCAATTTGAAGCATATTAAGATATACCCATTATAGAAATTTAATATGAGTATCATAGTGAAGTCTTTGACCTAGATTTTTCTAGAATGCATTTCCATTCATTTTAAATGATGTTTCATATGCTTTGCTATGGGTACATAAATATCGAATTTCTGCTTATACCCTTATCATAAGATTCTTTTTGCTTTTGATTTCTTAGAACAAGCAAATGGATAAAAACATTAATATTTTGTTCTAAGAGACACCGTTTGTCTTGTCATAGCAACACCATCATCTCAAGCTGTGTCCACAATTATTATCTATTATGTCAAGATGCTTTTATGCTAATGACATTTGCAATTATTACAATGATTATTCATGGTTTGTATAAATCCAAGCGTATTTTAAACCAATGAAACATAATGATCACGATGAAGCATATCCATGATGTAATGATAGAACAATTGAAGCATGTATGCAATTATGTATTCGTGCTAACACAACATCATCATGAAAGAATAATGACAGTTCCATGAAATACAATGATTGTGATCTTTTAAACTTATGATTTCCTTATAGATAGACCAAAATCATGTAAAACATTATAACATAGTGATTTCTAAACATGATCAATTTACATGATGTCATTTATATTTAGAAACATTCATTAACATTAAATGAATAGCCACTTAAAAACATTACCAATTGAAAACATTGTAATGCAAGCATTTCTAAGCGATATATCACCAATAAATTCTTTTGTTTGCCTATGTAATGATAGAATGATAGAACTAAAATTTTCTTTAAAACTAAGAATAATTTTGGTTTTTGATCAAATTCATTTCGCATAATCTTTCAAGGGTGATTTCCATAATTGATACTTTATTTTACAGTCATTAATCACGAATAGACAACAATTTTGAACAATTTTAAAAGAGTTCACCAATTTTTACAGCATTCTGAAAAACAGTGACATGCTCGGTCGACAATTTCTCGACCGAGGTTCACTCGGTTGACAAATTCTCGATCGACCGAATTTCTGGAAAGTGTTCAGAATTCTATTTCAAGTACAATATAGACTGTATCTAATTCAATTATTTCAAAGATCAGTTTGAGATAAACATATGAATATCAAAGTAACATTTAGATTATATCTCAACTAATCATATTCAAATCTTTTAAGTTTTGATTTACCTTATTTGATATAAATTTGTTATCCCTATATGTTAAGTTGAGATAGACATAAAGATATGCAAATTAAAGTCTTTGGTCATATCTCAACTTAGTCTAACCAATTCAATTTGGGGGTTTTGGAACCCATACTAACTCAACATTCTTTTTCTTGTATGGGCATGAAAAAGAGTAATGTCCAAGACGTGAGCAATAATGGCAACATATAGAATCAACCTCAAGTCTTTTTCTATGGTTTTGTTCTAGGTTGTTCTTTGGTACAAATGTGGCTTTTCCTTTAGGTTTGTAACCTAGTCCTCTTCTCCCTATTTGATGATAGGAATTTTCTAATATTCTATCAAGGATTCCATTGTTGCTTAACTTACTAACTTCTTGTTGCAACTTAACGATCTCATCCATTCTTTTCTTGATATCTAATTTTGCTTGGTCTAGATTGAATGATAACATATTTCTTTCTTTCACTATATTGTCATAATCTACATGGGTGCACAATATAGGTTGTTTTTTAATATCATTTATCTTTGCAAGCAATTCAGTCTTTTCTTGACATAGAAGATCATAGTTAGTCTCTAGAGTGAAAATTTTCACTTCACTATTACTTAGAGATGATTTCAAAGTACGATTGTCAGACATAATGCTATCTTTTTCAAAACCAAGAGTATTCAATTTAGCATATAAATCGTCATTTTCGGATGTAAGCTCAAGAAATCTAGCATTTAGATCATCATTTTCTTTATTTGATTTCTTTAATTTCTTTTTGCATTCAATATATTTATTATATGTTTCTTCAATAATAGTAACTAACTCTTCTTTAGGTAAATCAAGCAAGCTTACCTCTTCTTCTTCTTCCTCACTTATTGTAGCAACGAAACATTCTTTATGTGTATCTTCTTTCTTTGACCTCCATGGACATCTAGACGTAGAGTGCTTTGTTCCTAAGCACCAATTGCAACTTGTCGCACATTGGTCCATGCTCCTTTTCTTGTGGTTGTAGTCACCTCCTCCCTTTATCTCTTCAAGACCTAGTTAGGGCTCCTTGAAGCCTGCTCTGATACCAATTGAAAACCTCTAGAGGGGGGGTGAATAGAGTTTTATAGATAATTTAACAATTATTGAACTCAAACAACCACAAGGAAGATATTGGACAAGGAGACACAGGGTTTAGAGTGGTTCCAACTATAGCAAATACTATAGCCGTCAGTCCACTACCCGGTTGCTTACCCAACCGGGATTTGAAAAGAAATTTATTTTATTACCTCGCAAGGACTTTACATAAAATACAATTTCTTTTCCCAAACCCTTCAAGCAGCCTTCACCCAGAAGTAATCGCCCAACCTTGAAGCAGCCTTCCCTTGAAGTAGGTGCACCAACTCCCGTTGCACCAGCCTTCTGAAGTAGCTTCCCGTGCGATAGCCTTCTTGAAGTAGCTTGAAGTCCCCTTCTCCACCTGAGAAGTCAACCCTCTCCAATCCGCAGCCTCCAACCCTAGGAGTAGCAAGGAGAGTACAAAAGATAAAAAGGAACAAGAAGGAAAACAGAAATTACAATACCGTTGTAAGCACAAGGCTTGATTTTCCTATATCAAGTGTTTAGATCTCCTAACTAATGTGTATGACAATGTGATTGTAGTGGATAGGAGATACTAGCCTATAGGACATGAAATGGGAGCAATAGGAATGAATGGCAAGTGTAGGAATTGCTCTATTGCTCTAAAACAGATTGCAAGTGAGTATTCAAGCTCAAGTATAGCACAAGTATATCTTAGGTGTCTATTGGTGTCCTAAGGCATGTCCTATTTATAGGAGTGGCCTATGAATACTTAAGGACGTTCTAGACAACTTCTAGGGGCTTCTAAGTGCTTAACTAGCCGTTAGATATAAGTTAAGTGCATTAGTAACGGCTAGTTACTTTATTCTGCAGTTGCTGTCAGAGACCATCTCGGTCGACAAATGGTCGACCGAGACACCTACTCGGTCGAAGTTTTGTCGACCGACAGGCTCTATGGATCAACGTTCATTTGCAACTGCCAACTACTTTGTCAGCTGTGTCTAACGACTACTTGGGTCATTCTCGGTCGAGGAGTTTGTCGACCGAGAGTGTCTCGGTCGAGGAGTGTGGTCGACCGAGATTGACTCTGTTTTCAATCTTTTAATTAACCACTAAGCATGTGTATGAGTGTACATATGTGATCCTATTTGAAGGGGATGACCTATCTAAGTGTGGTGATTATCTAGGAAGATCCAAAGCTTGATTTACATGCAATCTAAGTACTTGTACATTATATATTTGTACAAGTTTTTACAACAGTGATTACATTGCATGGAAATATAAATATGTAAGCTCTTTGGATTTTCCCTAGTTACTTTGTCATCCACCTTAATCCTGCACACTCAAGTAGCACGTTAGATCAACAAGAATGAAATGTTTGTCATCATCGAAACAAAGGGATTTATCATAATGTCCAATTTATCCAACACAACCCAACTCTCACATTACTTTCCACTTTTGTCATCATTAATTAAATTATCAGATATATTAGGGTTGGAACAAGTTATTTCCATATTTAGGGACTAAATAAAAATATTTATGGATAATGTGTTGACATTAATGTGTCCTGAGGTTATCTTCTCAGGACTTACTCTCCTTGAATCTCATATGCAACAATATCCATTACTTTGTCCAACATTCCTTTTAAAGGTATTGATTGACATCATCTTTCCATTTAAAAAACAACACCAACTCTTCATTATTCTATATATCCTTTTTATGACTATTAAAACATTCCCCATTATTCTTTCTGTATGGATATGTTCAATCTCATATCCACCGTTATTAAATATTTAATTGAATTAGTTACCCTATTGGGGGTTGGAACTCACCAATATAGTAACATACATATACTATTCATCATATTAAACTTGGCATAAATTATTATATGGACGGCCAAATCATGCTTTATTAGTTCATTTTGAGTATATATGTTGTTTAAATGATAAGATCTATGATATTTTCTATAATAGCCCATTCATTAGTTATTTATCAGGATTAGCTATCTAAATACCATGCAGAGGTCGTATCCAACATTTGATGGTTAGTGATGAAAAAGGGATCATGCACATTATAAGATTTCTTGTGTCTCTATTAAATCAAACATGATATCTAGGTCATCTAAACTTGGTCTCTTTCAAAATCTGACAAAAAAACATGATATCTAGGTCATCTAAACTTGTCTTGTGCCCATGTTAGGGTACAAACTATATCTTGTTTGGGGTTAAACTAAGAACTACACCCCTTTGGTACCTAATTCATGGGAATTAGGGTTTTAGGTATTAGGAAGGAAGGTCTTGGTATGTTACATCAACCATGGATATTTGTGAATCTAGTATTCTCATTTACAAAGAGAACAAATATGAATAATGGACAACATTGGACAAATTCATAATTCAAATCAGTTCCCAAAGAAGACTAATTTTGTCTTTGTATTGGTTTTTAGGCTAGAAGTTTGTCAGATTTGAAATTAGGTCGGTTCCAATTTATATTTGACAATGTGGGTTGGATCTGGGATGACAAATACGAAAACATGGTTTCATCGTAGATGAAACTCAAAATGTATCACAAGTCATTAAAACTTAACAAAAATTCTTACTTATGTATTAATATGTAAATCAAAATAGAACTATTTGTGAACTAATATAGTCATCAAATTATTATTTGAAAACATATAGAACACCATAATATGATGTGGTTCTCGATTATACATAAGCACGCGTGTTGATCCTAATTGTATGCTTTTCCGTATAGCATGTTTTTGCTTTCTTTTTGGGCCCAATTCAATTTTTTTTCCAACTCTTATTATATACCTATATTTACATACATAGGTGACACACATACTTCTCATTGCAATATGTCTATCTTCTCTTTTATCCAAGTGGCACAACTCATCTCTTACACTATTACTTATCATAGATTCGTGAGTAGATGATAAGAGATCAATTATATTCTTGAACCAACATATGGCACAAATGGGTGGTACTTAAAACAATGCTTAGTATTAAAAGGTTTACACTATATGTTGTCACTCTAGAGTGGAGCATACACAAGCCTATAGTTCAACTAAACACTTCATTGAAAGTCTCTCAACTATGAGATGAGAAACCTAGTATGGATTTTTATCATCTAAATACTATTGTAAATTCTAAAATTTTTTACTTGATCAACATATAAATATCACGATGAGATGACAATGAGTCTGAATTAGATTGAAAATTACAATAAAAGTTATGAACAAGAAGATATATTGGTTTGAAGTGTTCAATTTTTCGCCTTAAAGCCGGTTTGATTTGATGTTGCAATGAAACCTTTCATGTTAGATTAAGCCATGTATGCCCAATTGGCTTAAAAAACTGGTAGCTAGAAAGATATATAATTTCATTTTAGTTTGAGACTGGGATGTATATTCTTTTCTGACACAAAATAAAATAACAATTTATGTTTAATGACAAGTGCATTTTCTAAACAAATGCAATGAAAAGAAAACATTAAGATAATCAACAATAAAATAGCAGTATGAAGAAAAATAGCATGTTTACACAAATATCCCAAAGAAATGAATCATAACATGTAAAATAAAAGATAGACGTCGATATAATCATAAATAACCATGTATGCGTATTTTTCATTTATTTTTTAGTATATCAACAAATATTTTGTTTGGAGCTGTTTGATCTTTTGACATAATATGTTCTATCTTTGAGTTTTCCATTTAATTACTAAAGAAAATATATAAATCCCACAAAGAAAATTAATTTATGTAAACCTAATATTTTTGGTTAACATCTAGTAGTATAATATACAATGTATGTGACATAATAATGCTACACATAATTAGTTAATCTAATTGAAAAATTATGAATTTACTAATTTCCATAGGAGTAGATGATGAAGAAGAGGTGGTTCTATGTCAACGTGTGGAAGGGTCTGTTTAGTACGTGGTGAATGGAAGGGATATGAAAAGACTTAGGCAATTTGGTTAAACAATGTGATAGGAAACGGACGAGAATAAGGGGTGGAGGGGAATGAAAGGAAAATAGCCAAATGTATTTGCAGCCACTTCTTTCTCATCAAATCTGCCTAGAGACAAGGAGAAGGGAAATGACTTGGTGAGAAATTTATTAGAAAGGTTGGATGAAAATATGAAATGCAAAAGTAAAAGTATGTATACCTGAAAAAAATCAATATAGCCCACATAAATGGGAATGAAGAAGATGTAATCTTTCACATATATTTCCGGAGGGACATATGGACTTATGCACTTTGGATGTTTATTTATAAAAAAACTAAGAGGGAAAAAATAGAAGGAAAATAAATTAAAGATAAGGACGTCAAAATAATATTAAGTGTACAATTTACAAGAAAATTTAAAAAGTTTAGAATTTTTGGTAGAAAAATTTAAAAAATTGAGATTATTAAAATTACAACCATAAAAAATTAAAATAAAAAATAGATAGTTGGAGGAAATGTGGGACCACATGGAAATCCTAAACTATAAGTGAAACTTAAATATGTGGAGAAAAAGTTTGCTACAAATATAGAAATATAAAACAAACTAATTGCATGGTCACAATAAATATAAAAAGAATAAATAATCCCATCTTTATGTTACAACGTTCTACTTCACCCGACAATTTGTATGTTTATATTATTTTTTATGTCCTATCTCGCATACTAACCAAACTTACAAATATAAATGTTTCCTCCCCTCACCTCCATTCTACCTTACTCAATATACCAAACATAGCCGGGTGTGTTTGGAGTTTCGAGAAAAACTCGAAATAAAATAGAGGCTACAGTGCAATTTGCCCCCAAACTAGAAGCCCTTGTTTGGAAACGGACTGGGATTTCGTAGTCTGGACTGGATTAGACAGGGTTAGTCTGGATCCAGTCTGATTCTGTTTGGCAACCCAGTCTGATTCTGTTTGGCAACCCAGTCTGATTCTGGTCAGTTGGTCTGATTTGAGTCTGATTGCAGTCTGATTCTGTTTGGCTACTAGACCGGATTCAGTCTGATTTTATTTGGCAATGTAGTCAGTATCTGCTGATTCTGTCCTGATGTTGTAGAATTGTTTTAACAAGAATAATGAATGTGTAGTTGTGCTGCCGCTTAAGAAGAAGTTGGTCGAAGTGTATTATATACTAAATAACAAATACATAATATAATTAATGTATTTAAATTAAATAGTAGCAAACGTGCGTAGCATGTCTGTAGCAGAACGTAATACCACATAAATAAAAAGATAATATTATATTGGTTCCCGGGCAAATACATATGTAACATATAAACTGAAACGAGAGGTCTGTCCTAGACCTAGACAAAGACAAAGCTCACAATCTAATAAGTTGGTGAGCAAGCAGCCAACTTCATGCCTCGTCGGACTCGTCGGCCAACTTCATGACCTCGTCGTACTCGTCCCACGACACAGGACAGGCTTCGTCCAACAACTGATTTGTGTCCTTTTTGCTGGCGTCTTTTGGCCACTCGAACAGCAACGCCAGATGGTGAATAGGATGAGTAACACCCTCGGCTTGTTTGTGTCTCTCATTTGAGCCCTCATCGCCTGTAGGCTCGCAACATTTTTTCTTGCAAATAAAGTTTTCTTCTACATATTTTTTAATCTTCGACGGAGACATCAATAGTTTTTCAAATTTTATCTTTGCCTTTGCCCGTGACCGCGATGATGACATCTATAGTTAATAAATAAATATAAGTATTAGCAAATATCAATAATAGTAAGATAACTGTGACAATATTGAATACAAATAAATGCTCCAAACAAACTTAGCTACAAACAAGTAAGAACGTGATGTATGCATTCAATACATAACAATAAAGCTCCAACCAAACTTAGCTACATACAAATAAATGTTGCGAAGTAAACACAAACAACTACAACGTCGTGGAAATATATTACAAGTTCATGTGTTACTCTCGCCGTCTAACGTGGTTGTTTGATTCACTCATCGGTGTTAATAAGGTATTCAACAACCCCAGGTGGGTAAATGCGACGATTCGTCATGAAGTTGCGTTGCACGGCCAATGGCGGGGGAGGCAATACATCTCCCAAAATAAAAAGATTGTCTCTTATGAACTCTCTCTTTATGTGTTGCCATCTCATCTGCAACTCAGTCAAAGATATGTATGGCCCCCCAGTTATGTTTCGGAAGTCACGTCATGCCTCCATCCAAGCCCGTGTAGTATATACTCCATTAACACATCTCCCCAACTCATATTGGTTTCTCATAATACCTCTGAGAACCATATCAAGCTCCGTACACCACATAAAAGAAGGCGTTCTTCGAGGCCCAGTCATATTACAGATTCTGTAAGTAATATATATTATACGTAAGGTTGTATCGCACAATTAAGGGAATATAAAATGCATATTCAGTGCTAACTAACATTCAGCAACATCACGATGAAAAAACATACACCCTCCATAAAACATAAACCAACATTATGATAAATAACAAAAGGCTGTTAATGTCTGATGAATTCAGAAAGATTTAATGTTAAAAACATAAAATGGTGGACAATGTAAATCGATACACCAAACTAAATGTAGGTCATTGCCATTAAAACGTTATGGCATCACCGTGGGTGAAGGAATGTCCAAAAGAAGACTACAATCTTCCTCCAGACTGGCAACCTGGCGTTCTAGAACCTCATGCTCATACTTTTTTTGGGTGTATATATCATCGTAGTTGTGAGGAATTTCAACAAAGTCCTTCATGTTTATTGCCTGGCCCCACAGTGACTTGCACTCGACAGTTAGTAACATAATCTCAGGTTTCAAAGAATCAATTGTTGGGGGGAAATCGACTGCCCAACGGAAGTATCTGCACCGATCTTTTCCCTACAATGTATTATCAAGTTTAATGAATGACAAAGAATGTGCAGCATACACAACGACAACCTATTATGTATGTATTTACTAGTGCACCTCATGAGAAGGACATATGTAATACATTTTGCCCGGCCTTTCACTCAGAATGCCAAAATCATACAACCATGCATCCTCTGTGTTGAGCTGCAAGGCTGCATCTAACCCACAATCACACCTCGGAACTCCAGATGGATCCATTGACATCTAAAACATGAATTAGGATTAGTAAAAATATTGTCGCATTCTGAACATAGATTTCAAATACAACTTTCCGAACATAAAATAGGCCTAACTGCTTGTTCTACATCTATGATGTATTGTATCTGTCCTCGTTTGAAGAGTCGTTACTGCTCATGATGTCAAGTCGTTGGCGAAGATATTTGCACCTCTCACGTAGAGTGGAAATATCTTGTTCGAGCCTATCGGTGTCTGCTCTTGTCGAACTGACAAAGTCACATTGTTCAGACCATAGCTTGCGTTCGTTGTGTGCATATGCACGTTATGTTAGCATAGCATCCCTAACTGCAGTAAGTGTGGCAACTGTGGGTGGTACACGTTGCACGGGCAATCTCATCTGACATCTGTTCGAAACAAGCCCCTACCACATGTAAAATACGGTCTGTGGGGGTTTTTGTTTTCAAAACGTCCATTTGTCGCGTCCGCGTCATCCATATATACATGTATAGTACATTGAAGGCCGCATGTATAGCAAGGCATTCCATTCTCCATTTCAAGACAACCTATCGATTCATTATGTCATGTATATTATTAGGATCCAGTAAAACGTTTGTAAAAAAAACAACTAAAGCCTACAAAGTTATGTCGTGGACAATTTTTCAAATAATGTCGAAGACTATTACAGATACAATTGTAAGTCAACGGGCATCCCATAGAAAATTAGAAATGGATTCACGTAAACGCTCGCCCTCCCTTGAATCGGCCTGAGTTGTTTGTTGGAGGGAACTCAGGTCAACCCCAGCAGAGGGAACGGCAGATGTTGAAATGTCATCTGGGAGTTCGTCCATTATACTGTCGCCATCATGTTGGCGGCGTATGAAATTGTGGAGGATACAACAAGCCATTACGAGGCGACACTGCGAATGTATGGGATATGTCGCCCCTTTTTAAGGTAGGCAAACCGCCGCTTCAGCACCCCAAATGCTCTTTCTACAACATTACATAATTGTGCGTGGCGGTGGTTGAACATCTCCTTCTTACTGGTGTAGGCATGTCTGTTTCCTCGGTATTCAGAAATATGATAAGCTGTGTTGCGATATGGTGCAAGGAATTGCCGAGTGTTGGCATACCCTGCATCTACTAGGTAAAACTTTTCTGGCGGAACTTTAAACCCGCCTATGGTCGTCGCTGACTGTAGGACCCGTTGGTCAGCAGCCGATCCCTCCCACCCAGTTAGGACATATGTAAACTCCATGGAGAAGTCAACTACAGCCAAGACATTAAGAGAGACATTCCCTTTTCTGTCTCGGTAGCGATTTTGCTTGTCTCGTTTAACCAAGACGGGGATGTGTGTTCCGTCAATTGCCCCGATGGCATTCTATAACACCAAAATAGGTTGTAAACATACAAATATTTCCAAATGATTAAAGATTGTAGGGGATAACTATTACCTTGAAGTAAGGGTAGAACCTTGGGGTCTCCAATATACGAGAATGTGTTGTCGTGCATGTCGCTGCAGTTTGCATGACAATGTACTCATTGGACAATGAACACACAACGTCCAAGACTTCGTTGAACTTCCTACTTATGGTCTCACCAGAGTGAATGTAGTCCTCAGCCAAAGCACGATTTGTATGTCCATGGCCAACCATTTGTAGGAAGTAGCACACAACCTCAACCGAACTGACGCCTCTAGTGCTTCGTAACAAGGCCCGACTCTCAAGCTTGTCCACAAGGGCCAATATAGAATGTGGTCTCATTCGATATAGGTCATAAGCCCTTTGTTCATGACCGTTTAAAATTTCTAAGACCTTCTGGTGGCCACTCCTAATGCTAACTGACCTAGGTATTGTAGGTGGTATGTCGGAAATGTCGTCAATGATGGAGTTTGCTATGGACTCAACTATTGTATCAGCAATGTGATTAGCTGGACCAGACAATGTATGTAGAATGTGCGTGAGGAGGTCAGGTGTTTCCGTTTGGTCAGTGGTTGACATTATGCCTACAAGTGGAAGCATAGCAACGTTGTCATGGCAAGGACAAGGAAAATAACTAGTCTACAATCATATGTAACTGTGGACACATAAAATAATGGCTTCCAGGATACAAAGTGAATTAGATTGATCGCAAAATAAAACCATGGCAGTGAAATAAATTATTACAACAGTTAATCAATAATGTCTGGACGGGAATAAAAATATTACAACAATTCAGCAAATAAGATTATGCCCAAAGAAAATGTTTGGATGGGAAATAGATTATTACAACAACGAAAGAACTTTCTACTAATTTGATGAGTTAAATGTCTGACTGTTAATGTTTGGTGATCCGGAAGGGCCAACATCATTGGACGAAGGAAAAAATGCATGGTGAGATGACGCAAACGACGATGGCATACTTGGTTTGTTGCTGAAGTTGGGTGTTGGGGATTGCGGGAAAAATGCATGGTGAGATGGCATAAACAAGGATGTCATTGAAGGTGTTGATGTTGCATTGGCAGCTTGGAATGAGGATGGCATTGAAGGTGTTGTTGTTGCATTGGCAGTTTGGGACCTTTCCCAAAGGTCTTGCAACCATATGGTTATCTTTTGAGGTGTGTCTATAAGGCTGAGGTAGATGGTGCGGTTTGTTGAGTCCTTAATGGCGTTCACAAGTGTTGTAAACACAGGAGTGGGGGCATCTGGGTAAGTGTCCTGGAAATGTTATAAGTTGGTTGTAAACTCTTTCTTTTCAAAGGCTCTAGTTGCCACACCACTTCCTAACTCGTGAACCTTTGCATAAACCTGTATGAATTCAGATAACACTTCATTTGAAAACCCACATCGGTCTTGAGCCATTGATGGCCGCTTCTTGCACCTAACGACAGGAGGCCTCCCGCCAACACTCGGTGTATCTGTTCTGCCTCCCCCGGTTTCTCCCTCACTTTGCATCCCATATGCGCCCATATTAGGTTCCCCATATTGGCTTCCAGTGTTCATGGGTGTGTCTGGGCCATCTAAGTCGACAGTGACATCATCCTCGGAGGCAACGTCAGAAGGGATTTATGTGTCCGTTGAAGACATTGCATGATGTCCTCTAGCAATGTTCCTCCCCACCATCATCTCGATGTCATAGTAGTGGGGAAACGGCTTGTTAAGCAACCTAGCAAGGTCCTTGTTTGCCTAAGTATAAAAAAAAATTGTATTAGGAAATTAAAGTGTAAATATATGACATTATTTTTTTAATTAAGGGACTGGTTATTGGATATACCGCAAGGCTCTCCCTCCATTCAGGGCTGTCGGGCAGCGTGGGCTTATGCCTAGTGTCATCCCATCCAACGCCGCTCTTATTCATCACAAGCTTCAAAGCGGCATCGTCCCTCCTCAAGTTCTTCCACCGAGTTTTCAGTTGGTCTATATTGCAGGCCGTCTTCTGCATCCTATTTTGTATTTCCACAGTTGCCTCCCTCCAAGCCTCCCTAGTGAAATGACCATCGACATACCTGCCTAGGTCATATTGTCTGCGCAATGCAGATACTAGAGCGGCATCAGAATCTCTTGCCCAAACAATACGAAACTTGGGGTCAGCGGAAGACATACCCCCGTAGGTGCTGCAATATATTATGATACACAAATCATTATATCGTTTATCTTTTCAGATTAAGTATTTACTTAGATAGTGGCGTCTAAGCTGTAATGACACTATGAAATTACCTTATTCATCAGTTGCATATATTTTCTGTATATTAGTTCCAATAAAATCAAAAAGGATCTCAAGCCGTGTTATATAAATTTGAGATGAAACATCCATAAAAAATAATTCAAAAAATTTCAGTTACAAATGAAGAACCCGCCTCTTCTTTTATAAGGTCTTCAGATCTAATATTGGCACTCCAGCATCCATAAAAATAATTCAAAAAAAGCAAGCTGGAACAGTCTATTAATGAGAGCATTATACGAATTGCCATCTTATTCAATAATCCCATGAGCTCAGAAGAGGTATAAGAGAAGGGGATTAGGACAGAAGAAAATCGAGTAGAATAGCACACAAGAAGGCCATCAGGATAAAATAGACATTTACAGTCTCAGTGAATATTGATGAACAAATTTCAACAAACCAATGTTCTGTTTCATGCCCCTATGCAGCAATACAGAGAAACCAAAACATAGTTTCAAGTTGGATTTCTAGCAAGGATGTATGACATATATTGTAACATATGGGTAAAATGGTGATATATTGTAGTATGTTTTTTCTAGGATGGGGGAATTTTTATGAATACCACATACGGGAAACCAAAAATTTAGACTCTAAAATGGGTGTTGTGAGATACACTCTATAATGCATTTAGTAGGTTTGATTACCCTAATTAGACAACAACTATATTTATGTAACACTTATTTGAGGAATTTACCCAAAATAATACCTAATTCATTTATTATTAGTTTTGGTCATTTAAAGGTCCATATGTAGGTCTATCGTTTTAAGTTTGACTTAACCATTTAACACTATGGTTTATGAAGTCAACTATAAAATCTGTAAACCTTTTTTACCTATAGTATAATTATACAATAAGTATGATGAAGAAAAATGTTTGATGTAAATCTAAAAATTCCACAAAAATCTATGTGTAATGAAGTCACCAATCATAGCATTCAAAGTAAAAAAAATTAAATTTTTTTCTTATCATACAATAGGATGTTTGCTTATCATAATGCAAAACCATAATGTGGATCGTCTGTTTCCTGTCCAATCAGCATCCGCATATCTAGAAACTGATATGTCCTCTTTTGAGCTAAAAAAAGGGGCTATGATTTAGCGAGAACATGACAGAGTCAATTTTTTATTTCATTCATTCAAATGTACTAGGTCCAAGTTTTGTACATCCATAATTGGTTAAAAAAATTGTTGACTTTAATGATCATTCTCCTTTTCCTGCTAATTAAGAGTTGAGCAACATAATGAATATCTTATACTAAAAAAGTATTACATAAATCATTGTAGTCTGTTGAACCACTATCACATTTAAAATTCATGGTATAAGAGTGCAGTGATAACTACACTGCCAAAACATCCATAGGCACACAAGTGCAGAGCATTGGTAAATATAAAATATCTGCAAAAGAGGCAATTTAGAAGACATAGAAGAGAACCAACTATAATATCTAGCAAGAGTGGTGACAAGTAAGATGATCATATATGCATGAAATGGGCAAAGTGGGGGAATATAAAAAGAGTCCAAAGAGATGAGGCACAGAAAGCCAGAGGAGTATAGTCCTCTAGGTTTTTATACCATGTGAAAAGTAGCACTAGTAACTCCTATCCAATCAATTGTTTATTTCAGAGAAAAAAAATTGCATCAGTGAATTGAAGAATATAAGTAGAAAAATTTACTAACAGGCATCAACAAACCTGAATGTATATATCAAATGTTCTTCCAACAGTCAATCGATCAGGTGCATTTGGAAAAGCAGTTTCTGCAAACTGAAGCCTCACAGCATAATTCCTAGCAAAAATTTCCCCCAACCACAGGTTGAGATCACATGCCCGTCTCATTTGAAAACTCATATAAAGTTCTCATAGAGGGTTTGACAAGAAACAATTGATATCCTAGATCCTAGGTTCAAAGATCTCTACATCCAGGATCTGACAGAGATGCAAACCTACTGATCAGACTACAGTGGTAGCATAAACTAATTGGATTAAAATATATCACAGTTGATAGAAGCACATATGTAGTAGAATGGGCAAAAAGAGGTATCATAGATAATCCCCATGCACTAATGTAAGAAAATATTCACTATTTATAGCAAGACCAAAAAGAACAAAGGAAAAGAAGCAGATAGATATTGTCTATATGAGTAGAAGAGATGTAGGCATGTGTGTGAGGTAACAACCTTCATGACCAGAGATGGGGCTAATCTAATGCGGTAGTAGAATACACTAAGACTAGTATCCAATGATTCTTCTTATTCATTATCTTTCTTGATCTAATCTAAAATCCACGACAAAGGAATCAATAGGTCAAGGATAGTGGCGTCAGCCCATGGAAATGAATGATGCAATTGACCGATAAAGATCATCTTCTTGCTTAAGCATAGACCACAACATCCTAGCATCTCAAGAAGAGATGCCTTATAAGGGAGGCTGGATCATTCAATTTATAGGACAGAACTAGACAATAGCTTTGCAAATAGATTCCAAACGGCTTAGCCTTCACATTTCATACAGAAAAGGAAGGATCCACGGATGAAAAATAGTATGGAGCCTTCAGATAAACATCATTTTATCAATGTAAAACACACATAGGGGATCCAACACACACCATGGAACACGGGGAACCCCTTTGCATAATGATTCAGTACAAAAAATAGGCCTAACCCCTTTGCATAATGATTCAGTACAAAAAAATAGGCCTAACTATTCATCATCACGAACCTATTCAGAAGTGGTCGACAACCAGCAGCAACTGCGAAATCGCCGGGATGAGTAGCACCGCCGGAGAACCAAGGACGAAGAAGTGGTCGACAATGAGCAGCAACTCCAGAATCGACGGGATGAGCAGCACCGCCGGAGAACCAGGGACGAACACCAGCTTCCTCCAAGATGCGTAGGTGGATGTGAAGAACCTCGATGCACAAGGCGACCAATATGAAGGAACACGGACACTGCTTGCCCTTGCTAGGGTTTGTCCTATGCGTCGACAAGATGGGACGATGACTACTCAACCTGAGTCAAGTGGACGGTGCAGATAATGGATGGTCAGAAGGACAGGACAGGGCACTGGTACCTTGCCTTTGCAGGATGTAGCCGCCCTAGTAGCCCGGCGGTCGAAGATGGCTGCATTGAATCCTCACCAGGCGGCGGACGCTCCGCCCGACGACTGCTGCCCTGCATCCGCGAGCTGCTCGAGGTAGCAGACCTCGCTTTAACTCACGGACCAACAGTGAGCCGGCACAGGGAGAGGGGAAACCAACCAGAGCGAAGGAGAGGGCCGAGAGGAAGAGGGAGGTGCGCGAGTGAGAGGGAGCGAGGGAGTCGGGGTCGAAGGGGGTGTCTGGAGGGGCGCGCTAAACCGGACTCAGATTTGCAATCCCGCCTATACAGGGATTGGGTTAGTCCGGATTATGGGATTCCGTTATCCCAAAACGGTGGTCGAGTGGGGTTGCGAACCAAACAACATTTTGGCCCAAACCAGACCGGGTTACGCCGACGTGGCGCTAGACGACAGCTCCTAATCCGGATCCAGTCTGTTCCCAAACAAGGGCTTTTGCCTTCACCAAGGACTTACCCAGTTGAGCAAGGAGTCTTTTGCCTTCACCAAGGACTTACCCAGTTGAGCAAGGAGTCTTTTTCCTTCACCAAGGGCTTACCCACTCTTGCTCTAAGTCTTCAACCTTGATCTTTACTAAGAGACTCTTTCCCTTGTTCTTCTTCACCTCTCTTAGCCAAGAGAGAGAACCTTCATCTTCATGGTTGAAAGAGAGATTGGGAGGTGGTGGAAGTGACAGCCTCACGATATATACATGTATGACTAGCTGTCTTACAAATTTCCTACTCACTCTAATGGATGTTACAAGTGATTAAGCTTAGAGAGAGAGGAGGTTGTAGGATCACCCAACTGTAGAATAGGGACCTTCATAATGTTTTACTTTGAATGCTCAACCTTGGAATGAAGCCCAAGGGGTCCTATTTATAGTTATAGATGCCTCTTAGCCTTTGGGAACACTTAAGGATGATAACTAGCCATTTGGGGTGTTGCAACAGATATATTTTAGAGTTTTGCAACACTCCAATGGTCAAATACACTTTTATGTACTTTTCTGAAAAGTGTGATCGGTCGAGTTTGTAACTCGACCAAACCTAGATATTTTAAAAATCCATCAAGGGACCAGACAAGTTTGAAACTGGACCAATTGATAGCTTGTAATGAATTTCAATTTTTTTTATAAAAGTGCTTAAATATTCGATTTAAGTACTCTTGATTTTTTCTAATCTTAATTACAAGTCATAAAATCATTATGAGTCATACAATCATTATGAGTCATACAATCATTACAAGTGATTTACAACATGATTTTAATAGATTTACATCATATTCCAAAAACATGCATTTGTATTAACTTTGACTTGTATTTTCTCCAATTTGAGATGCACAATTTAGGGCATTTGGAGTGTGTCTATGCCTAATCTGAAATCACTCAAGTAGAAGAATTAGACACAAATAATTGGAATGATTTAGTCATCATCAAAACAAGAGTTTAGTCAATTTAGACCTTGCATCAACATTGATTAAATTAACATTGAGTCAACGCTTATAACCCTAATAGACTCATTACTATTCCATGGGCATGAAATCTTAAGATATAGTAACCCTAACAATTAAACTATAGAAAATGGGTGAATAATAATAATAAACTATAGTCTCAATCTTGATTGGATACCCTAGTGGGAGCCTAGGATCTTAGAGTGAGATATTTGGAAAAACTCAAAAGTATTCATCCTATTTGATCATTAGGGTAAGCCTAATACCCTAATCAAGCCATTAGTGTACAATGGTGAAAATACAAATAAATAATCCTAACATGTAAACTGAAGTCCAGATTCATATTCCTTATACACAAGTTATGTATCCTACCAAATTTGGTATTAATCAGATATGAGTTACGCCCCTGATGTCAATGTAGATGGGTTAAACCTAAAGTTAGAATAAAACCTAATACTTCAATTGTTATTTTCTGAATTTGAACCAAAGTATCTAATTAAATGATGTCACACCTTAGCAGTGACTTGCTTGGCATGAGGTCTTCACACGGGTTGCATTTTCTGGAAGGACCCATCATCCCCTTCCTTTGTCTCCTTCATGTTTGTGAGAGACCATGTCTACGCCACAATGGTCACCCGTCCACTCACTGAATTACTGTGATTTCTTCATCAAAGGACTCCTCACCCTAAACCAAGCCCAATAATCACCCACTCCTTGCGAGCGGTTGTATATATATAAAATGCCCAATTTCATTTCCTCTTCCTTCATGGTGGTCATTCCATGAGAACGTAATCCCTCTCCACAGTATGTCGTACGACTAATTCAAAATCCAGAAATGAAGCTTGGATCCTCCCACGCCGCTTAGAGCTGCCAATTGTGCCCAAGAGTGCCAGGCTCAACCTGGTGATGACGGATTGCTTCTTTGACCACCAAGCCCTTGCAGCACCTGCACGAGCTACCTTGGCCAAATTCCCTACACAGTAACAAACCTCACCTATTCAACTTCCATTCTTTGTATTCACTTCGCCTTAGATTTCTTTGGTTTGCTTAGTCGACTAGCATTGTCAACCTCTTCTGCTTTGGCTCACCATCGTGAAAGGACTCTGCACGTCCTGGACCCCAGAAACCCAGTCAAATCCATCATGATGTTTTGGCAGAGTTCTAGGGGATGATTTTGATTGAAAGTGATAATAGAATCGCCCTTTTGAGATGTTGACTCGGTATACATGAAGTTGACCGTGGTCGACATTTCCCTCTGTCAAGCTCATCTAGTCATCCTCTGACCCTGGAAAGACATCATGTGAGTTTTTTGGGCCTAAAAGAAGGTCTTTCATGCCTTCATTCCTTTGTTTATCCTTGAAAATCTATATTCAGTCTCTAGATTTCCCTAGTTTGCTACCTTACTGACAATGTACACTTCTTTCCACCTCGTCGTCGACCTGAACATGAGTAGTGGTTCCCTAAGTTCGTCCCAGCCTCACAATGGCAACTGCAGTAGATCTTCTGTGTGAAGATTGTAGGCCAGAGTTCACTCCTATGCTAAGAGCTTGGTGATGAGCTCATGAGTTCCATCCATGGCGTGGGAGGTGGTATTCAATCCCTGGGGTGAGTGTACATGTTTTGCCCATGGTTCCTGTAGTAACCCTGTCACGCCCATGAGGGCATTGTAGGGATTTTGGTTTTGTTTGACTTTGTTGACCCTGAAACCCCATGCTTCTGATCTTTCTATAGTTCTATGACATCACACTTTAATTCCACATTTCCCTTCAAGGGCAAAGTCATCAATTCCCAATTGATTTTCATATATAATCGATAAATTGCCTAAACTTGTAAAATCCATAAGTAATTATTGGATGGTCCAAATAATACATATGAATACATTTTTTAAACTAGAAAAATGCGACTGGTTTAATGGGATAAATTTTGCAATCAAATTTCCAACTTACTATGAGGTCATTTTTGAGGTAAGGGATTTAATGGAATTTATATTAATTGAATGCACGTATATTGTGATTAGGTTGTGACTGTCCTGAAACTGAACCTAGGGAGTCTTACTGAATATATAAGTTTGAACATAAGTTATGTGCACCCTCTATTTTATTTTAGGCATTATTTGATTGAAACCTACATTAATTTTAATGAGGCATCTATTTAATATAAATTTTACTTGAAATTCAATTGTTGGACATTTACATTTCCTACTATGGATTCAGTTAAGTTCCTATGATTGTTGAATTACTCAGTTATAGTGGGTCTTTGGACCCCTCCTGCTATGATTGTCTTTTCATGTGAAATTGACTGAAATGATAGTCTTGCCACTCTATTTATGCATGCTACATGTTTGACTAGAATATCTAGAATTGTGGTACTTATGTACAACCATACTTATATAGGGTGTGTGTATTCCACCTAGGGTGTGTGTTTCCACCCTTATTTCTTTTAGGCCATGATCCTATGGTGTTATGGCCATGTTTTAGGTATATGTAGTCTACATTGTTATGCATGCAGATATTTATTGGTTTAAAATGGAATTGTGATTGATCGTTATGGCAATACACTTTTATTCTCGTACATGTAATCTGAATTTTAATATGCCTCATTTCTCTTGTTATATTTCTTTTGAAATTACCTAACTACAAATACCTCCTTTTGGGAACACCACTTTTGCACTTTTAACCCATATAATGCCCAAAGTGTTTATTATATGTTCATACTCAGCCTTTGCTGACCCATACTTGTATCCTATATTTTGGGTGGTGTTCCCTTCCACCCAGGTATAGGTACATTTGAAGACAAGGATTCATGAAGATCATATACATGGTTTTGGACCTAAGGATAGCTTGGAATGGTCGGGTTGCCCTCTGCAACAAGTCTTGTACGTGATTAGGTTTATTAGATGTATACATTTTTACCTTGCTATACCACCTTTTATGGTGATGAACAATTGTAAAAGAATCATCATGTAACTTTGTAATAGTTTTGTTTCCGTTACTTTATCATTATATGGCTCTTTTATTATACCATTTGAGTGGATCCCCTATGGAGTCCCACTCTTTACACCTTCCATTGGATTCTCCAACCTCTTCCGCCTAGAGACCAATAGTGGAGGTTGTGGGATGGTTTGAAATGCCTTAAAACACCTCCCGCCATTATTAATTAGAGATGGGGTGTTGAGGAGTGAAATAAGGAGTGATTTAAATGGAACCATCTTATTTTTTGTCTAATGATCCATTTTCAAATTAACCATCGAATTTGGGTTTACTTGGATGATTCATGCTTAATAGATTAATCATTGCTTAAGCCTGATCAATGATGATAGTCTAATAATGATGTTTCAAATCTAGTGATAAATTTAATCGAACTATTTTAAATAATTAGGATTTGATAAATGTAAACCCCAGTCGCCAAAATTAGGGTTTTGGCGGTATATCAATACATAATTTGATAAATGTAGTGGCATAGTAAATGATATTTAGTATTTTATCTACAAATTTGATTTAGATGCCATTTGGATATGCTTTATAAAACCCAAATCTAAGTATTCTTACAAGATACCAGAATCTTGATTATTTGCTGGCCTATTTTTCAGCCGAGTTTTCCCAAGACAAACTCAGTCGACTATGCATTCTGGCTGAATATAATAGTTTCGTATTTGATTTTTATTTTATCCTTACATCTAAATGAGATGAAATTTTAAATGTTTTCTGAAAACTCCATTTTAGAAATTAAGTTATATTTTTATATTATTTAGATGATTTTCAACAAATATATATAGTGGTGTCGACCGAGTTTCTAATCAATAAGAAATCAGCCGAAAAATCAGTCTGTCTAAATACAAAAGAAGAGTGAAAATAGCTTTTGAACTTATCTATAAGTGTTTCAAGCACCTCAATTCATCTATATGATCAACCTAACACCCTAACAACTCCCATAATTCATGGTTCCTATCTAAGAAATGGAAATTGAGAGAGGAGAGCCAAGGTTTTGAGAGGAGAAAGTGGTTGAATTGATAATCTATGGTTTCATCTTCCTAGATATGATGAAATCAAGTAAGCTAGTCCCTTTTAGATATCTTTTCTTGGTGATTCTTCCATCACATGTATATGTTTCTTCCTCCTCTAGTTTTAGCCATAAATATAGAAAATCACCATATTTTCTCTTTCTTTCTTTCTCTCCTATTCTCCTTTTCTAGGGTTTCTAAGTTGAGAGGAGGGAGAAATGGATTTTTTGCTAGAACCTTGATGGAATTCTAGATATTTAGATTGTATGGGACGTTTTTAAGGTGCTTGGCTCCTGAATTGAATTCTTAGCTCCCTCTTAAGTCTCTGTAATTATGATGAAAACCTAATTATGTCTGACCAAATTAATCAAAATTCTTGGTATTTGTACGCAATTGGGTAACCAGTTGGGAGATTTTTAGGGAATCAAATGCTACTGATTTGGATTCATTCTAATTATTTGTATTTATCTAGTTCCTAATCTATTGGTTTAAGATATATGGGAAGTCTTATGGTAGAGGAACTATATTGTTTTATGCCAATTCCGCCTAAAATTTAGTCAATGAGCTATATGTTTTGAAATTTAGTTGACATGTATGTGATCATATTTGAACTCAATAAGCATGAGTTGCTCAATTGAAATTTTGGATCCTTAAATGAATTGGACATGTTACTTATTTTATGATCAATATATGAGGGTTTGATATGGAGGAAATCCATGTCTATGGATAATGTTGAGGGATGAACTCAAACGAGTCAATGAATCATTGTATGCTTGTAAATGATTGGTTGATTGTGTGGAATGAAAATTAGAGTTTCCATGTGTCTTAAATAGAATCATGAACCTCTGTACACCATGATGATTATCGAATAATATGGTCCTTATGGTGTGTTGAACTAAAATGACTTCTCTAAACCCTAGAAATCTAGTATTAAGATGAGTATGAGAGATAAAATCCAAACTCGCATATAATCTTGTGAATGTAAAAAGATGTTCAATTATAGGCATTATTACTTCAATTGAAAATGATAAGTTTTATTAAGATGATATAAGCCTAATGCATGTTCTAATATAATTCATGGAATAGTGATTGACCCTCATGTGAATACAAATCTTTTACACATGTCACATAATTAAAACTGAGAAGATAATTGGAGATTAAGAGATAATAAGAAGAACCCTAATATGTTCTATTTCCCTAAAGTGAGAAGTCTCGTAAGAAATTGAATGATTGTTATTAATTACCAAAATGTCATTGGAATACAAATGCCATGATGCACTCATCTAAATGCGAGAAATGAAATGGAATTGATGATAAGTTATGAATCGGTTTAATTGAATAAGTATGATTAAGTCTTTTTTTTATTTTGATTACTTTTGGGTTTAGGTTTGAGGTTTCTCTCTGATGGTTTTCATTTATGCTAATCAAAAGAGAGGTCCTGACAATGTGGCATCAAAACTTAGGTTTAGATGAGTATGTAGGGACAATAGGATCTAGGGTTATATTATAACATGGATGATGTCGAGCATAACATGTATGATATCATACTGACTGAATTAGATATTTGGCCACTCTGGTCAAGCATCTGGGTATTGAGATAAGTCATTATGGAATTGTTGACTGTACTTTTTTCTGGATGTCCTGACCAAGCTTCCAGATGAAGACAACTTGGGAATATTACAAGATGAATTATTGTAATAAAAAGGATATAATGGAGAAAGAGGGAGTTTTATATAATTGAATATGGAACCTAAGACAAGTTGAAAATTTCATATGATAAAAATGAATGAATTTAATGGATTACGAAGATAATCCCTAATGAATTTGAACATGAGTATGAATCTGAATTTGAAAGAAAAAGCTAAGAACTGAGAATGATACCCACAAAATAATCTTTTTATAAAGAGAACCAATGGATATGGAAGTAATACAGAATAAACCATAAATCTTGATTAATGAGATACATGACTGAAATCCAAAAAGAATAAAAAAGGTGATGTGAACATGCCTTAATAGTGTTGTATTACCGAGATTTGTGAAATAGGTGTTTGTGGCTATTAAATAGATATATGATGATGATGATGATGATGATGGTAAGGGATGAAATATCCATCTAATGCTAATAAATCCAAAATTTCAATATAAAATATCCAAGAAGCGGGAAAAATAAGTCATATGAAAGAACCATGAACTAAAATTCAATCTAAAAATAAGTTGAGAGAGATGCGCAATTATATGATAGGATCTCCCCATCTTTTCTTTGATTTTGAGATGAAATCCTGAAAAGAGGGGAGAATTTGTAACAATCCATATTAAAATTATCCATCTAATTAGGGTTTACTTGGATGATAGCATGCTTAGTAGATTGATTGTTGTTTAAGCTTAGTAAGTGTTGATGGTCTAATTATGTTGTTTTAAAACTAATAAGAAACTCTAATCATACTTCTATTTTAAATAATTAGGGTTTTATAAGTGTATACCTCAATGCCAAAATTAGGGTTTTGTTAGCAGATGAATACATAATTTGATAAACGTAATGGTGCACTAAATGTTTTCTAGTATTTTATCTACAACTCTGATTTACTATCATTCGGATATGGTTTGGAAAACTCAGGTGTAAATGTTCTTGCAAAATATCATAATTTTTGAACATTTTCTGACCTAGTTGTCAACCGAGTTCCCCTAGGACAAATTCAGTCTACCAATATTCTAGTATTTGATTTTTGTACTTTTATCCATCTAGATGAGTTGAAGTTCTTACATTTTATTGAAAACTCCATTTAGACATTAGGTTAAATTTTCATAATTTTTGGATGTTGTTCGACTGATCCATAGACTGTTGTTGGATGAGTTTCTTATAAGTAACAAATCAGCCGATCAATCCATCTGTCTAACTAAAACATAAGACTAAAAATAGTTTTTAGACTAATCTATAAACGTTCCAAGCACCTCAGTTCATCTATATGATCAAGATAACACCCTAGTAGCTCATATAATTCGTGGTTCCTATCCAAGAAATGGAAAATGAGAGTGAGAGAGAGGAGAGCTATGGTTTTGAGAGGAGAAAGTGGTGCAATTGATGACATAGGGGTTCATCTTCCTAGAATTGATTAAATCAAGTGAGTTGGTCCTCTTTAGATATATTTTCTTGGTGATTCTTCTCTCACATGTACGGATTTCATCCCTTCTCTGATTTTAACCAAATATATAGCAAATCACCATATTTTCTCTTTCTTTCTCTCTTATTCTCCTTTTCTAGTGTTTCCGCATTGAGAGGATGAAGATATGGATTCAATTGCTAGAACCTTGATTAAATTTTAGAAATTCAAATTGTATGGGATGTTTTTAAGGTGCTTGGCACCTGAGGCGAGTTAATATCTCCCTCTTAATGTCCATAATTATACAAAATCCCAATTCTATCCAACTAAATTAATCAAAATTCTTATTTATATTTGTATTCAATCGGGTAATCAATTGGGAAGATATTTAGGGAATTAAATTCTATTGATATGGATTCTTCCTCATTTGTTTTGTATTTTACTAGTTCCTTATATATGGATTCAAGATATATGGAAATTCTTACAGATGGAGAACTGTATCATTTTACACTAAATTAAAAACCAGCCAATAGCTGATATGCTTGGAAATTTACTTGTCGTATTTGAACTCGATAAACACGAGTTGCTATACTGAAAGTTCAAATCCTTACTTGAATTGAACACGTTAGTCATATGAGGATCAGTATATGAGGGCATGATATGGAGGAAATCTGTGTCCAGGGTTAATTTTGAGGGACTCAACTGAGTTAATGAATCATTGCATGATTGTAAATGATTGGTTGACTGTGTTGAATGGAAACTAGGATTTCCATGTGTCTTAAATAGACTCGATGAACCTATATACGCTATGATGAGATTATTGAATAATATGATTCTTATGATGTGTTGAACTAAGATAGCTTCTTAAAACCATAGAAATCTAGTATTCAGATGAGTATGAGAGATAAAGACAAACTCGCATATAATTTTGTGAATGTGAAAAGATGCTCAATTATAGGCATTATTACTTCAATTGAAAGTGATAAGTATTATTAAGATGATATAATCCCAATGCATGTATTCTAATATAATTCATGGACTAATGAGTAAACCTCACACGAATGCAAGTCTTCTACACATGTCACATAATTATGAAATAAGAAGATGAATGTAGATTAAGAGGTAACAAGAAGTAACCCTAATGTGTTACTTTTTTCCTAGAGTGAGTAGTCTCATAAGTAATCAAAGGATTGTTGTTACACCAAAATGTCATTGGAAGATAAATGGCATGATGTACTTATCTAAATGTGAGAAAGGAAATGGAGTTGATGATAAGTTATGAATCAATTTCATTGAATAAGTATGATTGTGTTTTATAATTTATTTATTGTAGTTACTTTTACGTTTAGGGTTAGGGTTTGTCTCTAATGGTTGGCATTTATGCTAATAAAAAGAGAGGTCCCAACAGTTTGGCTATGTGGTACTCAACTAAAGTTGGAGTTGTGAATATCACAAAGAACACAAATGAGAATAACTAATGGTAGTATGAGTCGACGAATAAATAGGAAAAAGGAAAACATGGATCTTTTGAAAAAAGGTTTAAACGAGGATGTTATTACCTTCATAGATACTAGGAATAGGTTCTAGACATTCTCCTAGCTTCTTTTCATCTTGAAGCCCTCCATTGAATCACTAGGGATACTATAACATCCAAGGATTTGAGATCTCAAATAAAATGATCTTAAAATGTATGATTTGACTACCCATATCACCAAGGTGCACGTCCTTTTAAGAGAGCCCATCACTAACAACTATGTGTTTAAGCATGCTCAGCCCAAAGTAGTAATAGGATGGGTGACCTTTTGAGAAGTTGATCTCGTGATGTACATGAGTGAGGACAAATCATGCAACTGAGGTTAGTGGTGGTATGTGGGGTCAGTCATCATTCCTAAAACCTTACTGGAGCCTTAGGCATTGAGAATAGATGTTTATAAATGGTATTAGAGCCTAAGCCCATCTAGTAGGTGGGGCCCACATGAGTATGTGGCATGCCATTCTTAATCTACGTGGTCCACATGTGTTGTAAAGGTCTATCCATGGTGATGGAGCCACCCTTATATTGGTAGTCGTGATCCCGAACTAGGTGTACATGGCCATGTTGGGTTTGCACTAAAATGGAGGAAAATTATGAGTCCATGTACTTGAGCCTTGATGAGGACGTCAAGATTCTAAGAAGGGAGATTGTAAATATAATGATCTTAAAAGGAATGATTGGACTACCCGTGTCACCAAGACGCATCTCCTTTTTTAAAGGATCCCATCACTAAGAATTACATGGTTAATCATTCTCAATCTATAGTAGTACTATGATGGTTGATCTGTTAAGAAGTTAATCTTGAGATGTGCGTGAGTGAGGACAAAACAATCAACTGAGGCTAGTGGGGGTATGTGGGCCTAGTCTTCAATCTAAAACCATGTTATACCTTAGACGATGGGCACAAGTGTTTACATTTACTCATGGATAGATGTAGTTCAGAGAGAACGTGAGATTATTAAGGCATTGAGGTTAGGTGTAAACAAGTTCAACGGAGATTTGAGTATCATTATATGGGAGGTAAATGGCTTAGGGTTGAAGGGAAATCACCAAGGGATGGAGGGCAGAGGAAAAGGAGTAGTCATATTCAAGAGTGAATCATAAAGCATCATGTTGAAGGAAAGACATGATCCATCATCTCTAGATCATGAGATGAGGCTGTCAAAAACCAAGTCATAGAAAGAAAAGGTTAGAGAGAGATATATGATAGGGAGATCATTGGGGGAATTTGAAGTTACTGGTCCTGCAAGGATATTTTTAGTTGTAGGTAGGATAACAAAGGAAGTTGTTGGATCATACTTGAACTGACAATGACCCAGATCTGGCCCTTCAGTCCAAAAGGGCTCACACACATGAAATAAAGGCAACATGACCTTGATAAGAACATCCACAAAACTTTATTGATTCAAATTATTAAATACGCATACATATATTTTAATCAATATGTTACTCCTTTTCTTTCATAATTCAATTAGGTTAGCTGCCAATCACCGATTAATATGAAAATTCACATATAGTCTAATTAAGGCATTAGAATCTAATTTTTTCATCAACTCCCACTATTGAAATTTAGGCACCTAGGATTATTCATTTAATGTGAATCTTGACCCACATGTTAACTAAAACATGAACAACCCAACTCTCACATTACTTTCCACTTTTGTCATCATTAATTAAATTATCAGATATATTAGGGTTGGAACAAGTTATTTCCATATTTAGGGACTAAATAAAAATATTTATGGATAATGTGTTGACATTAATGTGTGCTGAGGTTATCTTCTCAGGACTTACTCTGCTTGAATCTCATATGCAACAATATCCATTACTTCGTCCAACATTCCTTTTAAAGGTATTGATTGACATCATCTTTCCATTTAAAAAACAACACCAACTCTTCATTATTCTATATATCCTTTTTATGACTATTAAAACATTCCCCATTATTCTTTCTGTATGGATATGTTCAATCTCATATCCACCGTTATTAAATATTTAATTGAATTAGTTACCCTATTGGGGGTTGGAACTCATCAGTATAGTAACATACATGTACTATTCATCATATTAAACTTGGCATAAATTATTATATGGACTGCCAAATCATGCTTTATTAGTTCATTTTGAGTATATATGTTGTTTAAATGATAAGATCTATGATATTTTCTATAATAGCCCATTGATTAGTTATTTATCAGGATTAGCTATCTAAATACCATGCAGAGGTCATATCCAACATTTGATGGTTAGTGATGAAAAAGGGATCATGCACATTATAAGATTTCTTGTGTCTCTATTAAATCAAACATGATATCTAGGTCATCTAAACTTGGTCTCTTTCAAAATCTGACAAAAAAACATGATATCTAGGTCATCTAAACTCGTCCTATGCCCATGTTAGGGTACAAACTATATCTTGTTTGGGGTTAAACTAAGAACTACACCCCTTTGGTACCTAATTCATGGGAATTAGGGTTTTAGGTATTAGGAAGGAAGGTCTTGGTATGTTACATCAACCATGGATATTTGTGAATCTAGTATTCTCATTTACAAAGAGAACAAATATGAATAATGGACAACATTGGACAAATTCATAATTCAAATCAGTTCCCAAAGAAGACTAATTTTGTCTTTGTATTGGTTTTGAGGCTAGAAGTTTGTCAGATTTGAAATTAGGTCGGTTCCAATTTATATTTGACAATGTGGGTTGGATCTGGGATGACAAATACGAAAACATGGTTTCATCGTAGATGAAACTCAAAATGTATCACAAGTCATTAAAACTTAACAAAAATTCTTACTTATGTATCAATATGTAAATCAAAATATAACTATTTGTGAACTAATATAGTCATCAAATTATTATTTGAAAACATATAGAACACCATAATATGATGTGGTTCTCGATTATACATAAGCACGTGTGTTGATCCTAATTGTATGCTTTTCCGTATAACATGTTTTTGCTTTCTTTTTGGGCCCAATTCAATTTTTTTTCCAACTCTTATGTATATACCTATATTTACATACATAGGTGACACACATACTTCTCATTGCAATATGTCTATCTTCTCTTTTATCCAAGTGGCACAACTCATCTCTTACACTATTACTTGTCATAGATTTGTGAGTAGATGATAAGAGATCAATTATATTCTTGAACCAACATATGACACAAATGGGTGGTACTTAAAACAATGCTTAGTATTAAAAGGTTTACACTATATGTTGTCACTCTAGAATGGAGCATACACAAGCCTACAGTTCAACTAAACACTTCATTGAAAGTCTCTCAACTATGAGATGAGAAACCAAGTATGGATTTTTATCATCTAAATACTATTGTAAATTCTAATTTTTTTTACTTGATCAACATATAAATATCACGATGAGATGACAATGAGTGTGAATTAGATTGAAAATTACAATAAAAGTTATGAACAAGAAGATATATTGGTTTGAAGTGTTCAATTTTTGCCTTAAAGCCGGTTTGATTTGATGTTGCAATGAAACCTTTCATGTTAGATTAAGCCATGTATGCCCAATTGGCTTACAAAACTGGTAGCTAGAAAGATATATAATTTCATTTTAGTTTGAGACTGGAATGTATATTCTTTTCTGATACAAAATAAAATAACAATTTATGTTTAATGACAAGTGCATTTTCTAAACAAATGCAATGAAAAGAAAACATTAAGATAATCAACAATAAAATAGCAGTATGAAGAAAAATAGCTTGTTTACACAAATATCCCAAAGAAATGAATCATAACATGTAAAATAAAAGATAGACGTCGATATAATCATAAATAACCATGTATGTGTATTTTTCATTTATTTTTTAGTATATCAACAAATATTTTGTTTGGAGATGTTTGATCTTTTGACATAATATGTTCTATCTTTGAGTTTTCCATTTAATTACTAAAGAAAAGATATAAATCCCACAAAGAAAATTAATTTATGTAAACCTAATATTTTTGGTTAACATCCAGTAGTATAATATACAATGTATGTGACATAATAATGCTACACATAATTAGTTAATCTAATTGAAAAATTATGAATTTACTAATTTCCATAGGAGTAGATGATGAAGAAGAGGTGGTTCTATGTCAACGTGTGGAAGGGTCTGTTTAGTACGTGGTGAATGGAAGGGATATGAAAAGACTTAGACAATTTGGTTAAACAATGTGATAGGAAAGGGACGAGAATAAGGGGTGGAGGGGAATGAAAGGAAAATAGCCAAATGTATTTGCAGCCACTTCTTTCTCATCAAATTTGCCTAGAGACAAGGAGAAGGGAAATGACTTGGTGAGAAATTTATTAGAAAGGTTGGATGAAAATATGAAATGCAAAAGTAAAAATATGTATACCTGAAAAAAATCAATATAGCCCACATAAATGGGAATGAAGAAGAGGTAATCTTTCACATATATTTCCGGAGGGACATATGGACTTATGCACTTTGGATGTTTATTTATAAAAAAACTAAGAGGGAAACAATAGAAGGAAAAATAAATTAAAGATAAGGACATCAAAATAATATTAAGTGTACAATTTACAAGAAAATTTAAAAAGTTTAGAATTTTTGGTAGAAAAATTAAAAAAATTGAGATTATTAAAATTACAACCATAAAAAATTAAAATAAAAAAATAGATAGTTGGAGGAAATGTGAGACCACATGGAAATCCTAAACTATAAGTGAAACTTAAATATGTGGAGAAAAAGTTTGCTACAAATATAGAAATATAAAACAAACTAATTGCATGGTCACAATAAATATAAAAAGAATAAATAATCCCATCTTTATGTTACAACGTTCTACTTCACCCGACAATTTGTATGTTTATATTATTTTTTATGTCCTATCTCGCATACTAACCAAACTTACAAATATAAATGTTTCCTCCCCTCACCTCCGTTCTACCTTACTTAATATACCAAACATAGCCGGGTGTGTTTGGAGTTTCGGGAAAAACTCGAAATAAAATAGAGGCTACAGCGCAATTTGCCCCCAAACTAGAAAATCCCGTCGCAAGGCCGTACCCGGGCGCAGTGATTCCTTCTTGCTCCCAAAGCCACCGTTAAACTGAGCGCAGGAACCCTTGCTACTCACGACAGTCGTTGCGATCCTAGTCGGGAGATCGGCGCCGAACGCTATGGGTGACAGCCAGTACTCATTCTCTCTTACCACCTTCAGGTACGTTGCCTATTCCAAGTTCAAGTTCCGCCCTGGATGAACCGTGCCTTTATCGGCCGCTAACCCTTGGCCACCTCCTGTGCAGCCCATCCGGAAAGCTCGTTCAGATCGAGCATGCTCTCCAGGCGGTTGGATCCGGACAGACGTCCCTCGGTATCAAAGGTGAGTTTTCCCTTTATCGACGCCCTTTGAACGCACATTCATCTTCATTTTTCGGCGGCGGCGGTGAAAGGCATGGCATTTGTACCGGTACAACTGGACTTGAGGTCTTTGGTCCGTAGGGGAATCTAACAGGCTTCACAAGCTTGGTGCATGACCGGAAATGAGTGCCTGGATTGTAGCATACAAGATTTGTAACTGCAACTGAAAGTAATTTGTATAGTAAACCTTAATGTAGCGTGTCGATGAAACATGATTCAAATGCTTAGAGAGCCATGTCGGTGTTCAAGGCACCCATCTAGACTGGCGCCTAGGGTTCAACGCTTAACTGGGGCGTACCTTGGGGCACGTCTAAAACTTGTCCTTATGGTCACTTTTGTTTTGGTTGTGGTGCTATGTTTGAGTCTTAGCACTGTCACAGTTTTCAATCATGCTTTTCTTTTGTATTCCCAATGTCCTTGTTAAAGGCTTTAGCACGTATGTTATGCAACGTAGCTTGATCATCAGGTCAGGAATCCCTATGCTTATACACAGGTAGTTTGGGGAGTTCTGTGACTTCTGTCAACAGAGGTGATTTTCATCTCAAATGTGCCCCACCTTCTTTTGGGATCAAGCAGACCACCAGATGACGTGTTTTGGTGGTGGTGGTGGTGGGAGAATTGATGAGTCAGTTGTTTGTGTGGGGGGGGGTGCGGGAGGAATTCTATGGCAGGTATAGAAGGAAAGGAACTGTCCATGATTCATAGGGCATTCTTCGTCCTAACACTGAATTTCAGGAGGGCCATGCGAAATGTGGCCGAGGGTAGTGGGGAGGGAAATACCACAGTTTGGATGTATGTTCCCATTTTTGTTATGCAACCTATATGTTATGCAAATGACGATGCAACACTGATCTCCTTAAAAAAAAGAGAGTTAATACTATAAATTATAATGGCTCGGTCATAGGCCTTTGTGCCTACCTAGGAATCATGCACTAGTGATCTTAGCTAAAATATGTTTACATATATACATTGCTGAAGTGCTGGTCTGCAATATCAAAATTAAGGGACACCATGTGGCCTAAGTGTCAAGGCATCCTTCCATTTTAATACGGCGCTTTTATGCCTTTTAAAACTGTTAGCTACACCCTAAGAGGCTTATCTTCACATATTAAAATCTCTGAGCAAGTTGGTTAAACCGGTTGAAAGGATTTCTGTGATGAAATTCGAAGGTGGTACTGGGTGAAGTTTAAAGGACCTGGGAGCAAGAAGACAAATAAAATCAAATAATTGAAATTTGAAAGGCCTTGTACCGTAACAATGGGGTCATAGGTATAGTGATTGTCGTCCGTTGGTCAACTTATTCTTAATATTAAGTTTATGCTTTTTTTGCAAAACTACTCAAAAACTATTTATGATCACGAGATCTGTTTCTTGTGTTATGACGTCATTATCTCAGTCACTTGGTTTTGCTTTAAATTGTATTTGGCTTTCAATATATTGTCACAAACAATACTCATGTACTGATTTTGATTATGTTATACAGCGGCTAATGGAGTCGTAATAGCCACGGAGAAGAAATTGCCCTCAATCCTGGTTGATGAAACATCAGTGAGTTTTTCATGCTTGCTAAACATTGCACATTTTTTAGTATTATTTTGTAAAAGAATTCAAACTTTTAGTACCTATATGGCTGTATCCTTCTTCAACTGAAATGACATTTGAGATAATCAATATGCTCTGTTGGCATATTGCACTTATTGCTGATTTATATTGTTTGGTTGTCCTTCACCGTCATTGCAAAAGCGACTGGTGTGGCTTTGACTGCTACGGGCTCCTACCCTATTGTATTATAATGGGTTAAACATGTACAAATGGGTATTGGGTTGGGATGGGTTTTGTTTTCTCGATTTAGAAGGCGGTGGGGTAGCTCAGGTGTGAGTTTTTATGTAAGCTTTCTCTGCCAGCTTAAATATGTATCATTCATTATGGGATCATTTGGTTGTAGAGGTTAGATATGTAGTAACATCAAATGTCACATCAAGCAGTTGCCCTAGAGATTGTCTGGGTGTTTAAAGCGTTAATGGTTGGAACAAACGATAAATAAACTTTAATTCGTCCAAGATAAAAAGTTGATTCCACCTATAGTAAGAGGGAGATGGTACATGAATGATGCCATAACTACGTAATAGATGATTGATTTTCCTGCTATACAAACTCTCTATTCATCAAATAGAGAACTTTGACATCTGATTATAACCATAACTTAGAAGCTTAACACTGTCAAATTAGTGGTGGGGATCATTTAGTACTTGGCTTTAGCTGCGGTTGAACTCCTGCCTAGAAAGGTGATATCATATTTCTAGCAGCTTGGTGTAAAGAACCCCACCCCCAATCCCTAGTGCATGTGTCGTAGAAACTAGTTTATAGTTGTGCTTAGGGTGATACAAAGGGAATATGACCTATCCAAAAATGGTAGAATAAACGAAGGAAGCTTTATTGAATGTCCTGCTCACGAGGTGCGCGAGATCGCGACCTTGCCCTTGCCTTTGATGCCCATTTTGGTAGCAGGTGATAGACTCTTGTTCTTGGTAGGCAAGGGTTGGGCCTCATGCTCACACCTCTCCAGGTTGTTCTTTAACGACATCTTCTCTTTGATGGTAATTAAGGATATTGCCCTTTGAGCAAGCTTCTCTTCTCATCTTCAAATGCTAACCGTGGCCAATCATATGGTAGGAATAGAGGACCATGAAATGTTAGAGGTTGTTTGACATCTTTAATGTTGATATCAACTTTTTGATAAAACAACTATGACAAAAGTCTTATAATCACAAGGCCTGAATTCTTCACAGAGACAAGTAACATAAATATGTGAGGACGTAGTAATGTTGGGGTAGAACATGAAAGTAGTGTTTCTATCATCTAATCTGTCTCCTTATGTCTTCCACCCATGGTTGTCAGCCTGTCACCCTCGAAACCTCCTCATGGAGTGTAGAGAGCAAGAGTTATGTCTATTCAATTGAGAAACCAACAATATTAATAGTCGAAGCAGGAAGTGTGACAAGTGACAACCCTAATATAGGAGAATGGCTTAGTGTAAACAATGGTAAATAGAAATATAAAAAGAGTAAAATAAATATATCAACACCCCCCCTCTAGTAGGAGCTCATAATTAGGATTACTTTTGTGTCTTAGCGGAGATATCAATTGCTTGGTCCTGAGTCATTGATATGGTTTGTATATATCTTTTCTTGTATCAAAAGTAAGATTACTGGCAATGAAGGTTGCAACTCTATCACCACAATACTCAGGTATACTAAAATAAATGGAATATCGATGCTCAAACCAAAGAGCTCTTATCCATAGTCCTATCTTTTGCCTCAGCACTAGATCTAAGCTCGAATAGTGTGATTCTTGCTCCTCCATGTAACAAGATTGTCACCAACAATTTGTAGTAACTTTGCAGGGATCCTTTATCTGAGTTATTAGTAGCATACGGAACATTTAAGTATCCAATTAGATTAACAAGGTGGTTTTAGGGGAGGCGAAGAAGAGGGCTGGGGTTTGAAACAGAGTTTATGAGCTTCCGAAGATACCTTCATGCGCGTGCACACACACACACGACGCTATGCACACACGCGTACACTATGCTACACACATGCACGGATGCTGCACCTACACTTGCACGCTATACACTCAACCACCCACACACAACACCCGCTTACACACACCCTCACCCTCACCCTCACCCTCACCCTCACCCTCACCCTCACCCTCACCCTCACATGCATCCACACCTGCACCTTGTTTTTGTAGAGCTTACTAGTTTGGAAAAAATGAGTATGGTTACTAAATTGTAATTGTCTGTCATTGCAGGTTAAGAAGATTCAACTGTTGACCCCAAATATTGGAGTTGTCTACAGGTTTGTATCATTTACTTTTTCACCCCATTTTGCTCTAAACATCATCCAGTTTTTTTTAGTTAAGAAACATCTTTTGGTGTGAGCTGTAAATACGAATCTATTTTCATGTTTAAACAGTAGTGGGATGAATTTTTATTCCCCTCGAATGATATGAAAATTTGGTGTGAGCTGTAAATACGAATCTATTTTCATGTTTGAACAGTAGTGGGATGAATTTTTATTCCCCTCGAATGACATGAAAATTTGGTGTGAGCTGTAAATATGAATCTATTTTCATGTTTGAACAGTAGTGGGCTGAATTTTTATTCCCCTCGAATGAAACGAAAAGTTTCTCTAACCATTCATAAACTAAGAAATAATCTGTAAGGACATTGGGGCTTTTTCATGTCTGGTTCTACTAGGTAAAAGACATGAGAACCACTCTAAATGGTTATCATAAATATTAATATAGAGTAAGATTTATGAAATTGTTTGCAATGATGTCATAGTATTGTAAAAAAATGCTTATCACTGCATAACTGCATAACTGTTTTTTATATTGACACATTATTATGGCGACATCTCAACTATGACCCATTATTAAACTGCTGTTTGTGTAGTGTGCATGTATATCTTATGAAGTTATAGTGAAACACGAGTTTCATTTTAGTTTAACTTAAAACTTTGATGGAAATGATCTTTCCAAGTTCCAACACCTCTCTCGTGTTAAGCAGTCAACATTAATCCATGTAGCAGTTGTTGCCGCTTGCTGCCAGACTTGTTCTTCTTTCTCGCTGTTCTCCTCCCATGATCCCATAATCTTCCACCCTCTCTCCTACCTCATCTGAAGTTTAAAATGACCACCAAACACACTTATGCTTTGTCACACTCAACATGAATTTGTAAGTGGTGACTGCTTTTGTGGAGGTGGGGGAGGGTTGGAGAAGCAGATCAACTACGGAGGTAGCGGATGAGGAACAATATATGATCTTTTTGTAAGTTGAAAATAGAGAAAGGGTGGAGATTTGTAATGAATTGGCAATGTCTTTAGGTTACTCATTGTTCATTGAGGCATTTGCAATGACTAAGGAGATTTGGTTCCAGAACGATGGAGATAAAACGTGAATGTGGATTCATCCCCTACTTTGGTCATACACCATTTGCATTTACTAACATTTAACAACTAAATTAGTAACATAGTATAAGAAGGAAATAGCAGGATTGAGTAGGAAGAAGGAAATAGGGAGGAGAACAAGAAATAGGGGTGAGAAGGAAATCAAAGGTACAATGAAAAAGGAAATAAGGAGAAGAACGTGAAGTAAAAAGAAGCATGGGGGCTATGCTGAGTTGAGGGGAAATGAGGGTTGCAGACAATGAGTTGGAGGAGTGAGTTGGCGAGAGAAAAAGGAGGTATCCTAGGAAGCACGGACACAAACACAGACACAGACACGTATACCGACACGGTCATGGACACACATTCAACAATTTTAAAAAATATAGGACACAGACACAAAGTCATACATGACATTTTTTTTATGTATAATCACGAAAATGAACAAGCACATTTCAAATATAAGTTATCTTATCCACGCTATATCTGATTTCATTTTTACATTCGAACACACATTGCATACATCTTGAAATCAAGCCATTAAAGGCATACTATCAAACAAACCCATAATATAATCACAATAACAATCTGCCTTATAGACAATTTATTCACAAATAAAAATAAGTTAAATAATACTAGAATGAACTCATAGTAAAACATTTTGTATCTTAAATTTTGGACGGTAAAAAATAGTAGTGGGGAACAAAGAAAGAAGAGGGAGGTATATTGTTATTTGCAGAAAAGGAGAGTGAAAATAATGATGAAGGTCTTTTCCCCTTAGTGTTGGACCATATCTTGGCTATGTGTAAGTCGCGTCTGGGCTGTCAACTTGTAATAAAAAGCAGAACTTGTGACAAATCTGGGCCGCATCCACCACATGTCAACCGTGTGTCCATGTTGGACATACGTCATACATCCTCCCGGAAGTGTCCATGCTCCCTAGGAAGCAACAAGTACTTGCGGAATTGGAAAGAGGAGGCGGAAATTGATAAAAAAATGCTAGGAGCAACAATATCAACATGGAAGAGAGAGGATAGGGAAACACCAAAATAGAAGAAGAAAAGAGCACCAATGTCTACAAGGAGGAGAAGGATGAGAGGATAAGGAAGATGGGAGACGAGGAAGGTGTGAGGATGAGGAAGATGCAGGGAGGGGGAATCAACAAACAAAATGATAGAGAGCAACAATGTCAATAGGAGGGGGGAACAAAATCACCAAAAAAATGGTAGGGAGCAGCAATGTCAATATGGAGGGGGGAACAAAATCACCAAAAAAATAGAAGAGGCAATGTCTGAATGAGGAGGTATATGTAAGGAGGAAGAAGATTTGAGGAGAACGTACATGTAGTTTCAGTTGTAGGTCTCGACAAGGAGGGGAGAGTTGTAACACTTCACTGTTGCCAAAGAGAGACTCGCCACCCTTGCTGAAGTCTATTGGTGCTGCCTTTGGAGTGAGCTCCAACGCACAACTATGGGAGAGATCGCCGGAGTAGCTGCTGCTCTACTTGCCCTAGTCGGTGCTTCGTTAGAAATGGCCTCACGATGGGCCAGGGAGTGGCATTGAGTGTCAGGGAGTGGAATTACGGGGTTCAGGGTTCAAGTAAAAAAGCCCAAAAAATTGTTGCTTATTAGGTCACATAAGCATCTCGACGACCAAGTGCTCTGCTGGGGTATGCTTTGCGGCTCTATTTGCAAGAGCAGTTCGGCCCACTGGCTGCCCTGTGTGCGGTCGCATATGCATCCATACTGACCGATTTTTGAAACACTACTAAGATGTTTTTGGGAGTTGAAGACACATTCTGAATGTAGGCGTTCCCTTTATGGTAATGTGTGGAACTCATTAGCGAGTTAGTGTCAACATCAAACTTTAGCAGGGGATTCACATGCATAGTGGCAAATGTCCCTAACATGTGAAATGTTGTCCATAATTTTCATGTTGACCACCAATAATATAGAACCAGGGACAATATTGAGATTCATCCATGTCACATGACGTTGGTCCAATGTCAACATATTAACCAATGAAGTGGCCGAGGTTTAAACTTTAAAGCATGGAAATTATCCTTGATTTGCCTTCACTTCGCAATCTGAGGGTTTGGGTGGTGTTGAGACGGGTTCACCCTCATCCTTTTTTTTTTGAAAAAAATACACCTTGTTGTTACAACTTACAAGTGTAGATCAACCTTTATGAAAAGTGACGTACTTCAATTGATACAGTGGAAGAGGGTGAATATACAAGACATTTAGGATGGTATTTGAATAATAAACATTAGATTTGTTGGATAGAATGTTCGAATGTTTGTTATGTCATACTACAAATCACATCAATTATGTTTTGAAAAATACTTATTATGAAAAATACTTATTATGAACGTGGCTGAAATGCGTATGCTGAGATGGATGTGTGGGAAGACAAGAAAAGATCGTTTGAGAAATGACTATATCAGGAATAAAGTGGGGGTGGCGAGCATTGAGGACAAGTTGCGTGAGGGCCGACTCAGATGGTACGGACATGTGCAACGCAGACCTACTAGTGCGCCTATACGAAGCAATGCTATTGAGCCAAACACTATAAATAGAAGAAGAGGAAGGCCTAAATTAACATGGGATGAGCTTATAAAGAGAGATTTTGAATCTCTACATCTCAATCAGAATATGACCCATGATAGAGCTGAATGGAAACGAAGGATCCATGTAGCCGACCCCAACATAGTTGGGATTGAGGCTTAGATGATGATGATGATGATGTATGTTACTATTTACTCAATGGTAATGATAAAAGAACAATCAATGTAATTGTTTAAAAGTGCGGTTTAGACATTTTATTTCAAAATAGGCACTTTGTTTTGAGTAAAACTTTTTATTTTTTCTGTTGATTTTTTACTACCTTCAGGAATTACTTTGCTTAATTCACATTGACGTTTCATCTACTAAATGCGTCAAAGTTTCTTCAAAGTTTGCACAGCCTTCCATATATCCACTTGATGCGGTCAAGATCTAGTACCATGACTTATGTATCGTCAAACTCGCACTTGTTGAATGTGGTTGTCTTGGGCTTGCTAGATAGGTTTCTTGCTTTAGTTTTTGGCAGCTTTAATAAGGTCTTCTATATCTTACGCCTATATGGGCTTCTAGGGCTTGGGGGTTGGGAAATCTTGGGCAAACACACTTAGATTTTCTCATGCCGATCATCTGGCCTGTGAAATGATCTTGAGATGAGATGATATAGATGGCTAGCTTTGGGGAAGCATAGGTCTCGTTTCCTGTGAGATTCAAAAGCCTTGTAAGGGAAGATGTGTACAAAGGGCCCACTTAGGTTGGAAAACTTTAAGGGGAAAGGGGGCACCAATGATAAAAAGAGAAAGGAGGCACCTTTGTGATCTCATATGAGCTATTACCATTAAATTAGGAGTGCGGTGAGGTGGTTTCATCCCGGGAACAGGTGTAAAATTGGAGTGCGTTGGGATGGTTCTATCCAAGGAACGTGTGTTTGAAGAGAAGGCTACCAAGCACAATGTAGACCCTTCAATTCACCTATGCGTCAGCTCGTATATCCGATTTTGGGTGAAAGAAACAACCACCTTTTGAATATTACCTAGACCCGCACCCACTCATTCATAATGCGGGTCTCCTGGATTGACCTTTAGGTGACTAGTCAACGTAAAATAATGTTACAGTAGAACACAAATTTGCATTTTGCTACAGTCCTACCCTGATTGTTTGATATTCCTGGTTCTGATACAAACTTGGGCTGAGCAAGCACTATTTTTTGCTTGGTTCTACAACGGTGTCACTACTATTGTTGCACCACTCCTGACAAGTCCCAACATCTATAGGTAAACCAAGGCTGCGGAAATCGCTGCATAAGCTGTACTTGTTTACTGGTTGCCTTGACACACCACATGGATATTAGGTGACAGGACCCGATGCTGTTAATTTACATAACTGGGAATACACTCTTGCTAGACTTATGCCTTTGACTTTTTGGCTTCCAACATGTCATGGTTTGGTGGACGTGGTCTGCTGGTGACCATAATGTGCAGAGAGGATATTTGAGCTACATACTTCATCTATTCAGTAGCTTGGTAATCACTTGGGCTGTTGTTTTATGTTGACCATGGAATAAAATTTCCATCTAAATTGCAAAATTTTGGTCAAAATTTCTGTTTTTTGGCGACCAGTCATCGAAACGTAAAATCAGACATTGAAATACACAAAATCATGGAACAAGATCTAATTTTACGAAGATTTAGCACTTAGGTGCAAAATTTTGCAAAAAATTGAAATTTTGCAGCAAACAACTCAGTTTGGGATGGATTTCGTGAAATGGCACAAAAATGCTACCTACATTTCAATAAATGTTGTTCCCAGTTCTGCAACTAATACATCTTGATATTTTGGCAATTATCTTTGAATTTTGCTTCTAGAGGCTATATTTATTGATTCTAAGGTATGTTTCCCCTATCCTATCCCTAGCCCATGTACTTCTATTCCTACACTCTTCGATAGAGATCTAAAGAGGCTATATTTCTTGATTATAATGTATGTTTCCCCTATCCTATCCCTAGCCCATGTACTCCTATTCCTATACTCTTCCATAGAGATCTAAAAAAAATACTCCGAAACGAACAAAAGTTCGAAGTGTTAGATCTTTTGTAAATCACATGATCTACAAACAAAACTTAATGCTTGTTGCTTGTTACTTAGGACTTATTGCTTATTAATCGTTAGCTGATGCTACTTAATACTTACCAATTATTACTTAACTAAATTAGTAGTTACTAGTTAGTAACATATGTTATACAAGTTGTACTTCGTATCTTTGTAACTTGCAAGTGGAAGTCCTAAGTTCTAAGTCGTAACTTGTGGGTTTGTAAGTTATAACAATCTAACAAACTTGTCAAGTCTGTTCATTTTTGCACTCACTCATCAAGCCATGGATCCCACCTCAACCTCTTAAGATATGATTATATTATATAATCTAGTGCATTTGTGTCTAAACACTGTGTTTGCAAAATTTCATAATTTAATTCTTTAATTTTATCATCAAAATTTTTGTTGAAATGATTGTCGAAACAGTTCAACTTCCTTCACTTACAAATGTGGGAGACCCCCCCCCACATACAATATGAAATATTATTGCATATGTATGTGTATTATAGGGATATGCTTATGTTTTACTTATTGTCATGTGCCTTGCATGTGCTTCACTTACGTATTGCTTGCGTTGTTTTGTCCCATATTGCTCATCTCTAATTTGTGTCTCCTCTCTTATCCCATATAAGAGAATGTATTGTACTCCTTTTTACTCACTTAATGCAAAGCCTCTTATTCCTCTATATGGTATAAGAGCCACAAGATCCCCCGTGATCCCACCCATCCCTAATGCCTCCCTTAACCTAACCTACCCGCCGCCCCCACCTTCCTTCTCGCCACAAGCCTCTCCCCTAACCTCCCTTCATCAACCAACCCTCCCGTAACCCTAATCTGCCCCCCCCCAAACCTTAAACAACTGCAACCCTGCCCACCCTCTCTCTCTCACCACCCCCTCCATTCACGCCACCGCCAGCCACCTTTTCCACCCTCTCTTTCCCACCTCCCCCTCCATTCACACTGTCGCCAACCACCTTTCCCACCATCTCCTTCACCTAACCCTAGCCTACCCGCCGCCATCACCCCACCCTAACCCCAAGCCGCCGCCACCACCTCCCTCCCTCTACCGCCGCCACCCCTCTTCCACGCCGCCACCAATCCCCACTCTATTTTCTCCACCGATTATCCTCTCCTTTTCCTCCTTGTCTCTTACGATCTGAGGACATCCCTTCACAATAGCAAGTTGAAGGTCTAAACATGTTCAGTCTCTTTGTTGCCTGCGCCTCATTGTGGTGTAGATCTCTCACTATAATGGCGTAGGTCTTTCTACAATCTTTACTACCCCTTGTTGTGAGGTTTCTGGGGTCTGATGTGTCAATCTGATCTGCTGATTCTGGCCGTCGTCTGTTGTGGCTCCCTTCTACCATAAGGCGTCTGCTGCCTTCTGACGTCTTGCTGCTGTGTTCTGCTCCGCCTAATGCTCTGTCCCTTATGGTATCCACTGAGCCTCCCCGTTCCTTGTGTGTCACCACAGTGAAAATGTCTCCAATTATCACCTATGGTTAGTATCTTTTATTCTATATGTGATAGCGCAAGGTCACTATTCTCATATCACCACCGACCCTCCTGCTCCCGATGCCTCGACGGATGACAAGGCCAAGCAAACTTATGCACAATGGAGCAAAGATAATTCGAGGTTATGTCTTGGATGGCTAATAGCACCGAGCCGCGGATCAATTAGTCCCTTCTCTGCCTCCATGATGCGAAAGCTATGTGGGAACAACTCTCCCATGTCTACTCCCATCAAGGCATCAACAAAACCCCAAGAAGGTGTTCTATATTTTCAAGAACCTGGCCAAGAAGGAATTCTCACCTGACGCGTCTATTGAAGACTACTACAATCAGTGCTCTGCTCTGTGGAATGAGTACGAGATCTACCATCCCTTGTCTGCTGATATCAAGGAGACTCAACGACAACACAATGAGCTTCAACCTATCCAGTTCCTTGTCAGACTTCCTGCCTCTTTCTCTGGAGTTGTTGACCAGATTTTCTCCGCCCACTTAGAGGGATGTGCTTAAACGTGTTCAACGTTTGCCATCCGTTATTTCTGTTTGTACCGTTGAGCATCTACTCTTGCTGTCAGATCTGTTGATAGTAGTCACGACCGTTGTCGTGGTCGTGTTGGTCGTCATCCTCCTACCTCGGGCCGTACTTCCTCTTCTGCACAAGGACACGGTCAGTCTGCTGCCTCTAATTTCTGCGGCCGAGATAATCATAAAGAAGACAAATGTTGGATCAAACATGGAAAGCCGACTTGGGCTAATCAAGTTACTTCAAATACGGGCGACGGGTCTTGCTATCGATAACACCCCACCCAACCCTCTTCTGCCTGGATTCGATCTGAGTTTGAGAAGCTCTTCCAAGAGCGTATGTTCAACCTGCCGTCTACTTCGGAGAACAATTCCTCTGCTATGCTTGCTATGCCATCTACTTGCAAAAACAAGTGGTGTATTGATTCTGGTGCTTCGGTCCATATGGTCAGTGACGTTGATTTATTTTCTGCCTTAACTAAATCAAAATCTACCCTCGGTTACAGTTGCTGATGGCTCTCACACAGCTGTCCATGGCACTGGGATGGTTTAATTATCTAAAAATATGCAGTTGAAATCTGTCTTATATATTCCAAAATTTCATGTTAATCTTATATGTTAGCAAGATTGTGAAAGGCATTCAGTGCTTCGTTACATTTAACCCTTTGGGATGTGTCTTTCAGGATCTCTGCACGAAGACGAGGATTGGTTCGTGCCATAAAGGATCAGATGGACTATACTATCTGGATGGACCAACGTCTGCCAATGCATACGATCCTCAATACCATGACTATGTCATCTTCACTGGAATACGTACTTAACGCGACACAAACACTGATACACAATGTCGATGTAGCAGTAGCAGAATCTTCAAATTGTCTGGGAAGACGTGCATAACGTGGCACAAATACGAACGGACGATATGCTGGTGTTACGATGCAGGTACCATAATTCTGTCGCATGAACCTTGGGGGCTTGAAAGGAGATATCATCCATCAAGAAAAGTCCCAAGAAGATCAGCGGAAGGTGATGCTAATACAACAGATGCAGCTCGAAGAAGACGTGATGGAAATAGCTCGGTGAAGATAAAACATGATGAATCAACCTTGCAGATATAGGCTTGGCAGGCTTGAAATTGCTGAGCTTCTAAGGAGTCTGAAGAAGCACCCATCTGTCTCTCGAGAATGCAATAAGAGTGATAATGCTGTCTGAAAGTGGCGAATGGGTGTGCTGAACAATGCTCCATGAAGATAACCTGGAATATGTAGCCGGAATACATATATCATCTCTTCTAATACTCTCTCTTTCTCTCTCTCTTCTCATCTCTTCCTCTCCTCTCTATCCCCCACACCAAATACGACGAGAGTGAGTGTTTGGTGTGGAGAAATGGATATATGACCCCCTGCACGTGGAAAAAGGGATACACTCAAGATGGGCAGGTGGGAAAGGAATTGGTGGATTTGAGAGGAATTTGTGTTATGGAGTTGCGTATTATGTGGAGAATGAAACCGATAATCAGAGAGAATATACTAAATGAGTCAATGTAAGATCTGGGTAGAAAATTAAATGGATCTAATCCCGATCCGAAAAGGGGATTTGTTTGGCCTGTCAGGGCAACAAAATCCGTTTAGACTTAAAAATTGGATCCGATTAGCCAAAAGCTAGATCTGAGTAAGGATCCGAATATCATAAGTATTGGCAGACGTCAGAAACTTGGGAGAAGATAGAATAATTGGGGGTAATGGCATGGTTGAATATGGTGGTGTGTTAAAAGAACAATAGCTTGCAGGATCAAGGCAGCAACAACATAGTAGGACGCTGGGTGGAGCTGGAGCAGGATGGAGCCTGGATGATGGCGACGACATATGTTTGATGTTGTTGTAGAATTTTAGCGGCGAATAGGTGATACTAGCTCTTGCACGGCTTAGGAGATGTTGCTGACCATGGGGCTGCAGGGGGAGCCAAGTGCAGAGCTGCTCCATAAGTGATGGCAAAGGCTGGATAGATGATGGTAGCGACTGCTACGACAGATGATCTTGGGGGGCGCGGTGGCGGTGATGGTTGCTCCTGCTTCTGTGGTTGGCCGCAACACTATACTGGCCGCCGCCGACTTGCTGGCTGGATGTGGATGCCGAATGGAGATATTTGTTGGGCGGCTGCTATTGATGTTGCACTGGTTGTGGGCGGCAGCGACAAATTATAGCAGCGACGCTAATGGAGACCAGCGACGCTGGTGATTGTTATTGGCGGCAATGGCGCCGCTTGTTGCGGCAGTTACTGTGATCGACGACGACGTTGTCAACTGCTATTTTGACGGATGGATGAAGATCTGAGTTGTACGGGCAGGCGCCTAGGCGGCCCAAGGCTTGCCCATATCCAGGTGCCCAGGATTTCTACTGAGACCAGGCGGTCTAGGCATTCAGGCGGCCGACTAGGCGGGCCAGGCGGCCGCTTAGGCGTGCGGCCCAATTCTGCTGATAAAAAAAGGCTTCAAGCCCAACAAAAAAGGATAATTAAATTGTAAACTGAAAAGGAAAACTGATTACAAATTGTTCGTGTGCTTCATATTAGTCATTCAGTGATATTAATTTGGGGATTCATCATTTAATATAGTGATTTAGAAAATAATAAATCCTCTACTGATTTGTATGTAATTATTTATTGGTTTGTATTAGTGATCCACTTATATGATCTTTAGGATTTGTATCTCCTTATTACTGATTTAGTAAATATTTAATCATGTAATCACTACTCAATTATATTTATTGATCGACTGATTTATATACGTTGGTTTACTGATTTAGGAAATATTTAATCATGTACTCATTACTCAATTATTTTTATTGATTAACCGGTTTATAATTATATACATGTTGGTTTACTGATTTGTATGTATTTATGTATTCCTTTGCATTAGTGGTTGACTGTTATGAAATATTTAATCATGTACTCAATTATTTTTATTGAACAACTGATTTATATACATTGGTTTACTGATTTAGGAAATATTTAATTATGTACTCAATTATTTTTATTGATCAACTGATTTATAATTATATACATCTTGGTTTACTGATTTTTTATGTATTTATGTATTCCTTTGCATTAGTGGTTGACTATTATGAAATTAGGGATTTGTATCTCCTTGTTTACTGATTTAGGAATATTTAAGCATCTACTCAATTATTTTTATTGATCAACTGATTTATATACATTGGTTTACTGATATAGGAAATATTTAATTATGTACTCAATTATTTTTATTGATCAACTGATTTATAATTATATACATCTGGGTTTACTGATTTTTTATGTATTTATGTATTCCTTTGCATTAGTGGTTGACTATTATGAAATTAGGGATTTGTATCTCCTTGTTTACTGATTTAGGAAATATTTAATCATCTACTCAATTATTTTTATTGATCAACTGATTTATATACATTGGTTTACTGATATAGGAAATATTTAATAATGTACTCAATTATTTTTATTGATCAACGGATTTGTATCTCCTTATTTACTGATTTAAGAAATATTTAATCAGTGACTCAATTATTTTTTTAATCATGTACCAATTTTCTTAATCATGTACCAATTTATATTTATAGATGAACTGATTTAAATGTATTATTATACTGATTTGTATGTATTTATCTCTTGGTTTGCGTTAGGGATCGAGTTATAAGAATTTTAGGATTGGCATGTCCTTATTATCTTATTTAGCAAATATTTAATCATCTACAAAATTATATTTATTTGTGAACTGATTTGTATTTATTATTTTACTGATTTGAATGTATTTATGTATTGGTTTGCATTAGTGGTCGACTTATATAAATTTAGGATTGGAATATCCTTATTATCTTATTTAGCAAATATTTAATCATCGACAAAATTATATTTAATGCATATCTAATGCTTTGTTGCTTTCTTCCACTATTGGTAATTTGGTAGCACATTGATTGCATATTTATCATGTATATTTATATGTGTAACGCTGGTATTTTTTTTAGAAATTTTACATATATTTGATAAAATAAAAAATCTATCAAAACGCCTGGAAACGCTTGGGCGTCCGCCTGGGCGCCTAGGCTGTCTGGGCGCCCCTGGAACGCTTGGACGCCTGACCGCCTATACAACCATGATGAAGATTGAAGATAGCCAGGAAGGATGACGTCGACGTATGGAAAGAAAATTAAGTCTTTAAGAAAGAGGAAGAAAAGCCATGGAGGCCGGGATGTGCCTGGCGGGCAGCCGCCCGCAGGCGGAGGCTCCCCCTCTGTTGCTCTCTCTAGGAGAGAGAGGCGGCGAGGGCTAGGGTTGTTCGCGTGTAGAAGGAAGAGGGGCGGTGGCTAGGGTAGGGGCGGCAGCTAGGTTTCCCTAGGAGCGAACGTGCTCAGATACCATGTGAAAGAATATTGTATTGAAATGATTCGATTAATAAAAGAGGTACAACCCTGTCCTATATATAGGAGCAAGGTAGAAACCCTTTGACTTGTCTCCCAAGTAATCTAAACGAGCCGAGACACTAAATACCCACTAACTAATAAACCAATTAACTAAATAGGCTAATATATACTCTTTAACAATTCCCTTATCTGTTGACTTGTAAATCTTTGAATATGTTTTTGATAATATTAGCTATGTTTTCACATATATGCTATTGTTGCAACTTGCAATCTTCATATCCACAATTCCTGTGAATTTGTTACAGTGGAATGGGACCTGATTCTCGGGTACTCGTGCGAAAAAGCAGGAAGCAGGCGCAACAATATTACAGATTATATAAGGTACCGATGAGAGTTGTTTTATATGTCTTTACAGAGAATTGTGTACCTACATTGCATTGTATTCTCTATATAAAATGCTTTACTGACCTATCTGCAGATTGCCAGTGAGCATTAGTCTAGACATTCAACACACCAACACCAGACACTTTATTGCAATGAACTATGCACTGTCACAAATTATGACCAAAAAATAATCTGCCACAGATATAGATGACTAATAATTTAGAAGATAAAACTGAATCTTGTGGACGTCAAGTTTTTTCATACCACAATTGTTATGCTTGTTCCATACATTTAATATGTATTTTTTAGTATATTTATGAAAGTGTAGGTACACTTTCTCATCTATTTAGTGCTTGTATATGGATGAAGGCATCACAAAATTGTCTAGTCCATGTGTTCCATTTTACATGCACAATCTTCTTTGAAAACCAATTTCTTTTGGTGGCACATAGTGTTAATACTCATCTAGAGAAATCTAGGTAATACATCTACAGAAATTTAGGATGTTTTCTTGAGAAATGTAGAAAGTAAATTGTATTAGAGCAATCTATCTAAGCTGTTCTTTTCTCCCTTCCTTTTGTTATATCTTATACTGCATTTATCTCAGTTAGCTAAGCATACTTGCTATGATTGTTCTGTATATTTGATCTATTTACTGCACTCTTTGTTTGTAGGAACCAATTCCTGTTACACAACTGGTACGGGAGACTGCAGCAGTAATGCAAGAATTTACTCAGTCAGGGTAATGTAATAACTGGCAGATGTATATTATAAATTACTTGTGGAATGGGCTCAAAAGAATCTCTAGTTCGTGGACTTAATTAATATGAATGATTCTGCACTGATTTTTTCGAAAACAATGTTTTGGCCATTTTTACATTTTGCGCACACACATTATTGTCGTTTTTGAGACCCTGTTTGGACCATTTTAACACATTTGCTTGATGAACATTTTAAACCATAATATCCTAAACAACCATATTATCTACAAATAAGCCTAAGACCGTATGATGTCTCCTGTAGGCATGAAATAATTGTGTCCCTTCTGTCTAAGGGTTCCTTTCCAATATGATGGGAGATTTTCCACAAAGAAAATACTCGTAAGAGCCCTTTCTGTCTCAGGAAATCATTTCAGGATTGGCTGATGTGGTATGCATACTATTATGTCATTTTTTTGTCAGCATTGGTTATCCTATTCAAGACAATGCTATTGAGCTGAGCAGTATTATAACAAGAAAAGGGATGTCTTGTGAGGGCCCTTTTTGTCTCAGGAAATCATTTCGAACTTGGCTGATGTAGTATGCATGCTGATATGTTTTTTTTGTTAAGCATTGGTTATCGTATTATAAATGATGCTATTGAGCCGAGCATTATTATTATGAGTAGGGGCATGTCTAAATTAACTTGGGGACTGCTTATGAGGAGAGATAACTGCTTATGAGGAGAGCCATGTTTAAAATGTCGATTTTGATGTCGTTTCGGTTGGACCAGAAACAGAAATTTACCGAAATTTTGATATTTTACGCTTTTTTGACACAAGATTTCGATGCAAATTTTGATGTTTTTGATGACCAAATAAAGGAATTAAGTCATAATTTTTTACACCATGATGATCTATATACATAAATACACCTAATTATACAATAATATCATATGTTGGTATAGGTATGGGTGAGCAGAATTTGGTTAATAACCGATTAACCGAACAGTTAATTCCGAATGGTTAATTTTATTGGGTCAATTTGGTTAATTTATTTCGGTTAATCGGTTAAATGGTTAATTTGGCTGTTAAAGATATTTTTGGTTTGGTTAACTGAATTAACCGAATAGTCAGAATTTATTCATAAATAATATCCTACACATGCATATATACATATATAGTTGTACTTTTATTTCAAAATACTTCCCCATATATATAGTAATCAAGTTTTTACGAGCCATACAAAATTAAATTTACAACAATACTACTATAATATAACAATATTGTCCCAAATTCTATGACTATTTCAAATAATATTATTACACGAGTGTTATTTGGTTAACCAAATTAACCGACCGAATTAACCATTAACCGATTGGACAATAACCGAATTAACCGACTCAATTTGGTTAGGTTAATGGTTAAAATCTCAAACCACAAATTAACCGTTTAACCGAACCGAATTAACCGTAACCCACCAAATTAACCGAATGCTCACCCCTAGGTATAGGGTAGGGGGCTCCTACATTTTTGAGTGAAAATACACAAAGCTATTTCGATCAGGATTTCGATGATACAATGTATACATACATATATTCTTATGTAATAACATGTTAGATCTTATATTTTGGATTGAATTAACTCAGGGGGGTCTCCCACATTTATTTAGGATTTTAAAGATTTAAAAAAAAAATTATAATGCAATAAAAAAATCAAAATTTTGGCTATTTGGACCCGTCCATTTCGATGTCTGGTAGTGGTCGAAACCGAAATTTCGACCGAAATTTTAAACCATGGAGGAGAGATATACTTAAAATCTTGATGATAAAAATTAAGAATATGAACCATAAGAGTGCTCAGTGAGAATATGATCCATTTCGTTGATACCAAATTCCCAATAGGGTTTGGGATTGAGACTAGTGATGATAACGATGATGATGTGTGTTTAGCCTGTGGTTTTGTCCCACATTGGCTACCACTCAAATTGATTTTGTCATAGATGCCTATATATAGACCATGAATGCCTCTTCATAAGCTGTGATAATTGACCTCTTCAGAAGGTAGACCGTTTAAGTAGACCGTTTCGATGACCACTCAAATTGATTCTGTCATAGATGCCTATATATATAAAGGAGTGGGAGTGCAATTGGAATGTATTATAATTGCTCCATTTAAGTAGACCGTTTCGATGACTTGATCTCAATGGTAAGGTTCCACATTATTGACCTCTGTTTATGAGAATATGTCCAAACTTTGTCTCGGTTTTAGAGGGCATTTCATTATTCATGCTATAGTATTCATGAAACTATAAATCTTGAAACGTTAGAACACACTGGGTAACTGTTTGGACTCGAGAGAAATCATGATATTTTTTTTGGTTCTCAAAGCATGACGTCTCTATATGATGGCTTATTTTTTCTCCAATACTGTATAAAATCCTAGAACTTAGGAAATTAATGGATAAACAGAAATGTAAAACTAAATACATATTTCAAATAGCAAAATTAGCCTGATTTTCCTATTCTATAGTTTTTCCAAAATTGGTACAGAAATTAGTTTGATTTTAATTATGAAAGTTTGATAATTAAAATAAGGAATGTAGCAATGTTTTAAAAAACGTTAAGCGGTAACCGTGCGGACAGCACCTTGTAACTGGTTAAGCGGTAAGCGGCCGATTTAAAAAAAAAATGAGTTTTAATTTCCTATATAATTTTATACAAAATTACATATATATGTATATAAATACTAATACTCTGAAACTTTTATATATATCTAAAGATTCTAAACACTCTACCCAACAGTAAAAACACCCAATTAGTTTATAAGATAGCTATAAGACAACAATTATAGCCATAATATAATAAATAATAGATTTGACATAGATAAAATACCCCACATACATGATTCAGAAATATTTTTGCATCACATGTTTACATAGTTAAGCAGTAAACAATAGACTCATTATTGGATACCTTTCTAACTTATTGTTATATGTGCATATCATCAATTAGTCATACAATTAACTAAAGTATGCATTCTAAAATTAGATAATAGTTACATATATTTTACTTGTATAAATTACACTTTACAACAGTACCCTATTATCCCAACTTGCATACAGTAAACAATAGACTCATTATTGGATACCTTTCTAACTTATTGTTATATGTGCATATCATCAATTAGTCATACATTACAGCAGTACAATTAACTAAAGTATGCATTCTAAAATTAGATAATAGTTACATTACATATATTTTACTTGTATAAATTACACTTTACAACAGTACCCTATTATCCCAACTTGCATACAAGTATGCATTCTATTAGACTAGGCTTATCATAGGATATTTAAGTTTAATATATTATAGTCAGTAATACTTGGGGCCATATAGTTTATATAAAGTTACAGGTGTACAGAAAAATTTACAAAAAACGGACAAAAAACGGCCAAAAAACGGGGAAAAAAGGGCAAAAAAGGGAAAAAACGGCCGATTAATTACAAAAAAATTAACCGGCAATTTTAGCAAAAATCGAACGGGCTGGGTGTCTGGCCGATTAATCGGCCGCTCAGGCCGTTTTTCATTTCACTGGAATGTAGGTATAATGACATATCTGCTCTGAAAATGATGAAATTGGAATTAGCGACCCCACTTTTAAATCTTGGTTTAGCCTTCTGGAAATCTGATGAGGATCCATATATACACGAATCTTTTTTTGAACCCTGGATTTAGCTTGTGTATATAATTGGAAATGGAAAGTAAATCAGATAATTGCCAAAACTGCAGAATTATGTAACGATACTCTAAAGTCATAATTTGGTCCATAATATACTCGTGAATAATATCTAGGTGTAAAGAGCCTAACCCAATTTGGGTGGAAAACACTGAATCTGGTATGTGGAATTGTGGGGTGTATAATGACATACTTAACCCTCAATCTTAATTTTATGGTGACTAATCTACTAAGATCAGTAGATTGTTTTAAACATGGTGTAGGACTTCGACTTCGCCAGGTGTGGAAGTGGAAGTTTGTGGAAACTTCGAGGAAGTTTCGAGGAAGTTTAGACGCAAACTTCGACAAACTTCGATGGTGTTTTTTTAGCAAAATGATGCATAACTTCGATTGGAAACTTACAAATTATGCTCTAACTCTAATTCATATGTATTAATTTGACATAAAAAACACAATTCATGACTCTTTAGTGCTAGGTAGGTTGATAATACAAAGTAGTAAATGATGCAGTGCACACTTGCTAATGTTCTCAAGTCTCAATAATCATGTTTTACATTTGCAAATAAAAATATACAAATTCTTATACAATTCTCTACTTCAGCATACATTTTCCAAGCAAATATCCTTCATACTTCCGTATATTACATATGAAATATACTAATATAGATTACAATTCATTAAAATGAAGTGCATACCCGATAAATGTCTTCAGTAAAAAGCTGAATGCCTTCCAAAATCATGGCCTGAATGTTGAGCTTCTTGAGTCTGCCTCAGTAGTGACATTTGGTTATCAATTCTCATAGCATATTGCATCCAAGTTGTGTGCTGAGAGTGGTTGAGCTCATAATCATGCACATATGCAGCAAAATCTTCATGGGATATTTCTGACAAATATCCAAATCTTGTATACAATGCAAGCTGTGTTGGATATCTGGAGGCAAGAGATCCTGGTGTGAAGTTGTGAAATTCTGGTATATGGGGCGGCCTTTCTGCATCAGAATCAGAAGGGGGTACATATATGTTAGGTTGTGGTGGGGGCTCGGGTTGTGCCATTGGTGGATAGTAGTGACTCTGAACACCTGATGTAGTGTCAGTTGTAGCTGCAAAAGGATCAGGGGCATATCCAGGGCCTAAGTAACTATATGATTCATTATCAGTTCTATGGGAAACCCGACTTCCATAAGTTCCTTCTGAATCACCACCATAATATCCAGGAACGGGTTCTTGTTGATAAAATCCTCTAGAAGTAGGCCCAGTAAAACCCAATAAATCATCCACAAAGGTGCTTCCTGTTGCTCCCGATTGACCTCCCAATGAAAGACTTCCAATTGATTCTGTGATATTGTCAGTGTTGTAAGGTGCATGATAAACAGGTTGAGGCCCATGTCCTTGACCCTGTGGATACCAATTCTCGTAGCATGTTGGCAATGAATCTAGTTGTTGTTGTGGAGCTTTACCCTTTCCCTTTCTTTGGTAGGTTCGATCTGTCGGTCTTTGAGTACCACTACCACTCTCATATTGTTGTTGACGTTGTTGTTGAGATTGAGGGCGAGCAGATGGTGTTCTATGTGGCGGCGTATCTCCTCTTATATAGCTATCAGGAGTGTTGCCCCCATCATCACCACCTGAGGGCTCTGGAGTGGTGGAACCTGATGAGGCATCTGGTTCATCCTCTGGTAGACCCTGCCAAAAATCATCTTTATCAATATGTGTGTTGTCTTCTTCCACTCCAAGAGTGGTCTGATCTGCTTGTGCTCCCTCACTTTGTTGATATTCATCTACATCAACCCCCATTACCCCTGCAATTGTGGCATTAGGCCCCCCACCTGGACGTCCTTCATCAAGTAAAGGCTCAGTAGTATTGTTCAACCATGCTTGTAACAGATCTTCATCGTCACCCCTGTCAGTGTAGACATACGCCCAATCAAGAGGATCAATCTCGACATTGCTTGTTGGGTTCCTCAATGATTCTTGTGTGTGTCTCTGCTTCAACTTCATATTATAGTGTACAAACACCAAGTCATGAAGGCGTGATGCAGACAACCTATTCCTTTTTGTGTGAATCAAGTTGAAGGTTGACCAATTTCTTTCACATCCACCTGCTGCTGCTGTTTGGGACAAAACTTTTACTGCTACAAATCTCAATTCCTCACATTCACAGCCATAATTCATCCACCAATCAGCTGTAAAAAATAAAGAATGTTTAATGATTAATTAGTGGACAAGTCAACCATTCATTATTATGGTATCAAAATTAACCAATCATGTAATTATTTACCAGGAGAAAGTTTTTCCCTTGAATAGATAGCCGCCGGTAGCCCAAACAGACTAGATGCTTCTCTGAATGGTTTTATCTAGTAATTGGTTGTAGTTGGACAATGAAAGAATTAGATTAACATTTTATAATAATTTATAATAAAGAATTATGTACTATGACTATCCATACTTGTGCAACAACTCGAATAGCGTCATCTTTGTTATCAAAGAGCTTATCTATCACTTCTTGGAGACCCATTACCAAGTCTCCTCTTCTCCCAATGTCATTTTTGTATTGAAACCTTGGGTTTAAAAAATAAGCTGCACATATAAGGACACAAAAGTTAGAAAATATTAGATGACTAACAAACACTAAGACCTAAATGCAATGACACATCTTTACCCGCTTTATGCAATGGGTGTAGAAGCATACCATCCCATCGTTCATCCACAACTTTTAGGAATTGTGCCTTGGCATTAGTTGAAGCTTCTTCAACTTTATCTCTCATAAGGCGCATTGCCTCATAGATGTAGGGCATGGTGGCATTCTTATCACCATCCACCATGCGCAAGACATGTACTATGGGATCCATTATCTTTACAACTTTGGTCACTCTAGTCCAGAAGTAGTCATCATTCAAAATTTTCACCACTTCTTTGGCTCTGTCAGATTTACTACCAGGGTGTGTGGCCCACTCTTCAGAAACAAAAATCCTTTTTAAACCATGTCGTCTTTGCTTTAAGCTTTGCAAAGCGATATAGTTGCTTGCAAATCTTGTAATGCCCGGTCTTACTATGTCTCCTCCACAATACTCTTTGCTTCGCATCATTGCAAGTAGGTAAGAGCGATTATATATAAATTTTGTAATTCTTGTTGCCCTAGGCATTACATATTTAAAAAGATCTAATTTTCCAAAATCTTTCAAAATTAGATCAATGCAGTTTGCAGCACATGGCATCCAAAATAAGTTGTAATTTGAAGACTCTTCAACTGTTTTTCCAGCTTTTTTGAAATTTGGCCCATTGTCAGTGCAAATTTGTAACACATTCTCTTTTCCAACATATTTTATCGCACCTTTAATCAATTTTGCAAGGTACCTGTGGTCTTTGATGTGGCGAGATGCATCAACTGATTTTATGAAAAATGTATCACCGTCACAATATGCCATGAAGTTGATAATCTGTGTCTTTGTACCACTTGTCCAGCCATCACACATGAGTGTCAACCCAAAAATTGATCACTTTTTTGTTTCATCTCCTCAATCCACTGCTCTAGCTGAAGTTTCTCCTGCGGAAGATATTTGTTCATTAAGTCATGTGCAGTTGGTGATTTGACTCTTCGTCCATGTTCAGCGACAACATCTATCATATGTTGCCTTGTGCCACATTGGGAGCAATACCACTAGTAAATATAAATTTTCCTATCGCCTGTCCCACAACATCTTTTGCATTCTTCCACATACCTGTCAAACTTTTCTGCTTATGACTTTGTTTACGAAACCCTGGTTCAGAAGAAGTATATCTCATGCTGTTGGTCCTCAAACCCTGCATTTCTATGCTTTCTAAATTGACAACATTTGTTGGAGTTGGACGGCTTCCACTGCCACCACCAACATTGAAATCAAATGGGCCAAAACCACGTCGGGTTTCATAAAATTGTCTTTCTTCTTCTTGTCTAATTGCCTCCTCCATTCTCGATCTTTTCAGTGCATGTCTCATTGCATCATCATCATCTTCTAATTCAACTACATTTCGTGGTATCGATGCACCGAACATCAGCTCTTTGAACCTTGCATCTCGAATCTTGTCTTCCATGTGTTTTAGATCTTTTTGATTGAGTTGCTTGGAAACAATTTTTCTTATTTGATCTGGGCAATCTCTACACTTTGCAACATTTTTATCCCCTCCCACCAAGTGCTTTTTGAACCTAGAAATCCCACCACTCATTATAGTTTTCTTGCAGAAATTGCACTTGGTTTTTTGCCTAGTTCCATCAACCATTTCACAATACATCCATGCAGGGTCAACTTTCCCCCTGACTCACCACCTCCACCTTCACCTCCTCCACCATCACCTCCTCCACCATCACGACCTGAACCAACCATTAAAACAAGTAGCACCCACAAAATACCCATATCTTCAGTCACAAAAAACCTGCACACAATAAATTAAAATAAACAAATATTAGATAAATAGTGGGATTAACTCATTATTAGATATTAGGCAAATAAGTGGGAGTGTGGGACTAAGTTAACTAACTGAGTACTACTAACTTGGTAGAAAATCATACATTTTTAGAACTGAATTTTTTTAATTAAGTAATAAATAATTACTAATAATTCCTGAAATTATTAAATATATTGTAAATTGATAGTATGGCGAGTTATTAAGTGGGATTAACTAGCTAAGTAGCTAACGAACTAAGTTAACTAACTAGCTAGTGAACAATCTAGGTTGAAATTTGAAAATTATAATTTATTTATATCTGAAAATTGATAAATAATATTAATATTTACTAAAATTATTATATATGTTGCAAATATTGTAGTTAAAGTCAACAAATTACTCATTAACTAACTATAATACAATATTACAAATTTTCTAACTCTAAATCTAATTAATGCAAAATTAAAGTATATAATATTTATGTAAAACGAAATTCATAAAAACATTATTTTTCATATTTGTTTTATGATATTTTGTTGTAATATTACAAGATCTAAGTAAATATTAGCTAGATCTATGCTAGATCTAAGTAGATCTAAGCTAGATCTAAGCTAGATGTAGTTAGATTTAGGCTAGATCTTAGTAGATTAAGGTAAGATCTAGGCTATATTCACCTAAATATTACTAATTAACAGTTTGTGCATGTAAAAATACTAATTTCGGATCATTAGATCTACATATTATGTATATATGTATAGGGAAAGTAGTAGAGAATGGAGTATTTAAGAATTAGTGGTAGTTGTTTTTATTTAGAATTGAAAAAACAAAGAAAAAGGAGGAGATTTGGGACTTTACCTTCTCAACAGTAGCAAAGAAGCTCTCCAGCAGACACAACAGCTCGTCCAAGACTTACAAAGAGAAAATGTGAGGCTCCTCGTGCAAGTCATCAACTTAAAATAGCCAACTTGAGGCTTTTGTGCTAATTGGGCCTGACCGTCTAAACTTCGGCCCAACATCGGCCACTTCGCCGAAACTTCGCTGACATCGGCGAATTTTGGACCATTTTGTACAGAAAAAAAACAACTTCGTCGAAGTTCATGAAATGTCGCCTCGAAGTTGAGACGGACCCGAAGTATTGGGGCTTCGACTTCGCCAACCTTCGAAGCTCGAAGTTTCGCCGAAGTTTCGGCCAACTTCGCCGAAGTTGCGTTCCATGGTTTTAAGACTCTCAAGTAGATTGTTTGTTGTCAAAATTTTCGTCGAAATTTTTGTAAATTTCTGTTTCTGTGGCCACTGAAACGACATCGAAATCAAACATTTTTCTTCCTTGGAAAATACACTTAGTTCTTTCCTCTTCGCTCCCCTCATCCCCCTCCCTTCCCCGCTTTGTTCAACCAAACAGCCCAAACCTTCTCCCCTCCCCTCCATTCACCACGTACCAAACATGCCCTTGAAGTTGTGTTATATTATGTTTGGATGTCTTATGTTGCTGTGTAGATTTTTTACATACACGTGTGTAGCTTGCGTAAAAGAATATAGGAAACTAAAACCTGCCTTTTTCGGTAATTGCCCGCTTAGCGCAGTTACAAGGTGCACTGCACATACTTTTTATAATATTTTTTCCCATTAAAACATTCAATTTCAAGACTTCTGTACGTTCGGACCTGAAATTGACCTTATACGACCCGATTGCCAGCCTTATTTGAGACTTGTTTCGGTCTCTCAACATATGTTGATTTGCTTATTGCATATTGTGATCGACATCAAGAGAACACCCGATTGTCATGTCTGTATGGTTGATCAATTCGTTTGGATTTGCCAATCAACAATATTTGCAAACTTGCAGTGCTGATGGTACGTATTTGTAACCTTATTTATCCAATTTGTGAGAATCAAACCATAAAAATTCGTCCATGAAGCTCGAAAGTGAGATTAGTTGGTATCAATACTTGAAGTTCTAAAGAAATTGTTCATGGTCCACATTCCACAAGGGGCGACCTACAGAACCATTGCTTTGTTAACATGCCATCATTTGCATATAATTCACTATCAGTCGACAAATTGTTGAAATTTCATCGAAGTCTGTGGTATATTTTTTCTGGAAGTTGCAATTCTAACTATCTCGTTGTCTGTGCTTGGATTCGAGACCTCTTGATAACTAAGACTATCCCACTGAGTGTCCTCTCTTGGACAAAGTTGGTGGTATTATACGTGTCAAAACTCAAAGCATAGTCAGTTTGGGCTATCATTTCTTTTTTTTATTTGATAAACTTCTATGTAATTGTATTTAGTATATAGTGTTGGTGCATATCTAGTTACCTACAAATTACCTATGATTTGCCCTTCAAGTGGTGGTTCAGATTGTAATTAATCCTATTTGCGAATACTATGGGTTGAAGACACTACACTTATAGTATACCAATCTATAAACTGGCTTGAATTTCCACAATTCTAATGTTTGTTGAATTTTTCATCGACAAACTGGGATTTTGCAAAATATTCACATGATATACCTTAACATCTTATTTCCATTGGTGACAAATGGTGTCAAATCTGCACTTTGAGTCCATGGTTGTCAAAAACTGCAGTAAGCAATTTTTTAAACTTCCATAGTCATGTTAATCCATACTAATTTTGGAGTTAAATATTTAATTTTGTCTCACTTATCTGGAGTGTGCTATGATTATCCATAGGGAGTATATCATCTTTATTCATCAGGTATTTTTACACATACATCTCTGTGTGTCCTACTCCTTACATGGAGTAACATACGATGATTTCTGCGATTTTATGGCTGCATTTTTTATAATCAGAAACTTTTATGGGTATGGTCTCATGGTCGTCTCTTTTGCAGAGGTGTAAGACCATTTGGAGTATCCTTGCTGGTTGCCGGTTATGACGACAATGGCCCACAACTATACCAGGTCTGTGTTATTTATTCAACTGTGTATACATGCTATTGGCAGACTAAAGTGATCAGTAGCTATATTTCTGCAAGCAAACTTTCTTACTAATATTCTGATAACATGTTTCATTTGGTACTTGACCACTCTTACCTTTATATCACTTTGAAATTGATCCATTCTTGCGCATGTTCTAGTAGAACATATTTTAGTTTATTGTTTCTTTGCTGTTATAGGTTGATCCGTCAGGTTCATACTTCTCCTGGAAAGCCTCAGCGATGGGTAAAAATGTTTCCAACGCAAAGACATTTCTTGAGAAGAGGTAGCTGTCTACAAAACCAGAATGACCATTTTTTTTAAATTCACATATATTTAAAGATTATTATGGACAATTCTTTATAAGTTTCCTTTTGAATGTTTACATTTTTCATTTTGGTCACACTATATTTTTCATTTTGGTTTACATATATGACTGGCCTAACAGACAAAAAATGCTTAAGCGGATCTTCAATGGAAGATTTAGTCATGCACACAACTTATGCCAACCTAAAATTTTCATATCCTTTAGGAGCAAACACTTTGCCACATGAAAACTCCATTAATTCCTTGCACTTGTGCTACATACTTCCTGTACCCAATTTCCATCTATGGTACGAAATGCTATTTTGTGTATATGTGAAAACCAACTATTAAAAGAAGTTCGTTGCGAGTCTCTAGAATAACTGACTGAGAATGAGGATTTAATACTGGAAGAAAAGAAATATAATTTACAAAAATGTGCAATGTTGGTTTGATACAGGAACAAAGCATCTATAGCTAAGAAAATGTAATTTTGGCTTTCACACTTGTCATGCACCTAATCAGTAAGGCCCCGCCAGAGGTGTATCTTGCCTTGTTATATGTCAATGTCTTTCCTGTAGATCAGTATACGGTTTGTCCTTTTTATGATTATGAGCACTAAATAAACGGGTCCCAATGGTCAAATTAAATACTATTGTTCATTTTAGATGCATAGTAAAACTGTTAGGATTGATGCCTTTTGAGACTAGCTTTGGTCTGCTTCTTGAATTTGGTTTTTATGTTAGGGACTTTCGATCTAATTAGGTTTTGATTGCAAGGTAAAACATCACAATAATGAATGTTAATATAGGCTTTAATAAGGTTTTTTCTGAGTCCCATATGAACCCTAAATACTCGCATTAGCCAGCAAGTTGCATGGTATATGAGAGGGTGAAAAGAACCTGAATGCCCATCTATTTAAGGACAATGCTATCTTTATTGCAGATTTCGTTGCAACATAAATATCACAACGCCCATATTATACATTTATATCCACCTTGTATACTTTAGGAACCCCAAATAGTTCAATATCCAGTATTATACTGTATTTTGTGTATGTGGTGAAGGATTATTCTATACATTAACCTTTAAGAAGATGTATATTTCTATGCATATAACCATGCAGTATGTGCATATGAGAAGGAAATATAGTAACTATAAATGTATGTATATGAGGAGAATCAACCGAAAACTAGAAAATATCAACATGCCTTTTCACATTAACAAGTATGTGACCTTATAATATGGAAAAAAGATAAATCTACATATAAATTGTTAGTGGAGAATAATCTAATATCGCGACTGACTATACAATGCAGATAGTGAGTGATGTTGCCATACGACAAAGAGACATCGGAAACTGGGCCAGAATTTCAGCATAACATATGTCCTGTGGCTGGTTGTTGGTGCAATCCAGCTGACAATCTGTTGTAGGCTAGCTCCTATGATGCCTTGAGGAACAACAAAAAAGGGTTGAGACCTCGTTTGCCCTTATTGAGGGAAGATGTGTGCTACTTTTTGAGAAAAGACAAAAAAAAAAGAGAAACAGCTGTCAATGCTACAATTGGCCAGCTGCAGGAGGAAAAGAACAATAAATACCTTTACTTTTTGCTCCGGATGAAGGATAATTGTCATCAATGTTTTTAAAAACGTTAAGCGGTAACCGTGCGGACAGCACCTTGTAACTGGTTAAGTGGTAAGCGACCGATTAAGCGGACGATTTTTGAAAAAACGGATTTTAATTTCCTATATAGTTTTATACAAAATTACATATATATGTATATAAATACTAATACTCTTTGGAACTTTTATATATATCTAAAGATTCTAAACACTCTACCCAACAGTACAAAACACCCAAATAGTTTATAAGATAGCTATAAGACAATAATTATAGCCATAATATAATAAACAATAGATTTGACATAGATAAAATACCCTACATACATGATTCAGAAATATTTTTGCATCACATGTTTACATAGTTAAGGAGTAAACAATAGACTAATTATTGGATACCTTTCTAACTTATTGTTATATGTGCATATCATCAATTAATCATACATTATAGAAGTACAATTAACTAAAGTATGCATTTTAAAATTAGATAATAGTTACATATATTTTACTTGTATAAATTACACTTTACAACAGTACCCTATTATCCCAACTTGCATACAAGTATGCATTCTATTAGAACTAGGCTATCATAGGATATTTAAGTTTAATATATTATAGTCAGTAATACGTGGGGCCATATAGTTTATATAAAGTTACAGGTGTACAGCAAAATTTACAAAAAACGGACAAAAAAGGCCAAAAAGCGGGAAAAAAAATGAAAAAAATGGGCAAAAAGCGGGAAAAAATGGCCGATTAATTACAAAAACGTTAACCGGCGATTTTGGCAAAAATCGAACGGCCTGGGTGTTGGGTCGATTAATCGGCCGCTCAGCCCGTTTTTCAATTCACTGATTGTCATAGAACTAGAAGCAATTAGTGGTGGCCAGTTAGTCAAGCTGTGTTTGGGTCACTGCCTGACGGGAGCCCATATCTGATAGGTGAGTGCCTGACGGGAGCCCATATTTGATAGGTGAGTGCTTCCTCACCACCACCACACAGCTTGAGGTGCATCATCATCATCTAAGCCTCAGTCCCAACCATGTTGGGTTCGGCTATATGGATCCTTCTTTTTTATTCAGCTCTATCATGGGTCTAGTTTTGAATCTTCAAGATGTAAAGATTCAAAATCTCTCTTTATAAGCTCTTCCCATATTAGTTTACGCCTTCTCAGCTTAGGGTTAAAAAGGGGCATACCTTAGGGTAAAATACCTTAGCAGACGCTATGGGCTGGGCTGTGTGATTTGGGGTGTGTTGCCTTGAGGTAGAAATCTTGAAACAATGGATTCAGTGGATACACACCTTATTTTTGTATAGTTAAGAGCTATAATGGAAATCTCGTGCATGGGGACAGAAGCAGTGAGGCAAACTGATTAGAGCTCAAAATGAATATCAGTTAGAGATCTTGGCATATCTGGAATCTGGATAAGTGAAGGCTATCTGGAGATGCATGTGGAAGTGCTGCCTGTTTATTTTCCTTTCACCCCTAGACAGAGGAATAGATTTATGACTTGTCATAACTATTGTAGATGCAGAAGTATTCCTCGAAAAAAGCCAATAGAGGCAGATATAGGTCCCTCAATTGTAGTAGCATGGTTATTCTTGTGCCCTGGGCTGTGTTAGCAGTCGCCATGCACACAAGAAGAGAGCATGCAACAAAGTAGAAGTGGAAACCAGAAAGGGCAACCTCTTGTTGGTGGGTGAACCGCTGAAAGCTCTGAATGGCCAAACAACATTAAGGGAGATGCCAACTGCCTGCCATTGCGTGTAGCATGGTTTAGTTCTACAATCAGCTAGTACCTCATAAAAGTTGATGGAGACAGCAAATGTTTGAAAACTGAATTTGCATTTGTGTATTTATACTTAGGATGGAATCTATTGCTAAATAAACAAGTGAAAAAGGTGGTAGTATGATAGTGTGTATAAAGTTTCGGGAGCTAGACAAATCATATAAAACTGATTTTTCCCGTTGAATGCTTATACTTCAAATATACGCTTGCAGAGAAACATCTTAAAGGGACATCACATGATGTCATGTATGAAACTATGCTGTCTGCTATGTTTTTGCTCATTTCGTGATGCCTATTTACCTTGAGCATATTTTGTCATATTCAAAGGGGCAAGGTAGCAGGTGTAATATACATTGTTGCCCACCCACTCTTCTTCCTCTCAAGCATTTTTTTCACTAAATAATATAAATCAACAAGTCTCCGTGTTATTTTAATCTACAAGGTAAATTTTTTGTTGGTTTCACATTTTGCAATACATACAGGTGAAAGTAGATAAAACGCTAGGACATTAACCTTCTGATCTGCCCATTGGCTTTATAACATATATGGCAACTGACCCTTTACATTGCAGATACACCGATGATATGGAGCTTGAAGACGCTATTCATACTGCCATTTTGACTCTGAAAGAAGGGTATGCTTTCATACTTCTTGTAGCAGAAGTGATCAGTTGTTAGATTTTCTTTTTATACTGGAACTGTCCCTATTGCAGATTTGAGGGACAAATCTCTGGAAAGAATATTGAAATTGGAATAATCGGAAGTGACCGTACCTTCAGGCAAGTTCTCATCCATTTTTTTTTTTTGGCTGATAACAGTCAGATATTTGTGGTCATGCAACTCTCTGCTATTTTAAGCCAATAAGATATGACTGGAATTAAGATGATCTATAAACGGCTAATTTCTCTGGGTCAATAATTTCTAGTAAGTAAAGGCAGAACATTAATTGTCCTCTAGGTAAATAATCTGTAGCAAGTTAAGGCAAGAACATATATATATATGAAGCTTTATTGCTTGTGTGTACGCTCGAGTACTTTTGAAATGCAAGATCTGGATCTTTCAATCCTTCAGACTCTTTCGAACGATTTTATTTTACTCGTTCAGTATTTTACCTAGAAGGGTCCAGGTAGTGTTTTGAATGATTGTTTCTTATTAGGAATTCTCTTTGTAAGGCATTATTAACCATCAATGTTTGCCTAGGCCACTATTAGTAGTGTATCATTCTATTGGTAGTATGGCGCCTCTATGATTTAATATGAGGAAAAAAGACAGTATTTGGTCTCTTTCCAACTAACAAATAGCTGTCTCAATTTGTCGGGATGAAATCAGTAAATGTGTATTTTTTGCTATGCATTTGTAATACTGACGTGCATAATTATATTCTCAAAGCATATATCCAATTTATTTTATCATATATGAATCTGTTGGGTCATTGCTGAAACAAACATTAAACCCTCTTAATTGATGCTCTTATCATATGCTAGAACATGGAGCTATATCATTCTTAATATTAATGTTTACATTGTTTTGCAGAGTGCTGACTCCAGCTGAGATAGATGATTATTTGGCTGAAGTAGAGTAAACATTAAGCAGTTATTACATACTACGTTAATTTTGAGCAAGACCTTGTTTGGAGACTAAATTATGGAATTATCGATTCAATGGGAATCTGCCTTCTCACTTGCATTATCCTTGTGGCTTTGCATAGTTCTCTATTATTTAATATCAAGGGATTGTTGTCATTTAAAGTGCACATGAGCCGTAAAAAAAGTACACATGATGGATCTAGCAAGTTTTGTTTAGCTGATACGAACTTAAAGGGAAAATACTGTTATAGGGTGAGCTCTCAAGTCTTGGTTTCCGCTCAACAACTTGATAACTTGACAAAAGAAAATGAATAAATAATCATATGATTAATTAATATAGCTATCACATGGAAGTTAGGGGTGAAAGGAAAAGAGCACAAATGTATCATGTTTGTGTATAAATTGTTAGCCGTCACTCGCTATTATGTTTTAGAAAGTATCCATTGGACATGCCATTCTTGGTTAGCTTAGTGCCCCTAATGTGTGTCGTGTACAACTCGCTGTAGACTTTATTTCTTCCATGCAATCGGTGTAGCAGACATCTCACATTGTTTCTATTGATTTGCAAACGAAGTGGTGGCCCTCGTCCACTGTTATGTTCTAGAAGTATCTGACGGACATTATTTTTTTGGCTATCTTCGTGACACAAATGTGAGGCGCGTACATCATGCTGTAGACTTCGTAATTCGTTGAACTTTTTTGTGCAATTGATGAAATAGACATCTTTCATACTGTACGGTGAACCATGAGTCTGTCAACGATCATTTGATTTTCACAGGGGAGAACCATAGAGAATGAAGTCTTAAAAATAGCATTTATTGCCATGATATGAAATAATCATAATATTCTTTTTGCTCTTCCATTGTTGTGTGTATCCATAAGTTCTTTTGTCTATTTAATGTATAATCTTTTGGCATTCTTGGCTTGTGTTAGATGCTAGGGTCCTTGGTGAATATGTGAATGCAAATTTGAGCTGTGTAAAACATATATAAACTTTTGATTAACTAAAAACTCTAGTGTCAACATTTTCTATTTCAAAACAATTAGACTTAAATTAAATCCAATATTGCGTGGTTTAAATATCCTAACCTGACCACGTTCTATTTACAAAATTGATCAAATATGAAATTTGATCCACTATGTTGTGGTGTTGATGTTGATGGCGATTGTAATGTATGAAATGTAATCATGAAATGAGCAGACTAGTAGAACAAGAAAAAAAATATTTTGAACAAAAAGGTAATTTGCTACACATCTGAACCATACAACAAAATGATACACTAATACTTGAAATGGATCAATAGTCAGACAAAAAGGATAAAATTTATTCATGGTTGTTCACACGTGTTGCCCACGACAATAAAGCAATGCACCTATTTTTACATAAATGTTGCAAACTCAATGGAACTCATCTGATGGAGTTTGATACAAGATTGTGCTTGGGAAATATGTTGAATGACGTGGTACTAATCAAATCTTCAACCTAATACAATGAAATAAGGTGATGAGAAAAAAATCCTAGTATAGCCTATCGAATTCAATGTAATGAAAGGAAAATGATGAAGCTATATCATTGAAATGTAAATATTTAAGTAAATTTTGAGAATGGAAGGGAGGTAATAAATGAATAGTTGGATTAGGTCATTGTAGACTAAATTTGGGTGAAAGTAATGTGAGTACAACCCTAAACATAGTAGGTAACTCAAATAGGCAACAATTTTTTGGTTCACATCAAATCCACCAATTAAATAATTCATTATTTTATTCAAACAAAAACTTCTTGACAACACAATACCCATTTTGGGATGTATTAGCAAGAGTATTTTTTTAAATAAAAAGCATATTATTGAATAGTTTTGTAAAAAACACAGTTGTAATGTTGGTTCAAACCTAGCTATTACCGATAGGCTACTAAAAGGTTAGCACGTTTGGTTGACATCCAATCCACCTGCTAAAATTACCCAATATTTTCCTTAATGCGAGGTTTGCTTGGGAAGATCCTATCCATCAAGGGTGCAATTATCACATACGGTAATTGAATAAAAACTGGCCAACTCATATATGCATATAATTTTGCAGTAAATACCACTAAAATGAATATCGTAAGGGATGAAAGTATCATAAATTTATTTTTTCTAAAACCACATAACACATACATACATATACATATAATCCTGCAACCCTTAACAAATATGCAATTGAAAAGGCCAACGCTATTGTGTTTCACATCAAATCATCTAGAATAAATTACTCAATAGCTTCCTTTGAAGACGGTCTGCTTCATAACATCGTATCCATGAGGCATGAAGTTATCATAAAACATGGTTAAATAAAAGCAAGATGACTGGCGTATGTATATAAATTTGTAGTAAGTACTAACCAAATAAACACAATCAATGATGCAACTAGCATGTTTTAGACATAAATACCATTAGATATAAGACTCTACAACATGGTAAAGTAGCCAATTCAACAAAATATGTAACAATGAAGTTGAACAATGTCGACAAAATATGGCTAATTATGTAAATGACAACACACATAGTAGGTTTGAATATTATGCACACTTCTCAAGCTACCTCAAATGTAGAAACAAGTCGTAAAGTAAGTAAAAATGCAAATGCAATATCTAAGAGAGGGAAACACTAATGACATTAGAGTCAAGTAGGACTGATCTCCTTTTATCTAACATGCTTCAATGTCTACTTTTATCATATATGAATCAAGATTTGACAATGCTAACACACATAAATGATGATAGTAGTAGTTAAATATTGTAAACTTGGACTAAGTCCACTGAATTTGCCTATTCATGTAAACAACATGGCACACAATAGGTTTGAATAGTCTGCAAACAAAACTATTTGGTTTAGAGTTTATTAGATGGTACATTAGGTTTCAACATAAGGAATATGTATTAACAAAATTATATACACCGCCAAAAATGAAATGGATCATCGTTCAAACAATAGGGTAAATGTAATGTAATAAATTTGGTACTTTACTTTTGCATCAATGATCCATATGCGTCATTAAAATGTGCACAAAGAAAATCACTAGGGATATAACAATTGTTACGATAAAATCTAAAATGAGAGAAACGATAGGGCATAGTTTGATACAAAATATTATTAAACCTAACCAATCATTCACATGTGTTGGTATGTATGTCTGGAGAGCTAATCATAAGATGATTGAAATGTGGGATTAGATATCTGATTTGATAATAATAAAGGCAATTCCATCTATTATGTTTGTCTCAATCATGAGATGATGACACATACATAGTAGATGTCTAAAGAATGATGTTACTCAACAACATATGTCTTTAGGTTGATGACCTGAATAATGAGACCATATGTATGATAACATACATTATTGTTATGTCCCTAGTCGGATATTACTGTGTAAGTAAAATAGACAATAGTAACACACAAGACTAGAGTGTTTGTTGACTGATGACAAAATCTCATCGGCCATGGTATGTGATATCAAGTCAAGCACACATGTACATATTAGAGAACAATGTATCAGGCAGACCCACCTTGAAAGTGATGCATGGATACCATGGAATAGTAGTCAAAATCCCCTCCCATAGTGAGAGTGGTGATTGTGGTTCTTAGACCTAAAGTCACTACACTCATGTTGTTCATTGTATTTAGACATCATCTAATGTGACCTTGAATAAGGGTTGCCATAAAGGTGATGCTCAGGTGCATTGTGTCAGATGGGGAGTGGGTGCAAGTGATGTGGATGGGATTTTTCCCTCTACATGCGATTGATATCCATGCCACTTGATAAGCGAGATTGAGAAATGTATGGCCATACTCATGTGATTCAATATGTGATATGTGAACTCACATGCATCTCAGAAAGTCTGCTCTAGTGCAAGGAACATGGATTGGATGTTGAAGAGGATGATGATTCCATACCTCAAGTTCAATCCGGATATCAGAGACAAAGGAACTATACGATCACCATGACACTGATCACAAATTGTAGGTTGAAGTTGTTCTCCAACTTTCCAAACTACTAGAGTAGTAATGATGTTTTGCTAGCTACCGTTAATTGCTTGTGAGGTCATAAGTTGGTTATAGACATTCACTGTCAATGTAATTTGGGACCTATAGGGTCACACACATATGGTGCACTTAGAATAGGAGTATATTCATGAATGATGTTTAAATTGATCACTAAAAGTGTTTAGGTATTCAATTAAATAATTAAGGTTCAAAATTGACTGACTAGACTCTGAACTGACCAATTCAAGTGTTGAATCGATCGATTGAGAATGTCAGGTCAATTGGAAACAAATTATGTTGAATACTGGCTGAGTTGGAGATGTGAAACGACCATTTCACATATGAAACAATCGTTTCATGCTATGAACTGACTGGTTCATTATCTAGGGTGTCCAATTCAATGATCAATTTGATTAAATCAAGGATTTGATGTTGACATCATGTTTGACATTAATTGAATATTAAATGCCAATTTGATTCTAAATAGGAAAGATATTGAGCTGACCAGTTGAAGGATGAGCCGATCGGTTCACCCTATCAACCGACCGATTGGACAGTGAACCGACCGGTTCACTGTTTCTAGAAAATTCATGAATTCTATCTCTTCGACTTCCACTAGAAACCCTGACCCTAACCTCACACATAAGTAGAGGGGTATTGGGGCTTTCAAAACACAACAATAAGCTTTGACAATTCTTCTCCAGAAGCATGTTGTGCTGGGAGAAGAAGCACACTACTACTGTAATGCTCGGGCCCACTGCTCAAGGCTCTAGTAGAGTTTTAGAAATGATAATTGGCCCCACATATCACCACTAGCTTTAACTTCATGCTTCATCCTCACTCACACGAAAGTCAGGATAAACTTTCTGACTGGTCACCCATCCTAGTACTACTCTAAGATGAGCACGCTTAACTATGAAGTTCTTAGTGATGGGATCCCTGAAAAGGAGGTGCACCTTGGTGATATGGGTAGTCCAATCATTACTTTTAAGATCATTTTATCTAAGACCTAAAATATTCAGACATTATAATCTCCCCCACTTAGACTCTTAATGTCCTCATCAAGACTCAACTATATGGCCTCATAATATCTCCCCAGTTTAGTGCAGACCTAGAATGACCCATGGACACCTAGCTCCTGATCACAAAATACCAACGCAAGGGTGGATACATCTGTTAGATTGATGGGCTCTAGAGTGGGGGGGGGGGTGAATAGAGCTACACACACTTCAAAAAATCGATTAGACCACCAATTTAAATGAAGTGTAAAAACTAATGCAAGCAGCAATTTGATATCTTATTCTAGCATACAAAGCAAGGATAAGAGATAATGAATTTCATGCACTTGGACAGGTGGTTTAGAGTGGTTCCACGTCCTAAACTTATGAGCTATGTCAGTCCACTACCTAGAGTTGGTTAGACTCTAGGATTTACAACTTGGTCCTCTTATTTATCACGATAAGATTACAAGAAACATAAACCACACAACCAAGGGCTTAATTACACAAGCTAAGATCTTCAACCTATCCAAGGACTTACTCACAAAGTGAGATTCTTCAGCCTTGTACAAAGGACTTACCCAATCTCACCTTTCTTTGTCTTCAGCCTTGTAGGGATTACCTATCTTACTCGAGCTTGCCTTGCACCTCTCCTTCACTTGGAGAGCTTGCCCACGTTTTCCCTTCACCAAGGGAGATGGAGCAACGATCAATCTTCACTCTTGAAGATCAGCAACACATCTTCCCCTTCACTCGGAGAAGAACATCATCAACTCCTCTTTCACTCGGAGAAGTAGCTTCAATCAATCTTCTATTTGATTTGGAGGTGGGAAGAAAGAAGGGAGAGCTTTACATAGCACAAAGGACAGCTCTCATACAAAGGAACCTATCTCACTCACGAATTTGTCTTGAAGGTAGAGAGAGAAAGGGGCTCAAGGGCTTGGAATACTCTCAACTAAGCTAGAACCAAGTTTGCAATGGAAAGAGCAGCTTGGAATGAAGTCCAAGGGGTTCTATTTATAGTTGAGGGTGGCCCTTTATGTTGTGGGACACTTGGGTGCAAAAATGATCACTTTTCCTTCAAGAAAACGGTCATATTTTTGCCCAAAATAATTCACCAACGGTCATATTACTTTTTCTGCAAACTCCGTACAGTGCATTCGGTCGAGTATCAATGGGTGTAACTCGACCGATCAGGTAGCAGGCAATCCGATATTGAATTGATCGGTCGAGTTTGTCCTGAGGAAACTCGACCGACCATTTCAACTGGAAAAGGCCTACTACCCAATCGGTCGAGTTCTGTGAGTGCACAACTCGACCGATTGCAATCTTCAGGAAATCGACTCAGGATGATCGGTCGAGTTCCAGGGTGGGAAACTCGACCGACCAAGTGCCTGAAATGGATTTTCTAATTTGCAATAAAAGTGATTAGCACTTGGTGAATTTTGTCCCAGACAATTTTCTCTTCTAAGTTACAAGCATATACATCGTTACAAGTGATTACATTTATGTTCTAAGGTGATTTACATGGAAATCCTAAATTGCACACTTGTAGTCAATTTGGCTTGCACTTGGCCCATTCTAGGGCTTGTATATGTGATCCTTTTCATGTACCTAATGTCTGCAAACAATCTTTAACACACATGTTAGATACATATGAATGGAATGGTTAAGTCATTATCAAAATATAGGTAATGTACAACCTCTAGGTCAACATTCTCCCCCTTTTTGACAATGACAAACCATTCCTCAAACATATTGAAAAGGATAAGAAAATTAAACCTTTGCCTTGTGAATTAGGGGGATTCATGATAAGAACAATTGGAATTGCTCCCCCTCAATCTATGCTTCCTCTTACCTGCATGTTAGGTTTTCTATACATAGCAATAACCAATATCCATGTAATATGTAATCCCTTACATGTCATATGATCAATCAGCAAATTTACAAGAAAAGGATCACTTAGGCAAGAAGGCAATAGTATTATCACAGTAAAAGCAATATGATTGAGTTTCAGACCATGAGATATTTCTCCCCCTTTTGACATTATCAAAAAGGAAGGGGGTGTAGAAGAGCAAAATCTAGGTCTTCTCCAAGACTCAACCACACATATATGCAAAAGATGATAAACAACATTGTAAAGGCATATAACATACAACCACAGAGGAGAAACATACGATCCAAGTCAGAATCAAAATATAGCTCATCAAACACCAAGCATAAGATAACATGGATGAAAAAGCCAAATTGTAGCAATGATATTCCAACTCAGACATATGTTCTCATAAGTGACTACAACCATAAAAGCGAGAAAATAGAGAATAAGAAAATAGTACAGCTCAGACGAATGTGCCAGGATGTTGCTTAAACAAAAGAGTCTAGAAAGATATATATAATAGACATGCTAGACTATAATCGAAGACAACCTCCTAGACATCTAAGCTATCTATGTCAACTGTGTCCTCGTCATCGCCGGGGTTGTAGTCCTCATCACCATCCGAAGGTGGGGTAGTTGTGCCAGTAGCAGAACCAGCACCATAATCGCCATCCTCGGCAGAAGAACCATCACCATCAGCATCATCAACATCCTCATCGGCATCCTCATCGGCATCCTCATCCTGGTCTGGCATGTCCTCGTCAGCAGGACCAAAAGAGCGACCAGGCCAGCGGGCATTCTGCTCAGCCCACGACATGCCAAGAGCTAGGAGCTCCTGGGCCTGCGGAAAGGATGGAGCAGAGTCTCCCAAGGACGCGAGCAGAGTGGCCAGGGGGCCAGCAGGTAGCGGTAGATATGAAGGAGTAGAGCTACTGGAGGGATACTGAGGTGGAGCAACAGCGGAAGGCTCGGCAGCGAACGGTGGTGGAGCAGGGAAGTATTGCTCATACGCATAGGAGGCATAAGCACTACCCGGATATGGCTGGTGTACTAGGTAGGGTGAGGAGCAGGATAGATTCATGTGAGACATGATGGCACATAAATCCTGATGAAGGTGCTCCTGAACCTGGCGATTGTACGCATGTTCATGCATCATGTAACCCAGAAGGGTTTCATTTGATGCTCTGAAAGACGCACGGCTAGGGCGAGGGTGGGGCTGCGGGGGTGGAGCCTGGGTGGAGGTGGGAGGGGCACCAGAAGTAGAGGCGGAGGAAGAGGCAGAGCCAGAAGCACCAGGGGTAGGCACAGACTTCAGAAGAGTGGTTTCACTAATGCACACAACCTTTCGAGCAACCGGGTAATGGTAGTCGGAAAAGAGTGATTTCTCAGTGGCGAACTGGAAGAGACCACAGATCAAGGCTGGATAGGGAGGATGGGTGCCCTTGGTGTTCTTGCCTTTGTCAAAGTAGGTCATATGATGTAGAATGTAACGATCCCACTTGACACCTATGTTGTTCAACAAACAATACATCAAAACCGCTGTGTTTTCCGCAATATCCATTTGATTTCGCTTCGGATGGATGTTGCAGTTAAGAACAAGGGCTAGGATGTGCTTCCGGAGGTCAAGGGAGGAGGAGGGAAGGGTGGACCACTTCTTATAGGCCACGTCAGGCTTTTTCAAATATCGATGAATATCCGGTAAAGTCAATTCATGATGTTTGTAAAAGGCTTCTGGGTCCAAAAGATCAAAATACTCGTCATAGCCCCGATGCCAAGTAGTGGTTTCTTCGTCTCCGATAAGATAGAGATTGAAAGTCTCCTCGGAGATTTGAAACCGACGACCGGCGATCATCGATGTTAGGACTATTTTGGTATTTGGCGGGGGAACAATCGAATCATAGTTCCAGCGTAGATTAGCATAGAACTCGTGAACTGCTTTGGTACTAGATAGTTGATTGTTGAAGCAGTCACTCTCGATCGCAAGGGCGGAAAGGTTGTGATGTGCAAGAAGCTGTGCGATGGAGTTGATATGGTTTTGAAAACGGGTTGGACCAACTAGGGGGCAGAAAGGAAAAGGAGACCTAGGAAAGAGATCCTTATACCTATTGACAGCCTCTAGAGATACAAACGTAGTGTTATCAAAGGGAATCAACCGTTGGGTTGAGGAAGAAGCTGGGGCATTGCTAGGGGCGGGTCGTTTTCTCCTGTGGGAAGCCATGGAAGCAAAAACAATAGGAAAAAACACACACACAAGCAAAATGAACCTCAAAACCCAACAAGAACACACAGCCGTCGCCCGGGAAGGTCAGGAGCAAGCTGCTAAGGCACCCTAGGGCTGGGAACGGGGAAGGGTTAGGGCTAGGATGGAGAGCACGGGCCAAGAGAAGAGGAATCGATCGACTATTTTCAAGTTGCAAGGGAAAATAGTCGGCCGATCCTAAGTTTTAAGTTGGCGCAGCCCGTCGATCGGTCGAGTTCTGAGACAGGACAACTCGACCGATCGGTCCACTGAAAACCACTCTCGGCTCCTGATCGGTCGAGTTTTCAGGGGTGAAACTCGTCCGAAGGTCAACCTAACCTAGCAAACTAAATCTTGGATTCTAGCCACATACATGCTTATTAAATTTATTTTTCCATTCTATTATGCATAAATAACATACCTAGGCACATTTTGCTCATCATTGGGCACTATTTAGCAATAAAACGCAAAATTCGATAAAAAACCCAAAAACAAGCAAAAACTAGGCATATTGATCGGCAAATTAAGCATAAGCAAGCATGTATAGGCAACATAAGGTGAAGAATGACATGAGAAAGCATATAGGATACATACCACTAGCTAGATCACATAGCAATATCATTTAGATAAAAAATGAGCAGTTTAGATCGAATAAAGTTAAATTGATCTCTAGCTAGGGGTTTTGTAAAAATGTCCGCCAACTGATTTTCCGTGTCCACATGTGTGATATATATATCTTTCTTGGCAATGTGGTCACGAAGAAAATGATGGCGAACCTCTATATGCTTATCTCTACTATGCAATATAGGATTATAAGAGAGGTTAATTGTACTAGTATTGTCCCAAAAGATAGGAGAAGCATAAAAAAATATGTTAAAGTCTTGGAGCATTTGCTTCATCCATAGGACTTGTGCAAAACAACTCCCGACTGCAATGTATTCAGCTTCGGTAGTTGATAGTGCCACTGTGCTTTGTTTCTTGGAGAACCAAGATACTAAGCATGGTCCTAGAAGGAAGCAAGTGCCACTTGTGCACTTTCTATCAATCAAACACCCTGCATAATCCGCATCACTATATGCCGTAAGAGTAAAATCCCTTGATTTAGGATACCATAGACCAAAATTTTGAGTTTTGGCTAAGTACCTCAAAATTCTCTTAACAGTAGTGAGATGCGACTTCTTAGGGCAAGATTGAAAGCGAGCGCACAATCCAACACTAAACATAATGTCAGGTCTAGAGGCAGTTAAATAAAGTAAACTTCCTATCATACCTCTATAGAGCTTCTCATCTACCTTTTCACCTTCTTAATCTTTATCAAGTTTGGCGGTGTTTGACATGGGTGTATCCATCGGCTTCATGTTCTCCATCCCAAAGCACTTGAGTAGTTCAGTTGTGTATTTGCCTTGGTTGATGAAGTTTCCTTCCTTTGTTTGATTGATTTGAAAGCCGAGGAAGAAGGTCAACTCACCCATCATGCTCATTTCAAATTCACTCTGCATAAGAGAACTAAACTCCTTGCAAAGATCAAGATCAGTCCCGCCAAAAATGATATCATCAACGTATATTTGTATGATAAGAAAATGGTTAGAAGTGTGTTTTAGAAACAAAGTAGAATCAACTTTGCCCATGACATACCCATTATCTAACAAAAAGTTCTTTAATTTCTCATACCAAGCTCGAGGTGCTTGTTTGAGTCCATAGAGAGCTTTTTGTAGCAAATAAACATGATTGGGTAATTTGTCATTTTCAAAGCCCGGAGGTTGAGCAACAAATACTTCCTCCTCGATTGTACCGTTCAAAAATGCACTTTTAACATCCATTTGATAAAGCAAGAAATTTTTATAACTAGCAAAATCAAGTAGCATACGGATAGATTCTAATCTAGCAACAGGAGCATAAGTTTCATCAAAATCAATACCTTCCTGTTGGTTGTAACCTTGTGCTACTAACCTTGCTTTGTTCCTTACCACTTTTCCTTGCTCATCAAGCTTGTTACAGTAGACCCATTTGGTGCCAATGATCTTTCTATCATTTGGTCTTGGCACTAGAGTCCACACACGGTTCTTCTCAAATTGCTCAAGCTCTTCTTGCATGGCAAGGATCCACTCATAATCACCAAGGGCCTCTTTGATGTTCTGTGGCTCTAGTTGGGAGATGAAGGCACTATCTGCTTGTTCTTTTTTGTGAGCAGCTCGTGTCCTCACTCTCTCAAAAGGATTGCCAATGATCAACTCCTTGGGGTGATTCTTTGCAAAGCGGGGAGTGGGATCCTTCTCTTCTTCTTTTTCTTCTTCTGCAACCTGCTTGCCTTTGTCTTTGATGTTGAGATCTTTTAAGATAGGAATTATTTCATCTGCAACATCATCATCACCAATATGCTTGCCAATAACAGGGTTAGTTTCAATAAATTTAACATTTATAGATTCTTCAATTTTAGACAGTTCAATGTTAAATACTCTAAATGCCCTGCTAGTAGTGCTATAGCCTAGGAAGAAAGCCTTGTATGATTTCGGATCAAACTTGTCGAGAGAATCCTTAGTGTTTAACACAAAACAAGGACATCCGAAAACATGAAAGAAATCAATAGACGGCTTCCTACCACGCCATAGTTCATAGGGGGTTTTCTTGAAAGTCGGATGTGTGAAAACTCAGTTTTGCACAAAACATGACGTGCTAACGGATTCAGCCCAAAACTTCTTAGGAGTGTCATACTCAAGAAGCATGGTCCTAGCCATCTCTTGTAGCGATCTATTCTTCCTCTCAACAACTCCACTTTGTTGAGGTGTGCGAGGAGAAGAGAAATTGTGTGAATAACCCTATTTTTCACAAAAACGTTCAAAAAGATCATTTTCAAACTCTCCTCCATGATCACTACGGATAGAAACAACATGGCAAGAAGCTTTGTTTTCAACTCGTTTACAAAAGCTCGAGAAAACATCAAGTGTATCTCTTTTAGAAACGAGAAAGAAAGTCCAAGTATATCTAGAAAAATCATCAACAATAACAAGACAATACTTGGAGCCACGAAGCGTTTGTGTTCTCATTGGTCCGAAGAGATCAATATGAAGAAGCTCAATAACTCTCTTGGTACTCATGACTCCTTTTGATTTGAAGGAGGATTTGGTTTTTTTCCCTTGTGTACAAGGTTGGCATTCCTCATCCTTTTCAAAATCCAATTTAGGAAGTCCTCGAACCAAGTCCTTTTTGTTCAATTTCTTCATTTGATGCAAATTCACATGACCCAAATGACGATGCCAAAGCGAAAGATCATTTTTATCCACAACTAAGCATCTATTTAGTATGGGCTTAAGAGCATCGAGAACAATCACATAGAGATTACCATTTCTAGTTCCCTTATATATAACATTGTAGGACAGGGAATCTAGAAGCAATCATTCTAAAGAAGTAAATAGCACAAGATAACCATTATCACATAATTGGCTAACACTAATTAAATTGTCATGTAGGCCATCAACAAGCAATACATTTTTAATGCACAATTCATTGCCTACATCACCCTCACCTATAACCTTACCCTTCTTGTTGTCCCCGAAGGTTACCGATCCTCCTTTCTTTTTCACAAATTTGTTGAAATGGCTGATTTCTCCAGTCATATGCTTAGAGAAGCCACTATCAACAATCCATTTCTTTTTAACCTACAAGAAAAGAGGATGTCGGAACCCAACTCAAACTTTGGGGTCCGGGGTTAGCTTGGGGACCCATTTCATCTTTGGGTTGGTCCCCTTGGGCTTGTAAGGACAATAGGTAGAATAATGGTCATCACATTTGCAATGAATACAAACCATGGAGTTTTTAGAGCCGGAAGACTCTCCATTGAAAATTGGAGGTTCCACACTCTTTTTCTTACCCTTCTTCTTCTTACCTTTTGGAGTAGTCCCATTATATCTTAAACCACTAGTACCAACTTGCTTGGTAGAGTGCTCTAGAATATCATTTAGGGATTTTTTACCCGAAAGAAACCTTTGCAAAGTAGATCTTAATTTAGCATTATCATCACTAAGATTTACAACAGTAGTAGATAAGCTAGCAAGATCTTCTTTAGTATGCAAAAGGTCGGCCTCAAGACAGAGGGCTTTAGTAAAAAGAGAGTCTTTTTCTAGAGTTAAGCTAGCAACTTCATTTCTAGGCAAAATAGGTCTAGAAGATAAATCATTTGTTTGAGAAAGCAATTTAGCATTTTCAGTTTTGAGCACAACTATTTCTCTTTGATAGGCATAGACTTCTTTTCTCCTAGCATCATCAATAAGCTTGAGTTCTATATTTTCAGTTTTAAGAGTGTCAAGCTCATCTAGGCAATTTTGGTTTTCTATCTTAAGATTTTCAATGTTTTTAAGATATACACCATTCTCAACCTCTACTCCATTGTATTGAAGATCAAGGTCAAGAAATTGCTCTTGCAAGGATTCTATGCATCAAGATGCAATTTTTCATTTTCATCAAGAATGTCAATTTTTGCATAAAGATCATCAACTATCTCGCCTAATCTTTTTCTCTTAGATTTACATTTAGCAAAAGATGATTGGCATTCATTAAGCATATCAATGAGAGTTTCCTTAGATAGCTCAAGTAAATTAACATCACTAATCTTACTTACCTCACTTACCTCAATTACATCTTCACTAGTTGAGGCCATGAGGGCAAGATGGCATTCTCCATCTTCGGAGCTTGAGGAGCTTGAAGAAGAAGACTCCCATGCCGCATGAGCTGCATCTTTGGACCTTTTCTCCTTCTTTTCTTTTCTTTTGTACTTTGCTTCTCTTTTGTACTTGTCATCCTTCTTGTGGCTGCTCTTATGATGGCTCTTCTTTGCCTTTGGGCAGTCACTCTTGTAGTGGCCTTTTTGACCACACTCGTAACACCTAGGAGTTGAGGAGGAGGGCTTGCTCTTGAAGTGCTTCCCTTTTGAGTAGTTGGCTTCATGATCATTGACACCTTCATCTTCACTTGAGGAAGGGCAGGGAGACTTCATAGCAAGTTGTTGTTGTCGGACCATTTCTTCAATTTGAGCTTTGAAGGTGGTGTCCTTTATCTTCTTTGATTCCTTCTCTTCTCTTTTCTCCTCTTCCTCTTGCTTGTCAAGCCTAGGTTCATGGGCTTGAAGGTTACCAACCAGCTCCTCGGTTGATAACTCACTTAGCTTGTAGACTTCTTCAATAGAGGTGACCTTTGGCTCCCATCTCTTTGGAAGAGATCTCAAGATCTTGGCATTAATTGTACCTCTATCCATGACACTCCCAAGGGATGCAAGGCTGTTCAAGATGACATTTAACCTTGTGTACATATCCGCTACCCTCTCATTCTTCCCCATCTTGAAGTTCTCAAGAAGACCACCAAGCATGTAGACCTTGGCCTCCTTGACTTGCTCGGTCCCTTCATAGGTGACACACAACTTGTGCCATATCTCATGCGCCGTGTCCCACGAAGAGATGCGGTTGAACTCCGATGGTGTAAGGGCGGCGTAGATGATGCTCACAGCTTTAGCATTGAGTTGAGCACGCTTCATCTCCGCTTCCGTCCATGTGGTGATGTTGCCTTTTGGATCCTCATACTTGAGATGGACAATTTTCCACATTTCGAAACTCACCCCTTGGAGATAGAATTGCATTCTCCTCTTCCAATATAAGAAGTTTGTGCTGTCAAAGACCGGAGGTCTCATGGAGAAGCTTCCTTCAAGGTTGAGTGACCCAAGAGCCGAATCGCCCATCTTCTCCTACTTGTAGAAGTATCTTGGAGAAGACATGCTCTGATACCACTTGTTGGATCGATGGGCTCTAGAGGGGGGGGGGTGAATAGAGCTACACACACTTAACAAAATCGATTAGACCACCAATTTAAATGAAGTGTAAAAACTAATGCAAGCAGCAATTTGATATCTTATTCTAGCATACAAAGCAAGGATAAGAGATAATGAATTTCATGCACTTGGACAAGTGGTTTAAAGTGGTTCCACATCCTAAACTTAGGAGCTATGTCAGTCCACTACCTAGAGTTGGTTAGACTCTAGGATTTGCAACTTGGTCCTCTTATTTATCACGATAAGATTACAAGAAACATAAACCACACAACCAAGGGCTTAATTACACAAGCTAAGATCTTCAACCTATCCAAGGACTTACCCACAAAGTGAGATTCTTCAGCCTTGTACAAAGGACTTACCCAATCTCACCTTTGTCTTCAGTCTTGCAGGGATTACCTATCTTACTTGAGCTTGCCTTGCACCTCTCCTTCAATTGGAGAGCTTGCCCACGTTTTCCCTTCACTAAGGGAGCTGGAGCAACGATCAATCTTCACTCTTGAAGATCAGAAACACATCTTCCCCTTCACTCGGAGAAGAACAACAGCAACTCCTCTTTCACTCGGAGAAGTAGCTTCAATCAATCTTCTATTTGATTTGGAGGTGGGAAGAAAGAAGGGAGAGCTTTACATAGCACAAAGGACAACTCTCATACAAAGGAACCTATCTCACTCACGAATTTGTCTTGAAGGTAGAGAGAGAAAGGGGATCAAGGGCTTGGAATACTCTCAACTAAGCTAGAACCAAGTTTGCAATGGAAAGAGCAGCTTGGAATGAAGTCCAAGGGGTTCTATTTATAGTTGAGGGTGGCCCTTTATGTTGTGGGACACTTGGGTGCAAAAATGATCATTTTTCCTTCAAGAAAACAGTCATATTTTTGCCCAAAACAATTCACCAACGGTCATATTACTTTTTCTGCAAACTCCGTACAGTGCATTCGGTCGAGTATCAATGGGTGTAACTCGACCTATCAGGTAGCAGGCAATCTGATATTGAATTGATCGGTTGAGTTTGTCCTGAGGAAACTCGACCGACCATTTCAACTGGAAAAGGCCTACTACCCAATCGGTCGAGTTCTGTGAGTGCACAACTCGACCGATTGCAATCTTCAGGAAATTGACTCAGGATGATCGGTCGAGTTCCAGGGTGGGAAACTCGACCGACCAAGTGCCTGAAATGGATTTTCTAATTTGCAATAAAAGTGATTAGCACTTGGTGAATTTTGTCCCAGACAATTTTTTCTTCTAAGTTACAAGCATATACATCGTTACAAGTGATTACATTTATGTTCTAAGGTGATTTACATGGAAATCCTAAATTGCACACTTGTAGTCAATTTGGCTTGCACTAAGCCCATTCTAGGGCTTGTATATGTGATCCTTTTCATGTACCTAATGTCTGCAAACAATCTTTAACGCACATGTTAGATACATATGAATGGAATGGTTAAGTCATTATCAAAATATAGGTAATGTACAACCTCTAGGTCAACAACATCACCATGGACAACCCTTTCCAACATGCATGGACCGCACGACTCCAGACCAACATGCCACATGCTCATGTGAGCCCCACCTACTGGAGGAGTTTTGGCTCTGATACCATTCGTAACGCTCGGGCCCACTGCCCAAAGCTCTAGAAGAGTTTAAGGAATGATGGCTGGCCCCAAAAACCACCTCCAATCTTAATTTCACACTTTGCCCTCACTCACACTTAAGCCAAGATAAACTTCCCGATTGGTCACCCATCCTAGTACTACTCCAAGCTGAGCATGCTTAACTATGGAGTTCTTAGTGATAGGCTCCCTGAAAGGGAGGTGCACCTTGGTGATATAGGTAGTCCAATCATTTCTTTTAAGATTATTTTATATGAGGCCTCAAATACTGGGACGTTACAACCACATCAAGAGTTGTCGCTAGAATTGCTCCACGACCATGTATAACTCTTGTTATCCTCTTTCCTAGATACATTGTAGTTGACACAATCTACTAGTTAGAGAATTAGGCATTAAAATTTTTGTTTCTGCTGCCTTATCTATCACCTCGATTTCCCAACAATATGAGCATTAGTAATTTGAGTCGGTAGGGCAATAACAATAGAAATTGTAAACCCTAAAATAAATTAAATAATAGGGAAGGGTCTGAGACACTACATTGCCTAAACATAATGTATCACTCAAATGTGCATCAATAAAACCAATTAGTAGTTCTACAATAATAAAAATAGTAAACCCTAAAATGAACTAAATGATAAGGCATGACTTAACATATGGAATTGCCTGACATAATGAATCACTAAAATATGCATAATACATTGAATCCTTAGGGATAACAATAAAAATAGTAAACCCTAAAATGAAATAAGTGATATGTCACAGTTTGAGACACCACATTTGTTGATATGTATGCCCAGAGAGCCAATCCTATGATGAATGTAATGGCATAATTTGTAAGAAATTTGATTAATAAAAAGCAATCTTCACATTTTTTTATTCAGTTAATGTCTAAAGAATGATATTACTCAATGACATATGTATTCGGGTTGAGGACCTAAACAATGAGATCATACAGATGATAAGAGCATATACATTCTTGTTATGTTCCTAGTCAGATATTTTTGTGGAAGGATAATAGACAAAAATAACACTTAAGACTAGACTGTGTGTTTGTTGATGACATAATCTCATTAGTCATGATATTGTTGGTATGTATGCCCATAGAGCAAGTCATATGATGATTGTAATGGGATACTTTGTAAATGATTTGAATAATAATAAAGGCAATTTCCAATCTATATGTTTAAACTGTTTCTGAGATGATGGTGTAACATGATAGATGTCTAAAGATTGTTTTACTCAATAACGTATGCTTTTAGGTTAAGGACCTAAACGATGAGATCATACGGATGTTAAGAGTATACATTCTTGTATAGTCCCTAGTCGGTTGTTATTGTGGAAATAACCATAGACATCAATAACACTAAAGACTAGATTGTGTGTTGGTTGATGACAGAATCTCATTAGTCATGATATGGTGATATCAAACCAAGCACATAGGTACTTGTTAGAGAACAAGGTATCAGACAGGCCCACCGTGAGAGTGACACATGGAACCATGACATGGGAGTCACAGTCAGCTCTCACAGTGATGGTGGTGAGTGTGATTCTTAGACCTGAAATCACTACACTCAACACATGTCGTTGGGTACACTTTGACATCATCAAACGCAGTCCTGAAACATGGGTTGTTATAAAGGTGATGATTGGGTGGCTTTGACACATGGGGCTTTTGAGGGGTGAGTGATAGATATGGGATTTGTCCCTCCTAAGGGAGTTTGATATCCTTGGCCACTTGATGAGTAGGATTGAGAAAGGCATGCGCATGCACGTGTGAATCAATATGTGATATTGATGTCATACACATCTCACTCGGTCTACTCTGAGATCAAGGAAATGAATGAACATTGATAGGATGACTATTCCATGCCTAGAGTTCATTCAGGATATCAGTGACAAAGGAATTATACATTCACTGTAACACCACTCACGGATTGTAGGATGAAAGTTGTTCTCCAACTTTCTACTTTCACTTGGGTAGCAATGATGTGTGACTAGGCACCGCTCTTTGCTTGTGAAGTCATAAGTGTTATGGACTTTCACTGCCAACGTGAAATGGACCTGCAGGGTCACACACATAGGATTCAACCTGGAAGAGGAGTTTTGTCCACAAGCAATGTTTAGATTGATTACTAAAGGAGTTTAGTAGTTCAATTAAACACTCAATCAGTCGATGGCTTAATATCGTATGGTTCAAGGTGTTGGACGCATTGATTGAAGTATCAGATTGCTTGAAATTGCAATTGACTGATTTTTGCCCAACCTGTGCTCCCAACCGATCGGTTCATGTGATGAACCGGCCGGCTGAGGTTGCTGAACCGGTCGGCTGGAGTGTCCAGGCCGATCGGCTCAAGCCCAGGTTGAAACGAACGGTTCAAGGGTTGAACCGATCGACTCAACTGGTGCAACCGACCAGTTGGGAAAAGTCATGTCGGCAAGAATTTTCCTTTGGTTTCAAATTGCCCAATTCGAGTGGGAATAACATTGGTATTCGATACCAATTGGGAACGAAACAAGGAAAGTCTTTTGAGCCGGATTAGGACTATGAACCGATCGGTTCAGGGCACCAACTGATCGGTTGGAGTGCCCCAAACGATCGGCTCAGGTCCAACCGATCGGCTCAATGGCCGAACCGATCGGTTCAGTTGTGAACCGATCATTTCAAGTTGTGAACCGGTTGCTTTTTTGTGGAAAATTCTCGAACCCTTCTACTCCTGCATTAGTCCCGTATTGCCGGGCACAGAGAACCCTATCCCATGACCCACCTATATATATAGGGGTATTGGGGGCTTCTCAAGATACAACTCAGTGCAAGTTGATTGCTCTGCAAAGTTATCGTTCTCTCTGGTTTTGGTAACCGAGAGAGAGCCCAAGCAAGTGCTTCCCGCAAAGGGAGGTGCAGCAAGGGAAGGACAACTGTAGTTGCAATTGACAGCAGGAGAGTGTGTTGGTGACTAGTACGTCAACAAGAGGGTGCGACTCCTTCCACTTCCTTGTGGGACAAGGAGAGTGGAGTTCCGGGTGGTCCGTGTGGACTACTTCAGAGGCGGGAGGTCACTGCCACTCAGGAGGACAACTGTCATCCGACAGTCCGGTAGGAGGAGGAGTCTTCAGTCCCGGTGCGACCAGGAGCTGCACAGACACCGTCCAAGATCGGAGGTGAAGACCGCGCAAGGCGCGTGGCATTTTCGCCGAGCAAGCCTCGGGACAAGGTATGATTCACAAACCATCTTTCCTATTATATAGATGTTGACGCGATTCCTTTTGTTCTGAGTTTGGGGAGAAAATTTTTTGTTTCCGCTGCTTCTCTGCCTCCTCTAAAACCCAATAGTGGTATCAGAGCCACGTCAACCGCTCTATATTTTAGGATTATCGATATGATCGATTTTGGTTTGTCGCCTTTATTTATTGCATGCGATGCGAATAATATCGGCTTTATACATGTCCAATCTACAAATCCCTAATATACATATATGATATGTAATATTAATGCACTCGATACGCGTCGCCCTTAAACGAGTTTTGTGGTGGATGTGTAGCATGATTATGGCCTATAAACCCCTATATCTGTGTATGGTTGTTTGTATGGTTGCTTGCATCTCGGTCTGCGCACCGATTCCCTTTCTCATATTCCTGATGTAACTCGAAATAATTCGAGAATTCTTTTCCTACCTTTGCTCCCCCCGAATGTAACTCGGGGTTTCACAATTCAATTGTAAATAGGATAGATTTTATTTCCTGTTATGTCAAAGAACGGCGGACAACCTGAAGACGATCGGTTCAAGGAGTGAACCGATCGGTTGGTGATCCAGATGGCCGGTTCGAGGAACGAGATGAGCGGGTGGCGATCTGAGGAGATGCACGATGACCGATGAACCGATTGGCTAGAGGCGCCAGTTGATCGGCTGGTGGCACCCGAACAACCAACCTGATGGCGAGCCGATCAGTCATGGAGATGAGCTGATCAAACCCAGAAAGGCAGGCACAGATTTCATCTTGTATAGGTTGCATGTGATGTAGACCTAGATGACCGTGATTCCTCTTGGCTCGAGGAATCACAAATAGGATGGCCATAATCATTGCTTTTTATCGTTTATGCATGTTTTGTGTGGGATATAGCATGTATATGATACGTACTATATATTGTGGTGATTGGATATGTATATGTATATAAAAACCAAATCCCTCATTAAATATTAAGTTTTAGATGCCTTCCAAATGCGACACACGTGAAAAGCTTGATCGACCAAGTGTGGGCACGCCCTAGCGTGGTGCACCGTCTATCTCGTGGAAGCGTGAAGGATGAATGTGTGGGTCTGCCCTAGCAGGGTGCACATTCATCGTGTTGGCTTTGGGTCGGACTTAACAAGGTGATCTAGATGGGATCTAGTACCTTGAGGCATGGAGATGATCATGGCAAGGAGTTACATATGACATCTTTCAAGAGTTGCATATGATGCAATTGGCAAAAGTTTCCTACCTGAGAGATCTGAGTTGTGGGTGACAGCCCTAGCTGGTCCATGACTCAGAGGATTTCAGGATCTTGACCCACTAGAAGATTGTACGCTGCAATCTTCCGAATTGATGGTGAGAGCTATCAATTTGAGTCAAAATAGTGGGAGTGGTAATTAATTAAAGGCCTGATTAACTATCGTCAAATTTTTTTCAAATCAAATCAAAAGGGTTTTGACAAATGCAAATTTTTTCTTATAGAATGGAAAAAGAATCATCTTTTAAAATGGGCAAATTAATTGAGAATAAATTCCATAACTGGTTGAGGACTGTGAGAAGTGTTCTGCACAATCCAGATATACCAGGAGCCTTAGAATCCACTCTATGTACGCTTAATGCGTTGGTGAAGAGGAAAGTAGGTAAGGGAGAGAAGTGTTCTCTCGCCAAACCAATTTCTTCTACATGGAGAGGATGGAAGGAACAATGGAAGAAGAAGTCGGAGATAGAGATCTCCACTGCTGGTGTATACGTGATAGAGATTAACTTTACTACTTCTTCGTCATGGGTACTTGATACCGGATGCGGATCTCACATTTGTTCAAATGTGAAGGATCTTAAGAGAATTAGGCCTTTAGGGAAAGGCGAGGTTGAACTACGTGTTGCTAATGGGGCAAGAGTTGCCGCCAGTGCCATAGGAACCTATGAGTTAACTCTACCTAGTGGGCTAATAATAGAGTTGAAGAACTGCTATTATGTGCCTGCCATAAATAGGAATATCATTTCCGTCTCTTGTTTGGACAAAGATGGATTTGAATTTCTTATTAAGAATGGAAAGTGTTCCATTTCTAAAGATGGGATCTTTTATGGCAGTGCCCCTATGTCTTATGGTCTATACTTGATAGACTTGGAGACATGTGTATACAACGTAAACACCAAAAGGCAAAAACTCAACGACTCAAACAAAACATATCTCTGGCATTGTCGTCTAGGGCACATAAATGAGAAGCGCATTTCTAGACTCCATAAAGATGGTTACCTAGACTCTTTTGATTATGAATCAATAGAGACATGTGAATCTTGTTTGTTGGGCAAGATGACCAAGACTCCCTTTTCAGGTAAAGGTGAGAGAGCTAGTGATCTATTAGGACTCATACATACTGATGTATGTGGGCCTTTTAGAACTAATGCCAGAAATGGGTATCAGTACTTCATTACCTTCACTGATGATTTCAGTAGGTATGGCTATGTGTACCTGATGAAGCATAAGTCAGAAACCCTTGAAAGGTTCAAGGATTTCATGAATGAAGTACAGAACCAGCTTGGTAAAAGTATTAAGGCACTTCGTTCCGATCGAGGTGGAGAATACTTGAGCCAGGAGTTTGAGGACCTTCTGCGAGCCCGTGGTATTGTATCACAATGGACTCCGCCTGGAACACCACAACATAATGGTGTGTCTGAAAGAAGGAATCGCACATTGTTAGATATGGTGCGATCAATGATGAGTTTTGCTGATCTTCCAATTTCTTTCTGGGGTCATGCTCTTGAAACCGCCGCGTTTACACTTAACCGTGTGCCATCTAAATCGGTTCAAAAGACACCATATGAGATATGGTATGGGAAGCGTCCCGTTTTGTCTTTTATGAAGATTTGGGGCTGTGAGGCTTACGTTAGGAAAATGTTTCCTGATAAGCTTGGACCCAAATCCGATAAATGTTATTTTGTTGGATACCCCAAGGAAATGAGGGGATATTACTTATACCACCCTACTGACAACAAAGTGTTTGTAGCCAGGGATGCTGTATTCCGAGAGAGGGAATTTATTTCCAAAGGAAACAGTGGGAGGAAAGTAGAGCTTGAAGAGGTTCAAGCCCAACAAGAAAACATTGAACCGGTAGATGTACCAGAGGAAAATGTAGATTCACAAGGTGTTGTGGAATCTCAGTCTCCTCAGGTAACACAAGGACCTCGTAGATCTAGTAGGACTCACCTTGAACCTGAGAGGTTTGGATACCTTGTAACTCAGGAAGGTGGAGAGTTGATCATAGATGATGATCCAACTACCGACGTAGAGGCTATGGAGGGACCCGATTCTGAGAAATGGCTAGAAGCCATGAGATCCGAGATGGAATCCATGTACTCCAACAAAGTATGGACTTTGGTGGAACCACCCAAAGGGGTAAAACCCATAGGGTGCAAGTGGGTCTTCAAGAAAAAGACCGACATGGATGGCAATGTGCAAACTTATAAAGGCAGATTGGTTGCGAAGGGTTTTCGACAAATTCAAGGTGTTGACTATGACGAAACCTTTTCTCCAGTTGCCATGATTAAGTCCATCAGGATCATGCTTGCTATTGCAGCCTACTATGACTATGAGATTTGGCATATGGATGTTAAAACTGCATTCCTTAACGGGAATATTCATGAGGATGTGTACATGACACAGCCTGAAGGTTTTGTAGATCCAAAGAATGCCAATAAAGTCTGTAAACTGCAAAGGTCAATCTATGGATTGAAGCAAGCATCTCGGAGTTGGAATCTTCGATTTGATGAAGAAGTCAAAGTGTTTGGCTTTATTCAAAATGAAGATGAATCTTGTGTGTACAAGAAGGTTAGTGGGAGCTCGACCACATTCATCATATTGTATGTGGATGACATACTCTTGATGGGGAATGATGTCTTAGCCTTAGAGAAGGTAAAGACTTGGCTTGGGAAAACTTTCTCAATGAAGGACTTAGGAGAAGCATCCTATATTCTAGGAATTAAGATCTATAGAGATAGATCTAGAAGGCTTCTCGGACTAAGTCAGAGCACGTACATTGACAAGGTGCTGAAGCGGTTCAGCATGGAGAACTCAAAGAGAGGCAACATCCCCGTGCTACATGGAGTTACCGTCTCTAGAGCTCAATGTCCCCAATCTTGTGAAGAGAGGGAGCGTATGAATGAGATCCCATATGCATCAGCCATTGGATCCATCATGTACGCTATGTTGTGCACACACCCAGATGTCTCATATGCTCTCAGCATGACGAGCAGGTACCAGCCAGATCCTGGGGATGCTCACTGGACAGCCGTGAAGAACATCCTCAAGTACTTGCGAAGGACTAAGGATCAGTTTCTTGTGTACGGCGGTGAGGAAGAGCTGGTTGTAAAGGGTTACACCGATGCAAGCTTCCAAACTGATAAAGATGATTACAGATCGCAGTCAGGATTTGTGTTTTTCCTTAATAATGGAGCTGTGAGCTGGAAGAGTTCCAAGCAAGAAACAGTTGCCGATTCTACTACAGAGGCCGAGTATATTGCTGCTTCACATGCAGCAAAGGAGGCTGTGTGGATCAGGAAGTTCATTTCTGAACTTGGTATAGTTCCCAGTAGCTGTGATGCAATTGAGCTTTATTGTGACAATAATGGAGCTATTGCACAAGCTAAGGAGCCCAGATCACATCAGCGGTCCAAGCACATACTGCGGCGCTTCCATCTCATACAAGAGATCGTACAGCGAGGAGATGTGAAGATTTGCAAAGTACCAACTGAAGACAACATAGCTGATCCACTGACTAAGGCCCTTTCTCAGCAGAAGCATGATGGTCATGCTAGGTCACAAGGACTGCGTTTCCTTGGTGACTGGCTCTAAGTGCAAGTGGGAGTATGTTGGTATGTATGCCCATAGAGCAAGTCATATGATGATTGTAATGGGATACTTTGTAAATGATTTGAATAATAATAAAGGCAATTTCCAATCTATATGTTTAAACTGTTTCTGAGATGATGGTGTAACATGATAGATGTCTAAAGATTGTTTTACTCAATAACGTATGCTTTTAGGTTAAGGACCTAAACGATGAGATCATACGGATGTTAAGAGTATACATTCTTGTATAGTCCCTAGTCGGTTGTTATTGTGGAAATAACCATAGACATCAATAACACTAAAGACTAGATTGTGTGTTGGTTGATGATAGAATCTCATTAGTCATGATATGGTGATATCAAACCAAGCACATAGGTACTTGTTAGAGAACAAGGTATCAGACAGGCCCACCGTGAGAGTGACACATGGAACCATGACATGGTAGTCACAGTCAACTCTCACAGTGATGGTGGTGAGTGTGATTCTTAGACCTGAAATCACTGCACTCAACACATGTCGTTGGGTACACTTTGACATCATCAAACGCAGTCCTGAAACATGGGTTGTTATAAAGGTGATGATTGGGTGGCTTTGACACATGGGGCTTTTGAGGGGTGAGTGGTAGATATGGGATTTGTCCCTCCTAAGGGAGTTTGATATCCTTGGCCACTTGATGAGTAGGATTGAGAAAGGCATGCGCATGCACGTGTGAATTAATATGTGATATTGATGTCATACACATCTCACTCGGTCTACTCTGAGATCAAGGAAATGAATGAACATTGATAGGATGACTGTTCCATGCCTAGAGTTCATTCAGGATATCAGTGACAAAGGAATTATACATTCATCGTAACACCACTCACGGATTGTAGGATGAAAGTTGTTCTCCAACTTTCTACTTTCACTTGGGTAGCAATGATGTGTGACTAGGCACCGCTCTTTGCTTGTGAAGTCATAAGTGTTATGGACTTTCACTGCCAACGTGAAATGGACCTGCAGGGTCACACACATAGGATTCAACCTGGAAGAGGAGTTTTGTCCACAAGCAATGTTTATATTGATTACTAAAGGAGTTTAGTAGTTCAATTAAACACTCAATCAGTCGATGGCTCAATATCGTATGGTTCAAGGTGTTGGACGCATTGATTGAAGTATCAGATTGATTGAAATCGCAATTGACTGATTTTTGCCCAACCTGTGCTCCCAACCGATCGGTTCATGTGATGAACCGGTCGGCTGAGGTTGCTGAACCGGTCGGCTGGAGTGTCCAGGCCGATCGGCTCAACCCCAGGTTGAAACGACCGGTTCAAGGGTTGAACCGATCGGCTCAACTGGTGCAACCGACCAGTTGGGAAAAGTCATGTCGGCAAGAATTTTCCTTTGGTTTAAAATTGCCCAATTCGATTGGGAATAACATTGGTATTCGATACCAATTGGGAACGAAACAAGGAAAGTCTTTTGAGCCGGATTAAGACTATGAACCGATCGGTTCAGGGCACCAACCGATCGGTTGGAGTGCCCCAAACGATCGGCTCAGGTCCAACCGATCGGCTCAATGGCCGAACCGATCGGTTCAGTTGTGAACCGATCATTTCAAGTTGCGAACCGGTTGCTTTTTTGTGGAAAATTCTCGAACCCTTCTACTCCTGCATTAGTCCCATATTGCCGGGCACAGAGAACCCTGTCCCATGACCCGCCTATATATATAGGGGTATTGGGGGCTTATCAAGATACGACTCAGTGCAAGTTGATTGCTCTGCAAAGTTGTCGTTCTCTATGGTTTTGGTAACCGAGAGAGAGCCCGAGCAAGTGCTTCCCACAAAGGGAGGTGCAGCAAGGGAAGGACAACTGCAGTTGCAATTGACAGCAGGAGAGTGTGTTGGCGACTAGTACGTCAACAGAAGGGTGCGACTCCTTCCACTTCCTTGTGGGACAAGGAGAGTGGAGTTACGGGTGGTCCGTGTGGACTACTTCAGAGGCGGGAGGTCACTGCCGCTCAGGAGGACAACTGTCATCCGACAGTCTGGTAGGAGGAGGAGTCTTCAGTCCCGGTGCGACCAGGAGCTGCACAGACACCGTCCAAGACCGGAGGTGAAGACCGCGCAAGGCGCGTGGCATTGTCGCCGAGCAAGCCTTGGGACAAGGTATGATTCACAAACCATCTTTCCTATTATATAGATGTTGACGCGATTCCTTTTGTTCTGAGTTTGGGGAGAAAATTTTTTGTTTCCGCTGCTTCTCTGCCTCCTCTAAAACCCAACAGATATGTGATATCAAACCAAACACATAGATGCTTGTTATAGAATGGTGTATCAGACAAACCAACCTTGAGAGTGATACATGGAAATCATGATTGGTAGTCAGAGTCACCTCTCATAGTGATGGTGGTGATTGTGGTTCTTAGACCTGAAAGCACTACACTCATCACATGCCTTTCAATGTATTTTAACATCATCCATTGTGACCTTGAATAAGGGTTTCCATAAAGGTGGTGCTCGGGTGCATTGTGACACATGAGGATGACTGTGAGTGACGTAGATGAGATTTGTCCCTTCTACATGTGTATGATATCCTAGCCACTTGATAAGTGAGACTGACAAATGCATGGCCATGTTGACGTGAGTCAATATGTGATATTGAGCGTACACATATCTCAGACAATCTTCTCTAGTTCAAGGAACATGGAATGAACATTGAAGAGGATGATGATTCCATGCCTTGAGTTTAATCTGGTTATTAGAGACAAAGGAACTATACAATCACTATAACACCAATCATAGATTGTAGGTTGAAGTTGTTCTCCAACTTTCTAAATACTTGGATAGCAATGATGTCTTGCTAGATACTGCTCATTGCTTGTGATGTCATAAATCAATTATGGACATTCATTGTCAACGTAACTTGGAACCTATAGGGTCACACACATAGGATACCCTTGGAATAGAAGTTTATTCATGAATGTAGTTAAAACTTGATCACTAAAGTGTTAGGTATTCAATTTAAATAAAAATAACTAAAAGTTGATTGATTGTACTGTGAACCGACCAGTTCAAGTGCTAAACCAATCAATTCAAGTGTCAGGTTAACTGAACCACCATTGGCAATCAGAACCATAAGATGACCGGTTCAATAAGTGAACCGATCGACTTAGGTCTATGGGCCGATCAGTTTGGGTCGTGAACCGACCGTTTGGCTGATCCATTCAATTAGATCAAAGATTGATGTTGACGTCATGTTGTGCATTAATGGAATATCAATTACTAATAAATTGCAATTGGGAAACATAGTGCAACAACCGGTTGAAGGGTTGAACCAATCGGCTCACATGTGAATTGATCGGTTCAGTAGTGAATCGACTGGATCAACGTTCATAGGTTCCAGAAAATTCATGCAATTCCATCTCTTCAACTCCTGGTCAGAGTGGAAGCCTTGACCCTCCTATAAATAGAGGGGTACTGGGGGCCTTCCAGAGACACAACAATAAGCTCTGATTTTTTTGGTCTTCTCATAGTTGTGGTAACATGAGAACTCAAGCAAGTTCTACCCGTCAAAGGGAGGAACAACAAGGGAGAGATAATTGTGGGAGAGCAAGTTGATGCTAGCACGTCAACTAGGAGGGACAACTCATTCATGTCCATTCATCTAGAATGATAGGAGTTCCTGGTGGTCCATGTGGAGTAATACATAGGCAAAGAGACCGTTGCCTGCCGCTAGGAGGATGAAGTCAACTGCCATCTGTGGTGATCAACCAGGAGGCCACTGCTAATGTTGTCCAAGTGCAATAGACACATGCTACTGTAAGGGATAGTCATTGGACTTGATCCAGTACCAGGTATAAGCCTTGCAAACCCTCCTTCTCATTACATAGTTGTTGACATAGTCTAATGTATTAGAGGAATATGACAAATAATTTATTTCTTTCCGCAACCTTATGTGATGCCATATTTCCCAAAAAATTGCCTAAATGTAATGGATCACTTAAATGTGCATAAATAAATTTAAATGGCAGGGCTATAAAACATTCAATTTTATATGAAATTAATGATTGGGCATAGTCTGACACACAACATTACCTAAAGCTAACACATCACTAAAATGTTTGTTAGTAAAATGAAAGAGTAGTGCTATAACAAAAAAAGAACTTAACCTAATATAAAAATATTGATGAGGCATACTACATTGCCTAAATATAATGAACGAATAAAGTGCATAAATAAAATTCAACAGGGATACAACTATCCAAAAATGATATACGAATGGATAAAAAAGGAACACAAATGATACAAGGCAAATCAAACCTCATCAAATTCAAGTTGAATTGCTTTTTGAATAGAAAACTAGAAATATGAAATTATTGTGGAGATGGAAAATAGACAACCAAAACCAATATGGGCTAAGAATTGAAACCAAAACACACTAAGAAATGAGAACTGATGTGAAATAACAAATGCATTATGAGGTAGGTAATAAGAAAGCATAAAGGACACCCATGTAAGGAAGAGTGTATATCCGACACCAACAATACACTAAGATTCAACCAACAAGCTGATAAATGAAAAATGGTGCACCAGATGAAGGAGGATCACATGAGACTTATAACTTGGTTGCCTCATCACAAATTTGAGATGTGGGGATGTACATGAATTGGAAAAATGAAAAGATGAGTTCCAAACCAGGGACACAAGGAGCGGAAGATCTAGGTTAATTACTGGAAATATCCAAGCGAGGTACCATATGACCTCTCTTTTTATCAACATAACTACTAACAATTAGAGAGTAAGCCTAGACCTAAACCTAAGAAATGAAACAACATATTCTCAACAAACACGATTGAAACTGTATATAAGAAACACATGACAACCTTTTCCTTATAAAACCTTAAAACAAAATTCAACATCAAAGAATCCATATATTCAATCATCACGAATCTCATAGATCTCCATTTAAAATAAAATCATATCTTGCTTCTCATATATAGTTCAATACATCATAATACATGTACACAAAATAAATAAATTTAATATTTAACCCACAGCTAGAAAGAGAGACTTATCCTATTTACATCTTTTGTGTCACAACCTCTCTTCCAGATGTCATTATACATAAAAAGTGAAACAACCTCATGAGACTTATATAGTTCCCTAGTGAGTGGGAATTTCCACGTAGCCAAGTGAAATGCATCAACATTAGGTTAAGTATATTGAACTTGAAAGAAGCTTGTAGAAATTGATAAGCGTAATGAGTTATCCTACATTTAGCACATGCAATTTATGATAATATTTTAAATACTTAGAGAGAAATCCATATCGTGAAGTTCTATCTTTTTAGCATAAATGAGAGCATGTCTGTTAATAGATCAACAAATACTTTTCATTCCAGAACTCATTCCTACTACCAGAGTAACAAAGTTAACATCTAAACATTATAATCTAGCAATAACTACACACATATGTAATACTACACCAGCTAGACAAAGACCATGTCTTATAGTCCCAAAGCTGAAGTTCACATAAGACATATCTACCAAATATGACTATTCAAATGGAAACTAAAGTCAAATCATAATAAGAGTAGATATGAATCCACCTTAGACTAGATGCAAAAGTTTGTAATAAAATTTCATTCTAAGAAGAGCACAATAAGGAAATAAATTATATTTAAAAAAGAATTACTGATCCACAAATAATAAATGTACTCAAGAATAACAAATTTATCAACTAACACTAAAAGGAATATAAGTACCATTCATATCATATTGTATACAACTTGTCACATTTTATTCATTTGCCCTACAACTACATGGATTTTACCTCACCAAGTAGATCTCTCCATGCCTATTTATTGTGTGAACTACTCATACTCATTATCTTAGGGTTTATCTGGCCACCCTAAGGTAGCTACAACTACACCCTAGTCCACCATAAGACCTCCTAAAGAGGCTAAGGTAGGGTTTTTAGCCTCCTACCATTATGTCCTCACCTAGGATACACAAGATAGGAACAAACATAACTAAACAACATATATCATAATATTTCTCATATTTCACAAAATACATTTCATAGAAGCTTATTCCTTGTGGACATACACTTTCACAATTGAGTATTTACAACCAGAATCACACAACGTGGATCACTCCTAAATCCTAGTGGTGTACCCTTCAAGATCTCAATCCACACTTCATAAATCCTTCTTATAATCATCTGATCAATACAAGGGGATCCATTTCCTTTTCCCCAATATGGACCTCAAAAGAAACTCACCGTGTTCATGGAACCAACTAGATGTATCTACCTTGATCATATTAAAGAGAATATAATTCATCATTTATCATGTGTGTGTATTCTCACACAACTGGAATGATATGAATCAAATTAGGATCAACAAGAAAGACAACCATTAATCTTTATTACAAACAACACAATAATCTACAATTTACAACATACATGTTTCATTTCCCATTCAAGAATCATTTTACATGAACATCATCAACGTGCTATCCATCTCATATATAATCTCATTAACAACTGTATACCCTTATTTGAGTTTTTCATAAACAAGTGATCATATATACACCATTTAATCTAATCATTTCATTCCATCTCACTCTTTTTAGTATATACATTTATAATGTCATTAGAATTATTCTTTGCATCTAAATAATGTTTATATACATCACAAGTATTATCTAACTTGTTTTTCTCAAAAGTAGAGTAATATCAAGAATTAGCAGTCATAGAACACAACAAATATTTCATAGTCAATTTTATCAATACCACTCAACAACCATGATTTACTCTCTTATAATCAAGTCAATTTATATTCAATCATCTATATTTATTAATTCTTCATTTTTGATTACTAGCACTTTACTCATAATACTAGGGTTAGGGTTAGGTTCATCGATCTAGCTAATTATTTTCTTCATTTTCCATTCATTTCATATTCATTAGTCTTAACTTTTTATTATATTTCTCACTCAATATAACTGTAGGAATTGATCATACTAAAATACTTAATGCACAATGCTTCTATTTCATTGACACACATCATGATCCAATTTGAGCGTATTCCCTTTGACTTAAATTAACCAAAATATATTTAAAACTTCCTCATACTCATTTGATTAGTATTTCATCCATTACTTATCATCACAATTTAGTGACCCTTGTCCATTCCTTTCTTGCATTTAGATACATGTACCGTGACCTTTGTCTTCTAATGAATTTCATAGTTTAAAAAATACTTCCATTTCTTAAAAGACTATCATTTTAGGAATCAAGACACACTAGGGTTACCTCTTCATACTTCTTAGTCTCTAGCCATGTCCTTAAATCATTATTATGTCACTTATAGAGAAGACTTGCATTCATTTCAAACTTAGTGATTATTCCTTAAATTATAATACAACAGATGCATTTGAATTAGATCATCATCATAGGACTTTCTTTACTTTCAACAATAGTACCTACAATTGAGCATTTCTTCACATTTATAAAGTTATACACAAGTCTGAGATTTATCTCTTCTATTCATCCCAACACTAAATTTTGGGACTTTTAGGAAGTCCTCTATGTTTAATACATATTAATCCATCATCAGAAGTGACTTATTATTCAATAACTACATTAGGGTTTACACGGGTGTAAGGCTATTCATGACACATGGAGACTCTAAATTTTTGTTCTACACAATCCATCCATTGTTCCCATATGTTCACCGATTCATCGGCTCATTTGAGTCAATCCCTCAACATTAACCCTAAATAGGGAACACATTCATTTACCCTCTTACTAGTCCCCATGTACATTTCATATCCAACTTCAATAAATATTTTACAATACTATTGAGGAAATCATGCTTATTCAAATTAAATATGATTTATACATGTCCACTCACTTTCCAAGCATATCATTCATTAGGCTAATTTTAATCAATATAAGCATAAACATTATTATTATTTCCCATCAAATTTTCTAAGGAACTTGAATCCATATACCATGAACTAACCAAGTAAAATTTAGTTATAATGAATCTAAAATAATAACATTGAATTCCCCACAAAGTTTTCCAATTGGTTAACCAACTACATAAATGCTTCAAGCAATATATCCATTAAACTTTAGTCTAAGCTCTCAACATGCTTAAATATCTTAATGATGCCATAACATTTCACCTTAGGTGTTAAACACCTCAACTTCATATCCCTATAACTAAACATTTCTATAAATCCATCAAGATCCTAGACATCGACTCCCTTCTTCCTCCTTCCAACTCAAAAACCCTAGAAATGGAGATCAAAAAGATAGAAAGAGAAAAGAGGGTTATTTGATATCCTTTTGATTAAAACAATATTAAGGACGGATTTTAGACATAGAAAGATAATTAATCATGAAATCCTATCTAGGGCTGTTAAACTTACATGATTTTGCAAGCTTTTGAAAGTTGAAACTTCAAATCAACATTTCTGACTTTTTTCTTCTTCAAAATCCTAATTCTCCCTATCTCTTATGGGATAAACTAGGGTGGTGGTTTAGTGATATAGATTAGATGAGGTGTTTGGAACATTTACAAACAAGTCCCAAATTCATTTTTAATCTTTTATTTAAATATTCAAAATGGTTGGTCGACCGAGTTATTCCTAATAAGAAACTCAGTCATCACAACACTTTGTGATCACTAAAAATATCATCCAAAAATTGTGAAAATTTAAAATGTTGTCATAAGTGGAGTTTTCAAGATAATATTTAATTTCAAGTAATTTTTATTTATTAATAAATAAATAAAAATCAAATACCACACTGCTATACTTTAGTCAATATAGCATGGGGTCAGTTGAGTTTTTCCTAGGGAAACTCGACTGACTAGCTGGTCATAAAAGCATTCAAAAATTCATAAATTTTGCAAAGAGCCTTTATTTGATTATGTAATATACATCCAAATTTCAAAGTAATCTGAATTATAGATAACATCATTTACTAAAATACTATACCTATCATATCCTTGACTCATATACTATAAAAACCCTCAATTGGCCAACTAGGGTTTTTATTTCTCAAACTCTAATTGTTAAAAAACCCTATGTCAAGTGGCTCATAAAGTTCAAAATATCATAAAAAACTATCATCATTAATCAGGTTTAGACTAGGATCAATCTAGTAAAGTATGTAATCATCCAACTACACACTAATTTTGTAGGGAAATATGGCATCAGAGCAGGCAGTGGAAAAGAATATATTAACTGCCATATTCCCCTTATAACAGTAGATCGTGTCAACAACTATATAATGAGAAGGATGATTTTTAGGACATACCTGGACTTGGAGCAAGTCCAACGACAATCTCCTCGTCGTCTTGTGTGCCTTTCTTCAAATCGCACTCGAACAACGTCTGCAGCAACTCTTGGTTGATCACCATGAATGACAACTTGATGTTGTCCTCCTAGAGGGAAAACTCCCCGCTTCTAGAGTATCCCACATGGACAACCAGGGACTCCTATCATTCTAGAAGAATAGACAGTAAAGAGTTGTCCCTTCACGTCGGTGTACTAGAACCAACTTGCTCTCCCACAATTATTCTCCCTTATTATCCCTCCCTTTATCGAGAAGGACTTGCTTGGGTTCTCTTAATTACGACAACCAGAGAACACAACATTTGTTAGAAGCAATTGAGTTGTGTCTCAAGGAAGCCCCAATACCCCTCTATATATAGGAGGGTTAGGATCAGGGATCCCAGTCTGTACGGGAGTGTAAGGGACCAAAATTTCACACATTTTCACAACCTATGAGCGGTGAAACTATCATTTCAAAGGTGAATTAGCATGTGAGATGCTTAGTTCAACCCTTGAACTAGTTTTTTCGTCATGTTTCCCAATCACAATTGTATTGGAAATTCTAATCCAAGTAATGCACAACATGACGTCAACACTAATCCAAGTAATGCACAACATGACGTCAACACTAATCCTTGATGCAATTGAATTGATCTATGAACCAAGCGTCTCATCACATGAACCAATCATTTGATGACTGTGAGCCGATCAATTCACTCAGTGAACCGGTCGATTCATTCCCTTGTTCATCCACAATTCAGACAATTCCATTTCCAATCAACCTGACACTCCATCCAATCGGTTCAACACTTGAACTGGCAAGTTCAGAGTCCAGTTTGTCAATTGTTATTAAAATTGAATACCTAAACACTTTAGTAATCAAATTAAGCATCAATCATGAATAAACTCCTATTCAAAGTGTATCCTAAGTGTGTGACCCTATAGGTTCCATATGATGTTGGCAGTGTGTGTCCATAACTAGTTTATGACATCACAAGCAAAGAGAGGTATCTAGCAACACATCATTGCTACCCAAGTAAATGGAAAGTTGGTGAACAACTTCAGCCTACAATATGTGATTAGTGTTATAGTGTTTGTATAGCCCCTTTGTCATCGATATCTAGATCGAAATCAAGGCATGGAATTGTCATCCTCTTCAACATTCAATCTCTGTTCCTTGAACTCGAGCAGACCGTCTAATATATGTGTAAGCTCAATATCATATATTGAGTCACATGTGCATGGACATGCATATCTTAGTCTCTCTAATCAAGTGGATAGGATATCATACTCTTATAGGAGGGACAAATCCCCTCTATATCACTCACAGTCATCCCCATGTGTCACAGTGTATCTGATCATCACCTTTATGACAACCCTGATTCAAGGTTAGGATGGATGATGTCAAAGTACGCTGAAGGACATGTGATGAGTGTAAAAATTTCAAGTATAAGAACCACAATCACCACCAACACTATAAGAGATGATTCTGACTACCAACTATGATTCCATGTATCACTCTCATGGTGGGTCTGTCTGATACACCATTCTATAATAAGTGTCTATGTGTTTTGTTTGATATCACATATCATGACTGATGAGATTCTCTCATCAACCAACACACACTCTAGTTTATGTGTTATTACTGTCTATCAACCTTCCACAATAACATCCGATTAGGGACATAACAAAAATGTATATACTCTTGACATCCATATGATCTCATTGTTCAGGTCATCAACCTGAAGACATCTGTCATTGAGTAATATCATTCTCTAGACATTTATTAAGTTCATTATCTCATAACTGAATAAAATATAATAAAGTGGAAGATTACTATTATTATTAATCAAATCATGTACAATTTATACCATTACAAACATTATATGATTGGCTCTATGGGCATACATACCAACATACTCCCACTTGCACTTAGAGCCAATCCCCCATGAACTTAATCCCAAGTGATCTAACATGACCATCATGCTAAATCTATGAAAGTGCTTTTATCAAGGTCCCACCACATTGCTTTCGGTTGGTACTCTACAAATCTTCACATCTCCTTGCTGGACGATCTTTTGTAGGAAATGGAAACACCTTTGTATACGCTTGGAATGTTGATGCGATCTGGGTTCCTTAGCTTGTGCAATATCCCTTTTGTTGTCACAATATAGCTCAATTACATCACTGATGCTTGGAACTACCCCGAGTTCTGATACAAACTTCTTGATCCAAACAACCTCCTTTGCTGCATTCTATGCAACAATATACTCAATCTCTGTTGTAGAATCCACATCCATCTCTTGCTTGTAACTCTTCCATCTCACAACTCCGTTGTTGAGGTAAAATACAAATCTTGATTGTGATTGATAATAATCTTTGTTAGTTTGGAAGCTTGCATCGATGTAACCCTTTGCCACCAACTCTTCCTCTCCACCGTAGATAAGGAACCACTAGTACATATACTACCTTTAATGTCGGTTAAAATGGATTTTTTACGTCAGTTTCTAAGTGACACTTAAGTGGGCGACACTAAAGGTAGAAGCCTATGGTGTCAGTTCCAAAACCGATGACATGGAGCCGACCCCAATTGGTAACCAAAAAAGAACCGACATTGGTGGGATCTATAGTCGTCGATTATCTACAGAAAACTGATGCCTATCTCCATACCTGATTTTTTTTTGGCCTAGGTTAGGACATAGTCATCGATTATTTCAGTAAAAACTAACAACTAACTCCCTTTCCAAACAAAAAGTGATTGGTTCATAGTTGTCAATTTAGAGTAAAACTGACAATATAACTACAAATCATTGTCAGTTATGATTTCATAAACCGACGCCTCTCTCCATACTTGAAAATTGATTTTTGGCCTGGGTCAGGACATAGTCGTTAGTTTGTTATAAATAACCAATGACGTAGACCTTCATTGACAGTTCTCATAAATAACTGACGGCTTAGTGTTGTTTTTTTAAATACCAACTTGCATGTCTATTTTCTAGCTGGTTAGCAGGATGCAGAACCTATAGTTCAATTATGAACTGCATGTTTACAACATACTATGATTTTAGTCTAACACCAGGTCACAAACCTACAATAATAAGATGATCAAGACTATATATACATCTTGTAATTCACATACATGTAGAAACACAATTAATTCATTCACATGATTCACACACATGTAGAAACCTGTAGTTCCATTCATTCATCCATTTTCACATTCACACACATGTAGAAACCTACAGTTCCATTCATTCATCCAATTTCACATTCATACACATGTAGAAGCACATTCATTCATTCATCTTCACATTCACACACATGTATATAGATCAAATTTCAATAAGATAATTAAAAAAAGTCATTCACACATGTATATATAAGCACCACATATATACAGAACTAATGACATCAAAGTTTAGAAATGTCATTCTTTATCATCAGTACCCCAATCATAATAAAAAATTGCCTCCTTTTCAAAGGCTTTTGCCCATTTTTCTTTTCTACCATCTAATTGTTCTATCGTATAGGGAATATATACATCTAAAAGCTTTCCCCTGTATTGAAATCACTAGTTTTAAACACCTGCAAAGAGAATGATGTATATATATAATTAATAAGTTTGATATTTTCATATTATATAATGAGACTATACTTATGATGATCAAGACTATATATTACATGTTGTATGTTTTCAATATCTTGTGCATCATATCTGAAAATCATGTCCATATACCGCATCATGTAGTATCCACATGACCAACCGTTGTTTTGTACAACACACTATAAATTTCAACATACAAAATGTTAATAAATAAAAACAAGCATAGTTCACACAAAAATATGCATTTGAGTCAGGAAACTACATCCACATTTTCCCAAACTATCACTTTCTTTTTTTTGTCCACGTTTCCTCCAGTATTTTTGAAATCTTTTAATTATCTATATGTTAATGTAGCACATTGAATTACATTAGTAAATAGTCATGTATAATAGATGTAAAAAAATATAAATATAAAATTTTTCTCATGTGTATAATGGCCTTTTCAAACTGTGTCCCAAATGATCTAATTTGTTCCCTTTAGGATCTAGATAATAAACAGTCAATGCCTCCGAGATAGCAACCAGTAACTCCCAATGCTTACCTCTACTGATAAGAAAATAAAAAATATATAACTCAAAATCCACAATGAAATATAATTTTTAAGTAAAAAATATAAGCAAAGTAAACTTACCCAACATTATATGGAGATATTATCACGCTCTTTTTCACTTCAGCAAAATATTTTAAAGCGATAGAGCAATATAAGGTAACTGATGTAGGGTCTTCATTTATAAGACTGATCAAGGATGGAACTAGAAATCCCATACGAGTCATTGAAAAATATTTGCAAAACCTATGTAAGTGGATGCAAAACATATACGACATATGCATTAATATATATGAAAACATATCACCATATATAAAATGAGGTATATATATATATACATACATACATATATATATATATATATATATATATATATATATATATATATATATATATATATATATATATATATATATATATATATAAGATCTCACCATATCCATAGTTCTATCATAGATGAATTTAGCCAAGCATAATGAAACAACTCCAAAATATCTTATTTTTCATACACAATCAGGAAGGAAGATTGTATATAACAAGCATAATAGGCAATTGCTATGTTGGCTGCTCAATGTGCAGTATAGATTCAACCCATCAGTACAAAGCCCAAGTCTTAGATTCTTGACTTCGTCACCAAACTGAGGGTACAATAAGTCAATCTTCTTCCACTGTGGGGAATCAAACGCATGTCGTAGGATCCCATCATTATTTTTCTTAACCTCTGCATGCCACCTTAAATTCTTTGCATCTATCAGATTGGCAAACAAGCGTTGAAATTGTGGTATTATAGGTAGATACCACATCACCTTAATAGTAGAGACAGTTTTAGACTTCCCCAAAGTCGTCATTTTATACCTTGACACCCCACATTTTAGATAATCTTTCAAATCCATGTAGTCCTTTTTAAATAATACACAATCATTCAAACATGCATGTATCTTCTTAGCCTTCATTCCCATTGGGCAATCTATTTTCTTTAACTCGTATGTTGAGATTGGAAGCTCATTTCCTTTAGGAAGGATTTCTTTCAACAAAGACAACAATGACGTGAAGCATTTTTTGCTCCATCTATTGTTAGCCTTTAGATTATACAATCTCAACACATCGCTCAACTTTGTAAAATTAGTACAACCTATGTATAACGATCTCTCAGCATCATGCACAATGTTCATAAACAAGGAAGATGGATCAGTGTGCTCTACCCGACAACTATCCAACATCACATTTACGATGTCTATCCGAATCGATTCGTTCACATCTACATCATCGATGGCAATTTCTTATTCAACACAAGCACTGCTATTGAAATCTGCTGATCTCAGGTTTGAAATCTCTCCATACCAGTACCATTCTGTATAGCCTTGTACAATCCCATTGCACATGACATGACTTCTGATTTTGTCACTAATGCCGCCTTTCAAGTTATTACCGCAATGCCTACATGGATAATAGAACCTATCTCTAGGTTGTTTCCTATATTCCTCCACAAATATAATAAAATGCTCAAGACTAACAATAAACTCTGGGGTGCAGCGATTTAGAATGGATATCCATGATCTATCCATTCTATGATAAAAAAGAAAATAAGTATTAAGGTTTAGAGTTTACATATTAAGTTAAGGATTTATAGATAGATTAGGGTTTATTGTTTTAGATTTAGGGATAAGGATTTAAAGATTAGGGCTTAGGGTTAAATGATTAGGGTTTAAAAAGATTAGGGTTTAGGGTTTAGTAATGAATGTGTGTACCGCCTATCCCATTCTTGAACACCTAATATTACTAGTTTCAAGAAAATTTTAGCAACAATTCCCCATAGTTCTCCAAGTACACCGATGTACATGGGCAAATGCCCACCAACATATGTACTTAGAGAACAAACGAGGAAGTGGTGGAGAAATATCTTGAAAACCAAAAATACATTATACACTTACATCCTAAGTGAGATTAAGTGTTCAAGAACAATCCCAAACCAGGGACTATCCAAGATTACTCCTAGTGAGTAAATCTTGGGCGGGTTTCTAGGCCAACAAAATACATGTATATATGTTGTCATTCTTATACCTATGATCATAGTTTCATCATTCATATCCTAGGTTTTATGTAACATCATTTAATTCAATTCATTCTTCCATTTAGGTTAGTTCATTCATTCATCATTAACCCTAATTAATCAATATTAATCAACTAAACAATCTTGAAGAGCAATTATTGAATTAAGTTAAATTAATCACTAACAAGAGAGAAAGAAAGCAATATTAATTAATTAAATTCATTCATGCATCACTAACCCTAACTAATCAATATTAATCAACTACTCAATCTTGACGAGCAGTTATTGAACTAAGTTAAATCAATCACAAATAAGAGATAAAGAAAGCAATATTAATTAATTAAGTTCATTCATTGCATCATTAACCCTACTTAATCAAAATCTACTTCTGATTAACCACTCACCGCAATGGTAGGCTACGCCGACAATGGTAGGAGGTGGAGGTCATCACGGCTAGAGAAGAAGGAAGGTGGGCTGCGACGATGGTTGGAGGTGAAGCAGACTATGGTGGTGGTGATTGGAGCGGCGACTAGTGGCTGGAGCTGAGCACCGGCCAATGGCGGCGAATGGAGCAGTGTCCTCCCAAGCTCCTCAAATGGTGGAGCTACTTAGGTGACATCATCCTCCCAAGCTATTGGTTGAAGGAGGAGGCGAGAACCTACAACCCTGACGACCGATGAGTAACAGATGAATGGAGGAAGAGAGGAGTAGAGAGACGGTGGTGGACCTTAGAGCTACAATGGCAGTGGTGGGGATTGCAAATCACTAGAGAAGAAGTAGGTCAATCGTGATGAAACTGAGAATGAGGAGAAAGTTTGTTTCATGTTGGTGCTATTATGTTACCCATAGTCTTTGGTTGTTTTGAAAAACCGAAGAGTAACTCCTAAAGTTTACCCTCAGGTTAGGGGTATAGTCATCAGTTACTTGTGAAAAACCAACAACTAAGTCCAAATCGAAACAAAAAAAGTTGCCCTCGGTTAGGGTTTTAGTCATCAGTTGCTAGAGAAAAATCGGCGATTAGCTCCTAAACTAAAAAAATAGTATGACATAGTCATCCATTACGAATGGAAAAACTGACCTCTATATACATATCGGAACAAAAAATTTTGATCTACTATTAGCGCCATAGTTGTTGGTTGTCTAATAAAAATTGGCGACAAAGGATCAAATTGGGGGAAAAATATTTTTGTAGGGACAAGGCGTAAAAACACCTAGTCGTTGGTTTCTAGTAAACAACCAACACTATAGATCCTTCCCCTTAAAAAAGTTTGTATTGCGAAGGGTGATTAGTCGTGGGTTAGTTGACAGAGCCGATGGCTAATGAGGGGATACATTTTTCACAGTGACATGATGTAAAATATGTGTCGTCGGCTTTAGCAAAAACTGACGCCAGATTGAAAATTTTAGAGGCAAATTTTTTTCCCTGGAAAATTGTATTTTGAGGGTAATTTTAGACGTCAATTTCTTTGAAAAGAAATTTATGTTAAAGTAAAAGCAGTACTGGTGTATTTTCTAAATCGACATGACTTCACATATGGTGACAGTTGTCTTAAATAACTGACATCGTTGTTCTTTGGCGTCTATTTTTTTGTATAACCAACGCCATCAAAGGTGACATTATATGCCATTTTTGTACTAGTGAACTGATCCTTAATTCTTCTCAAGTACTTAAGGATGTTCTTAATGGCTATCCAGTGAGCATCACTTGGATCTGATTGACATTTTCTCATCATGCTCAATGCATATGAGACATCATGATGAGTACATAACATTGGATACATGATGGATCCAATTGTAGATGCATATGGAGTCCTACTCATGTATTCCCTTTCTTCACATGAACTGGAACACTGAGCTCTAAAGATGGAAACTCCATGAGACATGGGTGGGTTTCCTCTCTTTGAGTCTTCCATGTTGAACCTCTTCAATACTTTATCAATAAATATGCTCTGACTTAGTCCTAGAAACCTTCTAGATCTATATCTCTATAGATCTTAATTCATAAGATGTAGGATGCTTTGCCTAAGTCATTCATAGATAATGTATTTCCAAGCAAGATATTTACCATTTATAAAGTTGGTATGTCCTTCCCCATCAATAGTATGTCATCTACATACAATATGAGGAATACAATCATGCTCCTACTAACCTTCCTGTACACATAAGGTTCATCTTCATTTTGACTAAATCCAAATTCTTTGTCTATGTCATCAAATCAAATATTCCAACTCCGAGATGCTTGCTTCAATCCATAGATTGACCTTTGTAGCTTACAAACTTTATTTGCATCATTTGGATTTATGAAGCCCTTAGGATGTGTAAAGTACACATCCTTAAGAAGATTCCAGTTAAGGAATATGGTTTTAACACCCATATGCCAAATTTCATAATCATGATAAGCTGCAATGATAAGCATGATCATGATGGACTTAACCATGGCAACTAGAGAAAATGTTTTGTCATAGTCAACACTTTGAACTTGTTTGATATCCTTTGCAACCAATTTGCCATTATTGGTTAGTAATTTACCATCCATGTCAGTCTTCTTCTTGAAGACCCATTTATACCCTATGGGGTTTACCCCTTTATATAGATCCATCAAGGTCCATACCTTGTTGGTTACATGGGTACCTTCTCAGATCTCATGGCCTCAAGCCATTTATCAGACTCTAGTCCCTTAGTAGATTCTAGATACGCTGTTGATTCATCATCTATGACCAACTCAGTTCCTTCCTAAGTCACAAGATATTCAAATATTTCAAGTTCAAGATGTTTCCTACTAGATCTATGAGGATCCTATGTTACTTGAGGAGTTTGAGATTCCAAATCAATTTGTGAGTCTCCCTATGCCTCTTGTACATATACTGGTTCAATGTTTTCTTGTTGATCTCGAACCTCTTCGAGTTCTACTTTCCTCCCACTAATTCCTTTGAGAATAAATTCCTTTTCTATGAATGCAGCATCTCTGGCAACAAACACTTTGTTGTTAGATAGGGAATAAAAGTAACATCCTTTGGTTTCCTTAGGATATCCAACAAAATAACATTTATTAGATTTGGATTTGATCTTTTTGGAAACTGCTTTCTCACGTAAGATTTACAATCCCAAATCTTCATGAAAGACACATTGGGACTCTTCCCATACCATATCTCATATGGTGTCTTTTGAACTGATTTAGACGGTACCAAGTTTAGTGTAAATGTGGCAGTTTCAAGAGAAACACCCTAGAAGGTAGTTCAAAGTTTAGATAAAATCACCATCGATCATACCATATCTTGCAATATGCGATTACCTCTTTTTGATACACCATTATGCTGAGGTGTTTCTAGTGGAGTCCATTGTGATAAAATACCACAGACTCACAGAAGGTCCTCAAACTCTTGTCTTAAGTATTTTCCACCCCGATCAGAATGAAGCACCTTAATACTTTTTCCAAGTTGGTTATGTACTTCATTCATGAAATCCTTGAACTTTTCAAGGGTTTTTGATTTATGTTTCATCAGGTATACATAACCATACCTACTGAAGCCATCAGTGAAGGTAATGAAGTACTGATACCCACCTCTAGTAGTTGTTCTAAAGGGGCCACATACATCAATATGTATGAGTCGTAATAGATCACTAGCCCTCTTGTTGTTACCAGTGGAAGGAGTATTGGTCATCTTGCTCAACAAACAATATTCACATGTCTCTAATGTTTCAAAATCAAAAGAGTCTAGATAACCATCTTTAAGGAGTCTAGATATGCAATTCTCATTTATGTTCTGGCTCAACAAACAATATTCACATGTCTTTAATGATTCAAAATTGAAAGAGTCTAGATAACCATCTTTATGGAGTCTAGATATGCAATTCTCATTTATGTTCCCTAGATGACAATTTCAAAAATATGCTTTGTTTGAGTTGTTGAGTTTTAGTCTTTTGGTATTTATGCTATAAATATCTATCTTAGATCTAGCAAATAAAGACCATTAGACATTGGGGCACTTCTATAAAAGATCCCATCTTTAGAAATAGACACATTGACCATTCTTAATATGAAATTCATATGCATCCTTGTCCATACAAGATACAATAATGATGTTTCTATTTAAGGAAGGTACATAATAACATTTCATTAACTATATTACAAGCCCCTATGGGTAGAGATAAATTATAGGTTCCAACTGCAGTGGAAGCAACTCTTGCTCCATTTGCAACTCACAATTTGACCTCACCCTTTCTTAAAGGCCTACTTCTTTCCATATCTTTCATATTCAAACATATGTAAGTTCCACATATGATATTTAGTACCCAAGATGAAGAAGTAGGTAAGTTTATCTCAATAACATATATATCTGAAGTGGAAATCTCAATCCACATCTTCTTCTTCCTGAATGACTTCAAGTACAAAGGACAAATTCCTCTTGTACTTTTCTTTATCCTTATCTTAAGTCCTAAAGATCTAGATTTATCCTCGACCTTAGAACTCTTCATGGCCTTGCTTTCATCCTTGGACTTCACTCTACTGATCATCATCACAGATTTTCCTTCTTCATTTTTGCTTCAACATTAACCAACATGCCAAGCAAATCTGACAATGGTCTGGCCGTGTTGTTCAAGTGACAACACTCGATAAAATCACTATATGATTCATGCAATGATTGTAGAATCATATCCGTAGACAACTTTTGGCTCAAAGAGAATCGTAGTTCTTATAGATGTTCCATATGTCCAATCATATGGAGCACGTGGGTGTCTCCTCAGTCTCCCTCTTTCATTTTACACTCAAAGAGTACCTTTGAGACATTGTACCTTTCTTAATTTGTATGATTATGGTTTATGTCCTTAAGATGAGTTACCATCTCAAGGATCCCCATGTCCTCACACTACTCATGCAACTCATAGTTCATGCATCTTAGCATAAGGTGCTTTATGCCTAAGGCATTGTTGGCATACTTCCAGTAAGCATCCACCTCAGTCCTAGGCACATCAAGAGTAGGAATTTCTAGAACTGGTGTTTCTAGGACATATATCTTATGCTCATCATTGAGAACCCTTTTCAAAGTCCAAAACCACTCATGGAAATTTGTCATGTTAAGTTTGTCCTTCCATAGGACTGACCATAATAATAATTTGATTGTCATTTGATTCTACAAGAGAAAAATTGCATTTTTTCAAAACACTTTTGATTTGATTTGATTAATATTTTATGATACTTAATTAGGACTTTAATTAATTATCGCTCACACCATTTTATTCAAATTGATAGCCCTCACATATCAATTCAGAAGATTGCAGCGTATAACCTTCTAGTGAGCCAAGATATGAAAAAAATTCAATTATTACCCATCCAACACCAACACCCATAATCAATGATTAAGGTAGGAAACTTTTTCCAAGCACATCGTATGAAATTCTTAAATAGATGATATGCACAACTCTTTGTCATAGTCATCTACATGCTTCTAGGTGCTTAATCTCATTAAGGACACCCAGTTAAGCCTGATCGAAAAGTCAACATGATAGTAATGTACCCCGCTTGGCAGGACCACATAACTACCATCACACTTCCATGAGATAGACAATGCATCACGCTTAGTATGCCCATGCATAGTGAATCAAGCTTTTCATGTGTGTTGTTAATGGAAAACATCTTAGACTTAATTTTTTATTGACAGAGTTTGTATTTATAAATACATATACATATCCAATCACCACATATTTATAGTACATATGATATACATGCTATATCCCACAACGAAAATATGCAATAAAACATAAGCGATGGTTATGGCCATTCTATTGTGATTCCTTGGATTCACAGAGAATTTCCACCCTAGGGTCTACATCTCAAGCAGAAACCTATTGTTGATGAAGATCTGTGCTTGCCAATATAGGTTGACCGATTCAACCTTTGAACTAAATGGCTCGCCTCTTGGCCGATTGGTTGGTCATCTCCCCAGTGGCCTGGTCTCCAGTTCACCATCTTCTAAATCCTCTATTCAATTTGGTTGTCCCTCCAGCCAATCGGTTTGGCTCTTGTCATCATCTATCCTCCTTGGTCAGCTCATCTTATGTCTTTTCCATCGTTACAAAATATTAAACTATCTCCTAGTTCTATATTACATGATAATAGAGAAACCTCTAGCTACATTTGAGGAGAGCAAAGGTAGGAGATAATAATACCTTTACAATTAGAAGATAAGATAGAGGCTCGTTATGAAAACTGAGATAAAATAGGAATATCAAACACAACCATCATGCACAAAAATTTAGGATTATTGTCCATAACCACGCTACACATCCACCTTCAAAACCAACTTTTAAGACGACATGTGTAAATTGCATATATATATCATATATATTAGTTTGGGATTGTACATGGTTTTTAATAGGATATGCACATTAATCAGTTTAAGTATTCATGTCTAATGAAATAAATAAATGAAAAGCCAAAAAAATAGATCATATCAATTATCCCAAAACATAATAAGTTGACATGGCTCTGATACCACTATAAGAAAATATGATATACAAACAAGTAGTGGAAACAAAAATATTAATTGTCATATTACCCTTATAACAGTAGATCACGTCAACAAATATATAATGAGAAGTATGGTTTCAAGGATATACCTGGTCCTGGAGCAAGTCCCACAACAATCTCCTCATCATCTTGTACGCCTTTCTTCAAATCGCACTCAAACAACATCTACAACAGCTCCTGGTTGATCACCACAAATGTCAGCTTGACATTTTCCTCCTAGTGGGAAAAGCTCGTCGCCTCTAGAGAAGTCCACACAGACCACTGTGAAATCCTATTGTTCTAGAAGAACATACAGGAAGGAGGTGTCCCTTAACAATGGTGTAATACAACCAACTTGCTCTTCCACAATTGTTCTTTCTTGCTATCCCTCCCTTTATCTGGGGGGACTTGCTTGGGTTCCCTTGATTACCACAACCAGGAAGACAACAATTGTCAGAAGTAATTGAGTTGTGTCTCTAGGAAGCCCCAGTACCCCTCTATTTATAAGAGGGTTAGAGTTAGGATTCCAAGTCTGTGAAGAAGTGGAAGGGACTAGAATTTCATGAATTTTTGAAACCTGCAAGTGGAAAAATGGTCAGTTCACAGGTGAACCAATTGGTTGGCATATGAGCCTATCGGTTCAACCCTTGAACCAATTATCTATCATATTTCCCAATCACAATTGTATTGGCTATTCTAGTTCAAGTAATGCACAACATGACGCCAACACTAATTCTTGATGCAATCGAATTGATCTATGAACCACACATCTCATCACATGAACTGGTCATTTGATGAACTTGAGCCAATCGATTTACTTAGTGAACTGGTCAGTTCATACCCTTGTTCATCTACAATTCAACCAATGCAATTTCCAATCAACATGACTCTCCAACCAATTAGTCAACACTTGAATTCGTCGGTTCAGAGTCTAGTCAGTCAATTGCTATTTAAATTGAATAAATAAACACTTTAGTAATCGAATTAAACATCATTCATGAATAAACTCCTACTCTAAGTGTATCCTCAGTGTGTGACCCTATAGGCTCCATATTACATTAGCAGTGAGTGCCCATAACTAGTTTATGACATCATAAGCAAAGATTAGTATTCAACAACAAATCATTGCTATCCAAGTAAATGGAATGTTGGAGAACAACTTCAGCCTACAATCTATGATTGGATTTACAATATTTGTATAGTTCCTTTGTCACTGATATCCAGATTGAACTCGAGGCATGGAATCATCATCCTCTTTAACATTCAATATATGTTCCCTAACTAGAGCAAACTATTTGAGATATATGTAAGCTCAATATCACATATTGACTCATATGTGCATGACCATGCATTTCTTAGTCTTTCTAATCAAGTGAACAAGATATCATACCCCCTATAGGAGGAACAAATCCCACCTACATTACTCAAAGTCATCCCCGTGTGTCACAATGCATCCGATCATCACCTTTATGGCAACCCTTATTCAAGGTTACAGAGGATGATGTCAAAGTACACTGAACGACATGTGATGAGTGTAGTGATTTTAGGTCTAAGAACCACAATCACCACCAACACTATAAGAGATGATTCCAAATACCAATTATGGTTTCATTTATCACTCTTATCGTGGGTCTTTCCGATGAACTATTCTCTAACAAGTATCTATGTATTTGGTTTGATATCACATATCATGACTGATGAGATTCTATCATCAACCAACACACACTATAGTCTTATGTGTTATTACTGTCAATCAACCTTCCACAATAACATCAGACTAGGGACATAACAATAATGTATATACTCTTAGCATCCGTACGATCTCATTATTCAGGTCATCAACCCTGAAGACATATGTCATTGAGTAATATCATTCTCTAGACATTTTTTAATCTTACTTCATTATATCATAACTGAATAAAATAGAATAAATTGGCAGGTTGCCTTTATTATTAATCAAATCATTTACAAGTTATGCCATTATAATCATCATATGATTGGCTCTCTAGGCATACATACTAACAAATTGGATGTCTAAGTTGAAACTGTCATTGAAAGTACAAGGTAGGATTTGGCTATTCATCTTAGTTTCACATATTTATCTCAATCCAATATTTTATTCATTCATTTTATCTTTGGGATTCGATAAATTAAGGTTTTAATGTTTTGTATTTTCTATCTTTTTTTCATGAACATTCTTTGTTTTTCATGTAGGCAATAATCAATGGAGTGAGAAGCCCCATGACCCCTCCAATGATCCACTTAAAGGAAATATGGATCATCACTCCTGTACTACATGATTTGGAGTGATTGTCCCAAGCTCAATAGCCTTGCCTGACTACCCTAGGATTCCAATCGATCAATGGGTACTTCTGGGTGATTGATTGGAGGAATCTTCATACATTATATCAATCAAAAGGTGACTGACCAACTGAACCCTTCATCTGGTTGACTCACATTGTCATTGACCATAAGTAAAATCTCAAGGTTTTCAACCAACTGAGACATAAAACTGATTGACTAGAAACCTACATTGAGAAACTACATCAAGTTTTAGTCTGTCAACTCATTCACCCAATCAATTGATTGGCTCAAAGTCTGACGCTAAGTTCAATAGCTATTAAGACGTCTAACTTTCTTAGTCGATCGACTAAGCTTCATTGTTCACAACATGCTATAGGTCAATCGATTGATATATCTAGTCATTTGACTCACCACTTCATCAAAGTAGAGTTAAGTTTGCCACAACCACTTATGCCTTGAGTGGGTGGGTCCAATGAATGACATATGTAATAATTTGACCTAATTTCAAGAAAATAATCCACTCTTTTTGTTTAGAACATACATGTGCATATTGAAGATAGGTTTTTGAAGGCCACAAATTCCCCTCTCCTCTCCATTATGATGATGCCATACTTGTTTTCTCTCTCCATTTGTCATTTGTTGAATTATAAATGAGTATTTATCCTTGACAGAGTATTGGGTGTAGCCCCAATACACATACTTGTGAACTATTATTTGCTATTATATGAACTGATGTAATTATGAATGAATCACTCATTGCTTGCATTCTACACTGATCACTTTATTTTTATGTTAATTAAATATTAAATTAGAGAAACTTTGGAATTTAAGGTTAGAATATCAATTCTATTTGCTTTGACCCCTATATGAGAAACAAGGACGTCTTCTAGGCAATTGATAGATGAACCTTAAGTAATGTGAGAATGAGCCCCCGGTGATATCCAACCATACAAATTTAAAAAAGTTGACATTTTTATGGCCTCAATGTTATCACTCATGTCATGGTAATTTAATAAGAGTGAGTGAATGTTGGTAGTGATAATGAAATATTTCTTCCGAAGTGCTTCCATAATTGGATAGAAATCAATCTTCATTTGATAATTTCAATTATTGTAGTTAGTTTAATAATCAAGCTCAAATTTAAAATTCAAATAATGTTACCATTTACACTAGGTTAACCGACATCATTCTTAAAATAGTTGTCCCTTGTGAGAAATTTTGATATATACCACAATAAGATCCACCCACTTACTGGTGAGATTATCATATGTCTAGATAGGGTATATCTGGGTTTCTTATACTAGTGAATTTGAGTGCCATAAATATTTACATCAAACTTTGGTAACACTGTCATGAAAAATCAAATTTCTAATAAATTCACTTCTATAAGAATCAATTTCATATTTTTATTTTTTAGTATATAATATTGCAAGTATTTTGAATTTGAATTTCTCTTCTTACATTTGGCTTGATAGAGTATTTCTCTTGGGTACCACTTCCACTATATGTAACACTCACCAAACATGATCCTACATTGCCCTTTGATCCTAAGATTGATAAGACCATTGACTACAAAATTCAAGAAATAAAGCGAGAATGGATGAAACAAAATTTCAACATAGGGTAGAACATGCTTTGATCACATAGAGAGACATATTACTTGCTGAAGCCAGATCAACTATTCAAGAAAAAATCATGGTATCTCAAGAGGCACAAAAGCAAAAAGAACTTGAGGATTTTTAATAATTAAGGCAACATTTGTTTGCCATCTAGTAGTCCATCCGACGATCTCAACACCTTCGTTCAAAGTAAAACCTCATTGGGTGCATATGTTGAAGAATAATTCATTTGCTGGAAGGGTTGGTATAGACCATCAAGACCACCTACATAGATTCATAGGAATTTACACCATGAACAAGAAACCAGATGTGTAAATGAAACCATTAAACCATGTTTCCATAATGAGCGAGTAGACCTCTCGCTAGGGTGTGGGGAGTAGTCATGCTATCTGGTTCTATTTATTACATCTGCTATTATATGAACCATTATATGCTTAGAGTCATTTTTATGCTTGTACTCTTTCCTAATCAACAAGTTTACATGTTTATTAGATCTTGGGTGTAGAGAACTTTGAACCCATGATCTAGGATGTTGATTGATTCTTTTTAAGCACTTAATGAGAATAATGGATAGGTGTTTTTTGAGGCAATAAATGTATAGTCTCTAGGTAGCGCGATGAAAAGCTTGGAGTGATTTATGAACATATTTTAATCCAAACACTGAAAGGTCAAAATATGTATTTTCATGATTAATATGATGTAGTGAAAGAGTGAATATTAGGTAGCAGTGGCATGACCCATTTGTTGGAAAATACTGACACATAGTAGGAATCTAATTTTTTTTAATCTATCTATATTCCCCATAACAACAAGATCACGTCAATAACTATGAAATAGGAAAGATGGTTCAACAAGTTTATACCTAGTCCTGGAGAAAGTCCAGTGAATACAACTCATTGCAATGAAACTATCTTTTAGTTTCTCTTAGATGATGTCTGTGCAATTCCTAGTCTTCAACACAGACAACAGACTCAAACAACATATGTAGTGGCTCATGTGGTCTCTCCATGGACTACAAGATGACGTTGCCCTCCTAGAGATGGGTAAAGGCCTCCTTGCCTCTAGAGAAGTCCAGACAGACCAACTACAACTCGTGTCATTCTAGTAGAATAGATAGGAAGGAGTTGTCCCTCCCGTTGGTGTACTAGTCACCAACTTGCTCTCCCACAATTATTTCTCCCTTGCTATTCCTCCCTTTAGCATGTAGGAATTGCTCAGTCTCTCTATTGATTACCACAAATTATGGAGGACAACAATTGTTGAAGGCAATTGAGTTGTGTCCTGGGAAGCCCCCAATACCCCTCTATTTATAGGAGGGGTTAGGTTCTGGGTTCCCAATCTGTGTGGGAGTGGAAGGGACTGAAAGATCATGAATTTTCACAACCTACGAATCCCGAACCAGACAGTTCACATGTAGGACGATCGGTTCATAGCCGGAACTGGTCATTTCACCATGTTTTATAATCCCATATGAATTAGAAATTTTGTTTCCAATTAATGCACAACATTAATTCTTGTACCAATCGAATTGAACAAGTGAAATGATTAACTTTTCTCATGAATTTAGGAAAACCACCAAAAGCTTTGGTTGGCATGACAAAGACGATCGGTTCACTAGGTGAATCAGTTGTCTCACCCAACCTGAGCCAATCGGTTCACTTAGTGAGTCGATTAGTTGGTGCCCTGATTCATGCAAACCTTAGCCAATTCAGTTCTAATCAACCTGACATCCAAACAGCCATCTCAACACTTGAGTCGATTGCCTAACAGTCCAATCAACTGATTTGTTAATTGAATCAAATACCTAAACACTTTAGTAATCAATTCAATCATCATTCATGATTAGACTCCTCTTCTAGATGAGTTCCTATGTGTGTGACCCTATAGGTCTTGTATCATGTTGGTAGTGAATGTCCATAACTAGCTTATGACATCACAAGCAAAGAGCGGTGCCTAGTCATACATCAGTGCTACCTAAGTGAATGGAAAGTTGGAGAACAACTTCAACCCACAATATGTGTAAGGTGCTACCATGCTTGTATAATTCCTTTGTCTCTAATATCCAAAATGAACTAGAGCATGGAATTGTCATCCTCTCAGTGTTCAATCCATGTCCCTTGAACCAAGAGCAGAATGTATGAAATATATGTAACCTCAATATCATATATTGATTCATATGCACATGCACATGTGTTTCTTAGTCTCGCTTATCAAGTGGCTAGGATAGCAAACTCCATTAGGAGGGACAAATCCCATCTACATCACTCACAGTCAGCCCCCATATGTCACATCTACCCAATCATCACCTTTATGACAATCCTTATTCAGGGTTAAGTTTAATAATGACAAAGTATACCGAATGACATGTGACGAGTGTAGTGACTTCAGGTCTAAGAATCACAAATACCACCTTCACTATGAAAAATGACTATGAACACCAATGATGGTTTTCATGTGTCACTCTCAAGATCGGCCTAACCGATACACTATTCTCTAACAAGTATCTCTGTGGTTGGTTTGATATCACATATCATGACTAATGATATTCTGTCATCAGCCAACCGACACTCTAGCCTTATGTGTTACTGCTTTCTATCCACCTTCCATAGTAACAAATGACTAGGGACATAATAATAATGTACATACTCTTAGAATCCATATGATCTCATTGTTCAAGTCACGTACTTGAAGAGATACTTCATTGAGTATTGTCATTCTCCAGACATTCACAATGTTTCTGCATTATCTCATAACTGAATGAAACAAAATGAATTGGAAGCTTGCCTTTATGATTATTAATCAAGTCCTTTATGTTATATGCCATGTCAATCATCATATGATTGGATCTCTGGGCATACCTTATCAATACCATTCCACCCCAGCGTCTTCATCTTCTGATAATCCTATACTTCAATTCAATGATTTAATTGATGCAACCTTAGTATAATCAACCAATTCAACTTTTGTGTTAAGTACTAATTCTTTTTGTTTGCTTTGATCAAATTATCCTTAATTGCATTTTCCTATGGGTTCGATTCTAACTATACTATGATAAGATCTATCCAGTTCGGGTGGTGATTGTTGTACATAGTCTAGGTAAAAATCTAGGGTCTTTTTCTTGGGTGAATTTGACCATGCAGTAAACCACACATCACATTTTGGCATCATTGATGGGGACAAAATAGTTTTCTGATCAAATAAAATAACTTGGATTAGTTAGGATTTTATTTATAATTAATCACATTAAAAATCATCTATAATCTAACTCATCTTCAACTATCTGTTCCTTATTATGTGCACTTCTCAAGTGACATCTATGTGCATGTGATGTTCTTCTAGCATCGATTTAATTTGCATATTTTGATTCTGAGATAGAAAGAACCCATAATAGGCTCATTTACAAGACAAGACACAAATGGAAGAAGTGGATATCAACTACAAGTTGAAGAAACACTAGCACCACGAATAATAAGACTCATGGCAGAAGGCTGAGATGTCATGCAAGTAGAACAATACGAACATCTAAAGAAGTAGAGTGACAAGGATACCTATGAGATTTGTCAATAACTAGGTCTGTAGATATTTGCAACCCCATCATCCAACCAACCATCAAATCTAAAAACTTCAAAATCAAGATGTGATGGGTGATGATGATCAAAACAACAATTTTGCATGAATGACCAACGAGAACACACACAACCATCTATGTAAGTTCATAGAACTTTTTTGATTGAGAAAACAAGATGGCATTTCAAATGAAGCCATAAAGTTATATCTATTCTACTATACCTCACTGGCAAGGATAGGGCGTGGTGCAACTACCTGGATGATGGATGTATCACCACTTGGGAAGAACTCTAGAACAAGTTCCTAGAGAAGTTCTTTCCACCCTCACTCACTTATCAAATCTGAGGGCAAATCACCTAGTTCTAATAACTCCAAGTGAAACTATATCCGAAGCCTAGGAACAATTCAAAGAGCTCATATGCAAATGCCCTCATAAACATTCCCTCCTCACAACTCTTCAAGAAATTCTATAGGGGAGTGGATGATGACATTAAGAAGTTTCTCGATGCCACTTCCAATGGAGATTTCATATCACAAAGCTTTGGCAATGCATTGAAGGTTGTGAGAAGAGGAGTAGAGAGCCAAGTTAATTGGGGCTCATAACGCAAGATAGGAGTCCTCAAGGTCACTATGATAGAGGAAAAATATAATCTAAAGGCAATTACTGAATCTTTTAAGGCCCTAGCCCTAAAATAAGACAACCTTAAGTAATCCTTCTAGCGGTATGGATAGAGAGGAGGTCAACCTTCTTTTCAATGTAGGGAAACCCAAGAGGTCTACCAAGTCTATAGTGTAGATGGGCACACAGTTTTGGAATGCAATCACCTCTACCAGGCCACCTTAAACATGCAACAACCTCAATTCATCATCACCCCTGTCATTGAAGAAGTCAATGCTATAAACTCCATTTCATGGAAATGATACTATGACCCTAACTGAACAAGAAACCATACTTGCTTTTAGTATGGAAACCCAGATGGAGTCTTAGATTCACATAAACTCTAATAGGACCACAATCCAAATTTTGGGTCCCCCTGGTTTCTAAAAAACCCAAATTTGTACTAGAACAACTTCAACCCTGGGCTCTACCACAACAACTTCAACCAAGGTAACAACTACAACCCAGGGCCACAAACCTACAACCAACAAGGACAACTTCTCCTTAGACATGAAGGCCTACATAGTATTCCCATCACTAACAATCAAGGTTTCCTAGACTATATCAAGAAGATACTAGCAAGCTAGTTGGCATACAACAAATCTATGGAAGCTCAACTTGTACAGATCACCACATCCATTTCCCCACTAATGGGTTCATTTTTCGGACAACCCAATAATAAACCCAAGTATTAAGAGGAGTAGTTAAAGGCTATGACCACACATTTTGGGCTTGGTTTACTAGGTTTTCCAACCCCATTAAGCAACAATAGGCTAATTATTGAAGATAACGATGAAGATGAAGTCACCCTGGTGTCTGCACCTATAGAATTGGTGATGAAAATGGCAAGGAAAAGTGATACCTCTAATTCAACCGAGAAGGCACAAGAAACCACACCAACAACTCCTATACCATGCTGCATGTCTACAAACCTAGAGTCCCATACCAAATATCTCTAGCCCATGCATGTCTAAACTCAAAATTCATGAAGTTCAAGGAAGCGATGAAGAAGCTACATGTTGATATTCCCTTCCTTGACACTTTAGAAGAAATCCCTTCATGGACCAAGTTCTTGAATTCTCTCCTCATTGACAAGTACCTAATTGAGGAGTTTGAGATCATGAAATTAGCACGAATGACATCAGACATCAGACATCATACAGAGCAAGACACCCAAAAAACTCTATGATTCAAAATCTTTAGGCATATCTTGCTGTGCTGGGGACTTTACATGTCAAAAAGGTCTAGATGAATTTGGGGCACGTTTTTTTATCATACCCTACATCTTGTACAAAATACTAGGCTTCATCACTGACGTCCTCCCCACCAATGTTGCAATTCATAGTTGTTGACTCCTCTATGACCACCCCTATGGGGACCATTGAAGAAATCACTGTGAGAGTTGGTACCAAGTCCTATAGCCCCTATGGTTTTTTCATTATGGATATCAAGGAGGATCTTCAATTACCCCTCATATTTGGGTGCCCATTCCTTACAACTTCCAATTAATTGATGTTGAAGCAGGAACATTGACATTAAGTCTTGGGACAAATACAATTTGACTTCAAGGTTTTTGAGAGTCTCAAGGGTCCCTTCCTTCCATGAAAAATACTTCCTCATTGAATGGATTGAAAAGATGGCACAAATACAATGAGAGATGCCTAATTTTTAAGACCCTCTAGAGATGGTGCTCATTGAACCTTATTTCCCACAATCTATATGATGAACATGTGGAGCAGATTCTATTTCACCTAGACAACATTGACGATGACCATGAGGCTAAGTTTGAAGAGATTAAATATTCCTCTATCATTGAAGAAGAATATAAGGAGCCCATTGCACCAGAATTGAATCATCTACATGAGGGGCTACACGAGGGAATAAATATGTATTCCTTGATGAGAGAAAGGTCTTCCCAGTAATCATTAACATAGATCCAACTACTGAGCAAGAAGATAGGTTGCTGATGAATTAAGGAAGATGAATAAGGCATTAGGCTACAAATGACTAACCTAATTGAGGTAAGCCAAACCCTATGCATACACATAATCAACATGATTAACAACTACAATCCATCCATCAAGCCTCAACACAAGTTGAACCCAATTTTGAAGGAGGTCACACTCAAAGAGGTGATACAACTACTAGTTTTTGGGATCATCTATCCCATCTCATATTCTGTACTGGGTGAGCCTTGTGTAAGTAGTACCAAATAAGGGAGGCACTATGTTGTTTTAAATGAGAAGAATGATATTATCCCCTCCCACACTGTAGCTGTGTGGCACATGTTCATCGACTACCACAAGCTCAATAATGCAAAACGGAAGGACCACTTCCCACTCCCTTTCTTGATCAAGTCCTAGAGATACTTGCAAATTAGAAGTTCTTCTATTAACTAGATGTATAGTCATGATTCTAATTGATTCCCATCCACTCCAGCAATCAAGAAATGGCTACCTTCATGTTCCCCTTTGGCACATACACCTTCTGTCAGATGTCCTTCATACTATGCAATGCACCTGCCCCATCTGGTGTTGCATGTTTTCCATCTTTGCTGACTTGACTAGGAAAATAATAGAAATATTCATGGATGACTTCTTAGTCCACTGTGATTCTTTTAACGCATGCCTATACCATATTTACCTAGTCTTGGAAAATTGTCAGGAATCACATCTAGTGCTTAATAAAAAAAATGCCTCTAATGGCGAAGGATGACATTGTCCTACAACATTGTGCTAGCTCTAGAGGCATTGAGGTTGACAAAGAAAAGATTGAAGTGATTTCCAAGATATCTCTTCCAACCACTGTCAAATAAGTCCAAGCATTCCTAGGAAATGCTATATTATACAAGAGATTCATTTGTGACATCAACAAGATCACTAAGCCACTTACAAATCTTCCCTAGAAGGATGTGGACTTCATCTTTGACTTTGAATGTATAATGAGCTTCAACACCCTGGAGGAAGCTCTCATTTCTATCCCCATCCTCTATACCCCAAATTGGTCTCTCCCTTATGAGATCATGTGTGATTCTAGTGACTGTTGTAGGTGCAATTCTGGGGCATTGTGTCAAAAATAAGCATAACCTCATATACTACACAAAAAAGACACAAAATGATGCACAAAGAAACTCTGAAACCATTAAATAAGAGCTTCTCACCATTATGTATGCTTTTGACAAGTTTTTGCTCCTATCTCATAGGCTCACAAGTTATTGTCTACACAGATCATGCTTCTATCAAGCATTTGATGTCAAAGATGTATGTGAAGCCCAAACTGATCAAATGGATTGTATTGCTGCAAGAGTTTGATATAGAAAATAAGGACAAGAAGGGAACTGAAAATGTTTTTGGTGATCATCTTAGTCAACTACACACCCAAGATAGTAACACGGTCCTTACCTGATGACCAATTGCTAAAGGTATCTATGTTCACTATGTAGAATGCCAATTTTGTGAACTATCTAGTTCAGGAGTCCATCTAGATTGCACAAGAAATAAAAAGAAGGATTTTTCATGTGACATTTATCATTACTATTGGAATGAGCCTTATATATTTAGGTTGTATTCATACAACCTCTATTTCTGGTGTGTCTTTGAAGAGGAAGCTCCTCTTTTTCTTGAACAAAGCCATTTTGGCCCAACTGGGGGCCACATGAGCTCCAACAGACTGCACTCAAGGTCCTTCAATGTGATTTTTTCTGGCTCTCTATCTTCAAAGATGCTCATAGCTATGTCAAGTCCTATGACTAGTGCCAAATTTTTTATAATATTTCCAAGAGGGATGATATGCCACTCAACCTTTGAAAAGAAGTTGAGATCTTTAGCATTTTGGTTGTAGACTACATGGTTCCATTACCCTCCTCTTATGGCTTCTCCTACATCCTCGTTGTTGATTATGTTTCATAACAAATCAAATATATCCCCACAATTTCTATCAACTCCAACTCAATCATCAAGCTATTCAAAGACATTATCTTTCCATGATTTGAGGTCCCTGACACTATCATTTATGATAGAGGATCTCATTTCCTAGAGTGCTTCTTTGAAGTTCTCCTTTATAAGTATGATGTCTTTCACCTTGTGGCTACTCCATACCACCCTTAGACAAGTTACCAAGTGGAAGTTTTTGATGCTAAATCAAAGACTTTCTTGAGAATACATTCAACATGACATGACAATATTGGGATCACAAGCTGAATGACACTCTAGGCCTATCAAATTGCTAAAAAGACCCCCTGGGCACTACACATTTCTATTTTATTCATGGGAAGTTTATCACCAACCAATGGAGCTTGAAAACAAGGCTCGATGGGTAATTAAAAAACATAAATTTGTCCTCAATTTAATGAATGAAAACGAGTAGCTTCAACTACAAGAATTATAAGAGCTACAAATGAGAATGCACACATTTACAAGGATCACACAAAGATGTCAGATGATGGACATTTGAAGAGGAAAAATATATATGGTGGATATCAAGTATTACCTCACAACTCTCATCTGTGTATTTTTTAGTAAAGCTTAGAATGTGATGGTAAAATTCATTCATCATGGTGCATGTATTGCCTCATGCAACGGTTACAATTTGGAGCGAGAAGACTAGTGAATTTAAAATTTATTGTCAATGTCTCAAACACTACTTCACAACGAATGATATGCAGGACACACAACATTTCTTGCCCCTTCCCCCTACATATCATGGCCGAGCTTTAGACATCAAGCCATCGATGTTAAACAAAAATGCTTCTCGGGAGGCAACCCCAATGTTACTTTCATTTTCATCCATTTTTCCATTTTTACTACAATTGGGTTTTAGTTAGTTAGTGTATCTAATGACAAGATCATTAGTTCTAACAATTTTGGTTTAGGTAATTGACTTTTGATGAATGGAGAGAAACCACAACTCATGATCCAAACATCACATATCTTTCCTTTCAACTTGGATTTAGTGTTTGCTCAAGGACAAACAAATATCTAAGTTCAATGTGGAGGGTGGATGGTACATATTCTACTCTCTATCCATTCCTATCTGTTTGTAACTTATGATATCATCATTCTGTTTATGCATTGCATTTAGCTTAACATTTATAATTCTTTTTTTTTCATTTTCTAGAGTAATCAAAGCATTATCTAATCGACTTAGATTCAAAATTTTCTATTTGCATCCATGTATTCTTAATCCTTTAACTCCTCTCATTCAAAGCAATACCTCAAAATGAACAATGTTCAAAACAAACTAATGGCTTGAACCTTGTGTCTTAGGAACCTAGACATCATGTTTCACTAGAAAAGATGACAAGTATTTGAGGAACTGAGAGGGATCAAACACATTGTTCTTCTAACAAATGAGTGATATAAATTCATGGAATCATCACTTTTTTCTAGAGCATATATTGGTACTAGGAGAACAACATGGTTCACCAAATTGTAAATAAAGTTGCATACTGATCCGACCCCTCTTATACACTTTGTCTTCTATCTTTCCACCTTAAACCCATAAAAAAGAAAACAAAAGCCATAGAAAGGGCCAAACTCCAAGTTCTGGGTGGCATAATCCTTTCCCACTCTATCCTCTTCTGCCATACCCTCTCTATGTAATAGGAATGCTCCACCAAAAAAAGTTGTCAATGTGTACAAAAAAGAGATGTTGTAATATAGATATATTTACACAAATAAATACATTCTCAAGTAGAATAGAGGACATATTCACATCTTCATGCCATGCCCCCTTCTCTCCATTTTCTACCTAGGGACACAATGAATGTCTCATTTTTGATAACCTTTTTACATGCCCCAATGTTAAATCATATGCATACTTGCCATATCACACGGATCTATGAACTTTGATAAAAACTCTTAGATGTTCTTGATATTGGTGATATTGGTGAAGAAGTGTTTTGGAAAGAAAAATTGGAAATGAAGACATGGATATATATCTTGTATGATTTGAGGAAGTTGGGAAGCTTGTACATATCAGGAGATAGGGAAATGAGCACGATGTGAAGGTGAGGCCAACACATGGGTTGAAAGTATTAAATTTGTGACAGTTTTAAAATTTTGTGTTATTTGAGGATGCACACCATTTAAGTTCATCAAATGCATATTCACCTAGTTTTAGTTCCATTTTCATCTTAATTTTGCATTGATTTCCACCATTTTGCTTTAGAACTAGCTTACATTTTTTTGATTTTATGTTAATTTGTAGGATTTTGATCCAAATTCCCTATTTTCATAGAGAGCTTCATATATTATGCACCAATGTAGGAAATGGTGGTCCTGCTAACTGACTAGAAAGAAAAATAAGTTATTGATAAATGGACCAAATTTCTGTTGATTCAACCCTTCATTAGTTGATGATTCTGTCGATTGATACTTCCTAGGTACAGACCCCTATGGCACTCCCCAATAGCCCTCTCGGTGGTTTGCATTTTCATGAGATCCCATAGGTTTGCTTACTATACCCTTCCATAGGTTGATAAACGCTGGAATTCCAACACTCATCAATTGACAAAACTCCTAAGTGTTGTCTACTAATAAATACCCATCACTTACCTACGAGCTATCCTATGATGGAAGTCCAACACACATGTCTATCGATGAAATTCCTACACTCGCCTATTGATGACAAACAACCTTCAAAACTCTAGTGCTCACCTACCGATGGCAGATAACCAAGAAAACTCCAACACTTTACTACTGATGGTCATCAACTGCCAAAATCTAGTGCACTCGTCTTCCGATGAAAGTCCCATGCAACTAATAGAACTCCCCCCTATCTTCTGATGGGATTCCTTCTCATGCCTTCCATTGAAACTTCTATACCCCTAACCAACAAAAACTCTACTCGCCTACCAATGCTCATCCTACCCTTTCATCTATTGATAGAAATAATAAGTATCCCTATACTCATCATCTTCCTCATGTAGGAACCTCTCCACATACATGCAGTTGGACACTTAACATTAGGTGGATGGGAGGGTTCCAAACCTTATCCTCCATCTATTAATACAAGGACACTGCCTCCAAAAAAGGCATCCTTCCCCAATGCCACTAGGCTGCCAAAATCAATCCTGAGAAATCCACCTTGAATCTCCACCAACCATTTCTACTGGTAGAAAAAACCTCCACCTCTACTTCCTCTAAGTACCAAGGTTCAAACCTCAAAAGAGGCTATTCTTTTGGTTCTCGTTTCAATTTGTTGAAATCTTCCACCCCTCATCAACCTTCTACTCCTTCCTTATAGCAAACTATTCTAAACTATGGAAGGAAAATGCTAGATTCAAGACCTTCTCCAGTGTACGTCAAGGAGAGATCTTGCAACCACGTCGACTATTATTGTCCCTAACCTTGAAAATAGACATTTGAACACCACAAATGCTCCTTTTCTATCTACTGTGATGATTGATTTATTCCTTTCTTCCACTATTAATATTTTTATTTCTATAGTGAGTGAGTATACCTCTTTCTAGGGTGCGGGGGTAGCAACCACCGATACCTGATTTTGTTCTTATTACTGCATATACTATTGTATGAACCATTACATGTTTAGAATCAACCATTTTATTCTTTTACTTTGTCTTGATCATCAAGTTCACATATTTATCAAATGTTGGGTGTAGAGAACTTTGAACCCAAAATCTAGGATGTCAATTGATTCTTTTTAAGCCCTTGATGAGAATTTTATATATGGTTTTTTTGAGGTGATATATGTATGATCTCTATGTAGCGTGATAGTGAGATTGGAGTGATATCTTTCTAGGTTGTTAAACCTAACACTACAAGGGGTATTTACTTGACCTCGACATATATATTTTTATACTTACTATTTTAAGACCCCTGACCTAGCTTAGTAATTGGTTGTGCTTGCTTTGCTTAATAATATGCTTTAACCTTAATCTAATCTCTTGAGATACCGTAATAACATGTGACATGCTTATGTTTTTAGTTTGGTCATTTTTGGTTGATGTTTGAGCTAGTTGTGCTTGTTTTGGACCAAGTTGCAATTTACCCATGTTGAGGGTCTATCTTGCAATTTGTCACATGTAGGTTGTGCCTCTTATTATTTGGCATCATGAGAGAGAGATAATGATGCTTAGGGGCACCTAGTTGAGCCTTGGTTGATTAGGTGGCATCATGAGATGATATTAGGGTTTGCATGGTTTTGCATGGATGCTTGAGTTTGATGGATGTTTTGACCTTATGTGTTGGTTTTTGAAGTGTTGTGACCACAACACTTCCTTTGGTTGATGTTGTTTTGCAACCGTGGTGCCCTAGTTTTGGTTTTAGTCACTAGGGTTTACATGTGTTCGGGTGTGTGTTGTGACCTTGATTGGTTTTGTAGCGACCTAGGGGTGTAGTGGACCTAGGTGGTTGCTACACTTCCTTGTTTTTATTGCCCTTTGTTTCATGCACGTCTAGAGTGTTTGCATGGCCAATCCTTTGTATGACAAGTGTCCTTATGATGCTCTCATACTTTGACTCCTAATATCCATACCTCCCTCCTACCCCTTGAGTATATAAACCCTCTCTTTCACATGCAATCATCTCTTTGAGCTCTCTTTCTTCCTCTCCTCCCCTTTGTGTTCCTTGAGCTATGTGGATCTAGAGGAGGTTGTGATCTTAGAGATTGATTTTAATCACCTTTGCATGTGGTGATCTTGAGCTTGATCATCTCTTTTGTGGTAATCTTTGGTGATCTTCCTTCTTGGTAAGTGTATCTATACCTTTGATCTCGTTTTTCCTTTAGAACCCTACCTTCCTTCTTCCTTTCTTGGTCGTGATACTATGGTTCTACCATGGTGGCTATCTTGAGGAACTTCTCTCTATAGAGGTCGATATCCATGATTTTCCATGGGAGTACCTAAGTGAGATGAAGCTTTCTTATTCTTTCTTCTCTCTTGTTCAAACTAGGGTTTGAGCTTTCCTTTGACCTTGGTGTGTTCTTCTCTTCTTAAGGTGAAGGCTGTGGAGTTGATCCAAGTTGGAGTTCCTCTTCTCTCTTGGATCTCGTGGCTTTGGAGCTTGATCTTCATCCTAAGGCAGATTCTATAACTTTCCCCTCACTATTATCACACCATATTCTTGATTGCATGCTACTGTTTATCTCTAAAATTTGATCCTAAGATGCTAGATGATGTTATCATAATCTATGGTTTATGATTTTGAAATATTCTCTCATATATTACTCTTTCTCCTATACCCTAATTTCATGCACCCGAATTCTAAGTAACAGGGGAGTTTGGTTTTATCATCATGTTATGTTTCAACCATCATATGATGATGGATGTTTTGATCTTTGTCTATTAGAGTTGGACACATGGTTTTCCCTCTATTATCACAGTTTTCCATGTTTACCTTGTGACATTGTTTTAGGGTTTAAATGTCCATCTTTGTATCGAGTTTTCTCCTTGATGATGCTTAGTTTCCTTGATGATTATCATCTATTTTGATCAAACTGAATTTTTCTCTTGGACTCGGTCATGTGCTAAACTTGGTTTTACCTTGAAGTCTCTACATATGAGACCTTGTTTTGGGTTGCTACCCATGTTGGATTTTGTTGCAGTCAAAGTGCTTTGGTTTGTTTTGAGTCTCTACACTTGGTGATGAGTTGCAGGCACAACAAACCCTAACCCTATGTGGGTGGTCGCTACATATGGTCTTCTCAGGGTCGCAACATGTGCTTTAGTTGGTTGGCCGTTAAATGTGCATATCTTGGTCACAACAAGGTGTTAATCACCTATGGTCGCTACACCTTGTGCTTTGTTTGGTCACTACACCTTGTGCTTTGTTTGGTCTCCACACCTTGAGCTTTGAGTGGTCACTACACATGTGTTATGAAGGTTGGTCACTACACTTTATTTTCTTGTATGTTTGAAATATAATGCTTCTTGGGATGATTGACTAATCATGATAATAATGATGCATAACCCCAATGTGTTCCAAGAAGGTGGGAGAGTATGTACCTAGGGTTTAATGAAAAATGTTGAAATGGAAGCCCTAATTGGCTATATGAGAAACCCTAACCCTAATTCTCCAGTGTATGATGTACTTGTTGAGCTTGCTTGAATGAATAACATGAGTTGATGTTTTCTCTCTCTCCTACATGTGTAACTATAACCTTATAGGTGGAATAATAACATAGCTAATGAATGCTATGGTGTGTTTGATATGACACATGGTGATAATTGTGAGCCTTTATGAGACATGATGAGATTATGATGATGTACAAGAATAATGTGATTGGGTCTTATGACCTGGAAGAGGCTCAATGCCTAGTGTGAAGTGATATCCTCCAGTGATGATATGAGGGATTTATATCCCCTAGTTATGTGATGATGTGGATTGCCTTGTATGGTAGTGATATTAAGAAATGATGTGACAAGTTCATACCTCATACATTTTATATCTTCTGTAGTTTTACCTTTACCCTTATTTTGTAGAATCTATTTAGGGTTTGTACGTTTTAACTTGACTGATAATAAAAGACACCCAATTGGCTTACATAATCAAGTGAAACCCTAATCATGTAGTGCCCCGTGCCATAGATCCATTCCAAAGTTAGAACCTTGCTGGATGGTGAAACAGGTACTCCCAAGGGAAACATGGAGTGCATACTATTGAGTATACAAGTTGCAAGTGACTATATGTCCTTGACATCTTGATCCCAAGTGTTTTGAGAATGACTGTGGTCATGTCTCGGTGATGATGAGAATGTGATATGATGTGATAGAGGAAAACTGTAGCTGTAACTTAGTCATTGGGCTATACACCCTGTTTTCTAGCCCCATGACCTGTACCAAGGCAGGCTAGGTGTTTACATGACTACAACTTTGGCTATAAGTTGCTGTCTATATGACTATAGCTTTGACTATAAGCTGCTATTTTTGCAGTTTGATTATATGTCACTGTGGATCAGACTCGAACTGACCGAGTAGTGTAGGAGAAGATCATGGAGTCTGTCTCTTCCATTGATCTTGTATGGCACCGATTTTGACTTAGCAATGGTTAGTTGAATTTGGGTGGTACAACTCAAATCCTTAGGGAAAATAAAAGACATAATACAACCCTATAGTATATTTGCTTAGGGTCAAACACGATTCACATTGGATGACATGTTTGCCTTGTTTCTTGTACTTTTTAGTTAAAAACAGTTATACACATTCTTGATATTTCTTCTAAAAGTATAATATGTTCTACTGCACAACTATAGATGCCTAAATTGCTTAGACAACGTGAACTTCTTTACTCACCATTTAGCTGAATCTGCTCATTCTGATAATACTACTATCTTGATTCTTTAATACATCTATTCTTATAATAGTTTTTGATAGAAAGTTATATCTCTCGTTGGGATGATGGTCTCACTTTGTGGGTTTCCTCATATCTTAGGTGGTCGTGCACGACAAGGTAGATATTGTGTGGTTGAGGCTGAGCAGCAAGAGAAGCAGTAGCTATTGAAGGTTTGATATGCTGCTAATGTTTTGTAGTATATTCCTATGTGTTGTCCCTATACTCTCAGGTCCTTGGGGGTGTTTTTTAGATGTTGTAAATTGATACGAGGTTTTTGGCACTATGCCATGGTTGTACATATATGTCTTGTATATGTGATAATGTTATTATATATAACAGGTTGTGGCAAGTTGGCCAAGTGAATATAGAAATGTATATCTTATGACATGATATGTAATACATCTTACTCTATGTGGACTCAGATGTAATATATTTCCACTTCTGTGGCTATATGGAATCGACTTTAATTTACCATATTTTATGGTAATCCTAGATGTTAACATTAGTTCCTCACTTTGTTTTGAGTAATCTTACTTTTGTGTGATAGGTGTGTCATAATTTGGTTGGTATCAGAGGTTTAGGTTCACTGAGTCTACAAAGACATAGTACTAAGGTTTGTGTCTGTTCTCGTATCATCTAACATATTTAATGGTAACTTCTGCTTGTGCAGAAGAAGAATTAGAGAAGAAAAGATATGTCTAGAGAACACTAAGAACATGCTTAGAGCAGTGTGGCTGCACCAGGAGGTGGTGCCAGGAGGTAGGCAAAAGATGATGGAGTGCCGAAAGTGCCTCACTTTGACCCAACAACTATGGACAATCCCACTTTTTAGTCCATGTTTGGATAGTTTATGACCATGATGACAAATATGGTGGATAGGATGTCCATACCCCAAGCTAGGGCAATTGTTCCCAATGTAGAATCCCAAGGTTTGGGAAGACCTTTGAGAGGTTAAGGCATGTGGGGGCATTAGAGTATATCAGTACAGTGGATGTGACTGATGCTGATATGTGGTTGACTGAGCTGGAGAAGGCCTTTAAGATCCTCAATATACCAGAAGAGGATAAGGTGAAGCATGAAATGTACATGTTGAGAGGGAGTGCTGGCCATTGGTGGGCCGTTGAGGAGGAGAAAAGACCTGGTGTTGTGATCAATTGGGAATATTTTTAGTGAGAGTTTGTGAGCCGATACTTCTTGGACCTATCTAGATGAGAAGATCATGACATTTGAGAAAATCCTAAAGGGATCTATGAATATCAATGAGTATGAAGCCAAGTTTATGGAGCTTCTAAGGTTTCGTACACATATGGATGCAACAGACAAGGAGAGGATCATACAGATTGAGAAAGGTTTGATCTCTGAGTTCACAATGCCGATGTCACATTTAGAGAACATGGAATGATTTGCCACATTTGTGGAGTCAATCAGGAGAGTAGAGTGACCACTTATGGATAAGCGAGTGGTGAATGCCAAGAAGAGACCGTCACAATATCTAGGACAGTTGTCTGGAGGCTTCAAGAAGCCTAGGTTTTCATCACCTCAGTCACAACAGAGGTCGGCAGTATAATCCCAGTGGTCACCAAGAAAGGGCAGAGGTCGTAGTTTTCCATTGGAGGGAGCTCACACTGTAACATTGGTGTCAGTGACAAGGCCATCTAGGCCATGGTACGATAGAAAGACATGCTATAAGTGTGGGCAGGTTGGGAACACAAAGTTGTTCTTCCATGTGAAGGATGAAGAGGTGACTCAACAGGTGAGATAGAGTCAGCAAGGGTCATAGAAACAACATTTTAGTAGTGTTGGAGGTTGAGGATGTGGTCAGGCATCACAGGATGATTCTTATGTACAAGCCAACAGAGGATGGGTGCCACAATAGGAAATGGCTCAATTCTATGGTATAAATCAGCCATAAGGAATAGTCAACCTGAGGGTCATGATAGGTCAGATAGAGTTATTTCATTGTGATTAGTCTTCTTCCCACTTTATTTCTATTTTGGTTGACCTGGGTGTGACACACTCTTTTGTCACTAGAGAAGTGATATTCAACTATTCTTTGCCAGTTAGTCATAGATGTGATAGTATATGCTTATAAACCTCTTTAATTGGTTTCCCTGAGTTGCGAGAGGTGTGTCCTTGCGTTCTTTCTTTTCCAAGATGCAACATTCAAGTGGATCACATACTGCTTAACATGCATGGATTCAATGTGATACTTTGAATGGAAACTTTGGAGAAGTATCGATTGGTCTTGGACTTTAGTTCCAAGGTGGCGACATGTGTCGATGGTGATGTTTTGTGGCTCTTCCAAGGAAATAAGAAGATTCTTCTGACGATAGAGAGGTTGATGAGATAGGGCTGTGAGGCGTTCTTGGCACATGTTGTGGATACCAAAGTGAGGAATTCTAATATCTAGGAAGTGGTAAATGTTGTGAGTTTGAAGATGTGTTTCCCGATGAGTTCCTAGGTGTTCCCCCTCCTAGAGATATTGATTTTGAGATCAATGTAGTACCCGATACACATCCGATAACACATACACCATATAAAATGACACAAGCTGAGATGCAAAGTTGAAGAAGCAGTTGTAGGAATTTCTTGATAAGGGCTTTATCAGACTGAGCATGCCCCTTTGGGGTGATCCAATGTTGTTTGTTAAGAAGAAAGATGGATCCATAAGGTTGTGCATAAATTATTGACAGTTGAACAAAGTAACGATTAAGAACATGTATCCTTTACTACAGATAGATGATCTGTTTGATCAGGGGTGTGGCAGTGTTCTCAAAGATAGATCTAAGATCAGGATATCATCAGTTGTGGATCAAGGCAGATGACATACCCAAGTCAGCTTTTAGGACTAGGTATGGCCATTACAAGTTTGTGGTTATGCTGTTTGAGCTAACCAATGCACCAACAACATTCATGGACCTGATGAAAAGGATTTTTAGACCTTATCTTGACCCATTATTGGCAATGTTCATTGAAGATATCCTAATATACTCCAGAGACAACCAAAAACATGAGCAACATTTATTGCAGGCATTGATCTTATTGAGACAACACTAGTTGTACAAAAAGTTCAACAAGTGTAAGTTTTGGCTGAAGGAGGTGTCGTTCCTTGGACATATGATATCTATTGAAGGTGTGTGTATGGATACCAAGAAGGTTCAATCTATGTTAGAGTGGGATCATCTGAACACACCAACAGAAGTTTGCAGTTTCCTTGGCTTAGCAGGTTATTACAAGAGGTTCATCAAGAACTTCAACATAGTGGTTTTACCCCTAACAAAGTTGATGAGGAAGGGTGTGCCATTTGTTTGGGATGATAAGTGTCAACATTCTTTCTAGATTTTGTGTTAGTGTTGCCTAAGAAAGGGAAAGATTATATAGTCTTCTATGATGCATCAAAGAATGGTTTGGATTACATGCTGATGCAAGATAAGAATGTGATTTCTTTTGCTTCGTGACATCTTAAGAAACACGAGGAGAGCTACCTGATGGGTGACTTGGAGCTTGCAGTGGTGGTCCATGCCTTGAAGATATGGAGACACTACCTTTATGGTGAGAAGTGTCAAATCTTCACCGATCACAAGAATCTACAATACATGTTACAGAAGCAAGAACTGAACATGCGACAGAGACACTGGATGGAGCTGATCAAGGATTATGATTTCACCTAAGATTACCATCTAGGGAAGGCGAACAAGGTGGTATATGCTTTGAGTAGGAAATCTTCTTTTCCATCATCTGTGAATAAGGCACAATTGTGTTATTTGGTGTGCCATAGGAGAGACATGTTGGTCTCCTTGTATCAAATGAATGTGAAGTTGGAAGTGTCCTTGTTAGTAGGACTATTGGACTAATAGGTGAGGCCCACATTGAGACAACAGATCAAAGATGCAAAATTCGATGATACTATGATTCAGTAGATCTGATTAGAGTTTGGCAGTAAGAAGCATGATGGATTCCATGAGTCAGAGGACAAGACAATATGTTACCACGGTAGAGCAGCGGTACCCAATGTTGATGGTTTGAGGAAGTTGGTTTTGGAAGAATCTCACTCTCTGATGTACGCTATGAATCCATGTATCACCAAGATGTATCACAAATTGAAATACCTATATTGGTGGCTTGGTTTGAAGCGAGACATGGTTGAGTTTGTGGCTAAGTGTGTAGTGTGTCAGCAGGTTAAGGTAGAACATCAGAAAACTATAGAAACTCAACAACCGTTGCCTGTAATGCAATGGAAATGGGATCATATCATGACGGACTTTGTGGTTGGACTTCCTAGGATAGCTAAAGGCCATGATTCCATATGGGTGATTATTTACAAGTTGACTAAGTCAACACACTTCTTTCCTCTGAAGACAATGTATACAACTGAGAAGTTGGATCAAGTTTATGTTAATGATATCATTCATTTACATCGTATCCCATCTACCATTGTGTCAGATAGATGTCCTCATTTTAATAGTTGCTTTTGGGAGCGTCTGCATACAACCATGGGTACACAGTTAAGGTTCAGTACACTGTTTCACCTACATACAGATGGATAGTCTAAGAGGACTATATAGACTTTGAAAGATCAAATGAGAGCCTATGTCTTGTAGTTTTTGGGTAGTTGGGATGTGCATTTCAGTTTGATAGAGTTCACCTACAACAACAATTATCAAAGGAGTATTGATATGGCACCGTATGAGGTTTTGTATGGGAGACATTGTAGATCTCTGTTGTGCTAGTATTAGACTGGTGAATATCAACTTTTGGGTCCTGATCTCATGAAATAGACCACAGAGAAGATTAAGATGATACAACAATAGTTGAAGGTAGCCTAGGACATGTAGAAATCTTATGCTGATAATCATCGTAGGCAGTTAGAGTTCTAAGTGGGAGATAAGGTGTGCCTCAAGGTCTCTCCTTGTAAAGACATTTTGAGGTTTGGGAAGGAGGGTAAGTGGGCTCCTAGGCATATGAGACCTTACCCTATGGTGGTACATTTTGGGAAGGTGGATTATAAGTTGGAGTTGCCACTTGAGTTGTACAGGTTGCAGTCAGTGTTCCATGTTTTGATGTTGAGGAAGTGTCACCCTGACAATGAGTTGGTGTTGCACCCATTGGAGGTTGAGCTAGATGAGGACATTTCGTATTAGGAAGGTCTTGTGTTAATCCTTGATAGGAGGGTGAAGAAGTTGAAGAAGAAGGATATCATTTTTTTAAAGGTTTTGTGGCATCATCACGGTGTTGAGGAATCCATGTGGGATCTAGAGGAAGACTTGCATAGGAAGTACCTATGTCTTTTTGCATAGGATTTCAGGGGTGAAATCCTTGTTAGGGGTTTATGGTTGTAAGACCCCTGACCTAGCTTAGTGCTTGGTTGTGCTTGGTTTTATTAATAAGATTCTTTAACCTTAATCTAATCTCTTAAGATGCCTTAATAACATGTGACATGCTTATGATTTCAATTTGGTCCTGCTTGGTTGATGTTTGAGTTAGTTGTACTTGTTTTGGACCAAGATGCAATTTAACCATGTTGAGGATCTATCTTGCAATTTTTCACATATAGGTTGTGCCTCTTGTTCTTTGGCATCATGAGAGAGAGAATGATTCTTAGGGGTACCTAGCTTGGTGTTGGTTGATGAGGTGGCATCATGATATGATATTAGGGTTTGCATGGATGCTTGAGTTTGTTGGATGTTTCGACCTTATATGTATATTTTTGAGGTTTTGTTACCGCAACACTTCCCTTGGTTGATGTTTTTTGCAACCATGGTTCCCTAGCTTTGGTTTTGGTCACTGGGGTTTACATGTGTTTGGGTTGTGTTGTGACCTTGGTTGGTTTTGTTGTGACCTAGGGGTGTAGTGGACCTAAGTGGTCGCTACACTACCTTGTTTTTATCACCCTTTGTTGCATGCACCTCTAGAGTGTTGGCATGGCCTATCCTCTGTGGTACAAGGCTCCTTATGATGCTCTCATACCTTGACACCTTATATCCTTACCTCCCTCCTACCCCTTGAGTATATAAATCCTCTCTTTTACATGCAAGCATCTCTTTTAGCTCTCTTTCTTCCTCTCCTCCCCCTTGTGTTCGTCCTTGAGCTTGGTGGATCTAGAGGAGGTGGTGATCTTGGAGCTTGGTGCCTAATCACCTTTGCATGTAGTGATCTTGATCTTGATCATCTCTCTTGTGGTGATCATCCTGCTTGGTAAGTGGTTCTATAACTTTAATATCATTTTTCCTTTGGAACCCTACCTTCATTCTCCCTTTCTTGTCCATGAGACTATGGTTCTACCATGGTGTCTATCTTGAGGAACTTCTCTACACAGAGGTCGAGATCCATGGTTTTCCATGGGAGTACCTAAGTGAGATGAAGCTTTCTTCTTCTTTCTTCTCTCTTGTTCGACCTAGGGTTTGAGATTATTCATCTTGAGTTTTCCTTTGACGTTGGTGCGTTCTTCTCTTATTGAGGTGACATTGTGTCCATGGAGTTGATCCAAGTTGGAGTTCCTCTTATCCCTTGGATCTCGTGGCTTTGGAGCTTGATCTTCATCCTAAGGTGGGTTATATAACTTTCTCCTCCACTATTATTGCACCATATTCTTGCTTGCATGCTACTGTTTTATCTCTACAATGTGATCCTAAGATGCTATATGATGTTATCATAATCTAGGGTTTATGATTTTGAAGTATTCTCTCATAGATTACTCTTTCTCCTAAACCCTAATTTCATGCACCTGAATTCTAAGTGATAGTGGAGTTGTTGTTTCTTACATGCATCTTGATCTTTGGTTTTATCACCATGTTATGTTTTGGTCATCATATGATGATGGAGGTTTTGATCTTTGGTTATATGAGTTGGACACATGGTTTTCCCTCTATCATCATGGTTTTCCATGCTTACCTTGTGACATTGTTTTAGGGTTTTGATGTCCATCATTGTATAGAGTTTTACCCTTGATGCTTAGTTTCCTTGATGATTATCATCTATTTTTATCAAAGTGCTTTTCTATCTCGGACTCGATCATGTGGTTTAGTTTCCTAGATGATTATCATCTATTTTTATCAAAGTGCTTTTCTATCTTGGACTCGATCATGTGCTAAACTTGGTTTTACCTTGAGGTCTCTACATATGATATCTTGTTTTGGGTAGCAACCCATGATGGCTTTTGTTGTGATCATAGTGATAAGGTTTGTTTTGGGTCACTACACTTTGTGATGTGTTGCAGGCACAAAAAACCCTAACCCTAAGTGGGTGGGCACTACATATGGTCTTCTTATAGTCACAATATGTGATTTAGTTGGTTGGTCGCTACATGTGCATAGCTTGGGTGCAACAAGGTGTTAATAACCTATGGTCGCTACATCTTGTGCTTTGTTTAATCGCTACACCTTATGCTTTGTTTGGTCTCTACACCTTGAGCTTTGACTTGTTGCTACACTTGTATTATGAAGGTTGGTCACTACACTTTGTTTTCTTGTATGGTCAAAACATAGTTCTGCTTGGGATGATTGACTAATCATGATAACAATGATGTGTAACCCTAATGTGTTCCAAGAATGTGGGAGAGGATGTACCTAGGGTTTAATGACAAATGTTGAAAAACCCTAGTCAGCTATATGAGAAACCCTAACCCTAATTCTCAAGTGTATGATGCATTTTTTGAGGTTGCTTGAATGAATAACATGAGTTGATGTTTTCTCTCTCCTATTGGTGTAACCCTAACCTTGCAAGTGGAATGAATAACATAGATAGTGAATGATATGGTGTTTTTTATATGACACATGATGATCATTGTGAGCCTTTATGAGGCATGATGATATTATGATGATGTACATGCATAATGTAATTGGGTCTTATGACCTGACAAAGGCTCAATGCCTATTGTGAGGTGATATCCTCCAGTGATGAGATGAGGGATTTCTATCCCCTAGTGATGTGGTAATGTGGATGGCCTTGTATGGTAGTGATATCAAGAAACGATGTGACAAGTTCATACCTCATACATTTTATATCTTTTGGAGTTGTACCTTTACCCATGTTCTATAGAATCTATTTAGGGTTTGTACGTTGTAACTTGATTCATGCTAAAAGACACCCAATTGGCTTATATAATCAAGTGAAGCCCTAATCATGTAGTGCCTTGTGCCATAGACCCATTCCATAGTCAAAACTTTGCTGGATGGTGAAATGGGTACTCCTAAGAGAAAACCCAAAGCACATACTGTTGAGTATGCGAGGTGAAAGTGACTGTGTCCTTGACATCTTAATCCCAAGTGTTTTGAGAATGACTGCGGTCGGGTCTCGGTGATGATGAGACTGTGATATGATGTGATAGAGGATAGCTACGGTTGTACCTCAGTGATGGGGTTATATACCCTAGTTTCTAGCATTTTGACCTATACCAAGGTGGGTTAGGTGTTTACAAGACTATATAATTGGCTATAAGTTGCTATCTACAGGACTATAGCTTTGACTATAAGTTGCTATTTTTGTAGTTTGACTATATGTCACTGCGGTGCAGACTCGAACTGACTGAGTAGTGTAGGAGAAGATCACGGAGTCTGTCTTTTCATTTGATCTTGTATGGCACTGGTTTTGACTTAACAGTGGTCAATTAGATTTGGGTGGTACGAATCAAATCCTCAGAGCAAATAAAAGACATAATATGGGTGTGTAATATATTTGCTTAGGGTCAAACACGATTCACATTGGATGCCCCCTTTTGTGTTGTTTCTTGACTATTTAGTTAATAACAATTATACATGTTCTTTATATTAATTCTAAAAGTATAAGATGGTCTACTGCTCATTTTTTTATGCCTAAATTGCTTAAACAACATTAAATGCTTTACTCATATCATTTAGTTGAATCTTCTCATTTCGATAATATTTCTATCTTGCTTCTTTAATGCATTTGTGCATATCATAGTTGTTGGTAGAGAGTTATATCTCTCTCTGGGACATTGGTCTTACTCTGTGGATTTCCACATCTTTTAGGTGGTCGTACATGACAAGGTAGAGATCGTGCAGTTGAGGCTGAGCAATAAGAGGAATAGTAGCTGTTGAAGCTTGGATATGCTGCTAGTGTTTTTTAGTAGAGTCCTATGCATCGTCCCTATACCCTCAGGTCCTTGGGGGTGTTTTGTAGATGTTGTACATCGATACAAGGTTTTTGGAACTATGCCATGGTTTTATAGATATTTCTTGTATATGTGAACATGTTATTATATATAATAGGTTGTGGCAAGTTGGCCAAGTTAATAGAGAAATGTATCATCTTGAGACATGATATGTAATACAGGTGACTCTATGTGGACTTAGATGTATGTTTTCTCTTCTATTTCTATATGGATACAACTTTAATTTTCCCTATTTTATGGTAATCCTGGATGTTAGTATTAGTTCAACACTTTATTTTGAGTAATCTCACTTTTGTGTGACTAGTGTGTCACAACTATGATGTAGTGAGAGAGTAGATATTATGTAGCGGTGGCAAAACCCTTTCCACCCTAGTGTCTCCGTCATATGATAAATCTAGATTTTAATCTAGCAATTTAATTACAACAAGCTTAGTATATAATCAACCAATCCAACTTTGTGTTAACTACTAGTTCTTGTCATTTACTTTGATCAGACTGTTTTTAATTATCTTGTCTTTTGGGTTCAATCTTGGACTAAACTACGATAAAATCTGCCTGCTTGTAGGTGGTGACTATTGTACATAGTATAGGTAAAAATTTGAAACTTTTCCTCAGGTGAAGTTTCTTCTGCAGTAACTCACACATCAACTAGTTTGCATGAAGCCTAAAGAAAGCAATGCACATATAGGCAAGACACCCACTTTTTCTATTATTATGTCACATCCCAATCCATACACAGTAGATTCATCCAATGTCTATGTGCATGCATCGATGGTCCAACATCTAGAAATACATATCACTTATCAACATGAAACCATTATTAAAATAAACTTGAGATGATTCCTCCATTTGTAATCCCACATAAATATCGACCTATGAAGGGTACCATACATCATTTAGTTATACAACACCCTATGTTAATTAATGCAAACAAGTCCATCAAAATCTAAACTACTTACCCTTTAATTTGGAGATTTTCCACTCACTATGGAACACATTCTAAACATGAAGCTCTAAGGCTGATTCTAGACATGGTTGACAAGGAATATAATAGGATGACCACTTGGTGTATCCTTAGATATACATGAAACTCCTCCTTCTAATTGAGCTCCAAGTGTCAATCCAATAACATAAAATAAGTTTCTTATCGATAGGCAACTCGATAGTTCTATTTGGTGTTGTTAGACTAAATTTCTTGATTTAGTTTTTAGGTTTAAATTTTAGATCAGAAGCATGTCATCTTCAAATTCATTTTAGTTGTTAATTAGTTCAATATGTGGTTGGGGTCTTACGTAGTTCAAGTTTTAATTGTAGGAGGAAGTCTGCATAGTCCACATAGACATTCATTTTCAGAAGATGTCATTTGATCAACTAGAAACCCTAACGAGTCGTCTAAGCTATGCAAGGGATAAATAATGCTAAGGCTTGCATGAACACAACCAACTAACACATGCTACAAGTAAGTCGACTGAATTTCTCAAGACAATAATAACTATTTGAGCAATGAAATAATTGAATAGCTATCCAATCAACTGACTCTCCTATAGATTCACCAAGCCATCATTGGGCTCAACCGTTCAACTCACTTGACGAGTTGCTCGACTAAATTTTTGGGTGCCAATAGTAAAATTTCAGTGAAATTAGCTGATCAAATGGCCACCCAATTGATTGAATCACATTTAGAATTTATGATCATCAACAAGACCAATCAATATGTGAGTCAATCAGTGGACTATCTCCAGCAAAGCAAGCAAAAAACATGAGTTGATTGACTCAAATTCTAGTAAATTAATTAGTGAGTTTCAAAAGACACTAACATGTCAAGGAAATTCCTCAAATTGATTTAGTCAATTGAGTGAATACTCTAGTCGACCCACTCATTTTTTATAGGATACATTTGAGTAATAGAGGGTCAATTTCTCAACTCACACAAGCAATCAACCCCACATTCGTCTCAACCAAGTAGCCCCCTGAGGAGTCAACTAACTTGTTGGCTCAAACCGAACTCATCACTTTCCAACTTCATCATTGAGTTGATCAACTAATGCCTGCTTGAGCCAAAAACACACTCTCCCTTCCCCACTATCTATCTTTCTCCTTCTCCACACCTATCCCACCACCACCCAACTAGGGTTAGTGAAATCCCCAATAACTTTAAATAAATACACTCCCAAATATTACACCACAACTTAATGACAACTAGAAGAGGACATCCAAAAATGCTAAACTAGAAGAAAATATTACAATAGTATATGTGCCACCACACTTGACAAGCAAGCCGATGCAGTAACAAAGGCAATTTACAATTACTATCACTGTGTGATAAAGTTAGTGAAGAGGATGATGAACACCAATATATGGTCATGACATCCAATATAAGATTTCAACCCTCTCACACCTTTCTATTAAGAATCCAAATCCTAGAATCTTGTACATTTTCTGTAACATAGGTAATATGCATTGTCCTCCCATGTTGTTTAATTAGGGATAAATTTTAAATGCTGTGCCTCTAACTATTTCTACTCAACTAGACAACTTACACCAACTCTATTCTGAGTGCATCATTAGTTAGCTAAATTGAATTAGTGCCTATAATGCATTTTCTTGCAGTGGAGATGACCTTAAGCTATTACTAATGTTAACTTGTACTGTTGCGGAACTCTACCTTGTGTTTCTCAAGTTTATTCTTGAATGAACCTATTAGAACATAAAATTTTGGCACCATGTCTGTGTAGAGAATTCATATTTTGCAAATTTCACTTTCATCATGTTTGATTAACTATGTGATGCATGATTACTTTTTTGCACTTGTTGAGTTCTAAAATTTCTTACATTTCTTTTAGGTTTCATGCCTTGTTTTCTTTATTCCATAGGTTCCAAGCATGGTTCCAACTTGATCTAGTTGGAACTAAGACTATGATATTCATGACAACATTGAGCCTTTGATAACCAACTGATGATTGTGAGAGAAAAACATAGAGAAATCCAGTGCAAGCACAAGCACAAGTGCAACTGCAATTATGGCAACAAAAAAAGCATTGTTAGACTACACCTTCACTCTTCATAATAAGGTATCACATTTAGAAAGTGTGCGACTAGACATAGGTGTTGTATATTTCTAATTACACCCAAATATGATTAGAATCATGCAACACAATCATTTCTCACGGCTAACCAATGAAGATCTAAATCTTCATGTAGAGAACTTTCTAGAGCCGTGCGACATGGTCAAGATAAATGAGATGATGGATTATAGTCTGTGTGTTTACTCTCCCATGCACCCTACCCTCCAGGGATAAGCAGTGGCTTCATGGATTAGCAAAAGGGTATATTCAAACTTAAAATGACCTCCTAATAGCCTTTTTACAATTTTTTCCTTCTAAGAGAAACCAATGAAATCCTTAAGAATATCTCCAACTTTGAGATACAAGTTGGAAAAAATTTGAGATGCTTCAGAAAGGCACAAAGAACTTTTTTGAAGATGTCCACACCACAACTTGGTTGAATGGATGCAACTCAACACTTTTTATGGTTAGTTATCACATGGAACCACCTCTACCATTGATGCAATAGTTGGAGGAAGTTTCATAACCAACAATGCCACAAAAGGCAAAAAGCTTATTGAGACCATGTCAATGAACTAGTGTGCTAGATGTATGGAATGTTGGAACAACAACCACAAGATGGAGAGCATTTCATATTGCAATGCAAATCTTGAAAATCTCACCAAGAAGATTAATGCTACAAGTGTCAACCGAGTGCAATAAGTGATGGTGTGTGATCTATGTAGTGGTCCACACTAAAATTGTAACTATAGTGAATCTTCATCCAGATGTAGTGAAGAGAAAGTGAAGTTCATTGAGCAACATTTAAGAAACAATCCATTCTCCAATTTCTACAATCCATGATGAAGAAATCATCCAAACTTTAGCTAGCATGATAATGAGCAACATCAACATCAACCATGCCAAGACAATCTCCAACCAAATTTGAAAAGGGAGACAAATTAAAAGTCACACTTTTCGAATTCATGAATGGGATTCAATACTTATGCAAACCAAGATACACGTACACTATCAAATGTGGAAGATATCTTCAGCAATCAATGTTTTTAAGAATAATAAAGGATAACTTTTAAGTAATATCAAAGTAAATCCCCATGAGCATGTGAATTCTATACAATTCAATTTTCTAAACCAAGTTAACAAGGATAAGATAGCCAAAGAAACATTCCATGCAAGTGATCCCACATGTCGTGTTTGAAAAACTCTTTCCTAAACCTATTGACAAGTAGGAGGGGTAAGCCAAAAAATCTAGACTAGAAGAAAAGATTGCAACTATATATGTGCTGCCCCACTTGAGAAGCACGCCAATGCATCCACAAAGGTAGTTTCTAATTGCTATCACTGATGATGAATTTATGGAAGAAGGACCCAATCCAAATATGTCAATTCGTGAAGGTAAAACTAAAGAAGGATAGGAAGATGAAAAATAAGATGTGGTCATACACACCCAATGTAAAATTTCAACCCTCTAACACTTTTCTATTAAGGAGCAGAATCCAGGAGCCCTATACATTTCAGGTGACATAGGTAATATGCACTCTCGTACCATATTATGTGATCATGGAAATACTTTATATTTTACGTCTAACAACTTCCACTCAGATCAAATGAACCCAAGAAATGAAGGTTAATTCTCAAAAGGAAGATCATTCACATGCAAGCTCCATAGTTGTGGTTGAAAATGTGCTCATGAAGATCGATGACTACTTTGTGTTGTGTGATTTTGTCATAGTGGAAGATAAGGAGGATAAACCAGACTGAACATCTTAGGATTCCCCTTACTAATGAGAATGAAAGCACTTATTGATGTTGACAAAGGGGCGATAAACATTGTGATATGAGATCAAAGAATCTCATCTTCCATGATACATCCAAGACAATTTCCTTCCAGACATGAGATGTATATGGAGGAGGAACTAAAAGAAAATTGTGATCCACCTACAATCTCATTTTACAAAATGATTAACCCAACCCGAGCTAATGAACATTGCACTATCTGTCTGAAAGACATTAAACCAAAGAACTCGTGGGAGGCAACTCACAATTTCCATTGTTTTTTTTGCATAATTTATTTCTAGATATGAACTTTGTTCATGCATGTACATATTTATGCGGTAAAACATTTTCGTAAGAATTCATGATGATATATGGTTATATTGTGAGATCATGTTAATATGCATACATGCAATTTAAAAACATTGTGCTGAAATTCCCTTAGACATGTCGTGTTCATTGTTGAACATGCTGTACAAGGGTTCAAAAGAGAAGACTCTAAATAATACTGAAGGCTAACATGATGTACCTCACTGGGAAACAATGTATCTTGTCTTCCTCAACAACATATGGTGCTATTGTTCTCAGACATGGTGTGCTTAGATAAATCATGACGTGTCTACATGTCAAACATTTAGGCTCTAGATACCATAGGTAAACAAAACGTGCCTCTCTTGAGGCATTCCATGTAGTACGGTCCATAAATTCAAATAAGACACTATATATCACCATGTTGTACACCCTGATGCGCATGACACTTTGACAAAAGGCAAAACATCACCAAGTCTTTGGACTAAGAAACAACATGTATGTTCTCCCACACATCATAAATGTTGGTTGAAAAAAAGAATTTTTGAATCCCTAGACTTAGACACAACATAATCCAACCAAGACACTTTGTGTCTCATTGGGGAAGTTTAAAAAGATAAAAGGGGGGGTGTCCGATTTTGGTACATCGCATCATGGCCTAATTGACACCACTCCCCATCATCTCTTGCAGGAAGCAACCCTGCATTATCGTTCTTCCTTGACCAACAACTAGCCTCGCTAGGTGCTTGACTCCACCTCGACACCAAAGGAGTAGCTAGAAATTCTGGCCACTGCCCCACTCTTTTCCACCACAAGAAATGCCATAGTTTGTGAATATGCAAACACTATGAAAAACATCATGCCTCTCAACCAACAACCATCCCATCTTCCACTCCTTTTCTTATGCCACACACACATCAAAAGTAGCACACAACCACTCCTTGATCATGGTGGCACACACCAATGGATCGAAGAGGCATAGGACTGAAACCTGTAGCTACCGTCGAGGTTCAAGAGTAGTAGTAGAGAACCTTTACAGCTGTGCATTTCACATTGCAATATGAGGTGGATCTTAAGCACTTCTAGAAACTTGTTTCTCATAGTCTACACCCCAAGAAGTTCATCTATGACAAAGCCTTGGAGGAATTTGAGTTATCTATTGAAGTCAAGCTATTAGTATAAAATGTATCCATCTTCTATGTTGTCTACAGGGGTAATAAAAAAATCCCACTCTGTCATTGAATTTCCTCACTACTCTTCAAAGTCAAATCAACTATGGAAATTGACTATAGACTTTTGTATGAATGACAAGCATTTTACCATGAAAGAAGACATTTGATAGGAAAATGAGTTTTAATGAAGATGGTGTTGATGTTTATTTTCTGAATTTGAGTTATGAGTCATCTAGTCTATCGATGATGACTTGTCATATAAGGCTAAGGAGGCAAGAGCCATTCATATTCAAAGTGTGGTTCTCCACTATCACATCTGAGTTTAACAATATTTTGGAAGGAATGAGGCATGAGGGGTTGTCTCATATCATGGTCATTTTTCTTAAGGTGTATGATGAATAAAATAATATAAACATGGGAAATTATCCGATTTAGAAGTTCCTTCGGGTGGTTTCCTATAAGAATAATGATGGTGACATCATTATCGGGGATCTATTTCAAAATTATTGAGTATCTAGAGGAGGTACCCAAACCACCTATAGTTTCAAGCAATGATCTTGTTGATATCAAGTTACTCATTGTTGCTACTATTATGTACTTCAATGCAGGAATTGACAAGTACTATGTTGACATTCATGGGCATCCATATGCCTTATTCTCGACCCAATCCAATAGGAGTCACCTTGTCTTACTTGAACAACTTGAAGTGGCAACCACAACAAAAAGGTGCAGCTACAATAGGTCCCTCCACCTAGCCACTTGCGCTCCCAACTCCACCCTCCATTGACAGTTAGATTGAGCACACTTGGTTCACCCTGACAACATGACATGTAAAACTACATATCCTCCTCCTTTCAACAATATTCAACACAAATGGATGTATGGATCCACACCCTCCACCTCTATTATTAGGAGATGTACTCTATCCTTTACTGGATGAATGCCCAACACATTGGCCAAGGCCACTACCCATACCTGTATGCTTCAGATCATGCACCAAATGATGAATAGGATGTAGCTTCTTGGCCCTCTTGGATACACTAGAAGTAGGGGTCCTTTGACCCCAAAGACCACATTGCGCCTTGTCACAAGCTTATTATTGACAGTGTGGACATTATTGATTAATTTGGAGTGCGGGTGGCAACTAGACTTATTTCAATTTTTGCTATTTTTTGTACTATCATGCTTTTTCTTCATGCATCATATCCACATGTTTATTTCATTATTTACATCTCAAGAATGGTATTTTGTTCTTTTATTTTGTGAAAGCACATACTTTCATGTTAATTGCAACTTGGATGTAGCCAGTGGAAGAATTGGAAATTTTTCATAATATAATCATCTCCATCTTTAATATAATGATGCGAAAAGTAATGCTGCATTATAGATATGAAATTGATCTAACCAACTTGAGCAACTAATCTTAAGACATGAACGATGACAATGAATATTGCAAATGCATCATATAAATTTAATTATGGTCTCTTTGTGATAAGAAACTAGGCATCTCTTCAATTATCCTGAATCAACCTATCTAAAGTACTTCAAATTCAGGTTCTCGATGACTATCCCTGTCACGCCCCAATCTCACATTAGCCACAAACCACGAAATTAGGGCACGACAGGTGGGATTAACACATAACCAACCATTCGTCACTTTTTAAAGCAAATAAAAACATTTAAATGATAACCAAGTTAAACTGTAATCAGAAAACTGAGCAAATTGTAGGAACTTTTCTATTTAACTGATTAAGGATACAAGCAAGATTTACAGTATAATACATTGATTAACATAAAGAAAGCATAACATTAATTTACATCTGTGTACACATTCTCTCTCTCACTCACACCTTGTCCCGAGGATCGAGGGGAATGGACTAAGAGACCTCTAACTAGACTAACTACAAACCTTTTATCAACTAGGCGTTAGGATGAAACGATCCTTCCGACTCCTGATGCTGATGCTGACCAGAAAATGTTTGAGTAGAGGGATGAGCCTACTCGCTCAGTGAATAACATTTCACTTAGCTATCACTAAACAACTCGTCAGGTTTATAACTGAAATAAATAATTATACAGTTCAAACAGGGCAGTTCTATTGATATGACAGATATACAGATAATAATTACATTTCTATGCATCAATAGGCATTTCAGATAAATAAACAGATTTATAAATTTACTGTGATCCTAAATGATTTCTTATTCATTTTATTATTTTGCCCTAAATATATGCAGTGTACTCTGCATATAAAGATCCGCAGCAAGTTCATGCTACGGTCCCACCGTACAAGACTTAGCGACACACCCGGGAAATGCTAAGTCTGACGCCAGGCCTGCTCTGCCACAGGACCACAGGCTCTCCGGCCTACAGGCTCTCCGGCCTCAATGCACTACTCTGAGTGCTCTAGACTCCTCCTCTAACCTGAGTACACAAGCGGAGAGTCTCACGAGGTTACCACCGCGACTCCGCACGGATTAATGTTGAATAACCCCCATTTTTTTCCTCCAGTGCCACCGTGACTCCGCACGCGTTGTTGTTGGACACTACCTCTATTTCCTCGTTTGTCCGTGACACAGGCACGAATGATGTTGCAACACGAGTTTCACCCCTAAGTTGCAGATACCTCTTAGGGGTTCTACGGTGTTAGGGCACCTAGGTCTATTAATTAATTAACAGATAAACAATTAAACAAGAATATCGCATTACAACTGTAAAACATAGAATTTCCTCTTTCTCATCATTCTGATCACGCATTTCAAGTTCCAATGAACTTATCATACTAAAATGTACATGCTACACTGTTTAAAGGTCATATCAACTGATACTGAAGCAAATAAGCATTTAAAATGAGTTAAATAATGATTTCTAAATGAACTGCCACTCACAACTTGAAACTCGGCCGAACACTATGGAACTCGGCCGAACGCTTCCCAGATTCTGAAACTCGGCCGACCAACCTCGGCCGACCAACAGGAAACTCGGCCGATCCCCTGGGGAACTCGGCCGACCAACACACCGCTTTATATACCTACAAGGAAACTCGGCCGATCAGAACCCAAACTCGGCCGACAAAAACGCTGTTCGGCTACCTAATTAAGAAACTCGGCCGATCCAAGACCCAAACTCGGCCGACCCAAAAACACAGTACGATAGCCCTAAGAAGGAACTCGGCCGACCGAATAGAAACTCGGCCGAACCGCACACAGGCAGAAAACAAAAACGGCCTGCAAAAGTCAATTTCTCTCGAATAGACGGGCAAATCTCGAACAAACACCACAAAACATTCGCGATCGATGCATATCACTAAACCGCACCTGAAGGGAAGAAAGAAACAAGCTAGGGCTGCTCCGTGCACCCCAATCCCTTGATCGTTTTCCCTGCAAACGCAGCTCCGGCTGCAAATCCGATTTGAATTGGCGGAGAAGGAGATCCACGGAGGGAAAGGATGAACTGCAGCAGCTGATCGGAGCAAAACGAAGCTCCAGCGCTTTTCCCTTCTCAGCTCCCTCTCTCTCTCTCTCTCACGCAAGGAAGAAGAACACAGAAGCGTTCTCTCATTTCTGTGAAAGTGGAACGAGATAAGGAAGAGAGAAAGGATAAGGAAGAAACTTAGGGGCCTAATTGCAAAGTTTGAAACTTTCAAAAATTATAAACAGGTCCCTAAAAGCCCAAAAACATGCGACTTTTGACTCGAAAGTCGGATTCGAACGATTTCTCTGGCAATGCTTCAAGCGTAAGATCCTACACGCTTTAGAAGCTAGAAAACACACTAAGCACATATCATAACCATTTTAAACATTATTAACAAAAACAGGCTTATAACTTAACACATCAGCTAAATACATGCTTAACAGCATACTTACGGAATAAGCTTGACGCGGGTCGTAACAATCTCCCCCCCTTATAAGAATTTCGTCCCGAAATTCCTAGAAGAGAAAAGGAAACTTGCTACGCATCTCAGACTCTAGTTCCCACGTAGCTTCTTCAAGATTATGGTTTTTCCACAAAACTTTTACTAAAGAAATTTCGCGGTTCTTAAGCTTTTTGATCCGGTGATCAACTATTTGCACTGGTCCTTCAACATAGGACACATCTGTCCTAAGCTGCGCCGGCTCTGGATCTACAATCTTTTCCGTACCGGGATGACACTTTTTCAGCATAGACACGTGGAAGACATCATGAAGATTTGCCAACTCAGACGGCAAATCCAACCTGTAAGCTACAGGTCCTATCCTCTCAACAATAGGATATGGACCCATATACCTAGGGGTCAACTTACCCCTCTTGCCAAACCTCAGTACTCCCTTCCACGGTGAAACCTTCAAGTAGACCTCGTCTCCAACCTCAAACTCAAGAGGTCGACGTCGTCTTTCTGCATAACTTTTCTGTCTGTCCTGAGCAGCTTTTAACTGATCCTTGATCACATATATCTTTTCTGTAGTTACATCGACTAGCTCAGGTCCAAGAATTTCCTTCTCACCCACCTCGTACCAACACACTGGCGATCTACACTTCCTGCCATAAAGAGCTTCATATGGGGCCATTCCAAGACTTGAATGGTAGTTATTATTATATGCAAACTCCATTAGGCTTAAGTGTTCTTCCCAGTTACCTCTAAACTGTAGCACGCATGCTCTCAACATGTCTTCTAGGGTCTGGATGGTCCTCTCAGATTGACCATCTGTCTGTGGGTGAAACGCTGTACTGCACCTCAGCTTTGTGCCCAACGCACGATGTAACTGATTCCAGAATCTAGATGTAAACTTAGGATCTCTGTCAGAAATAATGGAAACTGGAATCCCATGTAATCTGATTACCTCATCCACATAAATCTTGGCCAGCTTTGGAACATCAAAGGTTGACTTGACAGGAAGAAAGTGAGAAGACTTAGTTAGTCTATCCACAATCACCCATATCGAGTCTAAACCTCTAGACGTCCTGGGTAATCCTACCACAAAATCCATTGTGATGTGTTCCCATTTCCATTCAGGTATAGGAAGCGACTGTAAGGTACCAGCAGGTTTCTGATGTTCAGCCTTAACCTGCTGACACACCCCGCACCTAGCCACGTATTCATCCACATCCTTTTTCATACCAGACCACCAGTACAACTCTTTGAGATTCCTGTACATCTTCGTGTTACCTGGATGCATAGCATACATAGAAGCATGCGCTTCCTCAAGAATCTGCTCTTTCAACTCACTGTTTCCAGGTACACACAATCTATCATGAAGATACAACATGCCTTTATCAGAAAACCTGAACTCTGTTCTCTTTCCTTCTGACATATCCTACATAATCTGCCTCAACTCATCATCATTCTGTTGTAATTCCTTAATCTGATTATAAAAAGTAGGTCTGACTTGCATCTGAGCAATCAACCCACTCTGTCCTGTCACATCCAAGTCCAAATTCAACCTTCGCATGTTTATAAGCAAGTCTCTCTTGAAACATGCCATAGAAAATGCATTGGCTGTTGAAATTGACTTTCTACTCAAGGCATCGGCTACAACATTCGCCTTACCAGGATGATAATCGATTGTCACATCATAGTCTTTAATCAGCTCAAGCCATCTGTGCTGTCTCAAATTCAAGTCTTTCTGAGTGAAGATATATTTCAGGCTCTTATGATCCGTAAACACCTGACATGTCTCACCATACAGATAGTGACGCCATGTCTTAAGAGCATGAACTATAGCAGCCAATTCCAGATCATGAGTAGGGTAATTCTCTTCATTCTTCTTAAGCTGTCTAGATGCGTAAGCCACAACTTTGCCTTCTTGCATCAGTACACAACCCAAACCTCTTCTGGAAGCATCGCAGAACACTGTATAACCCTTTTCTGCTTCTGGCAAAACCAACACTGGTGCTGAAGTCAACTTCCTCTTCAAGATATGAAAACTTTTCTCACAGTTATCAGACCAAACAAACGATACATCCTTCCTCGTCAAGCGTGTCAAGGGTGATGCTAACACACTGAAGTTCTGTATGAACCTCCTGTAATAACCTGCCAAACCCAAGAAACTTCTGATCTCAGTAGGAGTCTTAGGCTGTTCCCACTGAAGCACAAAATCAACTTTCTTAGGGTCAACACTAACTCCATTCTTCGAGATAACATGTCCAAGAAATGCTACCTCGGCCAACCAGAATTCACACTTGCTAAACTTAGCATACAACTGATGTTGCCTCAACAACTGCAACACTACTCTCAGGTGTTGCTCATGCTGCTCATCATTACTGGAGTAGACCAGAATATCATCTATAAAGACTACAATAAACTGATCTAGGAACGGTTTGAAAATCCGATTCATCATATCCATAAAGGCTGCTGGGGCATTGGTCAGCCCAAACGACATGACCAAAAACTCATAATGCCCATACCTGATTCTGAAAGCTGTTTTGGGAATATCAGAAGCCTTTATCCTAAGATGATGATATCCAGATCTCAAATCAATCTTAGAAAAGATCGTCGCTCCACGCAACTGATCGAACATATCATCTATTCTTGGCAATGGATACTTGTTCTTAATAGTGATCTTATTCAGTTGTCTGTAATCTATACAGAGACGCATGGTACCATCCTTTTTCTTAACAAACAGGACTAGAGAACCCCACGGTGAAGAACTGGGTCTAATGAAACCCTTGTCTAGTAACTCCTGCAACTGCACCTTGAGTTCCTTCAACTCTGCAGGTGCCATTCTATAGGCTGGCAGTGCTACTGGATGACTACCTGGATATATCTGAATTTCAAAATCCAAGTCTCTGACAGGTGGTAGGCCTGGCAAATCTTCTGGAAAAACATCAGAAAACTCACAAACCACGGACACATCATAAACACTGGCGGTGCTCTTCTCTGCTCTGGTGTCAACTACATGAGCAAGGAACGCTTCACATCCTTTCTGTAACATCTTATCAGCTACTGCAGCTGATATTATGCACGTAGGCAGAACTTTCCTGTCTCCAGTAAAGATACAAGAAAATTCCCCTAGTTGAAAGGTAGCTTCCTTCTTCCAACAATCTAGTTGCACTCGATATGTTTCAAGACAATCCATACCCAAGATGACTTGAAAGGTATTTACATCCATGGGTATGAGATTAGCAACAAAGGTGAAACCTCCAAAAGATAACAAGCATCCGGGACAAGAATCGGATAGAACTGTTGGTCCACCTAGTGGAACCCTCAACACTAACTCATCTACCAACTCTTGAGTTAACAGATTAAGTTCACCAACTAAAGAACGTCGTATAAAAGAATGAGTAGCTCCCGGATCTATCAAAACTGAAACTGGTATACTATTAAACAAAAACATCTCTCCCGTAACAACTTGTGAAGAAATTATACCTTCCTGAGGTGTCAACGAAAAGAAACGTGCTGAAGCTCTCCCTCTGCCACGCTGTCCTCTCTGACCACTCCTGCCACTAGACACTCCACCACCTCTAGAACCAGAAGCCACAGATGAACTCAGAACATCATGGTATTGAGGCTGGAAAGCTTGTGATGCTGCTTGTCGAAGTTGAGGACATTCCCTTTTGACATGTCCTATCTGTCCACAGGCATAACAACCAGAATTCCAACATGGTCCAGTATGTGGCCTTCCACATTTGTCACATGGTGGTAAATCTTGCCTCTGGGGACCTGTCACTGACATTGACGACCCAGAAGACTGTCCACTATCGGCACTGCCCCATCTTCCTGGGTTGTATCCTCCTCTGCCTCTAGAAGTAGTGACATCCTCAGATCTCTGCCTGCCGAAACAACCAAAGCCACGCCCAAGTTTAGAAAAGAAACCTCTACCTCCACCTCTGTATCCACTACTAGATTGCCCTCTACTGAAGTCTGCAGATCTCTTCTTAGACTCAGGCACCTTGTCAGCATTCACAGATTCTTCAACCTGTCTAGCAGCCTCAACAAACTCACCAAAGTTCTCTCTGTTCCTCCTACTAGTAGCAGAAACTGTATGCCGAATCTCTGGCCTCAGCCCTTCTTGAAACCTTCTGCATCTTTCTATGTTATCGGGAACAAGCTGTGGACAGAAGTTCGCTAACCGTGTGAAAAGTGCTTCATACTCTGTAACTGTCATGTTCCCCTGCTTGATATTCTGTAACTGCCTGATTTTCTCATTAAGAAAAGTGGTGGATAGAATTTGAGATGAAACTCCTCAGAGAAATCCTGCCAGGAAAGCTCTGTACCTCCCCTCTTTTCTTCCACACCACGCCACCACAACTCTGCATCGCCTGCCAAAAGGTAGACTGCACGACTAATCTTCTTATCTTCTGGAAGTTCCATCAGACGAAAGACCTTCTCTATCTGTCTAAACCACTCATCAACTTCGGCGGGATATGTGGTGCCACTGAACTCTGTGCCACCAAGCTTTTTCACAAGCTCATAAGATCGCATCAGATCCTTACTACTGGTAGAAGAAGAATCTCGCCTATCAGCCTTGTACCTCTCTTTGGTCTCCAGGAACATCCTATACATCCTGGATGCATCATCCACGTGGTCACCACCACCTGGACCCAAGTACCGAGGGTCAGGGCCAACATGGCTCTCGGCCTGATCATCACGATCAAGGCCTCTTCCTGCCATCTGCAATGATATAACAGAATATTTCCTGTTAGAAAACTACAGATAGAAGAAAGACACCTAAACCTTAATCCTATTGGTCTCTTATCGTCCCCTGATCTTGAGTAACTAAGTACTCAAACCTATGGCTCTGATACCAAAAATTGTCACGCCCCAATCTCACATTAGCCACAAACCACGAAATTAGGGCACGACAGGTGGGATTAACACATAACCAACCATTCGTCACTTTTTAAAGCAAATAAAAACATTTAAATGATAACCAAGTTAAACTGTAATCAGAAAACTGAGCAAACTGCAGGAACTTTTCTATTTAACTGATTAAGGATACAAGCAAGATTTATAGTATAATACATTGATTAACATAAAAAAAGCATAACATTAATTTACATCTGTGTACACATTCTCTCTCTCACTCACACCTTGTCCCGAGGATCGAGGGGAATGGACTAAGAGACCTCTAACTAGACTAACTACAAACCTTTTATCAACTAGGCGTTAGGATGAAACGATCCTTCCGACTCCTGATGCTGATGCTGACCTGAAAATGTTTGAGTAGAGGGATGAGCCTACTCGCTCAGTGAATAACATTTCACTTAGCTATCACTAAACAACTCGTCAGGTTTATAACTGAAATAAATAATTATACAGTTCAAATAGGGCAGTTCTATTGATATGACAGATATACAGATAATAATTACATTTCTATGCATCAACAGGCATTTCAGATAAATAAACATATTTATAAATTTACTGTGATCCTAAATGATTTCTTATTCATTTTATTATTTTGCCCTAAATATATGCAGTGTACTCTGCATATAAAGATCCGCAGCAAGTTCATGCTACGGTCCCACCGTACAAGACTTAGCGACACACCCGGGAAATGCTAAGTCTGACGCCAGCCCTGCTCTGCCACAGGACCACAGGCTCTCCGGCCTCAATGCACTACTCCGAGTGCTCTAGACTCCTCCTCTAACCTGAGTACATAGGTGGAGAGTCTCACGGGGTTACCACCGCGACTCCGCACGGATTAATGTTGAATAACCCCCATTTTTTTTTTTCCTCTAGTGCCACCGTGACTCCGCATGCGTTGTTGTTGGACACTGCCTCTATTTCCTCGTTTGTCCGTGACACAGGCACGGATGATGTTGCAACACGAGTTTCACCCCTAAGTTGCAGATACCTCTTAGGGGTTCTACGGTGTTAGGGCACCTAGGTCTATTAATTAATTAACAGATAAACAATTAAACAGGAATATCACATTACAACTGTAAAACATAGAATTTCCTCTTTCTCATCATTCTGATCACGCATTTCAAGTTCCAATGAACTTATCATACTAAAATGTACATGCTACACTGTTTAAAGGTCATATCAACTGATACTGAAGCAAATAAGCATTTAAAATGAGTTAAATAATGATTTCTAAATGAACTGCCACTCACAACTTGAAACTCGGCCGAACACTATGGAACTCGGCCGAACGCTTCCCAGATTCTGAAACTCGGCCGACCAACCTCGACCGACCAACAGGAAACTCGGCCGATCCCCTGGGGAACTCGGCCGACCAACACACCACTTTATATACCTACAAGGAAACTCGGCCGATCAGAACCCAAACTCGGCCGACAAAAACACTGTTCGGCTACCTAATTAAGAAACTCGGCCGATCCAAGACCCAAACTCGGCCGACCCAAAAACACAGTACGATAGCCCTAAGAAGGAACTCGGCCGACCGAATAGAAACTCGGTCAAACCGCGCACAGGCAGAAAACAAAAATGGCCTGCAAAAGTCAATTTCTCTCGAATCGACGGGCAAATCTCGAACAAACACCACAAAACATTCACGATCGATGCATATCACTAAACCGCACCTGAAGGGAAGAAAGAAACAAGCTAGGGCTGCTCCGTGCACCCCAATCCCTTGATCGTTTTCCCTGCAAATGCAGCTCCAGCTGCAAATCCGATTTGAATTAGCGGAGAAGGAGATCCACGGAGGGAAAGGACGAACTGCAGCAGCTGATCGGAGCAAAACGAAGCTCCAACGCTTTTCCCTTCTCAGCTCCCTCTCTCTCTCTCTCTCTCTCGCTCACGCAAGGAAGAAGAACGCAGAAGCGTTCTCTCGTTTCTGTGAAAGTGAAACGAGATAAGGAAGAGAGAAAGGATAAGGAAGAAACTTAGGGGCCTAATTGCAAAGTTCGAAACTTTCAAAAATTACAAACAGGTCCCTAAAAGCCCAAAAACATGCGACTTTTGACTCGAAAGTCGGATTCGAACGATTTCTCTGGAAACGCTTCAAGCGTAAGATCCTACATGCTTTAGAAGCTAGAAAACACACTAAGCACATATCATAACCATTTTAAACATTATTAACAAAAACAGGCTTATAACTTAACACATCAGCTAAATACATGCTTAACAGCATACTTACGGAATAAGCTTGACGCGGGTCGTAACAATCCCACTTAGGAAACTTGTTTTTAGAAACAACTGCACCATATTTTTGCCCATCGGAAAAGAAGCAATAAGTTTCTCATTAGTATGCCAACCTAGACTGAAATATCGATTTGGTTATGATGGTTGAGTGTTTTGTCAATATAATTGAATAGAAATCTTAAACGTTTAAGACTAAAAAAAAGACAACAACAACCCACTTGATTTTCCAATCTAATTTTTAATGCAAATCCGATGGTTGGATGTATTTTTTCTAGAAGAGAAAAGGTAGCCAATGTGCCCCAAATGTGAAATGCTAGAATTCTTTCACATAAAGAAAAGAGGTATAGTTGGGATTAAATGAGGAGTACCTATGTGGGTTTGAAATCATTGTGTTCTCTATTTAGGGGGTGAATCTTAAAAAATGTGACATTCTTGAGGATATGGAGGAGAATTAGGTTGTTTGTCCCAACTAAAAGAACCATAATTTTTATAACAATATGTTTTTTTTTCTTTTCTTTCATTATAGTGATGTGACTTAGGCACAAGGGATTCAAAATATGTAAAAACTTATATAACACACTCTCAATACATAGATTCACAAGCTCACAGGCTTGGAATGTAGCATAGAAGCGGCAAGTGAGGGGTCAAATCCATAGGGACAGAGTGGACACTAGTTATAATGTATTTCCTTAGGTTCCTAGTGTAGAGGTTAAAATTTCCAATGGTTTAAGTTTGTTTTGATTGAATCAGACCAAGGGGGCATGCAATTAAAGAGAGAAAAATTTAAATCTAGGTTGTCACTAACAACTAGAACTATCTAACTAACTAGAAGAGAAATCAACACTAAGACAAGTAATTTAGCTGTAGTAGATAAAGAAGGACAAGAAAGGAAATTAGCTAAGCAAGGGAAACTAGAATAAACTAAGCAATTGACTAAAAAACTAGCTCAATTAATAAAAAATAAGAACTAAGTAACCTTGACAAGAGCAATCCACTAAAACATAGTTGATTAGACTAATAAAAAAGAGAGTAAACTAAGCTACCAAACACACAACAAAGTACATTTTTAGAATTAATGTTGAACTAGGCTGTCTGAGGGATATGTGACTGCCAACCATGCATTAAGGTTGTATTCAAGAACACATCCTATAGTAGTGCTACCAAACCAAAAAAAAGGGAGGTTAGGTTAGGAGCCCTATCCTACTAGTTGTCCACGGATGGCATATAGTGTACTTAGGGGAACTAGTTCCTAAACACACTCCATCCAACCTTACCAGGTTCAATTAACTAGGGAATAGATGAACCTAATACTAGACCTTCCTTACCCTAGGTTTCTAGGTGTGGTTATCTCAGATCACTTGGTGGTAAGGGGTGGTATGGAGTGTAGGGAGAGAGTTTTCACCTCATGTTACCTCCCATCTAACCTCAAACATGCTCTTTGACAAATGTGCAAGGTGGGATACACATGGATACTTGGATAATTCACATAGCATTAGAAAAATAGAGAAGACGTGGGGGAAGAAAGGAAGACTAATTACAGCTTCAGTAGGGAACTTTGACTTCCCCTAAATGGCCCAAAAATATTTCTTTTCTCTATACCTTAGGTGGTTCCATAGCTCAAACACCAAAGAAAGAGACAAGGAGAGAGAACAAGCATGGAAATAACACTAATCAACAAAATAAAATGTTTTACATGAATATTTCCCATCACTTGGTATCAAAGTCTCATATTTAACCCCCAAATAGCCTACAAAAGGGCTTAGATACTCATCTAAAAGGAAAAAAAAGAGGAGATAAAATAAGAGGTAGCAATGGACATCGATGATAAGGCTTCTATATTCTTCTCCAGCTATCGAAAGGACAAGATCCTCCCTACTCCAAGGGTATGTGGCATGGAATGGTGGTGGAAGGTAGTTAAAACCCTAGAAAAACTAAGATTTTGGGTGGAAAATTGGAAGTAGATGATGAAATGAGGTAGGTAAGGGGTGGGTGGACTCTATGAATGCTAGAAGGAGCTAACCTTCCATCCAACTGCTACTGAGGCTTATACATGGGTGTAGGGTATCTAGGGTAAGAGAAAGGTGAAGTGGTAAAATGAGTGCAGGGAAATACTCAGGTTTGGGACTCAAAACAACCATACTTCTCCCACCATAGCCATTTTTCCTTGAGAGTAGATTACCAGTGTGGGGAAGAACAATTTTTGTGGAGTTTCGAACAATGATGTTGGTGGATTTGGGGATGAGTGGCACAACCATTTTAGTGATAGGACAGTAGTTTTGGCTGGTATGTTGAATGACCATTCTGGGAAGAATATCCATTTTGTCTATGGATAAGCTAAAATAGGGTTGCATGGGAAATGGAGGCTGGTGGTTACAACTGTTATGGCCATAGAATAGTCACTTTGGGGTATTCTGGAATGACTATGCTAGAGTGAATGCTATTTTTGGGTGTGATAGATTTAGATAAGAGTTGGAGGAGTTTGGGATCTTCTCGGAACAAATGTGTTGTATGAAAAATGACCGATATGGGGGCTTCCTATATAACTTCCATCTGTATTTGATCAACCATGGAGTCAATTGGCTTTGGCTTTGTTCTTGAACACTTTGTGTAGGTTGGAGTTTCTCTTGGTAATTGTTTGGACTTCTCCATGAATGGGGAAGTACTCAGATCCACCTCCTCCTTCTCCTTCCATCAATAAGCATTTAAGTACCTATAAAATACTACAATGACTCCATAAGTACATTTGATGTGAAATATTATTTATTGGGAATAATAATGCATTCTACATATCTTTATACTATAAATGAACAAAAATACACTAGAAAAAAACCCAATCTAGAGATTTATCACCACTCTAAATTAAAATATTATTGTCCTTGAGTATGCTTTCCTTTTTCTAGTTTCAATTAATAAGAAATGATAGATGCATTCAAGAAGTATTCATTAACTAAGCTCACACATGAATTTTCACATATAATCCATTTCTCTCCTGTCTACTTTCACAATCCTAATGAAATGAAAACACAAAATCCATAGAATTCTCATATAGGGAATATAACACTCATTCAGACAATGTGGCACTCATAACACAATAAGTAAATTCATTTCATACTAGGGCCAGATAGAGCAGTTAGGAATATATTTTTTGTTTCAAGAATTCAACATTATGTATCAGTCCATTCCACTTGGATCACTGGGCTGTGCAAGAGAATGATGAACTAGTTTTGATGTTCCCTAGCTCAATAGGTATGAAAAAAGAAGAGGTCTTGGAAGAAATTCTGAAGTGCTATTAGATAGGAGCACTCTTCTTTTATTTTCTTTGCTTTTATTCCAGTGTAGTTACATAGTAAAACCTTTATTTTCTTTTTTGTGCTTTTCTTTCTTTCACTACCCTTTGTGTAGCTAGGGATGTAGGATGGTAGGAGGGATCAAATGAGAGTAAGGATTGGTTATCGCTAGATTTTGGAGGGTGGCCAAGTATTACTATTTTTTGTGTATTTTAGAATCTTTTCATCATGCAAAAGGATAATAAATGATAGAAGAATGAAAAGAAGAGAGGGGTCAAGTAGTGTGGATTTCCACATAAGGTGTACTACATGCAAATTAATCAAACATACTTCACGAAACAATGAAAAAACCATTATGAGGTAACAAATATGGTAAACCACACTTTTCAGTAAAACCCTAAAATGTTATGGATTTCCATGATTGCATTTAAACAACTGATTCAACTTTTCAAAAGAGGTGGTAGACATGTATAGAGTCATAAAAGAATATGAGCACTAAACACATAATATTGTGGATGAACGTGTCAAAGGTCAACAATATTCAATAAATAGAGATTATGATAGAACATCTTTTAGGGAAATGAATTTCAAGTTTATGCAATGCAGGTAGAATTGTTTCAGAGATCTCATAATCATATGAAGATCTACCTACTAAGCATAAAAAACATGAAAAGTTAAACCAAATGAAGCACACATAATATACTAGTTAAAAAGATACATGCAATGAAAAATGGAATGGCACAAAAATAAAATTGCAAAAATTATAAATAAAAATAAAAATGCAATAGATAAAACTATGTGCATGCCATACAAAACAAGAAGAGAAAATGAGATCATTGGGTCAGCCAATCAATCAACCAATCAATCAATCATTATCACATAAAAAAGGGTGAAAATAGAAAAGGGACAAAGATCAAAAGGGTGTACCACCATACCACCTCAAGATTTTGAATCATATTGTCCTCAACTTGACACTAAAACTTAGGTGATAGAGGAATAAATCATTGTTTTTGTTTTGATTGGTCCTGCTCCATGTAGGGGGTGGTGGCTGTTGGTAGAAGTATCCCTAATATTCACATGTAGAGGCATATATGACTTGAGAAAGCTCTAAAGTCCACTCTAAAAGGTCATCCCCAACCTTGGATTTTGTTTAGACTATGCATGGATATACATGTACATGTGGTTCATTTGGTAGCACATTTTTTTTGATATTACCACATTTGTTGGTGTTTCTATTGAGTTCCCTCTAATCGTGCTATTATAGATGCCATGTCGTAAGCATTTGTTGGGGAGGTCTCTTGAATATATGTAGTTTCTTTCTCATCCTCACATGGCATGCTCTATTCTCTTCTTGCATCAACTACTACTCTCGAGGCACACCATATGATCCTTGTGCATCCATTATCAACATTGCAAAGATTTCTCTTGGCCTTTCTCTCTCATATTGTGCAATGGATTCCATGAGATTAGATATTGGTCTAGTCTTGTCTATCGACAAACTAATATTGTGTGGCAACTTTGTAGTGTACATGAGATGTAGTCCAAGATGAATGTGATAAAGAATCTTATCCTCCATTGAGATTATGTGTGGCTTTACAAGATAATTCATATACACATGCTTGGACCATGGGGCCACTTTGAACAAGATTGAATCACAACCAGATGAGAGAGCCATGGAGATTACAATCCTATCTATTAGGAATGGTTCAATTATATTACTAGGGGTTGTCTTCAAGTCATTAATCAACATATCCCCAGATTCACCTCGTATCTCCATATCATCCAAAGCAAGATAAGAGTTCTTTCAAAAGACATCATTCTCTGTTATTATAACTGGCACAAATACTATTTGCCAAGACTTTTTGAGTGTACACCCAGTTGAGATTAGCTATTTTTCTAGTCTTTGACTTTCTAACATTGATGCCTTTCTCACCCATGAATCATTTCTACACCCTTTGTGCATCAAAATTTGCAATATTTTTCTCTATGCAACCCTCATGAAACTTGGTTTCCCAATTTGGTACAGGCTAAAATATTTTGTTCAACTATGAGGATGTCATGCGATGCAAAATTTCAAAACTACAAAATTGGATGGAATCTTCTTCTTCCACAATAATATTTTAAAAATTCTGGAGTGATCTTCACGTACCTGGTATGTGCAACCATGGTACTATTCTATAACCCTATATCTTGTAGGTGTTTTTTGAAGACAATATTCAACCCAATAGTTTTCAAAGTGGATTTGCAAGCATATAGGGTGGATATTACCTTTCTTAAGAATATTTGAGGGTAAGGGAAAATGATGTCACCTCTATGATCATATTGTTGTCAAGATCTTCCCCTTATCCCTCTTTGCACCGCCTCTTGCCATTCAAATCTTTGTTGATCCTATATGTCACCCTCTACAAATATTGAATCTTTACAATCAAATTACTAAATATTTATAGTAGAATATATAATGAGTATTTCTACATTCATACAATAGATTAGAGTTCAAGGAATCCTATACATATGGAGTACAATTTAAAAAATACATGAGTCCTATATACTCTTCAAGAAACAAAGAACATCTCCAATACATCTCTTCTAAGTCTTCCATCGATGGCCTAACCTTTTACACCCAAAGGGATAAATTCAACCATGTCATGGACCAAATAGGAAAATAAGTCAGCTACAGTAACACTAAATCTTTATCATTGATCTATCATTAAATGTACACAAATATAAGACTAAATGTGATTCTAAATCTAGGTAATGACTATTTGGTGGACTAAGATATCACTATAAGAATTAACTTTCCAAGATTTTCCTGATGTATCAAAGTTGAGAAGATTATCCAAATGGCAAAATTATAAGGTTGTTTAAGATTAAAAATTATCCACAAGATGTACAATATTCAAGATTTTCCAAAATACCGAATATGTTCACAATAATAAAATAAATTTAAAATATAGCACTATCATATCATATATCTATTAAGGGATAAAGTGCCATGTGTTCAATCATCTACGATAGAACAACACAATAAATTAATTGCTATTTCAACCGATATGTTTGGAAACAACTAATCCATTACAACCTACACACATGGTCGTGGGATATTACCCAACCTCAAGCGAGCCAAATCTCTGAAGGGAAAGACCACAAAGTGAGTCAAAACTCCAACATATCAATTTTAGTGCTTTATTAATATTCAATGATATTCCATATTTATCAAAATAGGGTGGTGACCTTCAAGAGGCAAATGAGGGCTAAAAATGATTTGGGTTCACTACCATACAAAATTATATATATGTAATTTCAAAAGGGAAGAATAAATTAGTAATGAAATAGAGAATTCAATACCTCAATTGTTTAGGACTTCAAAGGTTGCACAATCATATCTTTAGTGGCTCCAAGGATGATTATGAGGTCGCTATTGAGTAAAAGTAGTCTTGTTACTAATTGCTTGGATCAACTTTGTTTCAACTTGTGTTATTTAGGATTTAGTTTTCCATATTCAATTATTAATTAATATGTCTATATATTGTCTCTCATTTAGGGTTTTAGGTCCATTCTATTTATATGATCCATATTTATCCATTAACTCTAAGTACATCTCAGTCAACCCTAAATAATGAACCACTAATGTAGATATTCTTAAGAAATTTATTAATTTTGTTTGTTATCTAAAATTAGAAAAACATCATAGATATAGTTTCCTACATTTATAAATAAATTCAAATACATGTTATTTCATTACAATCATCATATGACTTGGTTATGAGGGTATACACGTAAGCAATTTCAAAATAACAAGAGACACTTCAATTTTGACCATCCTAAAGCACCATCAAAGATTGGTGTATACAAGCCAACTACCCAACTTTTGCAACCACTACAACCTTAGATCATAGAATAGAAAAGGCCTTTTGCATTAGCATAGACAAGGACCACCAAAATCAAGATTTCCAAATTGAATGTACCTATAAATAAAACTTATTTAATTCTTCATTATATAAATATTGTCTTGTATCACATAATAATTTGATGTAGGGAAATATATTTCTTAATATATCATATATTGTGTCATTATTTAACATGGTATATACTCCTACTTTTATCTCCCACAATCTAGAATCTATGCAGATATTGCAAACTAGAGAAGTACGTTATATTCTCATTGCTAATACTATTAACATGATTATCTATAGTTCATTTTATAATATTCATAATTTTCTTAATAAATTTAAGAACCTTGGTATCTCAATTAGATATATTATGGTATATACGAAAGACTACCATCTGGTGTTATGAATGGAATTGATTTGAAAATGTTATGGATATTACTTTTTGGGGGTAAGAGCGAAGTCCATGTCGTAATATAGGTCTTTCTTTTTAGTCATTTTAGTAGGAAAAAAACCATTTAAGAAACAATGTCTTTTCAGTCATCTGGGTTCAGATCTTGATGTCTAGTGATTGTTAGACCTTTCTTTCTTACTATGAGAGATTAAACTTAGTATGGACTCGATTGACAGTTAACATGTGGTACATTATTACCTTAATATAATTATGAGGAGTGTGTAGGGGTACCTCATGATAGAGATGCCCAACTATTCATTGAGTTAATCGAGTATTATCTTGATCTCTTACCAAGTAAGCTCAATGGAACTAATAAAAGTAGAGAAAAATTTACAAGAACTCCTGATTAGGTGTTTCATCTATCGTCCTCTATCCTCATGGGGATCCCTTATCCTCTTTGTGAATAAATATGATGTATATTTTTGATTGAATATAGACTACTGTAGCTGAATCATGACACCACTAAATATAAGTATCCTCTGCCAAAAATTGATTATGTTTTCAAATAGTCTATGATCTTACTCTTTTAGAAAAAGAACTTTATTGTGGCTACTATAGATGTAATAAAAGGAACTAATATCACAAATGATACTTACAAAACCAAGTGTGGTCATTATGAATTTCTTGTCAAGTCTTTTCCCTTTTCCAATGAGCATAATTTTTTAAGAATGAAATTAATAATTTCTTCCAACCATTCTAAGATGATTTTATAGTTCTCTTCATCTAAAACATCCTCATTTATTATAATTATGCATTTAACATAGAGAAAATATACTAGGGGTGAGGGGTAGACCAATAGTGTGGCTTGACACTCCCCAATGAAGGGACCTGGGTTTGACTCTGGCTGCCAACCCTCAGGGTGCAACAAGGCCCCATGTTATTGAGTATGCCATAGTGTCCCCATGTACATATATGGTTCAGGGGTTTACCCTTGGTTGGATCGGGTCTAATAGTGGCCTTTCCTGAGAGGGGTTCCTCATTATAAAAAAGAGCATAGAGAAAATATCTAAAGGTTTGGGGAATTGTATGATCACATAGAAAACTATCTAAATATAAATTTTGGATTTGATAAGATATATTATTTCTTATGGGACCATCTCAATCGGCCTGGACAAAAATACCATAGTTCTAGATTCTTAGTCTCCAATGACCCATACTTATATTATGATCTTATCGAGTTTAAATGATTATAAGCTTGGATTTGGAACAATTTTTTTGTTATTTATCCATATATGAATAAGCTTATGACAAAATATTCAAATGTATATATGGAATCTCTATATGTGAATTCAAGTTCCAAGGTGTAATTAAAATGACATGTACCCTATTCTTACACTATTATTTGGGAATAATGTATGCGTGATATATTATAAGTCCTCAAATATGTTAATAGGTTGTGTCCTCATGGAAAATGGTATGGGTGTGTATTTTTTTCTCATAATATTAATAACAACGATCTTTCTTATCACTCTCACCTACTTGATTTAGAAACTACAATATACACCATAAAGATCTAGAGAACTACCTAGATGGAGATACCTATTATATTTTCTTTAATCATGGAAATCTTTAAGTAGCTCCTTATGTAGTAGGACCTAAATGTAATACAAATAAGGTGTACATATTTATAACAGAATTGGAATTGGACATCTGCTATCACCTAGGTAAAGTAATGTTGTATTTGATGACCTTATTGAGAATAATTTTATTTTTGCACCCTTCTTAGTCACACACTGGAGGAATCTTAAAGGGTTTTGTTAAAATAAATACACAAACCCTTATTTAATTTAGTTGAATTTCCAGTATCCACATCACATGTAAACTACTAATAGACTTGATAGAGACACATATATAAGGCTAGCCCAAGATCATGAGGAGCTCTTGGTCTTTGTGAATAAACTATTGGCTCACCTATCCATAATGTTGGACAGTTGAATTTGTGATTAAAACAGTAGCATTAAATCCTAGAAGGATCTATGATAAATCTAAAGATTCCATAGGAAGTCAACGGTGTTAAGTACATTATGCGTCTAGGATTGAAAAAATGTTTACAAGGGCCTAGAATATTTCCTATGGTGGAGGGGAATGAAGTCAAGACATGGTGGGCTATGTATCTAAATATCCTACTAATCAATTGTTGAAGACCACTCACTAGATATCGTGTCACCTAATTGAACCCCTAGAAATCCTAGAATGGAAATGGAACTCACCATGTATTTTGTGGTACCATTCCCAAAGGGCTATAATAAGGTTTCATGGTTGTTTTGTACTTGATTTCTTGATAAATATGGCTCACTTTTTTCTAGTAAGGACCAATGAGTTTACAGTTTTATATTTTGAAGATTGTTTGGATGCATGGAGTGTCGAAATTGATTGATTCTAACCAAGATCCCAAGTTTGCCAATTTACCATGGGAACAAGTCATGAAATACTAGGTGTACAAGGTTGAATTTGAGCCCTGCAATCTATTCATAGGATAAAAACCAATTCATAATGACAATTTGAATCCTAAAGGACTTGTTAAAGATTGTGTCTAGAATTCAAATCATTCTTGGTTTTGTTAGCTATCTTTTTTCTGAGTTTGCATACAACAACATCTATGAAGTGACCAATTTCCAATGAGGTTCGTAGAGAAACAACTTGGGCAAGTGGCCATTGGAAATTGGGAGGAACATGATAGGCCTTTAGTGGTGTGTATCAAACTATAGAAAACATGGATAGAGGACATGGTATAATGATTATATACACAAAAGTGTCTAGAAAGCTAAAAAAACTCATTGTTAATGATTTCCTTATCTTAACCCTAAAAACTTATGCAGAAAGACCTTACTGAACCAATGGATCAATTGATTTTGGATTATGCTACTGGATTATTAATTCAAATTTATTGACCATCCTAGAGAGGACAAGATTTTATATGCAAAACTACTATCTTAAGGATGTACGAAACCATAGAGAAGTAACTATTCTACTCCCTTGAAGTGGAAAAGGGGCCCAACAAAAAATGAATCCACATCATTCTTGTTGATGTCACAATTTCTAACAAAGATCTAAGGTTTTCACATTTTCTCATATTACATTGTGCTATTTTTGGGGATCCCAGCCCCAATATATCAATATCTTCAGTTGTTTTCCTTATAAAACTATGACCATCTCTAGAAATTTGAGTCATGTTAAGTTCTCTTAGTGTTTATAGCTAGAACATTAGGCTTTGAGGAACAGTAGGATACTAAGAGTGTTATTTATTTACTTTTCTTAAGTTTGGATATACGGTCCACAAAAACAATTTCCCAATAGCTAGAAACCATATTTACCATTTATAACTTTTTTGATTTGGTATGTAGTTAATCCTAATATTCACTCTCTAGTCATTGAAAAACTACTAAAGCATGAAAATCCAAGGGATCATAGACCAAAATGCCTAAGGGCTCACATCTTTATACAAAGTGTAAATTAGTTATTTTCCCTTAATGTTTTTTCCAACAATGAGTAGTAGTATTTACGATCATAATTTTGCTTTCCCTTAGTATGTATATGAAGTACTAAAGATTTGAGGTCATAGTACTTTTTGGAAAACAAAAATAAGAAAATAACGGGGGGGGGGGGGCATTATAGTATGATCTAATCAGGATAATATTTGCGGTATTGTCCATTTGGATTTCGACAACAAGGAAGTGGTTTAATGTGGGTAGCTATAATTATAAAAATCATTATTTCATTTATTATCTATCATCGAATTATAAGAACGTTTCTGTCTTGATTGTACTTTAGAATTTCTTATATGGATTATGTAAATGTAATATTTTATTTCAAGCTTTTCCTCAGTCTCTTGTGAATTATTATCCAATATATACCTAATGACTGTGATTTTCTACAACTTTATATGCTAACATAAAGAAAACATTTGTTTTCCATTTTCCTTATTGAACTAAGAAGAGAGAGAAATACAAATGAAGCATTCACCTGTCTTCCAGTCTAAGGAATCTTAAAGAAATTACACAAACCTTTGTGCTTTTTAAAATAATGTAATAAATTTATTGTTCAATCGTATGAAATATTTTTTCTAACAAATTCTATGTATTTACATTTAATATTGGTATTTAATTTAGCATATTATTAATTTGATACTCATGTTGGTGTTTCAAAAAATCAGATAGTTGAGTGAGGTTATAAAAAAAATTACTGGCACAATTATAACCAGAATGACTTTTAATTTATATGATGTGATAATGCTTTTACACATTTTTATTGAACATAAACAATTACAATATATATAGTATAAGTCTTCATATAAAGTAGAGAAAATAAAGACACAAACACACACACACATACATACATACATACATACATATATATATATATATATATATATATATATATATATATATATATATATATATAGAGAGAGAGAGAGAGAGAGAGAGAGAGAGAGAGGATGTTTACTGAATGCCCGCGTGGGTAGCAAATTAAGTTACCCGTCATTTGAAGGCACGGTGGCACTTAACATAAATATAAATATACCAGACTCTCGTTTCGGACTAAGACTCCGGGTTCCAGATCTCCTCTCGGCAGTACTCCCGGAGGCCAAAGGTCCGCCGACTCCCTCCGTGCTTTGAAAGCCCGTTGCCAGTGCTTCCCAGGTAAATTCGGTTGACACGCTGACGTTGTACAGGACAAAAGACAAAGGCCCGCTGGACTTATAGCCGGAAACCTTCTCCACCAGGATGCTCTCTTGGGATCAGGTCACTCTTGGACTTATACCCATACAACGACGGAGCACCCACTGCTCGCCGCCGACATATGGTTGTCCCAATTCTACCAGAGTATCCTCTCGGTCCAGCAGCCGCGACATGGCATGAGGTAGTTGAATTGATTTCAGCCACGGTGCTTGCTGTTACGCCCGATCCCGAGCGTGAGTTCCAAACCGTCGACGGCGACCTCGTGGATGTGCTTGACTTCCCACGGCGTGACCTTCCCGCCACAGCCGAACTCGAACTCCACCTGCTGCTGCTGAGCAGCCCCATCACCGACGGTGGAAGCTCCCGCGCCTCCTGCCATGGCATCCTCGGGGAACACCGGTGCGTGTCAGATGAGGTTGAAAGTCGGTGAAGGTGGCGCGGCTGGAAACCCGGAGTTCCCACCGGATGCACCCCACCTTCCCGATGAGGAATCATCAGACTGGTCGCACTTGGGTATTGACGCCACGGACCTCTGCTTGCGTCTGGGGTTGGATGGCGCTGACGCTGCGAACATCGGGTGGTGGTGGTACCAGAAGTGGTTGTTTGCGTTGTTGTAGTTGGCTGCCGCTGCTGCTGCTACGGGTCTTCATACCCTCCCTCCCAGTCTAGGTAAATAACGAGAGCAGTAGGGTGGAAGGTTTTTTCCAAATGATGTTTAGTATGCGACATTGTACGCTGGATCGTTGTGGGATCGAAGAAGTTGTGTTGTACAACACTGGGATCTTCCAGAAAGTCAGGAAACCAGCTCCTGCTCGCAATGGTGGTCGTGGGTATGACCATGATGGTTATTATCATGGCAATCTTCCTTGTGGACAGATGTGGAAGGAAGCTGTTGCTACTCACCAGCACGACCAGTACTATGTGTTCCCTTGCAGGGCCAAATCAATGCAAATTGCCAAATTTAATGAAGAAAGGAAAATGCAAATCCCCCAATCCAATGGAACCATTCAAAATAATGAAGAGATGGGAAGATGGTTGAACATGGTCTGGGAAAATATAAACTATACCATAGTGGATTGCAAAATGCTAAACTAAATTTTTTTAATTGATTATGTCGTATAGTTTGTGAATTTATACGTCACATTTACTCTTACAAAGTATAAGATTAACTGAGCTTGAATCATAGTGTTTCTTTTCTAGGCTATCACAGTTACTCTTATTGCTGTTAGAGTTACTCATAGTGCTCGTTCAGTTACTCGCAGGGTTGTCACAGTTACTCATAGTGCTTTTTCAGTTACTCGTATTGTTTTCACAAATACTCTAACTACTATTTGAGTTAATCGTAGTGCTCGTTTAGTTACTCCCATTGTTGTCATAGTTACTCGTAGTGTTTCACAGTTACTCACAGGGTTTTTTTCAGTTACTCGCAGGGTTTTTTCAGTTACTCGCATGGTTTTTTCAGTTACTTGCAGTGTTTGTTCAGTTACTCTCAGGGTTGTGACAGTTACTCGCAGTGTTTGTTCAGTTACTCACAGATTTGTGGCAGTTACTCACAGTGTTTGTTCAGTTACTCAACCATTACTTGTAGTGTTCAGTTACTCGCAGGCTTGTTTCAGTTACTCGTAGGCTTTTTTCAGTTACTCACATTGTTTGTTCAGTTACTCGCAGGGTTGTGATAGTTACTCGTAGTGTGTTCACAGTTACTCTAACTGCTATTACAGTTACTCACAGGGTTTTTTCAGTCACTCACATTATTGTCACAGTTACTCACAGTATTGTCACAGTTACTCGCAATGTTTTTTCAGTTACTCGTAGTCCTTTCTCAGTTACTCGTAGTATTTTTTCAGTTACTCCAGGGTTGTGACAGTTACTCGTAGGCTTTTTTCAGTTACTCAAGCATTACTCTCAGTTACTCAAGCATTACTCTCAGTTACTCAAGAATTAATTTAAGTTACTCAAGCATTACTTTTCAGTTACTCAAGCATTCTGTTACTTTCAGTTTAGTTAGTCGCATGGTTGTATCAGTTACTCGTAGTGGTTTTAGAGTTACTCTTAAACCATGCGAGTAACTCTGAAACCACTACGAGATCATCACTCTTCCTCTTGAGTTAGTTTATTTTGACAGGCTAACTGAAAGTGTATATCTTCATACAAAATCACAACAACTATTTATGCAAGAATACCACAAACAAAGCATAAAACGTCATCTTATTAAACCCAGAAATAATCCTATTTACAATATGATTCAGAGTAAATGTATTTTCAGGCTTGCAGCACATAAGTAGATGTATCTCATAGCAGTTACATATCATAACTCCAGAACCATAGAAGCTTGCTTCATACAAGTGCCAGTGGCTGTCGTTGTTTAGTGGTGAACACCGAGTCCATTGTGTCCCAATCTTTCAACGGAACATAAAACACAATTCATTCACAATGTCCCTCCTATACCTTGTACTCAACTTGAAGTTGATCGATACATAAAACACAATTCATTCAGAATGTCCACCTGTATAAAACACAATTCATTCGCAATGTCTACCTGTATGGAACTGCTATAAATGTTGGTGCGGTGAACAACACCACGCCTATATAAAACAAGTTGGGTATTCATAAAACACAGAGACAAGCAAAAATTGGAGAGCATTATGCGACCGTACTTTTTTTCAGATTCATGTAAACTTCTTGGAAGAGGGGGCGGCAGTTTACAAGCCTCCACTTCTGGTATGGACGAAATTGCTATTAGGGCTATGGATTGTGACCACGACAGATTGATTAGTGCTGCAAACCTCACAACATTGATGGACGCAACAGGGCTGACTGTGACAGACATGGATGTGCGGTACCTGATCAGTGTGGCTAGAGGTGGTGTCGATGGTGGAGTTGGGATCGCATGCTTGGTGCATATCCTCACCCTTTACCACTGTAGTGAACACTATCTAGGAAGAAAATAGTTGGTCCACTTACCCTACTTTCCTGTTGTACGTATGCATAGGAGATTTCCTAGAGGAGGAAGAATGGAGGACCAATATTGTTGTTCGTTGGTCTTCCTGCACAGAAGGTATTCAACAAAAAATAACAATGGTTATCCATATCAAGACACCAGGAAGAAAAAAAATATAAAGGACAACCAACTGAGAAAAGCGAGTACAACTTGTACTTTGATTCGAGCCACGAAGCTAGGATAAAAAGTTAAGTGATTACAGCTAACATTATTAATTTATTGACGGAGAAGTGGCCATTGTGGCCATCATTGAATATGGAGCAGTACAAAAATATGCATAAGGAGCACCTAATGTTGATTATTGTCTTTATCTATTTAGAGGATTTAAAATGAATCTGTCCCTAATTACAAAGTGTATGCTGCAAGAGATTTCTCTTCAGATCACTACCTGCTATCAGATAATCATCTTGAGAAGGGGGTGGCCTCCCAAGTCAGCCCACTTTTTATGGCGCAACTATACAATCACAAACTGAAGACTACTTGATAGGTATTTCAGAGCATGCCGCAAAGAAATAAAATGGCTATGAAGTTCTGGACTTTTGAAGGATACTTTTCATATGAGTACCTTGTGATAATTACTATCTCATGGTTGGACTGATTATTTATAAGTTAGTTGGATTAAATTTTGTTATAAAGAAAAGCTTGTGGTAGACAATGACTTGGCTATGTTGAACAAATTGAAGGACGTGGTTAAGGTAGAGTGTTTTGTCCCCATTGTATGGTTGGAGGCGTCAAAAAAGGAAATGCTCTGGCACTCTAGTTGTCAAGTAAACCCAGAATACTCCTATTTATAATATGATTTAGAGTTAATGTATTTTTAGGCTTACAATACCAAGTAAATGAATCTCATAGCAGTTACTCGCAGGGTTGTCACAGTTACTCATAGTGCTTTTTCAGTTACTCATATTGTTTTCACAGTTACTCTAAATGCTATTTGAGTTACTCGTAGTGCTCGTTCAGTTACTCGCATTGTTGTCATAGTTACTCGTAGTGTTTCACAGTTACTCGCATGTTTTTTCAGTTACTCACAGGGTTTTTTCAGTTACTCACATGGTTTTTTCAGTTACTCGCATGGTTTTTTCAGTTACTCGGAGTGTTTGTTCAGTTACTCGCAGGGTTGTGACAGTTACTCACAGTGTTTGTTCAGTTACTCGTAGGTTTGTGACAGTTACTCGCAGTGTTTGTTCAGTTACTCAACCATTACTTGCAGTGTTCAGTTACTCGCATGCTTGTTTCAGTTACTCGTAGGTTTTTTTCAGTTACTCGCATTGTTTGTTCAGTTACTCGTAGGATTGTGACAGTTACTCGCAGTGTTTTCGCAGTTACTCTAACTGCTATTACAGTTACTCACAGGATTTTTTCAGTTACTCACAATATTGTCACAGTTACTCGCAGTATTGTTACAGTTACTCGCAATGTTTTTTTAGTTACTTGTAGTCCTTTTTCAGTTACTCGTAGTATTTTTTCAGTTACTCCAGGGTTGTGACAGTTACTCGCAGGGTATGATGTTACAAAAATAAGTAGCAAATTGTGATATAATTTTCAGCGTAAAATAAATAACTATATTGTATAAAAGGTAACTATCCAACACTTAAAGTAAAACCAAGATACAAAAAGTAACTACATGACACGAAACGCAACCATCATATACTAAAAGTAACATCAAGACACAAAAAATAACTATCTGACACTATAAGTAAGCAATATTAGGATATAAAAGTAACTATATAGTATGAAAAATAACTATCCGACATTAAAAGTAACATCATGATACAAAAAGTAACTATCTGACGCTGAAAGTAACATAAGGACACAAAAAGTAACTATATGGTAACAAAAAGAACAAGTTTCATCTGGATCAGTTGTTAATTTTTTACTTTTTCTTGATAAAGTGATACTTTTTGTGTTCAATAGTTACTTTTCACACCATATAGTTACTTTCTACGTCAAATATTTACTTTTTGTACCACATCTGATAGGTCATCGTACAGAAAATCAACAAAAAGATCTTTGAAGTTCATATCATAAAATAGCAAAACTACTACTGATACTCAACATTTTCTTTTCTAAAAAAAAACTAAATAACAACTGCTTGCATCCCATTACATTGCTCGTAGTTATTAAACCCAGATAACAAAGTCATAACTAGTGTGACTTTGCAGTCTTGTATTTTATTGCTAACAACTATAAGTACATAACCAGCACCAACAAAACGCATGTACTAATTATAATCATTAGAATTTGCCCCTTTGCACCTTCCTTCTTCAAGACCATATTATAATTTTCCATTACAGAATACCACTTGTCAAATTCTGTCATAATATGATCATCTCATCCATTGTAGCATAATGGTTTGATTTCAATTCGTTGTAATAACTGCCATTTGGGATCTTCATGCATACCACTAATGCTTACATAAATCAAGACACTAGAGTCTTTTCATGTTTCATCATGTTTATCATAGCATTTACTTGCTAACGATCAATAATTGTCCAGCGGACTACCACCTACCAAACTTATGTCCCAGAAAATTGGTTCAAACAATGCATTTGGACAAAAATTGCCACGATGCCAATTAACAAATGTGATCTTCAGGCGCACACTAGATGAAGGTAGATTGACTCTTGATTGTCTCCGTCGAGCTCCAGGAGCGTGTCTCCGTCCGGCAATGATGCTTCTAAGCATGCCCTATTTTGTAGGCACTGTCGGATTGAGGCTGCAAGACGATGACGCTTCTACAAGGTCTTAGATCCGGAAAGGCCCAATTGACTCTCAATGAAAATCAACTATTTTTGCTGCTCAAGTCATCTATTCCTGTCCACCCAAATAAAAAACTTAGATATAGCCCCTGACAGAGGGACGTCCATGAGTGGATCTTGGCCGCCGCAGAGTACACAACCACTGTCGGTGCCGCACCCTTCCCCAACCACCCTCTGGCTGCATCTGCTCCTCTGGCCTACCATCCCCAACCCCTGTACACCTCTGCCACGCTAGGGCGCACTCTCATGCCACGGTGCCGCCATCCGACACCATGGAACCATGGGAGGCGAGGGAGGAAATCACGATGGAGTAGAGTGGGGCTACAAAGCATGGCGAACCTCATACATCGTCCCTGGGGTAAAGCCTTGCTAGGAGGGACCAAAGTCCACTAGATTGAAGGTATGATTGGGCCATGCCCCATCTACTCCTTGCGGTAGGACATCACGACTCAGGGGATCACATCCACCTACTCGGACCTGCAGTCGAGAGGGTCTTCAAGGTGACCGTCCTCCGCCGTGTCGTGAACCAGTTGGCCATCGGGGCCCTCCTCGCACAAGGCGAGCTCGGTGGGCTGCTGCGGTAAGGGTTCGAGGTCGGTTGGAAGCATGCGGAGATGAAGGATTGCAGTGTCTGTGAGGAACGCAGCAAAATCTGTAGATCCTATCAAGTAAGGAAGGGAAAGAAGGTATGATTGGGCCATGCCCCATCTACTCCTTGTAGTAGGCCAGAGTAGGCCTGAGAACGGTAGATGTGCGCCCATTGGGAGAGAACGACGGAGAAGGAGATCGAGAAAATTGGGATTGTACTAGCGGGGGACGGGAGTGATGGCCTCTATTTACTACGGATGCCACCGTGTTTCGATGGCACGGGTAGTATAACCAATATACCCACGTGGGTAAAAAAAACAATCTCATATATATATATATATATATATATATATATATATATATATATATATATATATATATATATATATATATATATATATATAGTCAGGCTAGAATACACTCGAGTGTACGGATCGCACGAATACACTCAAGTGTGTTTGCATATCAAGACTATTTTTTGTAAAATGTAAACCATTGATCTTTACCGTCATACTATAAATAGGCTACATACAAATTTTGAGCCCATTTGGATGAGTGTAAGTCACTCATCCAAGGGCAAAAAAATCGACGCGTGAAACTAATTTGAAATGCATAATTTTTGCGGTCTTCATAACATGAGCTATACATATCCAAATGTGCTCAAATTTTGTGTATGAGTTGTTCACGAGATGTTTAAGAAGATCAACGGATTAGATTTTCAAAAAAACATATTGCATCATGAAAAACTACTTGAGTGTATTCCGCTCCAGATACACTCGAGTGTATTCTAGCCTGACTATATATATATATAAACCACTTCCTATTTCAATCATTGTTAGGTTTATTTTTCTACACTTTGAGCTTAATCCATCAAGGTCATCAAGATTGATTTCTCACCAGACGACGTTCTTAGAGGTAGCAAAGATCAATGATTAATGATGGGTTGAGGAATTCATTACAAGAGCCCATATGAGTTTTTGGGTAGTGCACTCAAGGTGATATGGGCCATAGCTCTGATCATTAGATGAAGATACATCCCTGGGTAAAAACGTGCGTGGTTTTTTTTATAGAGATTATTGGGTATTTTGGGGGGTTTTTAAAGTGTTTTCTTCCAAAAATCACACACACACACACACACACACATATATATATATATATATATATATATATATATATATATATATATATATATATATATATATAGTAAACTCCAAGGGTAAAAAAATTAGTTACATGTTATTTGAATTCAAAGTCATGAATGCATTATCCGAGGAGGAATGGTTCAGGTGGTTCGACACAGTGTCTCCTGTTGAAGGGACCTAGGTTCGAAACCCAGCAGCTGCTTATGAAATGGTACCTGTCGTGTAGGCCGACCAACTGTGTGCTTTGACTGGTTCTCGGGTGTGCAGGATGCTTGGGGCCCGAGAGTTTTACGCTGTATGGGGGGGGTCACAAAAGTAGCGCTTCTACGGGGGCAGTTCTCTCGATAATAAAAAAAGTCATGAATGCATTAAATAAGTAGTATCATATATATTTGGGATAAAAATCATGTGGATGCTTCTACTAGACCTTATCAATAATAAAAACATATAGATAACAAATCATAGGTAAATGATATAATATGTTTATGATCTTAAATTTTTGATACAAATTAAGAAAATAAATGAAATGAAAAATACTCACTTCACCACACATTAATATCCTAGTCACGACCATCTTAGCCACCAAAAACTTCAAGTGGACCTCCTTTATCCAATACTTTCTGAAGATGGAACCCTCATAGTGCAGATGAAAGTTGTGAGATGGAAATGATGGCAAACTAGAGGGGTGGGTGTACAATTCATATACACTTCCTTGATGTTGTTTGAAAGAATTTAGAGTTGGGTGTTTTACCAGAGATGAATGATGGTGCATGCTTTACACAAAGTTAATCATCTAACCTTGATCTTGACCTCTACTAAGGCACTTTTCTTAGATCACCATTTTATTCATTTTTAGTTTAGTTTCACTCATCTTTTTTGATTGATTATCCTCATAGATTCTCAATATTTTTACCTTTTAACACAACATCTTTTGATGGTCCACAAGTCTCTCAACTTCACTACAGTAAAGCTCATGTAGATTATACTTAAGAATTTTTTTTTTATACCTTATATGTTTTTCATTTCTTTTATCCCCCACACCTACTTGCATCCATAATAAGATTGCATTATTTATGTATCATATCAATGAAGAAAATATTAAAAAATGGTTTTATGTAACACTTTTCTTTCATGAATTATATATATTAAATAATTAGAAAATTTGGTCTCATTTTCTATGTTTATGGCCATGTTATTTATCTTTAGTCACATTATTGATTTTAAACTCATCATTTAATAAATTACCAAGGAAATTATCAATATGATCCTAAACAAAAGTGATAATTGCATTTAAACCCATTGTCCATTACATAAATAAATATACAAATTAATACAATCTAGGGGAAATAAGTTTGATAAAAATGTAATAAAAATAGATCACTAATTGAATTCACCCACTTACAATTTAATTTATTGGTAATATCTTTATTTCTATTTCGAGTTATTAATCAAGAACACCACAATTGACAATTGTGATGATGAATATGACAAAGGATATGATGAGTCATGTGATGCACATTGCTGTTGGTATGTATGCCCAGAGAGCCAATCATGAGAAGATTGCAATGGCATAAATGTAAACGATTTGATTAAAAAGGCAAGATTCCAATTTATTATATTTAATTCATGTATGTGATAATGATGTAACATTATAAATGTCAAGAGAATAATATTACTCAATGACGTATGTCTTTAAGTACGTGACTTGGAAGAAATGAGGCATACATACATTAAGAGTACATATATATTCTCATTATGTCCCTGATCATTTGTCATTGTGGAAGGTTGATAGACAACAATAACACATAAAATCAGAGTGAGAGTTGGTTGATGACAAAATCTCATTAGTCATGATATAGAAATATCAAACCAATCACAAAAATCCATGTTAGAGAACAGTGTATCAGACACACCCACCCTGAGAATGACACATGGAAGCCATCATCATGGAAGTCATAGTCAACTCTCACAGTGATGGTGGTGGTTTTGGTTCTTAGACCTGAAATCACTACACTCATCACATGTCATTGGGTACATTTTGACATCATCAAACACGGTCTTGAAATATGGGTTGTTATAAAGGTGATGATTGGGTGACTTTGACACATGGGGATAGATCGTGAGTGATAGAAATGAGATTTATTCCTCCTTCAGGAGTTTTGTCCTAAGCCTCTTGATTAGTCAAGAATGAGAAATGCATGGCCATGCACATGTGAGCCAATGTGTGATATTGAGCTCACATATATCTCAAGCAGTCTGCTTTGGTTCAAGAAACAAAATTGAATGATAAAGATGATGATTGCTCCATGCCTTGAGTTCAATCTAGACATCAGTGACAAAGGAACTATAAAAGCACTGCAACACCATACAGAAATTGTAGGTTGAAGTTGTTATCCAACTTTCCATTTACTTGGGTAGCATTGATGTCTGACTAGGCACCCCTCATTGCTTGTGATGTCATAAGTTGTTATGGACATTCACTACCAACGTAACATGGGACCTATAGGGTCACACACATAGGTATCGACCTATAAGAGGAGTTTATTCTTGAATAATGGTTGAATTGATTACTAAAGTATTTAGGTATTTGATTCACACAACATATCGGCTACCTACACTACCAAACAACTGTCTGGAGTTCCAAATAGTCGTCTCAAGGGTTGGGATGGGTGTTTGGAGTGTTAGGCTGATTTGAGCTGAAAGTGGCTATGGGTTAAACCAACTAGCTCATCTCGGATCACCAGACGACCGCCTAGGTGAGCGAGACTGCCTGATTCGGTCAAAGGAGGGTTCTAGATACTTTCCTATATTTGTTTGGATTGCACACTACTTGTTGTACAAGGAATTGATGCTTGGAATTAATGAGAAACAAGTTGCCGATTTCATATGCAATTGGAGACTACAAAACAACCGTCTTGTAGTGTGAGATGACCATCTCACATGCCAGATGACTGTTTCGGTGGTTGCAGGTTGTGAAAATTCAAGATCTTCTGGTCCCTTCCACTCCCGCATCAATTGGGAACCCTGACCCAAACCCCACATATAAATAGAGGGGTACTCGGGGGCTTTCCAGAGTACAACATAGACATTTTAGAATTAGTTGATCTGACAATTGTTGTCCTCTCTGGTTGTGGTAACTGAGAGAGCCCAAGAAAGTCCTACCCAACTACGGAGGGATAGAAAGGGAGAGAACAACTGAGTTCATTGTTGTGGGAGAGCAAGTTGGTGACTAGTATGCCAACAGAAGGAACGACTCCTTACTGTCTGTTCTAGAAGGATGATAGGAGTTCTAGGAAGTCTATGTGGACTTCCCTAGAGGAGGGAGGCCATTATATGTCGCTTAGAAGGACATTGTCAACCAACAGTCTGTAACGAGAGGAGCTGCTACATAAGACAATGTTTGAGTCTTATGCCATGAAGGAGTAGTTAGACGAGTTCTAGTGCAACTAAGAGTCAGAGTTACACACCTAAAATGATAGGTATTATCATTGGACTTGTTCTAGGACCATGTATATCCTTGAAACCATCCTTCCTATCTTATAGTAATTGACGCAATCCATTGGTCATGGGAAATATGTAGATAATTTTTTTTCCACTGCCTATTCTGTAGCCATACTTCCCTACAATGGCATCAGAGCCAACATCAATCTACTATATTATGGGATAATCGATATGATCATATTTTAGTTTTTTCATTCTATTATTGTATGCAATGCGAATAATATCTTGTCAAATCCAATACCACAAATATCCCAAACTATATATATATATATATATATATATATATATATATATACATACATACATACATACATACATACATACACAATATATGAAATTTACATGCATCTCCCTAAAAGCAGTTTTGATGGTGGACGTGTAGCATGATTTTGGACAATAACCCCTATTATCTATGCATGTTTGTATAGTTGGTTGATCCTTTTATTTCGATTTGTGTACTGAGCCTCTATCTTATCTTTCCAATATAAATTTAATTCTTTTCTACCCTTGCTCCCCTCGAATATAACTTGAGGTTTATTTATAATCATGTAAAATTAGGATTGTTTACTTTCCTGTTATGATGAAGAATAAGATGTCCCGAAGATGAGTAGAGTGATTGAAGAACCATGGAGGACCATGACGAAGATCCAAACCGATTTCCTAGTGGACCCGACCGATCCCCTAGAGAAGATAGTAGATGGTGGATAGAAGGACCAGATCACCGGTGAGACGACCAAACAACCAACCAGGAGGCAAGTCGATCGGTTCAACGATTGAACCGATCAATCTGGATTGGCAAGCACATATCTTCATCAACACCAAGTTTCTACATGTGATGTTGACCTAGGATGATGTAATTCCTTGTGGCTCCAAGGAATTACATTATACTGGCCATAACCATCACTTTCGTTTATTGCATGTTTTCATTGTGGGATATAGCATGTATATGATACGTACTACATATGTGGTGATTGGATAAAATATATGTATTTATAGAAACTCCCTCAATTAAAATATTAAGTCTTAGATGCCTTCTATTAGAAACACACATGAAAATCTTGATCGACCGAGCATAGATTTGCACGAAGCATGGTGCTCCATCTATCTCGTGGAAGTGTGATGTAGATATGTAGATTTGCACAAAGCATGGTGCGTATCTATCGTGTTTTCTATTGGGTAGGCTTAACTAGTGACTTGGGGAGCCCATGCCCAGAGGCATGTAGATGATCATGGAAAAGAGTTGCACATTTCATCTATCCAAGAGTTGCATATGATGCAATTGGCATGATACACTACCTAAATAGTCAGGTTGTGGGCGATCGAAAAAAGCTGACTCATGTTGATGAAATATGGATCTTATCCCACTAGAATATTGTATGCTGCAATATTATGAATTGATATTGAGGGCTATCAATTTGAATAAAACAGTGGGAGAAATAATAATTAAATACCTAATTAATATTGTCAAAATTTTCAAATCAAATCAAGTCAAAAAGTTTTTGACAAAATGCAAATTTCTCTTATAGAATCAAATGACGAACAAAACCGAATTGCGATTGGTCCTGAAGAAGGACAAACTTGACAGGACAAATTTCCATGTGTAGTTTTGGAGTTTAAGAAGGGTTCTTAATTAAGAGTGTAAGCTCTACGTCCTTGACAAACTAGTTCTAGAAATATTTGCTCCTGATGCACCTAGGGCACAAGTGGATGCTTACTGGAAGCATTCCAATGATGCCTTAGAGATAAAGTACTTTATGTTTAGCTGCATGAACTATGAGTTTCATGAGAAATGTGGACATTAGTGTTCTTGAGATGATAACATACTTTAAGAAAGCCACACTTGGTCTTACAAAGCAAGAAAGGGATGATATCCTGAAGGTGCTACTTGAGTCTAAATTGACAGAGGGAACCTTAGTAGAAGAACATGTGCTCAATATGATTGGACATGTGTATAATCTTGAAGAATTGGGATTCTCCTTGAGCCAAGAGTTGTCCATTAATATGATTCTAAAGACTATGCCAGAATCACATAGCCTTTTTATTGCATCTTATCATGTGAATAATATGGCTGGATAAATATCAGACTTGCTTGCCATGTTGATTCATGCTGTAACAAAATTGAAGAAGGACAGACTTGTGATGGTGATCAGTGGAGCTGAGTCCAAGGATCAAAGCAAGACTAAGAAGAGTTATGAGGTCAAGCCTAAATCCACATATTCAACACTCAAGATAAGGAGAAAGAAAAGTACAAGAGGATCTCATTCTTTGTACATGAAGGCATTTGGGAAGAAGAAGATGGGGATGGTGATCTCCACTTCTTATATATACAGTATTGAGATAAATCTATCTACTTCATCATCATGGGTACTGGATACCGGATGTGGATCTCAAATATGTTCTCATATGCAGAACCTAAAAGAAAGTAGGACTTTGGCAAAAAGCAAGGTAGAACTGTGAGTTGCTAATGACACAAGAGTTGCGACCAACACAGTTGGAACCTATAGCTTATCTCTCCCCACAAGGCTTGTAATAGAGTTAAAGAACTACTGTCATGTACCTATAAGTTCTAGTGATCTACTGGTGCTAAGCATTTTTTTTGGGGGGCTTAAAAGAAGTTTTAGTTTGTTTACCCAAAGTACATGGTTCACAATTTTCAGATTGATCAAAAGATAACTCAGGCAAACCACGAACAAGATCATATTTAACTAGTTTTTTGATAACATATGAACTAGCATGCCCTAATTTTCTATGACTTAGTTGTAAAGAGTTTTCTTTTGCAAGTAAGCATTTTACAACTACATATTGCATTGAGTTAGGTCTAAGGATATATATATTTTCAACTCTTTTTCCTTCATAAACAACATTTGTAGTATTTTCTATTAGTAACTTGTAGAAATTTTTGTTGAATAAAACATCATATCCACTATCACATAATTGACTGAAACTTATTAAATTATGATGCAAACCATCAACAAGTAAAACATTCTTTATTATCTCTCTTCTGCCTTCTCCACCTTCTCTCTAGGTCCGACGTTTTTCCATGGAGGGCGGGGGAGGCCAACCTCCCCCTGTGGAGGGTCCAGGGAGCACTGAAGGCATAGAAGACATAGGAGGTTCGAACTGGTTCGTGCCGACAACTGACGTTACGGTTGCGGGAGCGTGGATCAGGGCTGTGGAGGGACTGCCGCCTACTCTCAAAGGGGCTACTGCGGCAGACCCAAAGACCCCCTTTAGGAAGGAGGGGGATGGGAGGACGTGGACCAAGATGACGAACTCCATTTTGGAAGAGATGGAGGATTACCATCGCTTCTCGGTGATTGTACAGATCCTTGGGAAGAAATGCCACCCTTCTCAGCTAAGAGGGTGGATGATTCGGAACTGGAGGCCAAGAGGTGAAATGGAGATCTTCACCACTGATGGAGGGCTGTTCCTAGCTCGGTTCTCGTCTGAGATGGATAGAAGGAAGGCTATGCAGAAGGGTCTTTGGTTCTTTGATGACCAATTAGTCCTGGTCCATAAGTGGACAAGAGAAGTAGACACGAGGCGTGCCGCTTTCACCACCGCCCCTGTCTGGGTATCTCTACCGGATGTTGGGCTTCAATGGATACCAATGGCCATTGCGGTTATAGCCAACGTGATAGGTGAGCCTAGAGATATGGACCAAAAGTCAGATGGAACAACCATGGGATGCACACGGTTCTACGTGGACATCTCCGCGGAAGTGAAGCCACCGTCTAAAATTATGGTGGAACTTCCTAATGGCGAGGAATGGGAGGTCAAGGTGAGGTACGAAGCCCTGCCGGACCGCTGTGTCGAATGCAAAGTTTTTGGACACGTCTTGGGTCAGTGTCTGGGGGAGTGTCTCCCTGCAAACCCGACTCCTACCATCGTGCCCGAACCACCCAGGGGAAGGCAGAGAAGGAATGGCAAATCTAGGCCTCCACCGCAACAGAGGAAAGGGAAAGAGAAGGTGACTGAAGAGGAAGGCACCACCAGTGGAGGTATTGCTGAAACCAGAAGGATCTTGATGGAAGAGGAGCGGGGGGAGGCCATCACCTATGATGCTATCGCTATTGCTGGTGGGAACGGCGGTACCGATGCAGAGGAGATGGTTGTGGTAATGCCTGAAGGAGACAAAGGTGGTCCTCAGAACGCTGACGTCGTAGGTGTACCTGGTGAAGAGGAAGAAGGAAGAGGGAATGTTAATAATTCCTTTACTTCTCTTGTGGAGGTAGGTGACGAAGATGGGGAAGAGCTACCATCTAGAAGCATAAGCCCACGGTGCACCAGGAGCACCAAGAAGCAGAAAAAGAAGAACAAAGGTTGCTCCGGGGAAGGGAGCAGCCCCAAAGGACAGTAGTATGTCTGCCCTTGCATGGAATGTGCGGGGTGCCTCTTTAGCTGAGAAACAGAGAAGGCTAAGAGGTATTATGAAGAGAAGGTCACTCTAGTGTTTTTCCTAGAAACCAGAATAAGAAGGAATGTGGGGGAGAGAATTAAGACCCTTTTCCCAATAGGGTGGATGTCGGTGTCCAATCTTCAATACAGAGATGGTGCTAGAATCACAGTTGGGCGGCACCCAGGAGTTTGGGATGTAGATCTCATTGCGATGGATGATCAGGCTATTACTGTTAGCAGTTGTAACAGAGGTGGTATGGACTTTATAGTGTCGGGGTGTATGGAGAAAACCTCGAAGGTGATAGAAAGAGACTTTGGGATAACATAAGGAACTCGGCCCAAGAAGAGATACCGTGGCTAGCATGGGGGGATTTCAATAACATCAGGAGGTCTAAGGAAAAACATGGCGGTCTGCCTGTTCCAGAAAGGATAATGGAAGCTTTCAATAATACTATGGAGGCATCATGGTTGATAGAGCTGAATTTGATTGGAGGTGGAGTCTCGTGGTCTAACAAACAAGGAAGAGGTAGAAGGATTTCTAGCGTCCTTGATAGAGGACTCGTTAATGAAGTGTGGCCGAAGGTTTGGCCTTACACGGTCATCAAACATGGGATGGACCCTCTCAGTGATCACAATTGGATGAAAATTGATTTTACAAACAAACTTGAAGTGGTGAGGCCGTTCAGATTCAACAACTGGTGGTGTGATTGGAATGGATTCAAGCAAATTACAAAAGACGCATGGGATACTGAAGTGATAGGGAACCCTCTATACGTGGTAATCAAGAAACTTCAAGCTGCAAAGAAGGATATCAGGAAGTGGTCCAAAGAGGTGGTTAATCTAAAGAATATGGTGATCTTGAATAAGAAACTGTACAATGAAGCTACTGGCAAAGCTAGGGAAAACCCAGATGATGATGACTTAGCCAAGGAGTGGCTGAAAGCTGAGGATAAACTTGTCAAAGTTCTCAAAGCTGAGGAAGTGTTCATGTGGTAGAGAAGTCGTCTTAAGTGGATAAAAGATGGTGACCTTAATACGAAAATGTACCAGACAACTGTAAGGAAGAAAGAGATGAAGGAAACAATTCATCATCTCATTAATGACAAAGGGGAGATTGTTGAGAACAGAGCTGACCTCACAGATACCACTGTATAGTATTTTGATCATTTGTACAACCAACGATGGGATGCTAGCACTGCATTGATGGTTCCATCTACCCAGAGCATAAGATTACAGATGAAATGAATGCAGACCTGTGTAGAGACACTAATGAGGAGGAAGTTAAAGCTGCAGTTTTCTCCATTAATCGTCCAAGGCTCCCGGGCCAGATGGGTTTAACAACAAGTTCTTCCAATTCATGTGGTGTCATATCAAGAAGGACATAATAAAAGTGATAAGATGGCTGATACAGGGGGGTAATATGGTGCGAGATGCTAATCACACCTTCATAAAGCTTATTCCCAAAAACAAGGACGCGAGATCCATGGAGGACTGTAGACCTATCTCATGTTGCTCTACCATTTACAAAGTGTGGGATAAGATCCTGGCTGGGAGACTTAAGATATGGCTTCCTAAAGTGACCTCAGAAGAACAATGTGCTTTTGTCAAAGGATGTAAGATTGCCGACTGTGCCCTTCTAGCAGCAGAATTCCTCACTGGTTTTAACACCAAAAGATCCAATTCTAAGGCGTGCATCAAAATCGATCTTACTAAGGCTTATGATCACATTCGGTGGGAGATGATGTGGGAAATTATACTTGCTATGGGTTTCTCTTGTATGTGGATCAATCTTATTAAGCAGTGCTTCACCACGACATCCTTTTCTGTTTTACTAAATGGGGGGCCGGTGGGCTTGTTTAGAGCTGCTAACGGGCTCAGGAAAGGGGACCCCCTCTCCCCCTCCTCTTCACCTTCATGATGGAGGGGCTGACCTCCATGATCAGGATAGCAGAGCAAAGAAACATCATTAAACCTTTCAAGATTAGAAGCATAAAAGTCAAAAGCCATCTTATCTTCCCCGATGACATAATGATCTTTTATACAGGTCATATGAATAGGCTTACTGAGTTCAAGAGGTTACTCAAATGCTTTGGAAGAGCTACAAGTTTTTACATCAGTGATATTAAGTCACGTGTGTATCTATCGAAGTCGTGCGACAATAGAAGAGGCAGACTCAGAAGAGCAATTGGGCTGCGGAGGGGTAGGCTTCCCACCAGGTAACTGGGTGTCCCGATTGCTGGTGGTAGGGGCTTCTCTAATGACTACACCATGTGCTTGGACAGGGTTAGGCTCAAAATTGATGGGTGGAATGACATTCATATGTCTTTGGCAGGGAGGCTAATGCTCACCAGATCGGTTATCTAGATGATTATAAGCTTTTGGAGTGATATGTGTATTCTCCCTAATCCCACCATCAATAGCCTCACTAGGATGATAACAAACTTTATATGGGGTGGCAAGACCCATTGTGTCACCTGGGATACAGTGTCCAGAGGTTATGAAGAAGGTGGTCTCAACGTCTACAAAGTTGAGGATATCATCAGAAAAGGCAACCTTCACAGGATGGATCGCTTCCTTACTGAAAAGGAAGGTGTATGGGTCAAGTGGATTTGCAGCAGGTATGGGTGCACACCCCTGGCTAGTTCCTCAGCTTCCAAGATATGGGCTAACATCTGCTCGGACTGGGGGCAGCATGGACACCTATACTCTACAGATGATGATGGTCTTTTCAAGTTCTCAGGACAAAAGAAACCTTGGTTACGCAGTGATGCAGGGGAGCATGTTTCGTGGTCCAAGCTGCTTTGGGGCAGAGGCTTTGTTCCAAAATGGAGCACGGCCACCTTCATAGCTATACAGGGCAAGTTGCTTACCAAGGACAGATTGATCCATTGGGGCCTTAGTGTTAACCCCAGCTGCTGTTTCTGTCTTGTGGATGAGTGTCATGACCACTTGTTCCTGGAATGCAGCAAAGTTAAATATGTTTGGTCGCTTGTGTGGCTTAAGAATGGTTGGGGCCCCTACACATCCAGTAGCTTGTCAGATACTGTTGAGAAAATTAAAAGTAATTGTCAAAGTCCTATGGAACTGGATTTTGGCGGTCTGTGCCTAACCAGTATATGCTATAATGTGTGGAAGATCAAAAATATGGTGGTGCATGGGGGGTCTCAGGACCTTCATATTTTCCATCTTGTAGCTAGGGATATATGTGCTGTACTAAAGGCCAAAAAAGGCATGGACAAAGGGGTCAGCCCTATAGTTAGGTTACATTGGGGCTTTTTGTAGAGTCAACCCGTGTATACTTTTGCTTTTGTTGTACAGTATAGCTCTGCTATACCCCCCTTTTTGGCAATATATTTACCTATTTCCAAAAAAAACATTCTTTATTTCAAGGTTTGTACCAATATTACCTATTCCAACAATTTTACCTTTACCATTGTCTCCAAAAGTGATTGTTCTGCTTTTCTTTTCCTCAAAAGTTTGAAATGCATCCTTGTTCCCAGTCATGTGTTTGGAACGTATGGATAAGGATGCATTTGAATTCCATATTAAAAACATTTGATGTTCTATTTCTAAAGATGGGATCTTTTATGGCAGTGCCCCAATGTCTTATGGTCTTTATTTGTTAGATCTAAAGACAAATGTTTATAACGTAAATATCAAAAGACTAAAACTCAACAAATCAAACAAGACATACCTTTAGCATTGTCGTCTAGGGCACATAAATGAGAATCACATATCTAGACTCCATAAACATGGTTATTTGAACTCTTTTGATTTTGAATCAATAGAGACATGTGAATCTTGTCTGTTGAGCAAGATGGCTAAGACCGTTTTTACTGGTAACAATGAGAGGGATAATGATCTATTAGGACTCATACATACTAATGTGTGCAGACCTTTTAAAACAACCTCTAGAGGTGGGTATTGGTACTTCATTACCTTCACTGATGATTTCCGTAGGTATGGCTATGTTTTTTAATGAAACATAGGTCACAAATTCTTGAAACGTTCTAGAAATTTATGAATGAAGTACATAACCAACTTAGTAAAAGTATTAAGGCACTTCATCCTGATCGAGGTGGAGAATACTTAAACCAAGAGTTTGACAACCTTCTTAGAGCCCATGGGATTGTATCCTAGTGCACTCTTCCTGGAACACCTCAACATAATGATGTGTTAGAAAGAAGGAATCACACATTGCTAGATATGGTGCGATCAATGATGAATTTAGCTGAGCTTCCAACTACCTTCTGGGGGTATGCTCTACAAACTACTGTGTTTACACTAAATTGGGTTCCATCTAAATCGGTTCAAAAGAGACCATATGAGATACGAACCAGGAAGCATCCTAAAATGTATTTTATGAGGTTTCGGGGGGTGTGAAGCTTATGTCAAGATTTTTTTTCCTAAAAAGCTTGGCCCAAGATATAATAAATGTTACTTTGCTAGATATCCCAAAGATACCATGGGATACTAATTGTATATTCCATCTAATAACAAAGTGTTTGTTGCTAGAGATATTGCATTCCTAGAAAAGGAATTTATTTCTAAAGGAATCAGTGGGAGGCAAGTGGAACTAGAAAGGTTCAAGACCAACAAGGAAAACATTGAACCGATAGATGAATAAGAGGAACCAAGAGAATCATCAAGTGTTGTGGGATCTCAAATTCCTCAAGTAACACAAGAACCTCATAGATCTAACATGACACACCTTGAGCCCAAAAGATTTGGATATCTTATAAATTAGGAAGGCAGTGAATTGGTCATAGATGATGACCCAATATCATATAAAGATGCTATTGAGGGACCGAAGTCTGAGAAATGGCTTGAGACCATGAGATATGAGATGGAATCCATGTATACCTACAAAGTGTGGACTTTGGTGGATCCACCTAAAGGGGTAAAACCCATAGGGTGCAAGTGGGTCTTCAGGAAGAAGATCGACATGGATGGAAAAGTTCAAACCTATAAGGGCATATTGGTTGCAAAGGGTTTAAGACAAGTTCAAGGTGTTGACTATGATGAAACATTTCTCTAGTGGACATGGTTAAGTCCATCAGGATCATGCTTGCTATTATGGATTATCATGACTATGAGATTTGGCAAATGGAATTTAAAACCGCATTCCTTAACAGGAATCTAGTTGAGGATGTGTACATGACATAGCCTGGGGGTTTTATAGATCCAAAATTTGCAAATAAAGTCTATAAGCTACAAAGGTCAATCTATGGATTGAAGTAAGCATCTCAGAGTTGGAATTTTTGTTTTGATGAGACAGTCAAAGGGTTTGGATTTATTCAAAATGAATATGAACCTTGTGTGTATAAGAAGGTTAGTTGGAGCTTAGTGACATTCCTCATATTGCATATAGATGACAAACTATTGATGGGGAATGACATCCCTGTTTTATAAAAGTTAAAGACATGGCTTGGAAATACATTATCTATAAAAGACTTGGGAGAAGCATCCTACATCTTAGGGATAAATATATATAGAGATAGATCCAAAAGGATTCTTGGACTAACTCAGAGCACATACATTGACAAAGTTTTGAAGCGGTTTAGCATAGAGAACTCAAAGAGAGGAAACATGTCTTCATTACATGGAGTGACCATATCTAAGAGTCAATGTCCTAGTTCTTGTAAAGAAAGGGAACACATGAATTTGATTCTATAAGCCTTAGCAATTGGATCAATCATGTATGCAATGTTGTGTACCCATACAAACATCTCGTATACCTTGATCATGACAAGAAGATATCAGTCAGATCCAAGTGATGCTCACTGGACAGCCGTGAAGAACATCCTCAAGTACTTGAGAAGAACTAAGGATCAGTTCTTGGTCTATGATAGAGAGGAAGAGTTGGTGGTAAAGGGTTACACCGATGCAAGCTTCTAGACTGATCAAGATGATTATAAATCACAATTAGGATTCATGTTTTGCCTAAACAACAGAGTTGTAAGATGGAAGAGTTCCAAGCAAGAAACAATTGCTAATTCTACAATATAGGGCAAGTATATTGCTACAACAAGTGCATCAAATGAGGCTGTATGGATGAAGAAGTTCATTTTAGAACTTGGGGTCATTCCAAGCATCAACGACACAATCTAGTTATATTTTGACAACAATGGAGCTATTGTACAAGCTAAAGAACCCATATCACATCAACACTTAAAGCATATAAAAAGGTAGTTCCATCTCATATGAGAGATCATACAGTGAGGAGATGTAAAGATTTGCAAAGTACCAACTGAGAACAATGTTGCTGACCCCTTGACAAAGGCACTTTCACAGCAGAAGCATGATGGTCATGTTAAATCAATTCGAATACGATTCATAGATGATTGGTTCTAAGTGCAAGTAGGAGTCTGTTGGCATGCATGCCCAGAGAGACAATCATGTGATGATTGTAATGACATAAATGTAAATGATTTGATTATTAATAAAAGGCAAGCTTCCAATTTATTCTATTTACAACAATTATGAGATAATGATGTAACATTATAAATGTCTAGAGAATAATATTTCTCAATGACGTATGTCTTCAAATATGTGACTTGGAAGAAATGAGATCATATAGGTGTTAAGAGTACACATATATATTGTTGTTATGTCCCTGATCGGTTGTTATTTTGGAAGGTTTATAGACAATAATAACACATAAGACCAAAGTGTGAGTTGGTTGATGACAACATCTCATTAGTCATGATATGGAAATATCAAACCAATCACACAAATACATGTTAGAGAATAGTGTATTAGACAGACCCACTATGAGATTGACACATGTAAGCCATCATCATGGAAGTCATAGTCAACTCTCACAGTGATGGAGGTGGTTGTGGTTCTTAGACCTGAAATCACTACACTCATCACATGTCATTGGGTACACTTTACATTATCAAATGCAATCCTAAAACATGTGTTGTTATAAAGGTGATGATTGGGTGACTTGACACATGGGGATAGACTGTGAGTGATAGAAATGGGATTTGTCCCTCCTTCAGGAGTTTTTTCCTAGGCCTCTTGATTAGCGAGACTGAGAAATGCATGACCATGCACATGTGAGTCAATATGTGATATTGAGCTTACATATATCTCAAGGCAGTCTGCACTGGTTCAAGAAATGAGATTGAATGATAAAAAGGATGAGTGCCCCATGCCTCGAGTTCAATGTAGACATCAGTGACAAAGGAAGTGTACAAACATTGGAACACCATACATATATTGTAGGTTGAAGTAGTTCTCCAACTTTCCATTTACTTGGGTAGCATTGATGTGCAACTAGGCAACACTCATTGCTTGTGATGTCATAAGTTGTTATGGACATTCACTGCCAACATAACATGGGACCTATAGGGTCACACACATAGGTCTCGATCTAGAAGAGGAGTTTATTTTTGAATAATCATTTAATTGATTACTAAAGTGTTTATGTATTCTCTTCATGCAACATATTGGATGGCTACACCGCCAGACACCCATCTCATAGGTGATATGTCCGTCTAGAGTTCCAAACGGTCGTATCAAGGATTGAGATTGGCATTTGGAGTGTCATACTGATATGTGTTGGAAGTGGCTATGGGTTGAACCAACCGACTCAACTTTGCTCACAGACAACTGTGTGGGTGAGAGAGATGGCCATCTCGCATGGGCATGACTGCCTAATTTGTCCAGTGGAAGGTTCTAGACACTTTCCCATATTCATTTGGATTGCACATTACTTGTTATGCAAGGAATTCATGCTTGGAATTAATTAAGAACAACTTACCAATTTTGTATACGATTGGGAAACTAAAAAACATCAATATCATAGTGTGAGACAATCATATCATATGCTAGATGACCATTTGGGGTGCCATACAACCATTTTAGTTGTCATAGGTTGCAAAAATTCAAGATCTTCTGGTCCCTTCCACTCCCACATCGATTGGGAACCCTGACCTAAACCCCTCCTATATATAGAGGGGTATTGGGGGCTTCATAGAGTACAACACAAATAATTGCAAATTAGTTTCTTTAACAATTGTTATCCTCTCTAGTTGTGGTAACCAAAAGAGCCCAAGCAAGTCCTACCCGACTAGGGAGGGATAGCAAGGGAGAGAAAAACTGAGTTCATTATTGTGGGAGAGCAAGTTGGTGACTAGTACTCCAATGGAAGGGACAACTCCTTCCTATCCATTCTAACAAGATGACATGAGTTCTAGGCGGTCTGTGTGGACTTCTCTAGAGGTGGGAGGCTGATGTCTACTGCTTAGGAGGACATCATCAACTAGTTGTCCGTGACGAGAGGAGCTACTATAGAAGATGACGTTTGAGTCTGTTGTCAGTGAAGGAGCAGTCAGATGAGTCGTAGTGCAACTAGGAATCAGAGTTGAACAACTACAGTGACACGGATTGTCTCTGGACTTTCTCTAAGACTAGGTATATCCTCAATAGAATCCTTCCTATCTTATAGTAATTAACGCGATCTGTTGGTCATGGGGAATATGGTAGATAAATTTTTTATTTCTACTGCCTATTCTATAGCCATATTTTCCTATAATTGCTTCATTGGTCGCATTGATCCATATTCGTGCCTTGATCACATGTGATTCATGTCTTCTATATAGAATTTGACAGTCCCAACCCAAGGAATGAACACCATTCCTTGTTTTTTCCTATGAAATTGGTGGCACCGGTAGTAGTCACCACCAACAAAAGCTCTATGAGAACCGATTTGTCCGCCTTGAGTCTTCTAATATCCAAATTGGACCCTCCTACTAGCTCCACCTTCTCCAACATTATCCTCTCCAACATCACTTGGCATGACTCACCTAGAGTTGAGTCCTCTAGGAGAACTCTAAGAAGGTGTGGCCCCATATTGAAAGTTCATCCCATAGGACTTCATATTTTGTGGACCACCTCACCATCTCTTCCATTAGGGTGACACTATATCAAATGAAATGATCATATTATTCTATTGAAATGTTTTGTTATTTTGGTATGCATATAGGTTGTTTGTACCACATTGAGTAAAATAAAATATCTTTCTAGTAAAAATAATAATAAACTATGATCATCAAAATGGTTTCAGATAAAGATTGATTATTTTACTTTGAATTTAGTCAAATATTTCATGAAATATTTTTTTGTATATTGATCATTACACCAATTGAATAGAATAATGCATCCTTGCTAAACCATTTTGGTCTTTGATCATTGATTGCCCTTTACTTTTTTCAAAGAATGAAAAAGTGTAACAAGGTGACTCTTTGTCCCCATTTATTTTCTTTGTGATGATATCCATCCTCTCCCACATGACCAAAGTAGCCATACACAACAACATATGCAACATTTGTAATGAACCCTCCCCAATTATCCCCATACATGAGGACCATAAAGGCAAGGGTACTTAACTAACATTTCTATAACCATATTCACAATCTGGACCCTCCTACTAGCTCTGCCTTCTTCAACATTATCCTATCCTCCATCACTTGGTGTGTCTCACGTAGAGTTGAGTCCTCTAAGATAACTCTAAGAAAGGGTGGTACCATATTGAAAGTTCATCCCATATGACTTCATGTTTTTTGGGTCACCTCACCATCTCTTCCATTAGGGTGTCACTACATCAAATGAAATGATCATATTATTCTAGTGAAAACTTTTGTTATGTTATGAATATAGGTTTTTTATATCACAATGAGTAAGATAAAATATCTTTGTAGTCAAAATAAGTAATAAACTATGATCATCAGAATGCTTTCTGATAAATATTGATTATTTTAATTTGAATTTAGTCAGTGATTCCCTAAAATGTTTTTTGTATATTGATCATTAAACCAATTGCATAGAAGAATGAATTGTCAATAAACCATTCTTAGTCTTTAATCATTGATTGTCCTTTACTTTTTTTCAAAGCATCCAAAAGTGCAAGAAGGTGACTCTTTGTCCCCATTTCTATTCTTTATGATGATCTCCATACTCTCCCAAACGATAAAAGTAGTCACATACAACAACATATGAAACATTTGTAATGACCCCTCTCCAATTATCCCCATACACGAGGACAGAGAGGCAAGGGTACTTAAGTAACATTTCTATGACCATATTCAGAAAGTAACCAATGATAATTAACAATTTCATTGAATATGTATAACATGATGCTATATCAGATTGTTCTCCAAATGGAGAAGAATAATTGGGAAAATGAATGACTAGAATCTAAAACCTAAATTTCAGAAATAAATGGAAGAAGGAGAACTATTATTTAATCCTCCAATGTTGCGTTAAGGCTTCTTCCTCTTTTCTTGAGTTGAATAATCCTTAAATACACTTTTGGATCCTGAGCTTTACCTAAATGACTAATAAATTTAGGTCAATATATTGCTACACCGTGTATGTGGTTGCAACCAAAAGTGTGCATATAACTAGAATGAAATATATTGCATGTATCTATTTAAATAATTACAAGTAATGTACATCAAGATTTCACTATCTTGTATATTCAACCTTAAATCATATTTTCCTCTAGTCAACCCATGTGCATTGCCTCACATGACTCTTGGATATATTACTAGGTACATTGGTGTATGTTACCTCATAAGACTCTTTTCAAATTCTTGGTGTTCCATCATGGACTCAACTTCAATTTCACACCGATTTTTAGTAACCGTCCTGAAGTTCATTCCCAAAACTTTGGTAGTGTATTCCTCCCTGAAACACCCTTATGAGAATCTAGTTATCATGTTTTATCATCATTTATATTTAATGATACACACATGATCTAGAATTTGCAAAATTTAAAGCAACCAATACATTTACAGTTTGAGTAAAACTCCAAAAAAACTATGTGAAACAATGCACAATTAAGGAAGTTATCCATAAATATTCAACATACATGGTTTGATGCAAGGATCAACTGACTATAGAATCACTCAGATACTTTAACTTCATACTGTATCATAATAAGTTACTACCAACACATATACAAAAACATAAGTGACGGTCTAGCATGTTTATTCATAATAGATTTCAATTTCTAGGGTTTTAATACTCAAAATGCTATCTTCACAGAAAACAAAATTTATCCATGCATTTAATCCTATATGTATTTAGTTAACCTTTTGATAAATTAGAATCAAGTTATGGAAAATTAGGTTTCACTAATGAAACTACAATCTTTATCATCAATAGTCTTTCATTACTAAAAATAGTCTCAGGAGAAGATGAAATCATGCTTATGCTTCACCCTCATTAGCAAAGATATTATTTTTAAAAGCAAGTCATAAATCATCATCCCACTAAATCATCATTGATATTATATTTCAAGATCAAATCCATGTAATGTCTAGATCCAATTTTAGATAAGAAGTTTGATCATTGGATTCAGTTGTCATCACATAGAATCCCAAGTTCTATATCATGAACACGTTTCATATTCATTTCAAATGAGATACAATCTGAGGCTTCATATAGTAATCAAGGTATTATTCCCAAATAGATTTTGGGTTTTGTGAAGTCAAAGAAAAACTACAAATATGATCATAATTAGGGTCTATGAGACACATTAAACAAGATTAGGGCATTAATATGTTTCAAGAAGAAGAAAAGAGAAGGTTTGAGATAATCATGGATCCATAAAGATAATTAGTATCTAATTTTATTGGGATTCTCATATTTTTAGTTAAATTAGAGTACTTTTTTTTTTACAATTTTTGGATCTATGGATAAATTGTTATGATTTTCTTAAGATAAGGGTATTTTATTGATTTATTTTTAGAGAGAAGGGAAATTTACATTTAATCAGAAAATGTTCAATTATCGATCTTTGATCAACACTTGAACAATGAGGAAATGGATAACCCATAGTGATAATATCCATGAATCATGTATGCAAGAGCGCTTTGGTGTTGGACTGCCAAATTAGGTGACTGCTTGACGGATCTCACAATCTAATGATTGGGAGACTTGTCTCTTCCATCAGATCAACTTGTGCGCCTATCCAGGCACCATAGTGACGTGGATAAGCATAGGAGCGAAGACACATGAGGAGGTCCTAAGACAGCTAAAAAACTTGTCATCTAGCCTCATCTAGGCCGCACAAGACCAACAACGGGTCTCTCTTTGTCGTGATAGTTTGAGCAAGCAAAGGTCAAACTGGGCTTCACAGTGACACTGCCATATAATAGGGAGAGGGGTGAGGGTTAATGTGGTGGTTTAGGGCTTGATAGAATGTAGAAACTTGAGCAATGATGATGGTTATACTAGGGTTCAGGGTTTTCATTGCAATCAAGGTGAGTGTAGTGGATATGGTGGTTTCTCTCTTGGAGGTCAAGGCACCGACAATCCACAATCCACCCACAACTTAGGATGGATTGGTGAGAGGAAGTAAAAGGTAGGGTTCCTACAAGATAAGGACACACATATAGAGAGATAGAAGTGACTAGGGAGAGAGTAGAGATTGGTCTCCCTTTCCATACTTTTCAAGAGGTTGAAGATGACCATGGATCATTAATCCCTGATCTAACAACTCACAAGTCATGCAAAAAAAATTAAAGGGTGTCAGATTTTGAGTCCTATAGTTCTATGTGACATTACATATCACTAGTCACTCAAATAATTACAAGCTTACCAAATTCAAATTATCCATTAGTGAATTTTTTTTAAAACTTCTAAGAATTCCCTAGGCCACTAGGAAAATCCAAATACTTTGAAATTTCATGTTTTCTTTTTGTATCTCACTTATTTCTACATTTAAAAGTTGGCAATAACAAAAGTGATCTGAGTATCTTTTATTGGTTTTCAAGTCATATTTTTATTACTTCAATATACAAGTCTATAAAATCATATATGACACCGTAATGTGTTCAAATTCAATTATCACTTTCCAAGGAAAAATACTGACAGAATAATCACAAAGGATTAATAATTTAGATCATAACTTCTTTAGTTATTTCCCCAAAGTATTTAAAAGGCAAACTTGCAACCAAAATTATTTATTAGAAATATTATTTTTATTATTTTTTGCAATTAAAAATTTGACCAAAGGAGGGAAATTCCAAGTCCTTACAACATCATCCCAAAAATTCCACATGTAAAATTTCCTAAAATTCATGTTAAATTATCATTAGCTGAGTTCTTGCAATTTCTCTCTCTATGAGGGGTGCTATTCCATTGCTACCGTGGTTCCCTAGAGGGAAGCCATGTAAGTGTTGGACAAGCCAACATGGGATCCTCTGCTTCAAGCTCAACCTCAAGACCAACCCTTATACCTTTACCACCACCACAACTATCAACACCTACAACAACTCTTCCACCAGCCACTCTCCCCCCCATCATGATGCTTGATTAGATTTTATGGTTGATGTAATAGTTGGGCATGATTGGATGGAAAACCTTGTGAAGCTAAAAAAGGTTCATCATAACAACAGAATGGTGGGCTTGGAGGAGGATATGTTTGGATAGAGAAGGTTATGAGAGACCATGGATGAAGTTCTCTCCCCATTTGTTATAGTGAATGAATAGGTTAAGTGAATTATCCATCATCATATGGGTTTCTAGGAAGAGGTTCTATATCAAATAGTTGTATGGTTGGATGCTAAGATCTTGGTTCCATAAAGGCAAGCTCCAATATTCACCACTCAAGGTTGGTTTATTTCTAGCTAGATTTTCAATTGAGAGTGATATGATTATTTTTCCAGAAGAAGGGAATTCCTTCTTTAATAATAAACTTGCACGGACGTGAAAATGGTCACTGGAGGAGGATATTTATAATCACATCCATCCCTGGTGTGGGTTACCCTCCTAGATGTGGGATGACACTGGACCAAATTTGCACTAAGAATCATTAGATACACCATCATCACACCAAAAGTGATAGAATTCATGTTGACGGGGAAGCATATCGACACCAACCATATGATTATGGAGGTGAAGACAAACCTCCAACGGTCAGAATTAAGCTACCATATGTGAAGGAAATGAAGACCGGGTTGGAATATGTTGCTATACTTAAAAGGTGTTTGGGCATATGTCATGACAATGATCAGGAGCTTGAGAAGTCCACAATGAACCACCAATCTTTAGGGAGAGATCTCCCGATAAGAGACCAAGAAAAAGGAAGAATAAGAAGGGTAGTTACAAGTATCAAGAGAAGGAACCAACATAGTAGGACAATCCTACCATCAACATTGAGGAGTTGGAGGAACAATAAGAGCCAACCTGAACACCTCTAAGGTGACACATGAAAGTGTGCTTACCATGACAAATGGGATTTTTTAGGAAGAGGAGGAAGTCGTAACGGGTGAATTAATATAGAGGTGGGAGATGAACTTGATGAATAAGAGAATCACTTATTTATTCTGGATGGACATGAGTCAAAGGAGGTAATCATCACCAACACTGGATGTATATTGACTAGAAGAAGACATTTGGAAGAAAACATAAATTGAGGAAGTGGAGGTTCCACCTAGGATAGTGATGCACATAGAAGAAAATCTAGCATACTATCCTTGCATGGAATATGCGAGGAGTATCTCTACATCGCCAAAAGAGAAGGCTTCACCAAATCATAAGGGGTAGTAAGGCGCCTAGTATCATTTTCTTAGAGATGAGAATAAAAAAGGAGGTGGCTCATAGGGTTATATGCCTTTACCCTATAGGTGGAAACTATCAACTTGTGATGTGCATAAGATACATGACATGGATCATTTGGTGATCCTCAACTATATTAATTGTAGAGGCTTCCTTTGTAGCATACCAAATACTAAACCCATTTTGAGCTAGAATTTATAATTTCCCTAACTTGATGTAACATAGAAAGTTTTCCTTCATTTTGAGTCGTAATTAGTTCTTTGATCAAATTATCACTGCCTTGGATATAGATAGTCTCTAATTGAATTCCTTGTGTCTAAATGAGCTGATTTTCGTAATTTGATAAGTGTTTACAAATTTTCCTAATTAAGCTTCATGGTTCATCATGATTTCAATGGTATATTTATCTTACATCTTTCCTTTAGTACATTTTGGAGTATCTTAAATATATGGATTAATAGATATCAATTTTGGAGTAATAAACAATTAGAAACTAAATGGGATAGGTCACATCTTAAATATGGAGAATTAGAAGGTTTAGAAGCTAATTTATTAGAATATAAACCTATAGTAAATTTTTTAATGAAACACACTGTAGGGAACTAGGTATAAAATTTATGATGTAACTATCAAAGTTGAGGACCATTTTAATTAATAATTTTTTTGTCTTGGATTGAATGTGAGGAAAGACACATCTCTATCATCTTAAATGCCATTTCCAGCTGTTGATGATGATGAGGTTGTCATTCATTTCGACTTGATGGAAAACCACAGTAAAGATGATGTCCCCTTTCTCATGTCTTCCCTACACCTGACAATTATGTAATAAAGCCCTAGGATCGACTCTACCATCACTACTATGCACTTGACAAATAGTACTAATAGAGAAGCCATGATAAAGTTAACTCATCTCTTGACCTCCTTGAGTCATCCATTACCATCCTTCTTCCTAACATATCCTATCCTCATAGAACATATCTTACTCTCACAATTGAAATAGGTATCCCATTAGATAATGCATTGAGATCTTAATCCTAATCTCCCACTTCCATGAAGACACATGTCAACAACTAATAAGATGACAACCATAGTTGAACTTCACCCCTCCTCACAACCCTTGAACCAAAACTTTGTTGCATCCCTGACAACCTCTACTCTATACCTTACTTTTTACTATTGAACCTTCACGATCTAAACCACTAACGAGATGTACATACCTGAAACTCACATGAAACTTCAGAGTCCTCCTTGCTTGAACCTTCATGGCAATCTATTACCCAATCTATTCCCAACCCTGACACCACCAAACTCAATTTTATTAACATGGAAATATTTGACATTGATCTACCTCACCCTCATTTCCTTTTGCGTCACTAAGATCTAGTAAAATGGTGATGGAATGATCCAACCCATATGAACTAATTGAGGCCAATGAATCCATTCCTTACAACCTCTACAAATCATCTACAATAGTTCCTCTAGGTTTGCAAAGTTTTGATTGCACTCTCGCATTTGTCCAATGCTCACTACAATCAACCTTGAATCACCCTCAATGCTACTGACTTCATCTCTAATGGGAGAACAACTCTGGGTTTGTAGAAAATAGTAAGAACTGATTACTCAGAGGAGACTACTCAAGAGATAACTTTGATGCAGGCTAAAAAAGTTGAGGAGAGTATGCAACACCAATACTTCCCCTAAAACTTGATCCATGAGAGATCCACTAGTTTTCCTAATCTAAGGTTTTTGTTATCTCCCATCAATCATATGTTGGAAACACTAACTAATTTCAATTTAAAGGTAATCTAAGTGTTAGAAGATATTGATCTCAATCATATTGGAAACTAAAATAAGTAGAAACTTGTAGTAGTTCTTAACTGAAGACCATTACGTTCGTTATGTAACATCTACTTCCAGAAAACTAGTTAATGAGTCTACTGAAAGATAATGAAGAATATAGAAATTATTTGTAAACTTTGGCCACATAATAATATCGTATTTAAACACATACACACAGATATATGTGTGTGTTTGTATAATACTTCATGTACTAGTAATTATGACTCTCTTTTTCTATACATATATTAGATTTATTTAGTTAAACAAGTCAACAATAACATAGAATGGATGTTTTTGTACAATATTTAGATACTAATAGAGATGATCTTTGTATATACTCAGATACTAATATCAATACGTCATATTTTTCTAATCTCTAAATCTAGAAAATTGTTTAATAGGAGGAAATACAATATATTTAGACATGGGTTATTAAATTGAGTAATAAGTATAACCATGATAGTCCATTTAGTATACCTAGTTAATTAAAATTATGACGTGTAGGTGTATTAATGTAGTAATAATAAAATAAGCTATAAAAAATAGATCCATGGTTTTTAATTATTACATATAATCTAAATTTGTTTTATGCCCCACATAAATCTAAAGCACTAGAAAAATATACATGAGGCATCTTAGAAAATATGATTTGGATTTCAAAACTATATTTATATATCTTTTGATGATGAGGAAGCCCTCCTAGGAAGAGCCACTAATAGACTCACCCTAGTTGGTTAAATCTTGGGGCTAGATGAGTGGTGGCCACTCACCCCCACGCCAATCCCAATAGCATGTTGTGTTGTGGAAATGGTGCCTCATCAGAGTGCCCACTACTATTGTATAAATGCCTACCCTTAAGAAAAAGAATCTTAGTAAGAAGTCCTCTTTTATAAACAATAGTATGTATCACACATGTGTGTCATGTAATTATGCATCAGACATCTATTAATTTAATCACTTCAGATGAACCAAATCACAACAATGGAGTAATGTTCAAATCTAAGATACAACTAAGGGAAACAATAAGCAACTTCCACCGAATGATAGTTAATGAATGGTTACAAGCCAATAAACTTATGATGACCTAGGATGTTTCTCTTATAAGATTTTGAAATTTTGGAGCTTTTTGAACCTTGATTGTGAAAAACATCAAATTCATTCTTGAATTAAAGCTATTGGATACTTGATTCTATTATTGACTAGTTTTTATCACTCTCAAATTTCATTCATATAATATTATCAAGTCTTAAACCCAATTTGTTTATTATTCTTATGGTTCCCCTTGAAGGTCACCACTAAACTGTTCAACAATGAATAAAATTTTGATTTGTAGTAAAATGGAATATTAGCTACAACTACATCTCCTTGATTTGGCGGGTCATATCCCCCAACCGTGCATAGGATAACAGACAACGAGAAAGTGTCTTTCTCTCATAAAGTAGAGAATACTTGACAACTAGACCCTATGAAGATAAAATATCAGAGAGAAAGTGCTAGCGGACAATTCAATTATTCCAAAAGTTGGATATCTTGATATTTGAAATTCTTGATACCCTTGAGTACATCTTTCTTTTGTGAAAAAAACTTGCAAATATTGTATTTTGAATACTCTTTTGAATTCTATCTTACAAACTTGCATCCCTGAAATCCCTAACTTGTTGACCTTAGTCCACCAGATAGTCAATACCTAATTTAAAATGCATCACATATCCTGTTCTTGCACATTTACTTAAATAGATCAATAATAAAGATTCAATAGCAGCTTTACTGACCCAAACCTTTCTTTTGGTCCATGTGTGGATTTATTCCCTATAAGAATTCATGGACATGTGATTCAAACAAGAAATTGAAGAGACATGCATGACATGTTCTCTGTGGATTGAAGAGTAGATATTATTCATATTCATAATATGTAGTCCATACGTACATGGTTTCATGGACTCTAATGTAAAGCATGAATGCAAAAATATTTATTTATATATTTTACATAAACTTGTAAATAATTTGATTGTAAAGATCACATCTTCACAACATGGTATCATATATATAAATAGTTAGCACTCATGCATGCCTCATGCAATAATACCATTTGATAGAAATTAGAAATGGATCATTTCCATGTTAGGCTAATAGTTGAAAACATACCCTAGTAGTATGTACCTAAGATACAAATAGGAAAATCTAGGAGCTCGGTTAGTATATGTAACCTAATCAAGAAATTTAGGAACTTATATAACTCCTCTATTACATATTGAAATATACATAATATATGATTAGTCATGAAAATATCCTTTGCTAAAAGATATAATGAAGAAAATATCATAAACCCTAAATTTCTTGACTTATGTATGAATATCTTCTTACATTATTTTATAAAATTTCAAATTGAACCTTGAAAACAATTTGTGAAATATGATGAATTGAGGTCAAAGTAGTCTTAAAAATTGGATACTATTGTCTAAATATATTGAATAGTTGAAGATGAACCATAAGAATGCAAGTGGAACAAGGTGAGGTGTCTAAGGAAGGATATTTAGTGAAATTCAGGCATATAAACTCCCAATCCACTTAGGCAGTGGTGGGGTTTCCTCATTTTGCATACAGACCCGGCCAACTAAATTTCTACTATTGGGGAGAAACCATAATATTTGAATAAGTCACCAACCCATTTTAGGAAATATGAGTTACTAAATCTTATAGTTGCTTAAACTCCCATTAACTAGCATCGTAATAAATTAATTCATCAATTTGAAAATATAATCACCATCCATTGAGGAGAAAAAAATACAACCTAAAAAAATATAGGGTCCTTATTGAATTATAGACATATGTATTATATCTATTAACTTAGAAAATTTCATCACCATATCCTTGGATTAGGTGCCCTCTAGAAAATTGAAAATAATAGAAATTAAGAGAGAATAATATAACATGTGATTACAAATTTTAGATAACTTAGTAGCTGACTATTTTGGGACAAAAGAAGGGGAAGAGTGGGATGCCGTGCCCAAGGTTGAATTTTTGAATCCCCTTTGGCATAGAACAATGTATTACCTCGTATGTCTTAAGTGAAGGTAATTTGGTAACCCTTTAGGTTCCGTTAAGATCTTATTTTGACAATTAAGTCAAGTAGTTAGTATGATGGAGTGGTAGAAAGTACAATGTTGGTAAGATGTGATTGTGACTTAGTTCTCACATTGATCTTGGCCATTTTTAGTTTTGTAATGAGAGTTTCTCCATTGAGGAATTATTTTGTTTATAATACTAAGTGTACAAAGGAAAATGATTTTGTACAATGAATTATTGAGCTAAGTCACAATTAAGGACATTTCATGTAACCCCATAGGCATTCCAATGAAAGTGTATTGAAAACTATTAAAACCTAGACATTGGTGTAGGCTGATACTTAAGAGAAAAGAAGAATACTATATTCTAGTGGATATACTCTTGACACCTCTTTAGGGTGCTAGTTGAATCCTTTTAAGGGGTGAACTATTGTATATGTTGGACCATGGATATTCTCATTTTGAGGACGAAATCCACTTTATGGGTGGAGTATTGTAACATACTAGTTTTGAGTACTAAAGCTATTTTGAGCTATAATTTATATTTTTCCCTAACTTGAGCTAACTTATAAATTTCTCCTTCATTTCGAGTCGTAGTAAATTATTTTGATCAAATATAGTGATCATGGATACCAATTAGTCCTTGATTATTTTACTTGTGTCTAAATGAGTTAAATCTTCTCATTTGAGAAGTATTTACAATTTTTCTTCACTCCATCTTCATGAATCATCTTGATTTTAATGGTATAATTATCTTGAGTATGTCCTCCAATTGATTTTAGAATCTCTAAAAAATATGGAATACATCGATCGATATCAATTTTGGAGTAATTAAGAATGAGAAAATAAATGGGACAAGTCATAGCTTTGATATGGGGAGCTACTATGTTTAGAAATAAATTGATTAGAAGATAAACATCAAGAAAAATTTCAATGAACAGAGATGTAGAATACTAGATATAGATCTTACAATGTAATGGAATAATAAAAGTTGAGGACCATTTTAATTAAGATTTTTTGGCTTGTCTTAGATGAGAGGAGATCTACATCTCCCTCATTTGGAATCCCATTTACGACAGTTACAAAGGATGACGATGAGGCCATCCACCACTTGCACATAACGACAACCATATTAAATAACCCTTCCTCCTACCTTCCCTACACATGACAGTGATGTAAGACAACCCTAGGATTGGCATCTACATCACTAGTCCACGCTCAAAAGAGAAATGATTGATTAGCTATGATAGAGTTAACTTCTCTCTGGGCCTCCTAGAGTCATATGTTACTCTCCTCCTTCCTGACTTATCCTAGGACCAATGAACATCCCCTACTCCAACAATTTAAATGGACACTCCTACTCCATTAAGTTCTTAATCCCAAACTTCCACCTCCATGAACGCATATGTGAACAACTGAGAAAAGTGCAAACCATAGTTGAACATCACCCTCCTCCTTGCAACCCTAGAACCTACCTCTATTACACTTCCTAGCAACCTCTACCTCATATCCTTTTTACTATGAAAATCCCACAATCCAAACCACTAATGAGTAGTACACACCTACAAATGACACGACTCTATATAATCCTCCTTTCGTTAACCTTCACAAAAATCCATTGCCCCACCTTCTCCAGATATCACCACCAACAAAATTAGATCTGTTGACATGGAAATATTAGGCATTTATCTACCTCACCTTCAATTCTTGTATCTCTACCCAACCTATAGTAAATTGGAGAAGGAATGATCCAACACATCTGAACTTTTCGAGGCCAATGAATCCATAAGAGCATCCTCAAA